>CM021103.1:62093756-62356328 GCA_007115665.2 Sequoiadendron giganteum
GTTGGTGCAATCTTCAAAGGACGAGAAAATATTCAAACCATGACACAACATGTTCATACCATCACAACGATGCATATGGACATATGAGTGACAATTGAAGTTAAGCGCTATTACTCCAATTGACCACGCAAGGCGAACTCACCGTCAGCCAGTCCGCTAGTGGTATGGACGAGAAGACTTGCTCAAATGAAACACCACATTCCACAGCTAACAACTACTTGCATGAAATAAAAAATTATTTTACTCTATCTACCTTGAATTGGAAAGACGAAATGGCCTTGCTAGCTACTCATAACAAAGAAGAAATCACCAAGCAATGAAACTCTTTGTATTATGAAAAGTGTTCACAACAACCTTTTACAAAACTTTCAAAGGAAAGTTTTCTTCCCTCCTCAATCTAAAGCTAACTTCTAAGCTAAATGCTATATGCCTTCTACTCTCTAGCTCTGATCCAATTCCAATTCTAATCTCTATCTAATAATGTTACAAATGAGGGGGGATGCCCCTTTTATAATAAGTCCAATTCAGTGGACGGTTTAGATCGAATTACAATGAAGGGCTCAGATTGAGCCACCTATGCCCTAATTAGGGTTTATGCCCTAAAAACCGCCACAGAGAGGAGTGGGCAATGAATGCACAGAATATTCTCCACTCCCCTGCAGGAATCATAATGAGCAATTAATGCCCACTATCACCATCAAGAAGATCCTCATCCATGAGAGCGTTCCCACTGGCCTTCTCCCGGATAGCAAACTCGATCAACCGGGCCAATACTGCTTCAACCTCCTGTGCAGAGATCGGTGGAATATGGTTGAGCTGGAACTCCAAGACTGCTACCGTCTGTCCGTATCTGGTGTAAGATTTCTTCCATGTCACTAAGGCGTCCTGGGTATGCTGAATTATACTAGAGAACGTGGAGACATTCTCAAAGTCATCCAGGACAAGTGACCTCGCAGCTGAGAAGAATGGAGGCAGTCTACTTTTCAAGCCATCAGCAGTTATCTCCTCTGGGACCAACTTTCTAGCAAATATGGCTTCTAATGTATTGAGGACTCCCCCCAAGATGTTGCCCATTGCTTTCCTCACTTTAGCTGAATCTGCCCTTGCCGCGTCGTGAAATCCACGGCCTGTGACCACCGAGGAGTACCAACTGGTGAAATCATACCTATCACCTCTCTGAATTACACCTCCATCCACCAAGGTTTCTAGAGGTATATGCATCAAAGCCCCCAAACGAAGTACAGTCTTCGTTTGATAGATGCGAGTATCACCCCAGGCCTGATCTACTATATCCATCCATGCCAAAATACTTGAGGCCTATCGATGAGCATTGGCGAGGTCCTCCATGAACTTCCTTGTCTCAGTATGAACATGGCTAACCCACTTGTCTGCCTCCGTTTCCATTTTCTTCAAATCCTCTAAGGCAACAACTGACTCCTTCGGAAGCTCTGATGGACGTTCTACTTCTGGGTTTGCTGGTTCACCTGGACGTGCTAGATTCTGCACGTATCCTATCAAGGTTTTGTGCTCCTTCTTCAATTTCTTATACTTCCCCTCCGTGTGGAGCAACTGATCCTTCAATGCCTGATAGGAGTTATGGAACTCCTCGATAACTTGGGCTCCCGTAGGACGACCCAACTCTACTGTGGTGATCACGTAATTTTCAGGCCTCTCCTCGGTTCGATCACAATCTTCCCTCGGAATAGCCACCCTGCTGCGTGCGAGAGCCCGACTCGTCCGGGTCGAGATCTTTGAAAACTTTCTGCTTTTCTCTCTGGTGGCGCACTGATCCTCCTGAGGGAACTCCTCCATCTCAATGGCCGGATCCGTATCATCCTCGGGTTCTCTCCTCATTCTGTCGGAAAGCCAATCAGGCACTGTCTGCTGTGGATTACAAATGACAAGGGGCTGTTCTTCTGTTGCCTCCATCTCGTGCACTTCCTCTCTTCTTGCACTGGTTTGCTCAGGCTCATCCTCCTCTATAAGCTGGGTATCTCCCGACCCTTGGGTCCCCTGTTCTGTGTTTTCTTCTTCTTCCAAAGCCGTGTCCAACATCTGCTGAAAATGGGTGTAGGCCATTGTTTCCTCTTCCTCCTCCTGTTGGCCGCCCCTGGATAGACTGACACTAGCTGATTCCCGGGCGTTGGGCTGATCTACCTCCTCAAGTCCCCGCTCTTCCTCTAATCCTGCCCTCTGATCGGCAAATAATGAAACCACTCTCAAACTCGAAGACTGAGTTTGTGAGTGCACGGGTGATGCTTGTTCTATCCTCAACGGTATCGGTTGGGTTGGCACTTCCACTTGTGCCCTCGATGTCTGAGCAATTTGTTTCCCCCTTTTTACCGATAACGGCCTTGGGTCACCCATCAAGCTATAAGTAAGGGCGATCGACTTGCTCTTGAGTCTGCATACATGTCTGTCGACCCAAGTCCTGGTAAAAGTCATCACCGGGATAGAAAGAGTGTCCAAGTCCATGATCTCTGGCTCGGACCAATCAGGTGGTGGGACAGGAGTATCCCTAACTGACCCATAGTCGGGTTGCATGACGTTGACATCCTCCTCCACCTGGTCGGGAACTGGAATAATCTCACATTCTCTAATCAACTTGAGAGGAAGTTTGGAAAACATCCTTCTTCTTATCTCAGCCTCATCCACTGCATTTGCCCAAAAGTCCTCCAGATGAGCTCTGTGCCGGTATTCAACGTTCTGTATCATCCGGATGTTCCTGTAAGGATCGAAATCCTGCCTGCCTGTGTGATATGACAAATGATAAGATTGCAGCTCGTCCTCTGCCTCTCGGGCTGCCTGCAAAGAGGGACACACCTCAATGGAATTTCCCATGGTGATAGGGAAATCAAGTCCACCCTTCTTTTTCCTTTTCTGAATCTTATCGTAGGCAATCAATTGCCTAGATACCTCAAGCATTACTATGTGATCAGTGGGGTATCGTGGTAACCGATACGGATACGAAGTGAACCCCTGCAGCCTAATATATGTGAATTTCGGGAATTGGATGAGCCAATACCCATATTCCTCAATCAATGTCTGTGCTTCTTTAGATATTCTCTGCTGCGTCCTTTGCTGAAGTGTCCTCGCAATGTGCATTGTGAATGCATCATTTGCCCGTTTATAGTTGGCAATGTTAGCTAAATGTAGCTGTGTGCAGGCTTCATGGATTTTGAATTGACCAGGGGCGCAGCCGATTGGCTCCTTGTACGAAATCCCTCTGTACTTAGTCATTCTGGCCAACATGTAAATTACATATGAGCTCATGTAGAAAGTCTTCGTCACCTTCAGGCTCCTGAATTGCTCATCGATGTGGTTGCTAATCATCCTAGCCCAATCGACACACTCCTTTCCCTCCAAGATGATCTCGATGAAGTAGAACATCCAAGGCTCGAAAATGTAAGCCTGTGCACTCCCATTTACCCGGCTCAACATCATTATCAAATCACAGTATTCTTGTTTCACGTCCTCGGCAATTATCTGCTTTGGGAGCTTAGTGCGGGGTGGCCTCGGCTTCTGCATCCAAACTCTGTTGATGACTGCAGTGACTCTTTCGAAAGAGGAAGAGTACATCTTATCTGCCCTCTTTGTTTGTCCTGTATAACATCTCCTCAGCAGTCGGAATCCCAAATGCCTCTCCGATGGCATCCGGCATGAAGTTGGCGAGCAGTTTACCATCCGGAGAGACAATCGTCCTACGTTCTGGCTTGTAGTGATTGGCGCACTCCATAATTAGCTCCGGACACTGAATTGCTGGCGGAAAACTAGCAGCTGCGTAGATTCCACTCTTCATTATATTATGTGCCGTGACTGATGGTTGATGGCCCCCTAGCCCGAACATCCTCGATTTGAGTGCATTTAGATTAAATGAACCAAGGTTGGTGTCATTTAATCCCGCCAACTTTGAAACTATTGCTGACTTTGGGAGAAATGGCTTAGCGAGCCTTTTAATCATTGCCTGCCGGGATGAGCCAGCCTTGCCTGCTTCAGTGTTTGCAGCTCTGCCTGCGGCTCTGCTTGTTCCTGCAACATCCTTTGCTCCGGCCATCTGCAAAATAAAATAGAATAGCAATAAGCTAGGCTGCAGATTTTTAAATAAAATGAAGTAACCTCCGAGACGGCTGCGAACGTGGAGTTAGCTTTTTGAAAATAAAAAACTCTCAGCATAAATTACTAACTCCAAACCTCGTACTGTATAAAAAAACTTCAAGCTTATAAAGAAGCTTTCAACGACTGCACTTCCGACTGGCGAAGAAAATTGCAGCCAACTAGCAACTTTCAGCAATGTGGATACTTTCTCAGCACAAAGCGAATTAAATCCTTTGTCTTGACTTCGTCAACCTCAGCAACTTTCAACTTCTAGCAGCTTAAATAAGTAAAATTTGCAGCAAGCTTCAATTTTCGTGCAACTTCAATATTCAGCAACTTCGAAGTAAATCCTCAGCACACAATAAATTTCTGCAACTCAATACTCTGCAGCAACTTCAACAAATAAATCTTCCAGCAACTCTGGAAAACAACTTCAACCTTCAACTTCGAAGTTGCAGCAACACACTTTCAACTTTTCGAAAGAAAGAGTCTTGGCAAATGAAAATTTCTCCAGCACTTCGTACTTTCAGCAACTCAACACTTCGAAATAAAATAAACTCTCAAAGAATTTCTCTCCTCAACCACTTCGAAAATATTTCAATCTCTCAAGAACTTCAGCAACCTCAACTTCGAAACGATGTGAGGAGAAATGAGAGAAGAGATTGTTTAAATAACTCTTCTCGGAGAATCCTACTAAGTAGTGCTGGGGCTATTTTTAGCACCTTCATCAATTTTCCACTCTCTTCGTTCGGAATCTTCTAATTCAAGCGCAGTAGTGGGCTAGTCGTCAGCCGGTCATTATGGCAGTTGCCATTAATAATGATTCCTTCTTCTTCAAATTTCGAATTTTCCTCTTAGTCTGCCAGTTAACTCTTGGCGATTTAAACAACTCCGCGAGAAAAACAATCACTTGACTTGATTTAAAATTCCATTTTAAAATCTCGCAGTGTTTAAATAAATTCAACTCGAAAAATTTCGTGGGAGTTGTAAATTTATTTCCAACTTTTAAAATGTCTGTCCTTTAAATCCTCGATTTCGTAAAATTTGCCTTAGACATTTTAAATTCTCTCATTAAAATGTTCAACTCCGGGTGATTAAAAATTATTCGCCTGCTCGAAATAATTCATCCTCTGAGATTTAACCTCCGTCAGGAAAATAATCTAGGCAAAACAAATTTCTTCTGAAAATATTAAAATTTCCCTTAGGAAGTTAATTTTCAAACTCTGTTAACTCATGGGTGCATTTTAAACGGGTTCATTTGATTTTCACTTGACCCATGGAAAATATTCATCGATATCAAATCTTCCCCTTGAAAAATATTCGTCGACTTTCAACTGCCTTTGGAAAATTTTAAAACTCATCAAATCATCCTTCCATGCCAAGGGCGTATTTTCTCAAGTGAAATGTTATCTCAAAAAAATTTCGAACATTTTCTCTTTTGGCGTATTTCCCTTGGTATAATTTTTCTCTGAAAAAAAATCTCCATGCCTTATGAATTAAAATTTAAATCCCTCTTCAAGGGCGTATTTCTTTCAAATTTAAATTTTAATTCCCACGCCTTAGGAATTCTTCACTTGTTTTCTTCTTGGGCGCACTTTACCTAGTGAAATTTGATTTCACTTAGGAAAATTTTTTTAGTTTACACCTCAGGCGCATTTGAGGGGGGAAGCTTTCTTTAACACTTAGGAAATTTTCTCAACATTCTTACTCCAAGGTGGGCGCATTTACATATGCAAGCTTTTACTTTCACACGCCTTAGAGAATTCTCCCATCTTTACTCACCTTCAGCTCATGGGCGCATTTGCTAGGCCAAGCTTTCACTTTACACTTAGAAAATTTTCAAACACTTAGAATATCCTGTCAAGGTGAGGGCGCATTTCATAGGTTCCACTTTCATTTCGTTGCCTTAGGAAATTTCTAGACTTCCATTCCTCCTTGGGCGCATATGGGGTCTTGAGCTTTCACTTTCTTGACTTAGAAATTTCTCCAAGTCCTAGCCACTTTATCTTGCCTTGGGCACATATGGGTGTGTCTGGTTTTATTTTCACCACTTAGAATTTCTTCAAGCCATGTATCTTCTTGAGGGCGCATTTTGACCTCTCTACTTTCATTTTATGCCTTAGAAGAATTTCGGCCTCCATTATCCTTCTTAAGGTGAGGGCGCATTTCACTAGGTGAGCTCCAAGTTGAGGGCGCAAATAGGGGTGGCTACTTTTGTTTCACCATGGGCGCATTTCAAGTGCCATGCTTTGATTTCCAATGCCTTAGAATAATTTGAAGGCACTTCCAAGGTGGGCGCATTTACATGGGTCTTCTTCTATTTTCATGCCTTAGACGTTTTGAGAGAGCCATCAAGGTGGGCGCATTTGCTATAGTGAGGTTTCATGTGAGGGCGCACTTCATATGCCATGCTTTTATTTCGTAACTTAGGAATTTTCCAAACATCATTTTCTCCAAGGTGAGGGCGCATTTTGGGGTATGAGCTTTTGTTTTATGCCTTAGAAACTTTCAAGGCTTCCATCAAGGTGGGCGCATTTGCCATGCTCAACTTTGAATTCTGCCTTAGACGATTTTCAAGCTATCAATCTGTGAGGTGGGCGCATTTTGAAGGGGATACTTTCATTTTCCCACACTTAGAATATTTTCCATCCCCCTGTCTGCCTTTGTTTACGCATTCTATTTTTAGCAAGTCCCTTGATTTTCAACCTCTAAGGCTCCGTTTAGCCCGAAAATTTCACCATATGATATTCTTCACCTTGTGAACCTGTTTTGCCAGTCCTCTGCCCTGACCTGCTATTTATAGCCACCTGCTATTTATAGTAATTTCTGACTTTCTGACTTCAATAGCTCCGTTTTGCCTGAAAGTTGCAACGCTTGATCTTGATAGCTTGAGTGTTACTCTGATGCCAACCTCGGGTGCAGACCTGCTATTTATAGCCGTGCCCTGACTTACTAAAAATAGTAAGTTCTCCGATTTCACTCAAATTTTGCCAGCAGGTACCTTGAAGTGTGCTGACATGGGTGGGGTACTTCGTTTCGGCTATTTTTGGATTTTACCCCCTATAAAAGTGGAAACCCTAATTTGACTTGCATGTATCCCGAACGGTCTCCGTTTGTCTTCGTTCATTCTGCATGTCGTTCTGCTTGCTGAACTGGAGTGTTGGGCGGCTGCCAGAGTGTACCTGCTAAAAATAGAAACTGCCTGAAAAGTGACTCATCCACTGCCGGATGGTTTCGCATGTCATATTGCCCGTGGGATCTCAAAAAACCCAGAAAAACCCAGAAAACTGGTTTGCATGCATGCACTGGCTAAAAATAGTAAGTCCTCAAAACTCGATCTTCTCCGCTTGCAAGTCACACCGTTGCGAAGCTCTCGAAAAACCCGTAAAGAAAAACTTGACATGCGTTGAAAAACACTGCATGCGAACCCTAAAAATAGCCTCCGAAGGCTGAACTCTGAAAGTGGTCATCTCGGTTTGCATGTTACATCACTGCGAAGGTTTTGGAAAACCCAGAAGGATTCTCCAGACATGCATTTGAAAAGCTCATGTGGAAACCCTGAAAATGGCTCTTGAAGCCTGAACTGCCAAAAATAGCAAGTTGTCTGATTTGGTTCAAAATTTACGTGTAGGCAGCTTGATGTTACCCGGATGCAGTGGAACTGACAGAATTCCAAAATCTCAATAAAATAGTCCCAAATTGAATACTTACTAAAAATAGTAAGTTGCCGGAATACAGTGAAATTTTAGGGGGACTCTGTTGGAAGTCTTCTGACTGCTGCACTAAGCTTAGATTTCAATTTTATGACTCAATTTGACTTTTAATAAGCCTGAAGGATGAAAACCCTAATTACACAGACTTAACCAATACTTTAACCTGGGTCAAACGACAGGACATCCCCGGAAGGACCAGAGACCAGAGAGAGAGAGCGAACCAAAGCCAAAAGACCAGAATGGAGCAAAATTTAGGAGGTCCCCATCTTGATGGGGTGATGTGTGAAAAAGGTCACAACAGATAGTTGCAACATCCATGTATTTCCATGTGGGCTCTAACATATAACCATGCATAATATATTGAATGTTCTTCTATTCCTTTTTGTCTCTACTTTTTGGATCATGTGTGCATGGATAGATGCCACTAATGTGATTCTTAAAGCAACTCAAAAGGACTAATTTGACTTGCTATGTGCATCTAGCGAGCTTCCAACTATTTAAGATATGCCACTGTGTTAGGGTACCCTTCTAAATAATGGTTTTTAGTTAAGTACAACCTAGTTATTGAATTAGCCAGCATTTTGGTTGTCATTGATGTCATCTTTTGCAGCTTGTTAGGGGCCAGAGGAGCTAAGCATCCTTAAGAGTTGTAGACAAAGATTTGTGGTAGTGACTTACTAGAAATGGAAGACTAAACCTAACAATGGTTGGCAGCAGCAAAGCAGGATCAGATTGACTGGCAGAATGAGAGAGAGAAATTGAAGAATACTTGGAGAATGAAGAGGGAAAGAAGAGTGTTATAATCAGTGAATTGTAGTTGCTGCTTCTACACCTAGAGAAGTAAGAATCAGAAAGAAGGAACTATGATGATTACACAATGGTGATTGAAGAAGTTGTTAAGAGACCTTGCATAGGATAGGATGTCGGAGGTAGGAGGATGATGCAATGAAGGAGATTGATGTTGAGTGTTGGAGGGCAATGCAGCTATCTTGTCTAGTGCTATGAGATGTGAAAGAAAGGAAAGGAGGGCCCAAGGATAACCAAAGGAGAAAGTGTTGGAGAGAGCCAAAATCCATTGTCTTGCTAAAGCATCAGCCAAAGTGTAGTTGGAGTTGCAGAAGAGAAGTTAGCATAAAAAAGGAGTCAAGAATAGAGTTGGCATTGTAAAAAAATTTAGAGAGATGAATGCATTGCACAATAATCAAGCAAGTCAAGTTAATCAATCACCACCATCCCCTCCACTTTATCCCATGATGTTGGTAAATGCTATGTGCTAAATGTAGAGATTGAGCAATGCAAGTGTAGATAAAAAATTGAATAGGTTTAAACACAAGGACATGAATGCTTTGGTAGATTGAATTAAGGGATCAATACAAAGGCACAATCCCTAACTTTGAGTAAACTTGTAATACAGAGCTTGCAAACTCGCTAAATGGAATTTGATCTACTTCAACAAATAGAATAAATAATACTAAACATCTTGATAGTAATCTAGAAGCAAGATAGGCATTTCCTACAACCATGGGCTTCCTCTAGAAATAAGTATATTAGGATTTTTCAAGAAAATTCCAAAACCCTATTCTTAAATGAAAGTATTCTTTCTATTCTTTTGTCCAAATAGGCATTTATTCAAATTTTTGTATATTGAGAAAATTTGGGATTTGAAACTTAATTATCCTAATTGGGCTTCATAAAGTACATAGTATACGATTAAAAATTTGACATTTGATTACTCAATTCGGTATCCCATGAAATATGAGTACAAAGTCTGCAAATATTGCAATTTTCTGAAAAAAAACATTTTATTTTACCCTTTGCTAGTCAAGGCCATTATATATATTGCAAGATTTGCTATGAAGAGGGGCCACAACCATTATAAAAAGCCGCAACTATTATTCAAAGTAACATAGTCATAATCATGGCTGATAAAAATGGTATGGCTGCCATCTATAAAATGATTTTAGGCGTGGCCATAAAATTGGAGAAAGAAACATTGACATAGATAAAAGGAAAGGACAAATTGAATGTTGAATTGGGCCCATCCTTGTCTCAATCTACCAAAGCAATTGTAGGATTAGTTGAGGCTGCCCCAAATTTTGATAAATTGAAGTAGAAATCTTAGCTTGAATTTTTTCAAAATCATCTAGAGCAACTCAATTAAGTGATCAGTTATTTTAAAAAGGGGTCTAAGTCAACTTCCCTTCAAATTTTGGTAGAGACATTCATAATTTTGCAAAGTAAGATAACAAAAGTTGAAGAGAAACTAGTGCATGAGGGAAAATACAAAACAACAGCCTTGGTTGCAAGTTCAGACCAATCCAAAGAAATTTATGAGACTATTGGTTTTCTTGATGACACTAGTGGATTAAATGCAAATGATGAAATTGTTGATATCACTAATGCATTTTTAGAGGAAGAGCATGTTGAAGGTGAGTACATTGAAGTCTCCAAATCAGCTTTTAATGATGATCTCTTATCTCACTCCAGTGATGATAGTTCAGATGAGTATAGGTTAGATTTCCAAACAGTGCCTATGGATAGGAATGTTCACGATAGTTTCAGTCTCTATGATTTGGAGAGTGATTTGTTTAGGGAATCAAACACTCATGAGGTGCACAACGGGCATATTCTTTCAGATAAAAAACATCAGCTTATAGATCCATGGGATCCAGGTATTTGACACCAAAATATGACAAAGAATTAGTTTGGGATGAATTCCCTTTTGACCAGTGTGCTGTCCCAACCTTAGAGCATAAAGCATGCAAAGAGGGTGCTATAGAGGGAGTTGATTTTGAAAGGCATGATCTTGAAGACAAATCAGAATTATAATTGCATGGTGCCGATTTTGATCGGAGGCTTAATGATGAAGATGAGACAAGCTTTGAAGAAGAGGCACATGAGATTTGGTGTGGCCATGGTCACACCATTGAAAGGTATGGAGTTAATTATGATTTTGGTATGTATTATAACAACCGTTCATTAACTTGGCATAGTATTGACACTCATGAGGATGATTAGAAGAAACAATTATTGGTAACAGCTGAAAATGAAGTGCAAACATTATCTAAATTAGATGACATGAAGATTCTTGTTGAAAAATTCATCCAAAGGACACAAAGAGATCAGCGTGAACAAAATATCACCCTTGCTGATTTGAAAATAATTAAGAGTACAATGGAGGAAGTGAAATCAGCACACTTGCACATGATCAGTGATAGGGATGTGGCTATCAAATTTGCAGATTAGGCTTTAACTCAATCCAAGGAAACAAGGGCAAAGGTTGAAGAGCTCACCTATGAGCTTAAGAAATTAAAGACTCATTGGACAACATCCGGATAGCATTAATTGAAACAAAAATCAGCTTTATGTGGTCAAACAATTCTATGCTATATGTGGTCATTGATAGACCAGGCATTTGTCTATGCTATGTGTTCTGTTATTTCCTTGTGTGATCTTAAACCTCTTTCTCCTTGGTGTGTTCCCCTCCTTGGTGCCTCTTCTATGCATTCTCCTCTTGTGCATCCTCTTCCTTTTGCAAGGATTGCTTATCCGCACACCCTCTGTATGCCCCTTGTTTGTGGCCGTCTTGGGAGTCTTTGTGAAGTCTTTCTTGACTATCACACACTTGACTACCTTGGTTTGGTGATTTGCTAGATTGCCTCAGAATTGACACTTTTGCTAGGTCACCTTAGGTTTGGAACTTCATTCTGCTCTTCCTACATTGGGGTCAATCTTCACCATTAGCTAGGACAAGATGTAGGAGAGGACATGGACAAGGTAAAGTCCTTGATTTCCATTATGAACACATAATTTGACAAGGTATTAGTATCCTTGCAGGTTTGTATAAATTTTGTGAAAGACACTTGCGTCCAAGTCTAAGTTTTGCTGCAACCAAAATTCATATGAGGATGAAGAATCGAATTAGTGTGGAGCAAAATCTTGGGTACAAAAAGTTATTTTTTCAATACTAGCACCTAAGCATCTAATATTGAAGTATGAAACTCAATGCCTAAAGAAGCAAGGTCCATAGGAGAAGGTCTATAAGGTAGAATAAAGGAGTGCTAATGCTAGAAGATAGAGATAGAAAGATAGCATGCCACAACAAAGTACAGAAAGAGAGACACTTCACAGATAACTTGAAACAACTGTCAAGTGCATGAGATATGTGATGCTGTGCATGAATTTATATGACAACACTAGAAGGCTAAATTCTTAGGGGAGACATATTATATATGTGGGCCCCCCTTCAATTGTGAGGGTTGGTTGGAATTCGTACATAGAGTTAGGTTTATTATTATAGCTAATATGATTGTATGAGTTGTCTACAAATGCCATTGTTTTACTAGGATGGTGACAAGATTGATGTATTTTTTTGTGGGCTCCAAATATGTAATGAGGGATGTTAATAACTTAATATAATTAAGGTTCATCTATTCCTTTATTTATATATACTTTCTAGATCATGTGCTAGGACAGTTATGCATGGGTGAATACCTTAATCTGATCCTTTAGTAAATAAAAAATAACTTGTTTTTGGGTGAGATTACAGCAATGGAAAATATGTCAGTGTATCATGGTATCATAAATTCTTGTTTATTACTTTAAGTGCAGCCTTGTTATTAAACTAGCCCAAAAAAATCCCACTCAAGACCTACGCAAGACATTTCAATCTGACTGGCATGCACTTTAGCTTGCAGTTAGAGATGTTAGAGAGCCTAATTATAATAATGTCATTTTGATATAGGAGCATCTTGGGCATAGGGCAATTAACAACCACAACACATAAAAGAGCATTTTCTTTCTTATTTTTGGACTTTTGGAAGCATTCGCATAAAGGGACAAGAGACTATGAAAGGATGGAGAATTAAGAAAGTTAGGGGTCAAGGAAAACTAATCGATTCATTTAGTTTTCAATGATTGTTATAAAATTAATTGAAAGCTTAGAGATAGGGTTTGGAAAAAAACCAAGTTCAAATTTTGTTAAGAGAGAGATCAAATGAATGAATAAGTTTTTGTTATCCTTTCATAAATTTGAAATCTTTGTTGTTGTTGACATAGGCGTCGTTTTCAATATAATCTATTTCAATACTTCTAAAATGTTAGTTTTATTTTTTAATTTTAAGTATTTTAGTATTTAACATTCTTTAAAGTAACTAGGTTTGTTTTTCATATTAGAATCATATTTGTTAGCATTTACATTGCTTTTCCTTACCTTACTCAAAAGCACACGGTTTGAAAAAATTGAAAACATTAGACATTAAAGCATATTTGACATATTTAGCAAACAAAACAACTTGCTTATTTAATTTCTGTTCTTACCATTAAATTTGTTTCACATGGTTGGCAACTCATATTCCTGCACTACCTCTAAATTAGTATATAACATATTTGTCTTTTCTTTCCTTTGCCTTTTTTTAAGCATGATTTCCAACTTTTTTTTCCGCTTTAGAAACATGCACTCCAATATGTGGAGCCTCTTGCAGCCACCTAATATGCATTTTTCAGTTCGTTCAAATTCCATTTCCATTACTGTCTTTCTTTATGACATCTTTATGTAGTGAACCTGATATCCTAGTAAGCACAACTTCATAAAGATAGAAAACTGGGGCACCTGTACACCTAATAATATGGATTGCACTTGCAAATTTTATAAAACAATTTAGGAAGTAAAAATATTTCTCCAAATAATGTGATAAAATACCTAATTATGTTGATGTGAAACTATGATTTATTGATTGATTAAATAGTGAGGGGGTAAACTCCTATTTATAATAATTGGAGTAACTTCTAAGATAAGCTACTACATAACTGCAATATATAATGCATTTACTAGCAGTTTTTTATATAAGCTACCTACCATTGTTTTTTTTTGATAGGTTAATGTGGCACTGCGGGGCCACACCCATATATTGATATCAAAAAAATTACATTGCCAACCCTTGAATGGGCAGAGAAATCTATGAATACATTTCTGAAATGGAGCCAAAATCCCAAAATTGGCTCATATTTCTACCACCCTACCCTCAATAACCTCCCTAACATTGTCTTCCTTTGTACTACTATCCTAAAAACAAAAAACAGACCTACCAATCCCTCTTCGACATTGTCCTGTCTGTCTCCTGCTTCCTCCATCAAGGCCAAGATCCACGTTCCATCACCAACCACCACCCCTTCAATGCAATCTTTCAAGAAATTGATGCCCACCCGTGCCTGGCTTCGTCTACCAACCACATTCATGCCAGACCCACATATAACAAATTGTTGTAGAGGGTCATCCTTCTCAAAGCCCAATTTTGGCAGTATCCTCTTGTCTGGGATAAGTCCTCTTCCGGGGATGTCACGTCAGAGGTATCCCTTCAGTCCTCCACACCATCACACCCACACCAATTTGATCATTATGGCCTCCACCATTTGCTCTGCTTCCCTGACATCCAACAACATGGCAAGGAACATGGACGCAATGTCTGTGTTGACACGGTAGTGATCGTTCTCGTTCAAATACTCGTCACCGAGCACCATTCACAGTGCATGTAAAGTCACCCCTACTTTGGTCTTAAATACTTCCATGAGCCTCCTCTTTGAGATGTCACCAAAGAAAACCATCTGTCATTTCCTCGACACCAGACAAATGTAAGTATCCATGCTCTCCACTGTTTGTTACATTGCGGTGATTCCCACCTATTCACTGCTAAAATAGGCCAGGCGTAATAATTCATGAGTGATCAATCATACCCACCTTGTCCAGATTTAATGATCCATGATGGTTGCCACCTCGTTTGCGCATGTTTATGTGTGAGAGGTAGCCTGTAAACCTTCGGATTGGCAGCAGAAAGCACGCCAATCCCCTATCGATGTAAATTATATATCCTCCTCCATCATTTCCATTGTCGTTTTTGCTACATCATCTGCTAAATTGTTCCCCTCCCGATATATGTGCGATATGGAAAATTCTTTAAACAATTTTATTACCTCCCTAATTTGCCTTGGCCACTTTCCTAGTTTCCAATTTGGCGTTTGCCTTGTTCGAATTGCATTTACCACAAGTTGTGAGTCTCCTTCCAAATGGATTTTTTTGCATTTTAATTTCCTTCTTGTCAACAATCCTAGTAAAGCCGCTTAGAATTTGGCTTCATCGTTGGTTGTTCTTCGGATCTTCCTACCTTCTTCCCAATCAGCCCTAATATCCTCCCCTCATGATTTCTAATGACACACTCGGCCCCAACAAACCCCGGATTGCCACGAGCTGCACCATCGAAATTGATCTTTAGCCACCCTTCCTCTGGATGCTCCCATTTAATATCCTTTCTAACTCCCTTAGGTAGATTAACCCATCCGGCCCCATAAATAGGGGAAGCTGCCTACCATTGTTAATGTTCTGCCTAACACTATTATTTACTACAATTTACATAAATGTGACTAAATATGAGTTTTATAACAAAAAACTCATTTATATTGTATAGCAAAATATGTTGTGTTGCCCTCTCCATTGGGAAGCCTTGGCCCCAAAGATTGAGGACCAAATGGAAGCTCCCCATGCGTCCTCTTCTTCTTCTTTAGTTTCTTTGTCCTTAGCTTGGAGAAGATGATATGTATTATGAACCACTTGAATGGGTAGAGAAAGGATCTAATATGCCATTCACATACTTGTGCAATGAGATATGTGATGATGGAGAGAATATTATATTACAACTTTTGTAGTGAATCCAAGTGAGACCTATCTAAACATATTAACATTATCTTCTAATGTTTCTATGGGAGAATATATATGCTCAACACTCTCCTCCATGAATAATTCATGATTAGCCTTGAGATCTGTTTCTCAACCTTTTTCGCAAATCTATTCCTCTTATTAAAAGGTTCTCTATGAAACATTCATGATCCATTAGAGAGAAATTGAAGGATTTCATGCACCTCTTGTGCATCAAATTCATAAATAAAATCATCGTACAAGAGAGGAGATTATCAGATACAGGTGCAAGATAACTTTCCTCATACAAGAGAATCTTGAACAAGTTATTCTCATTTAAGAAGAAGAAATCTTGATACCATTCACTGCAATCATCTTCCATATCAATGCATATATATTTTTCTTTTCTATAATCTTATTTTCACATAGAAATAAAAAATGCATATAATCAATGGAATTATCAAATATATTTGTAATTTTTTGTAGAACTTCCTTCTTAACTTTGTTTAAACTTAGAGATGCCATGCTTTCTTTTCTCAACCATGTTTATGTAACCTAGGTTTTTGGACTGAAAAATATGTATCAAATTACAAAGCTTTTTCCATTTCTATAATTTATGAAAATAGATGAAATTCCATTCATTTTAAATCTTACTGGACCTAATTTCAATTTAAGAAAACAGAACAATCAAATGTTTGACCTGAATGTTATGATGTGGAAATCGAGATATGAAAAATCATTGTTTTTTCATACAACTCCAAGACAGCAAGTATATCTCTCTTTAAACAGCTCCAAAAGTGACAAATTTTGTACATGTTGGAGCTAGCTAAATCTATTTCCCCATGAAAATAACGTTACTTCAATCCATCACTCCAGCATAAAGCTACCGCTCATGCAACACATGGCTTTATTTCTGCCCTATACACTTGAAATTGGCTCTGATATTACCTATAGTGTACCTAAGAAAATAGATAAAACTACATAATTTGTAGCTGTAATACCTACGATGGTGTACCTACAATCCTAGCAAGCACAACTACACAAGATAGAAAATGGGGACACTTGGACACCCTAGAATTTTGTTTGCATCTGCAAATCAAATAAAACAATGGAGACAATACTAATCCAAAATTCCAAATAATATAAGAAAATACATATATTTATGTTCATATGAGAACTTGTATTATGATTGATTGATTGAATACACAATGAGAAGGTGGACACGTATTTTTAACAAATGGAATAACTTCTAACACAAGCTACTACATAACCACAATCCCCAGATGCAATGAATCTACTAATAACATTTGATATAAGTCACTCATCTTTATTAATGATCCACCTAACAACACTACTCACCACCACTTACATAACATAATGTGAGATTTATGACCTTTCTAACAAAATAACTCATTTACATTGCATAATAAAAAAATAAAATATGTTGTGTTTAGGAACAAAACACTTCAATACTTATATTTTTGATAAAAAGGAACTAAATCCTGTCTTTTCATTAATGACAACATTCTATTACTAACTGAATCTAGTATGATTATTAACAATATTATGAAGTCTTTAAGCTTTTGTTTCCTGATTCTAAGCAACAATCAAAAGTTATCTACACTACTTCCACTCTTCTTGTCAGGAATTTTGGTAATAAAGATGCTCACAGTACATATTAGTATTCTCTAAACATTACGAGATTTTATTAAGATTTTCAATTCTCTTCTCTAGCAGCTCATCCCAATGATGGATCATGGAGTATGATCTGAAACGTTGATGAAAAAAATGTTTACATGGTCTAATCCAGAAATAACAAGCTATTTTATCGTGGACTGTGGAAATTTCATATCTTTAATTTTCCATTATGTTTTCTTAAAACATTTGAACATGACAAAGGAACATATTGACTGTGTTTTAAGGTTGTCAATGTTTTCTTAAACGGTCCAAGGAAAGTGGATATATTATTTAAGCTTCACATTTACACATACTCTATAAACAAGTGACTATTTCTTTTTCAGGGTCTCTTTCTTGGTTCTATTGGAGCAGCCCAAAATAAATCAATGTTAAAGAGTTTGAATGTTACTCACGTCCTGTTAGTGGCAAATGCTTTGGAACCTGCATATCCAAATGATTTCAAATACAAGAAAATTGAAGGTCAGTAATAGTACTCTTTTGTTGCTTTCATATTGGTTTATTACACTCTGCATGTATTCATTTGTATGCTCTGGGAGAATCTCCAGATTTGCTTGGGTTATGTTTTAGGTGTTTTCTCTGAAATTTATTACAATATATTGAAATATCTCTCCGTACTCCTAATGCTTGTTAAATTTGCATATTTGTTTATACTTTATACTGAATATATTTTATGTCTCTTCAGCAATGCATTATAGACCATTCTAGGATGAAGATTGACTCAATATTAATGCAGTTGATTCCCAGAAAATGATATTACATAATGATGCATTGCGGAAACACCATATGTATAGAAATTGATATATTTCTCCAACTATAAATATTAGGAGTCTTTGAAGCTACCTTGTTTGGGAAGCTTGTAAAATAAGCTTCAGTGCAAAGCATAGTTACTGGAGATGTGGGGGTATAGGTATGGGGAAGGGGATGCCATTAAAATTAGGCAATGTGAGTAAGTTAATGAGGTTATGGCTATTTAGTCACCAAAAATTATGGGTAGGGGATGGAGATGTGGTTCTGGTTTGTATATTGGAGTTTCTTGGTAACTAAGCTTCAAAGCGTAGTTTGTAATGTCTATTTTCTGTTTTCTTACAGTCCATTTGTTTAATATTTTCGTAATCACACATACTAACATTATGGTGATTATCTCTCTGTTAATGTAATTCTTCATCCATGATTAGAACTGCAGTTTACTGGAGATAAATATGATCCTGTTAGAAACTTAAGTTGTTTTTGTGTGTCCTGTTTTACTTTTGATCTTTTGCATTTCATAAATATGGGGCACACTGTTGTGAAAATTGGGGATGTTAGATTCTTTCACCTTGCTCCTGTAAAAAGCTAGAATGCTCTGATGATTTCTACACTCCAGACTGTGGAAACTCCACCTTGTTTTGAAATTGCCTGTATTCACTAAAATCTAACAGCAAAAGACTTCATTCTCTTCAGTACTTGACAGCGTGGATACAGATCTAGAGCAACATTTTGAGGAGTGTTTCACTTTCATTGATGAAGCTAAGCAGGAGGGAAGTGGTGTTTTGGTGCATTGCTTTGCAGGAAGATCAAGAAGGTAGCTTTCTGCTTCTGAGTTCTTTGTAGTAAAAAAGTCTCATGGAACTACTTTGGTCTTTGTGCACATTAGTATACTTTCTTTCTTCTTTCCATATTAATAAGGAAACTCATTGGTGATGCAAAAAATGTTCATATCTAGTTCTGAAAGGATCGGCATGGTATATGATTTACCTTTTGATAGAGGATGTTTCATTTTCAAAATTTTCATATTTATTGAGAATTTAGAGAATCTTGCTTGGTTATTTAATGGAATCTCTTACATTCTGTCAAATGTCCATGTTGACCTGTAATAATTTTATGTATAGTTGATTCTTCCTTCTTATATGAACTTGTAATCCAAAAATTTCCATCATACTCATTAGTATTTCTCTTTTTCAATGAAGAAGTGAATCTAATATCTGAAGCAGGGCCACTGAATATCAATACAAGTAAAGAGGATTAGTTGTATTCAAAATGTTCAATACTTGATAAAGATATTATACAAAAACCCTAATTAAGCCTTTTTCTAATGAATCTCAGAAATTAAACAAATTCCAATATGATTATTTTTTGACTTAGATTACAATAGATTGGTCTCATCTCTAGGACTGTGTGTGAAATGTTTATCCATTGAAATAGTTGTGGAGCAAATGTTCAGAGAAACATTAGGGTAATAGCTTTAAATTATCTAGGATTATTAATTTAATTTTTATATACAAATTCCATTGGAGAATAGTTTCTATATCTGACATTTAGCAAGAATGTATTGATTAGAAATTTGAAAAAGTGTATTTTTTGATTAGAGAAACTATCATCTTGATCTACTAACTGGAGTGTGTAAATAATAGAAGAGTTTTTATGTAATGTCCCCTCCGCAAGCATAAGCGACTGTTAGAGACCCTTAGCCTATTTTAATGCTCATAAGCTATTTGGGATGCAAAAAGGGAATAATTAACTAATTAATTAAATTAAGTTGCCTAAATAAAGTTATATTTTCGAATGGCTTATATTTAATTAATAATTTTTATTAAGTTGGACAGTTTAATTAAAGAGTGACTTTTATGGGTCCCTCACTTTTGGAGAGGAAATAAAAAGTTATGGGTAAATATTTAATTATTTCTAAAAAGTGTATAAAAAGGGGAAATGAGGTGAGAAAGTGCATTCTTGGCATTTTTCATTTGTAACTTTGGAGCCCTATGACAAGATTGGTTTCAAGGACAAAAACCCTCCTAGCCAATTAATAGGTGGAATCATACAGGATTCACAGGTGTGCTGAATGTTTGGAGTTTGTGGAGAAATCTTCATTTCAAGATTGTGCTAAAGAGGAGAGATTTATCAACTACATTTATAGATAAAATACTAATCGCTCTAATTCAAGAGCAAGGAGAAATATCAGAGTTTGTTTAAACGTCCTATTTTCAGTTGAATATAGTAGCCACCCATTCCAAATAAGAGTACAAGCTGTGCTAATGGGTTTGCAGGCATTTGCACTAGGGATGGGGCCACACCAATATGAGATTGGCGTTGGGTATTATATGAGGTCAGGTTCATTTGAAGTAGCCGCTCCATGTTGAAGAGATTCGCTTGTAAGCCGTGACAATTGAGAGTAGGAGGCATGAGGAATCAATAAGGGCAAGTCATATGTTGAGACAAAACAACTAGCTGCTCAGTTTAAGGTTGCTGTAAGGGATTTGGAGGAAGTGAATCTAAGGGAGAAGTTGCTGTGTACTATTACATAGCTGTGCCGAATAATTCAACTATCCCAAATAATTCGCAGCATCATGGACTAGGTTTGAAAGGTCTACTATTTACTCTCCTCTTTGATAAAATGAATACTTGACATAATGAATAGGATTAATTATGCATAGTAGATAGAGGAGTAAAAGTATATCTTTATTTGCACATGAACTCATTATAGAAGTAGACTAGAGATGGTCAGCCAAGGATCCAATCCAACTAGATCCTACTGCTTTGCTTGACGATATTAAATCTATTTAAAGGACGTAATGGTTGCCAAGAGGAACACAACCATCAACCAACCGGTGCTTATAATTACCCAAAGTTGACAAACAATTAATACATAGTCGGATAAACCAGATTATCAAAAGTTCAAAACATCATCCCCCCAAAAAGAAAAGTTCATTTTCCAAACAATAAGGAAAACAAGTAAGCATCAAGTAACTTTAGGGAAATTGTCCAATCTGATGACGATGTTGTAGATGAAAACTTGTAGGCAAACTTGGAAGCATAGTTCACAAACTCAGACTTGGAGAGTACTTGGCAAATCAAATGAGTTTGGTGTGGGTCTAGGGGCAACGTCCCCAACAAGCTCAAGGGGCAATGCCCCTTGCGGGGTCTGGGGGTAGCGCCCAAATGAAGACCTTCAAAACCATACAAACCTTCATGGTGCACCTCATTTTCATGATATTTTTAAGAGGCAAAAAACGATGCTTATAAAGTGAAAAAATAGAAGTTTTGGAGTGTTTAACCAATGTATGCCAACATGTGAATAATGCTTCAAACCAACCAACCAATGGACCCCATTTAATTGCACATTGAAAGCTAAGAATGCTGCACCCAATCAATTGCTAAGCCTAGATAGTATTTGTTGGCGTAAGAACTAACACCTCTGGAGTGTGAGTTTGTACGGACAGCTATGCACACTACGTAATGAGTGCTCTTCAAATTAGGAGGGGAAGCTCCCTCGTTGTGCTGGAATGCATAAAATAGAAAACTAAACTAATGTCCTATCTTTTTGTTCTCAGCTGGTAGAGGCACAAGGTTAAGAAAACCTAGAACGTTCCAGCTAAGTATTTTCTGGTTTCACAGATCATGTAACTACAACTAAGCTAACTTCTTTAATATCTATCCAATTTCCTCAAGAAACAGAGCATGAGGAAATGGAGCAGGAATGTATTGTACGATAAACTCCAGGTGCGGGCTCACAACATGAAGGCAAGGTAGGCGCAACTATTTGCTAATCCGGGAAGAAGTTTATTAAAACAAACAAATGAACGGTAAACCTGGTACAGCTTCACAACATGAAGGCAAGGTAGGCGCAACTATTTGCTTGGCTGAATGAGTCTACTATCACACACATCAAACGATAAGCTTTAAGTACAGTTTCGCAACATGAAGGCAAGGTAGGCGCAACTATTTGCTCTTCTGAATAGGCTTATAATAAACAAAACAAAAGGTAAGCAACTGGGACAGTAGATTGTATAGACGCAACACGCATGCAATAACGATCAAACCAGCAACCCCATTTAACTAAGATTGAATAAACACCATGACAATAACATGAAGGCAAGGTAGGCGCAACAATTTATTATAACAGCAATTACTCTTTGAACAGATACAATAATAGCAATACTACAGGCAAGGTAGGCGCAGCATGTATGCTATCAAGCAAAAGTTCTAATTTACAAGGGTGAACCAATCTTGAGAATAGGCATGTTGCCGACAACGCAGCAATTCTCTATCACCAGGAAAAGTTAATTACAAATGAGCTAAAAGCTCTTATTTATAGACTTCAAGGTGTAGGCAACCCTAAAATCACCTTGAGTCAACTAAAGTCTTGCAATGCATGCAATATCTTATTCCTAAACCCTAATTGAATGAAACTATACAGTTAACTGGGAAACTATCATCAGTTAACTGAACCATCTAATCTAAATGGACAATGTGCAAGCATGCACGTCCTTATTGAAAGCAAGTTAACTGGAATGCTATCATCAGTTAACTGAAATATCTAATCTAAGATCCAAGTGTTCATAGATGTTTCCAAGAAAGACATGCATGCAATGTATAACAGCAAGTTAACTCGGAAAGAAGCCTCGAGTTTAACTCCTGTATCTAATGTCTATCTTGGAAAAGGTGAGATGCCTTGAACTGAAGTTCACTGACCCTGATCTCGAGCAAGTATCCCCTCCACGAGGTTAGTAACTGCATCACCATCTAGAGGTCATCACATGTCTCAACTGTCAATCAACTGCTAGTTAGTAACTCAAGCAAAACCGAAAACCTCTGCATACTTAAACTGGCCCTTCATTGGTTGGTAACTCTGGCGGCTCTGTAAACTGAAGTGATGGCCACTATTTCTTCTGCAGCTTGACGTTTCTCACGTTTTTCATGCTTATCAACCCTCTAAACTGGCCTTGGAAGACAATCAGCTATACGAGGCATAAAACCATGTGGACTTGAGTGACTACGCTTGTCAACCTTTCTGATGCGCTTGATACAAATCAATGTCAGCTTTTCTGATGAAATCATGAATTAAGACTGACATCGTCTTGAATTCGATTTGTGTGAACTACATCCTGAAAAACTCGCCTGTTGACTGTGAACATGGCTATATTCTGACAACTTCTCCAAAAAACCAAAAATCTCTCCTAATGAGGCTAAAAATAGCTTGTCGGAGGGCAATTTTCACAGAAAATTCTGAGACGTGGGTTTTATGTAGAATCAAATTCTAAGATGACCCACAATGTTAGAATTGTGAAAAAATGTGATTTAGGCCCGCATGCAAAAGGTTTTCAGTTGAGATCTGAGGGGCTGTGAGGACATTTTTCCCGAGAAAATCTGAGATATGGGTTTTGTCCAGAAGATATTTCTAAGACAACCCACAACGTTAGATTCGAAAAATATCGACTTCTACTCCACCATGCAAAGGAATTTCACTTCAGAAAATCAAAGCCTCAAGAACTGATGCTCTGGAACAAATTTTTCTTGAAAATTCTAACACATGGGTTTTGCTGAGAAAGCAATTCTGAATCAACCCAAATGATTTGTTTTGCCAAAAACGCCAATTCTTCAAACATGTGAGAAAATTTTAAGACGAGAAGATGGAAGAAATCTAGAGAAGAAGAAAGATGTTTTTTAATTTTTATTTATTTATTATCTTCTTCTGTCAAAATCGCCACTCTGCCTTGAATTCTGCTGATGAATCTTGACTTGTACCTGCAAAAGAATATTTTTATGCCTTCACAACTGACCGCTGAAGAAATTCGCCCAACTCTGGAAAGAATTCACCTCTGCTCAAGCTGGATGAATGAAATGATGAATGCCATGCTTGCATAACTAGAGCAAAATCGTACTACAAAATCAAGATTGCAAGCTCAAACCCTAACTATGAAGAAGGAATCCGATTGGCCCTTTACCAGTTGAACTGCTACTGTCTCTGAGTCTTTAGACTAAAAATAATATTTTAATTTCAAAGCATGCAAAGAACTAAAAGTGGCACCAATATTTATCTTTGAAGAAATTCGTCACTTTTTAATGCCTTGCATGCAAAAATATTATTTTTATCATTTTGCTAAAAATAGCATCTGGATGTGCCCAGCAAACTTCACTGATTTTGGAAAGCCGAAATTTGACCTTCTAGGCGTCCATTTGCAAGAGTTATGAGATTTTTGAGAATCTCCTATTTTGTAGCTGACTGCAAAGTTACAACCGACCATGTTCAACTTTGATTTCTGGCTGACTGACTGAGCCTGCGACTGTGTTGAGATATCCACTGCGAAGCTTGCATGACAAGGATGAAATGTCTGCTGGGAGCAACAACTGCTAAAATCATCATCTGATACCTTAGAAAATTAGGCGCCTCTGATTAAATTGATGTTTTGACTCCAGACTTAGTCATTTCTTCGTTCTGCCTTCTGATGCTTCAAACTGCCGTTGACGGTGAATGATGAACTCCACTGACTGAATAATGGATTCATTGCATGACTAGAAGTATTCTGCATCCAATGACTGTATATGAGGGATTTGAAAATTGTATTAAGAACCCCAAAAGAATGAGCGCCCCTATTCTGTGATAGCTCAAACACCATTTTGACAAAAGTGTGATTTTCATTTGAACACCATACTTTGACCCTTGATACCGGGAACTGGAATGTTCCGATATGCGTGCCGTCTGTCTTGCTGTACAGTTTGGTCAACTTGCAAGAGATGTTCTTGGAGACGACGAAGCCAGAAAATTGCTTTTAAGGCCTCTAAAAGAAAATCACCTTTTTCAAAGAAAATAATATTCTTACACTTAGTCATTTTTTGAACTGCCTTCAATCAACTCTTCTTCACAGCATTATCATCTTGACCTCGCACGTACGAGCATTCGCCAAATCCCGGAGGTTGTCGGCTAGACTCGTTGGATAGCTTGAGTAATTGCACACAAGTCTTGTGAAGACTGTAATTGCAAATAACCCCGTCTGGCAGGCCTAAAGGAGAATCGCCCCTAGCCTACAGCTGTGCAGCTTTGTGTAGCTACGCTTCACCATCCTCTGTTTTACGTGCTCGGTAGGACCTCTGTCACAGTTACTCAGAACATCGGATCGTCTTGTGAACGGATACACTGCAAAACTGAACTGAGCTGGAAGAGATCTCAGGAAGACCTCAATTGCAAATTCATCCATCAAACAGGTCTTATTCAGGATCGCCCCTGGGCTACAGGGGAGCGGATTTGCTTTGAATTCATTTCTACTGACATGTATCCTGCCTGCAATTTCCACTTCTAACGCTGATAACCGGATTTCTGTACTGGATACGCTTTCGCTTGATAGCTCGTTGAAAAGCTAAACTAATTTTGCAAAGACTGAAACCATCAAAACACACATGCATCTAGATCTGGGCCTTCAAAAAGAAAATCGCCCTTGGGCTAGAAGGGAGCGGATCTGCATTTCTAGACTGCCTCCTTGTGAGAAAACACTCTTCGCAACCTCTGCTTCTGTCTTCGTTTGCCGGAGTTCTGTAACTCGGATAATCTTGCTTCATGGCTAGTCGGAAAGCTGACTGAAAACATAAAACAATGAATGTGTTCTTAATCCAAAACAATCAAATCTTGACCTTCAAAAGGAAGGGCGCCCCTAGGCTACAGGGGAGTGGATTTGTTTTGAATTCATTGATTTTCACCATTTTATGCTTTGCAAACGCTGTATCCATCCCTGCGGTTGACCATGTCGAAGCGTTGTGACTGCTGAGGTGTGTGGATGACTATACTTCATCATTTTCACATGTACGAACACTATAAAGTTGATTTGCACGTTGATTGCGCAAGTGTCTACTACGTTACATAGTGAAAAGTTCCAAGACTTAGAATATTTTAGCACTTTTTGCCAATTTGAAAATCCCCTCCATCAAAAAGCATTATTTCCAACATCTTTTATCGTAGAGCGTTCCTCTTTGAGTTTCAGGCTTAGATATTGATACCTGGTACTGGCCAACTGCCATTGATGACCCCGAAGATCCTAACTTTTCTCCTGAAAAAGTGAAAACTACCCACCAGCCTTAAACTGACTTTTAACTGAAACTGACTTCACCACTGTGATTGTGATGTGAAATAAGCCAATCAAAATTAATTTCATCCAATTCTGACAAGTTCCTATTTTTTAGGGTTTCGGGCTAAAAATAGATTTCAGAAACCCTAATTTTCAAAATTTTCAAATTTTGCCAGTATCTTCCTGGCATCACACTGACTAAAAGCCCATACTTTATTTGCCCAAAAACTGAGTTTTGATCCCACTTTTACAAGGTTTAGACCATTTTAAGCAAAATGCCTTAATGAAGCAAAAATTTTGGTTTGGGTACAACAGTATTGTAGTAGGGGTGTATTTTGTCTGTGCTCGACTACGCATGATGTTGGAGAGTGGTTGTGACTAAAATGTATGGAAAAGGGGCTCTATACCAAGCGTAGGTTGTACAGTGATTGGAGGTGTATGGTACCAAGCAGCAGAGATTACAGAGCATACAGTGGAGTTTGTAGACCGAGCAAGGGATGCATGGCAGCATTAGAACATGAACGTATAATGGTATTGAAATAGGCACCTACAATGGGACTTCCTGAAGGACATATGGCATGACTGGAGTGAGGGTGTATGACATATGATAGAAAGGTATGAGGTATGGAAAAGATAAGAATTGTATGGCATACAACAAAATTTGATTAGGAACATATGGCAAAAATATGTAGGTGTGTATGGCATACAATAGACCCTTGAACAATATGGTTGATGAACTTTCTTGGAATTGTATGACTGGCAGAGGAGGTTGTACCATGCATAGGGAGAGTGGCATAGTGTGTGAGGATATTAAGGATTGTACGGTGGTAAAATAAGGGGGTTTAATAGCTATTTTTGCAAAATTTATTGTCATTATTTTTTTCATTCTTCTCATGTGGGGACCACCTAGTTTTTTGCGCTCTGATTGCAAAAAAATTATGTTCAATATTTTTCCCTTTATCATAAGTTTGCTATGAAGCTAATTTGCCTTGACAACAAGTATTTGTACGCTCTAGATTAAATATTTTACTAGTAGTACTCTATGACATATTGTCATTAATTTTGTGATCTTTAGTAAAATTGGGTGCCTCCATTGGAATGAAAAGTGTTATCTTTTGCGAATCTTGTATTCCATCCGATACACAAACTTTTCAACTTTTTTCTGATCCCTATAGCTTCAATAAAATTACAGTTTGACATAAATACCTAATAGTCCTCCATTTGCTAGTGAAATAGGCTTCAGAGAGATTTTGTTTCATCTTTCAAACATGGCTGTAATTCCAAAATCCCTTCATTGTTTGGTTCCATTGAACATTAATCCTACTTTTCCATTCATTCTTCTTTGGAGTCCAAATTTGACAAATCCAAGGAAGCTTCTTCCTCACTGACTGCTTGGTTCTTTAAATCGATTATATACTTCCGATACTTGTTCTCAATGAAGATTGTATTCTTTTTCCAATTGTGATTGGCTTGGGTTGCTACCAACCAACTTTGATCTAGCAATGCATCTTATGCTTTCTTTCATAATGAAATGACCACAAAATTCAATAAAAATGCTTGGGTTCCAATAATTACCTTTTTGCCCTTTAAAAATCCAAGTACCTTAATACCTTGTTGATTTGTGCCCACTAGTTGAAAAGTTGCTTTGTTTTCCTAATTGAAGCTTCGACTTTGGCTTACGCTCCAACTCCAACTTCATTCTTGGGAAGGGCTTCTGCTTGGGAGTTGTACTATCGTGCTTTCCTCAATTGCTTCTTGTAATCTTCTTCTCATTCTCTTTACTCTACAATTTTTAAAGATTGCCTAATCTCTTGGTCTTGATCACCTTGTGGTCTCTTCTCCCCTTTATTGGGGTCTAAGGGCATGAATCTCTCAAATCTTAACCAATTTCTTTTAAGGCAACGATGTCAATGTTTACTCTCCTATCTGATAAAATGAATACATGAAATAATGAATAGAATTAACTATGCATACTAGATAGAGGAATAATAGTATATCTTCATTCATACATGAATTTATTACAAAAGTCATAATGTCCCCATTTTAGGGCCTCTAGTAGTGTAGTTGTAGTTGACTTTCTAAGTTTGTGTCAGCATGTTTAGAGGGGTAATTTGATGTTACCAGTGAGCTCAGATGGTTTTAAGGAGTCATATGACACTTTCAGATGTTATTTTCGACTTTTGGTTTGGGCTCCAAGATTCTTGGAGGTAGCATCTATTTTTAGTAAGTCACCCAGTTGGGTTCGTTTATCATCTTTTATCATTGAGATCACTCATACGCAGTCAAATTTCAATTTTGATGCTTTTCGGACATTTCTACTAATTGGGTGTAATATTGAGCTATATTTAATTATTTTCACTAAGGTTGCCTTTTAAATTAAAGTCATTTATCGAGCACCTCAATGTTATAGCTTGTTGGAAAGAGGATGGAAAGTTTTAAATGATGGGATGGTTAAAAGTGACTTTAAGTGTCGGAAATGTTTTAAAAGTAAATTAAATCACTTTTTGGAGTAAAAAAGCTTGATAAATTAATAAAGTGATTTTAAAAGAGAGTTTCTGGAAGGCCCTAAAAAACTTATAAAAAGGGGAATTGAGAGCTCATTTGTGGGGTTGAAGTTTATTATCTCTTTGTCTGAAAACCCTTGTGGTTCTAGAGATTGGACTTGGTTCATCTCAACCTTCCTGAGGATGAAAACCCTCTTGGAGAAGATTGGCTTCAGTGGTGAAAGACCTACCTTGGCTAATGTTTGATGGAGATATCAATGAGGTATTTCACAGTGCATTCAAAGATTTGGTTTTCTAATTTGTGACTCTCTTTCAGAGACAAATTTGTAGGTGATTGGAAATATTATAGAATATCTTGTTTTGGAAACCTTGCCTGGGAGAGTTTTGTGGTTTGGCGGTTTCATCATATTCTTATTTTGGAGCAGCTTTATATCTCATTTGCTTGGCTTGGAGTTGTGAGTTTTGAAAGCAAATTATTATTGGAATTCATTTTCAGAATTGGTCAAGTCTTGTTTCAAGGCCAATTTTTGGTTTTGGTGAAATGAAAGGAAATATGTTACGATTTATTGTTGAAGCTATTCTAGCCGTACCATATGCAAACCCTTGAGCTATTCACACATGTTTGTGGGCCCAAGTTTGAATAAAGTAAAGATTGGAGGTATTCTAGAAGGCAAAGGAGGAAGCTTACACAAGAAAAAGGGGAGAAGGAATCAAACAAAGGTTGTCGTACGACTTCTGAGGCTATCGTACCCTTTGGGAATTGCTCATGAAGTATTATATGCTAGCTATACTTGTTGGGAAAGGCTATGAATGGATGTGAAGGGCATTTAATGTCTAGGTTAGTGAGTTGTAAATGATATTTATCTGCTGTATTAGATGTCTGAATGTAATAAATTGTTAGCAACACTTTGAAATTTAGTGGTCATTTATACCTATTGCTACTTTGGGTTCAATTGTATATTTTATTTATATAAATGCACATATTTCATGAATGCCATTGTGCCCCAAACAAAAACAAATCACTCTATCTCAAAATCAGTCATAAACTAGTTGAAAGAGGTTATAGGCAAATCGTTTGACAAAATGTCCAAGCACATAGATTTGTGAAAGTGAATTTTTTTTGCATAGAAAATTAGTTTGGGATATTACAGGGGTATCGGAGCTGGTTTACCTGCCAGCCTATTGGTGTTTGAACTTCTGTTGCACACTTTCAACTATTGCATGTAGTGTTCGGTGACAGCCTATCAGTTCTGAATTATGGCCAAACTTAGCGAAGAGGAAATTTTGTGTGAAAAGCTTTACAGTGCAGGCTAGAAACTTGAACACCTACCTCAGTCAAAAAAGGTTCTTCTCAACACTTTGAAGGAAGTAGAAATTTGTTTATACATGGCTGATCAATCACCTTCTTAGTTGTTGCAACTAGCTATGACTCCATCGGTGCTTTCTTTGGTTAAGCCAATGCTTATGAGACATCATGATAAAGATGTAAGACTTGCAGACACCGGTTGTCTTAGTGAGATCACAAGGATTACAGCTCCTAAGGTTCCCTACGAAGATGACATAATGAAGTAGATTCTACAGCTGATTATTGAGAGCTTTCATGGGTTACATGATGAAAAAGGCCCTTCCTTTGGCAGGAAGATTAAGATGTTAGAAGTGATGGCGAGAACTAGATCTTGTTATCTTTTGTTTGATTTAGAATGTGATTATCTTATTCTTCATATGTTTCATAATTCTATAGCATCTGTCAATAAGGATCATGGAGAAGTTGTTTTTTCCAACAGGCAAACCATTATGGTCCTAATTATTGATGGATATGATACTATTTCCCAAAACCTTATGTCTTTGTTGTTGGCTGTTTTGAGGCAAGAAGAACATGTTTCTATAGTTGCTTTATTTTTGGTCATTGGTGTGTTCAAACAATGTGAAAATCTGAAACCTTTCTTGGTTATTGAGGAGACTAATACGGCTACTAAAGATGAGGATATGTGCAATGAAAAGGACATAACAACAGCCTTGAATACACATTTAAAGCTATCCAATGAAGCTGATAACACTAGTGGGAATATTGGGATAGTTGAGATCATTAAAATACCTTCAGATGATGGGCATATTGAGAGCAGATATGATGATGCCTTTTTACTAGCTAAGGATGATGATTCCATATCTCATTTTAGTGATGATGACATAGGTGGTTTTTGGTTTGACTTTCAAACCAAGCATATGGAGAGGAATGACTATGATGATGCCAGTGCTAGGGAGTTGGGGAGTGATTTATTCACAAAGGCAACCATTCATGAGGAGCACATTTTTTCTAAACAGAGCAATCGGTCTTTTAGCACTTGGGATCCGAGTGTGTTGGCACCTAAGTATGACGAGGATCTTGTTTGGAATGAATTTCCTTTTGACTGTAGTGCTGTTCTAACTTCATCTCCACGGTTATGCATGGAGGGTGGCATTGATGGTGTTGTTTTTGATCTTGAAAGCAAATCTGAATTCACATTACATGTAGCTGATCTCGATTAGAGACCTAGTAATCTTGTTGTTTTGGATCCACAGTTCATTGTTGAAGATGATAAGGAAGAGGCATAGGTGATTTGGGACAGCCTTGGAGACTTGGATGATAGGTATGAAAGTTCTGATTTTGGTAAGCAACATAACAACAATTCACTATCCTTGCTTGAACAAGATTGGAAAAATCACTTTTTGGTGTCTATGGAAAATGAAGTGCACACTTTAACTAGATTGAATGACATTAGAAGCCTTGTTGAAAAATTCATCTTCATGACACCAAGAGACCAATATGAGCAAAATGTTTCCCTTGCTGATTTGCACATGATAAAAAGCACCGTGGAGGGAATATAATCAGTTTTTTTTACACACGATGCATGATAGAGATGTTGCCACCAAGCTTACACATGAGACCTTGTCTATGACTAAGCAATTAAGGGTAGAGGTTAGTGAGCTCACCATTGAGCTTGATTCCACGAAGCTTGCTCTGAAAAGTGTCCAAGAGGCACTTCTTGAAGCAAATGAACAGCTCTATGAGGCCAAACAATTTAGAGAGCAAGAGAACAAAGAAAGTGCCACGAAGATCGAACAGGTAATAGAGGAGCTTGATTACATTCAGGAGGAGTTTGATCTTGTACATTGTTCCAAATTTTTTGAAAATAGGAGTTTGGATCAATAGGAGTGGGTGGAGCACATGGATTATGATGATTTTCAGTTAAAGAGTAATCCTCTTTTCGAGATGAGTGCTAATTTGGCATTTGATAATCCACTTTTCAAGTTGGATGATGGGACTACTCTTGGTTGTAGCTTTGCACTTGGTGAAAATAGCAAGGTATGTGACCCAGGAGAAGATTCAAAACTTGAGTTGGAGTGTGTGGTTTTCAGCTTGGTTTTCATTTAGGTTCACATTATGGGGTGATTTGTTACCCTCCTGGGAGACCCCCGGATATGAAATGTGCAAAGGAGGAGACAAATGAAGATTGAATAGGGAGCGTTATGACACTAGGAGATGCAGTATCTTCATGGGATGTATTGACTCATGAAGACTTTAACATTTCGGATTTTGAAAAGTTGTAAAATAATGTTTCTGGAAATTTCAAAACAAGAAGGAAAGGTGGTTTAAAGCATTTTACTTATGTAGCTTTGGGGAAAGAAGGATTTAAACATGACATCTACATGTTTGACAATCCATTCTTTGGATTGAGAGATGTTATATATTATACTAATCTTTCTTTGGGGATGGTTTTGATGACAACAATTGCTGCTTGCATTTAGTTGTTGGTGCTTTCATGGATGGGCTACAAGGGATAACTAAAGAAGTCACAAAATTCCATGATGTGCATGTTGATTTGGATGGCACTTGGAGTTATGTTGTGCACCTTTCTAGGCATACTGAACATCATTCTTGGTTGGTGTAACATACACCCTCAATTTGCCCTTTTTGTTTTTGTTTTTTGTTTGATGTTTTGAGAGATAATGAAGGTAATATGCAGATGATAATTCTTAACAACAATGAGCAGAAATAAATAGATTTGCAACAATGATAACAACTCAAAAATTTACAATTTTCGAAATTACAATGAGCAAAACATTCCAGATTTATATTCTGATTAGAGAATATATTTTTTCTCAATTACAAAGGTGACCCGGATCATAAAATGCCATACCATATCTAAATCCAACACACCCAAAAAAAGTTGGAGACTTTGATAAAGTGCTGTGCTTGCAACCAGCTCCAACAAGCTCCAAAAACTGGACGCCACAACCAGAAATCTAGGTGTTTGCTGCTGTGAATGATATACAAGGAATTCCTAACCCTAGGCGCCCTCAACACAACAATAAACTGTCATAAACCTTAGGCATCTAGCAATAAACAAGCCTCACGTTTCCCTAGGTAGGTGCTGCCAGTAATGGAGAAATAATGAACATCGAATAAACTTCCAAGACCTCCAATCTGCCACACCACAATCAACAAGGTTTGTCCGATGCAAAAATGTTGTTGTGTTAGTGATCAGATATGAACATAAGTAAATATGAAGTTGATGTCAAATCAATATTGAAAATACTGATTATGAATTCGCAAGTCTGAATCTTTCCTTAACGGTATTCGATCTACAAGAGCAGAACATTTATTGATTTCGATGTCTCCAATTGTGGATCGGATCTGTATTAAATATATCAGCAAGAGACACGTCCCATGAGCGGACATGTCTCCACAAAGTGGAGGCATGTCCATTTATGAGATGTCTCATGAAATTGTGCCTTTTCGTCTTAACTAAACACCCGATCTTAATTGGGGTTTGTTACTTAATAAACATAAATACTTACCAAGTTCGATCTGTATTTATCTTGCACAAATAAATAATATCCAATCTGAAAATGATCACCGATAATGATGCTCGATTGGGATCCTATATAAAGCATAGAAAGCCAATAGTCTGCAAGTAATAACCTCTAAATGCAGATTGATAATATACTTGGAATATAGTAGATTTCAATTAGTTATATCTGACCGAAGCTACCATATTTCAACAAATGTAAATGAACAATGAAGTGCAGCTGTGATCCCTATGTAAAATCACCAAGTAATCCTCTAGATTGTGTCTTCCAACAATGGGGAGAATGTTGTCTGTAAGGGGTTTCATTCTCACAAACCAAGAAGAAGAGAACCAACTCCTTTAGCAAGAAGAAAACCAAATATCAAGTCCAAACATACCCAAGAATGAGCTCCAAACTTCTTTTTATCAGATTTTTAGGGCTTTCCAAAAACTCCCTTTTAAATTCTCTTTATTAATTTATTAAGCCTTTTAAGTCCAAAAAGTGATTGAATTGACTTTTAAAACATTTCCGACACTTAAAGTCACTTTTAAGAATCTCATCATTTAAAACTTTTCATTATCATTCATTTTGTGCAAAGCATTTGAAGGGTTTGTTTGAGACATGGGGTCTGTCCGAGAAGACACATCCATCTATCTAGATGAACTTACCTATTGTAAAGGATGATGATTTGTCTTGAATCCTCACTCCTATTGTGCATTAGGAATGATCCCTTTCCCGTCCTACATATCCTAGAGTCTGCTACTCATCCTATCCGTGTTCTAAAACTCTGAACCCCACTGACACAATCTATCTGTTCAAGAATCCCAACCATACACACGACTTAGAGTATTATATGATTGAATAGACCTAATAATTAGTGATGTGTAACATTATATGTGGATCCCTTTTGAATTGCAACTCTACAATTGGATGGCTTTTTGTCCCCACAAGTTTAGATTTTAAGATTCAAGAGAACAACTTTTTTGCTTTTTCCCCGAAGTACCACATTGCCTTGCTATGGATATGACCTTTTTGTCCAATCTGCCAATGCTTCTGCAGTTCCTTACTTTGTGAAGTAGCACTATGTCTTCTTGCAACCCTTATTGTGCACATGCAAATCTCCATGTGTAGGTAGTAATGCGAGGTTTATCATCCAACAATGGAAGGCTAAGAATGGTGTAAGTTCTCTACTCTTATAATAATTTGCATACTCATGAAAGGAACCATATCTAATATGAAAGCATCATCATTTACTTAAGAATTAAAAAGGCCTGCACCTCAAGAGCTTAAATTTTCTTGCTTATCCTCAGGTCCTATCTTTGCTAAAGGACAACCATAGCTTGACACTAATAACTTGTGCTTAGTACCATGCCAGTTGTTCCTTACCTTGTATATTTCTTGAGTTTCTCCACTACTTGGAATTGGATATGCTTTATATTGTTATTCAACCTATTGGCTCTCTGAATTTCTGCATGGGACTTACTCCAATTTGGCTTGCATGGTAATTTGTAGGTTTTTATGTTGCTATTGTTTTCCCTTTGTTCTATGAGTGATCCTTGATGAAGTAAAAAACACTTTTGAGTCTCTCTTGTTTAAAAGACCAGAACATAACTTAAACCTTTTAACAGTGTGTTTTATTAAGACTATTTTGATTGCCACTTGAATACCAGATTGTTTGCTTAAAAAAGGATGGGTTCAATATTGAATCTGGATGTTTGTTGTAACTATGCTGGATACAACAATAATGAAGAAATTTGACTTGAATGCCATTGTAGTGTAACAATTATTGTTGCTTACTTGATGAGAACTCATCGAATGAGTCTTTCCCAAGCTTTGGAGCTTGTGAAGAGTAAAAGGCCCCAAGCAGCACCTAATCAAGGTTTTCTATTACAACTGCAGCATTTTGAAAGTCGTTTGGGAGGTAAGATAGAACTGCTGCCCTTTACACATTTTTGTTTTCATGTGTAATGATATACATTTCAACTTAGGTTTTTACATGAAGACATGCTATATATTGTATGATCCTTCCATTTTTATAATTATGTATTTCAAATAAGCTTGTTGCATATTGTATATTTGCATTGTCCTTTTATACTTATCAATGTCTATTCTTGTTTAGAGTTGTTTGTGTGTAGTTGAAATCTTATGTTCTTGAACATGACATATTGTACACGCACATTGCATACATGCACACCTGCATATTTCTTTGAGAAACACAATCTAAATATATTCTCGTAAGAATCACGAAGAAAATTATGGACAGGAAATTACTTATAAAATAGATGTATAAAACATCAAGCATGAGCCATAAACATACAATCAAATAAAATTTGGTATACCTTTCAGTTGATTTGCCTTATATCATAAAATATCATGCTAAGAAGTGCTTCCATAATTGCATTTCCCCCAAAAATATAAATTCATTCAATGCTGAGCTAACTTTAGACATGACAGGCCTATTCTTTTCTATTGTGATTGCATGATGTAGCATGCATGCAACTCTTGCAAAACAACTACAAATTAAAAAAAGATGAGGGGCACTTACACAAACAAAAAGTGAATTGCACCTGCAAATCCAAGATAATGATAGAAGAAATACTTCTCCAAAAGATGTGATGAAACACATATAACAATATTGATATATGCAGGTTTCGGTTTTATTGATGAAATACTTGGAGGGCTAGAGTTTGTAATGTCCCCATTTTCGGAGCGACAGCTTGGAGATGAGAACTAGTTCATTCACCATTCCCGTGAGCTAGTCATCCCAGTGAGGGAATGTTATTGTGGCCAAGAGATTTATATTTTTGATGAGTTTGCTATTGGAGAAAAAGGGAATTAATTTTAAATTAATAAAATATAATATTTATTATATTTTATTATTATTTTATTCCCACTAGCTTATGCCAAAACAATTTTATGAAATATTCAAGTGGGCCAACTTATTTTATGGGTGAATGATAAAAAATAAAATAAAAGAAAGTAAAATATTATTATATTCTTGAGGTTGGCCTTGGATGGGCAGCTAGGAGAAAGTTATAAAAGGAAGCTTTGTAGGTCATTTCAGCATCTAGGAATTGAGTTTGCTTTTGATATTGATCTTGTCTCTTGGCTAGAGATTACTTTCATTCTGATCAAGGTGATGACCCCTTGACATTCAGGGTTTGGTGATGACCCCATTCCCAGGTTGAGAGGTGGACATATTCAGTGTTCATCATTGGAGCAAAATTTTGTGGCCTTTTGCCAAATTTTGATGACATAGAGAAATCGATTTGGAGATATAGTTGCTGGCTTTTGATCATTCAATTTGGCATTGAAGGAGGATGACTTCATTGAGGAGATTTGGCGATTTAAGAGGCAGATCGATTTTGTTTGAGAAGGGACGATTTGCTGTGTTTATTGTCAGAGGCAACTCCTCCATCTTGCTGGTTTGATTTTCACAATAGAGGCAAGAAAAATCAGGAGTTGCTATTTGAAGGATCGCTAGGTCATGTGGAGTCTAGGCGTTGTATGTGCAAGTCCAACAAGGACGTTTTGAGGTAGCATTGAACCATTTTGCAATCTCAGACCAGGTGTTCCAGGTTCCATTTTATATTACATTTTCTCATATTATAGATTGCATTATTCTCATATCCAAGCATTGTAAATCGCTCTCAAGAAGAAGCGATTAGGGGAAGTCATTAGGCAAGCATTGTAATCACATACTTCAGTTAAGTGTAATAATGCATATCAGTCCATATATCGTATTGTAGATGATAGTTGATTGTAATCAGATTGATGGCAGCATATTAGCAAATATAAGACATTGAAGAGTGCCCTCTAAGTGTTTGATGAAATGTGTCTTGGCTGTCTCTTCATGTTTACACAAATAGTTTGCATGCCAATTATATGTCAAAATGTCATCTTGCTGTAGTTAGACAATTGCTCTTAGTTTCAAGCATATATTGCATCAAAAATACCAAAAAAAAATCTGCACTTCATTATAGCTGCATTGGGAGGCATTTTGCATTGTTTAGTTTAGTCCTGTCATGTCCCCGAAATAGCAATACCATAAAGACCAAGTGTTAAAATACAAATAAATTAATAAATAAAATAGATAGCAATATTAATATTAAATATAAAATAAATGTGTACCATATCGATATAAAAATATAAAAATATGAAATAACAAATATAATAATAATATATAGGCAAATTATTGTTATTACATTTAGTATTAAATAACTTAATATCAAAAATAATAATAATAAATAAATATTATAAACATTACACATCAAAGATTGTAATACATTAGAATAAAATAATAATAAGATATTAGCAAATTGGTTTTATTATTATACTTTAATGTTAAAATATGCTCAATAAAACATCAAAATAAAATAATAAAATAAGTATATAATCTGAAATATCATAATTATTAGTAATAATATATTATTTTCAAAAGTAGATATTATTGTGATAATAAGCCTTTAAAGGCAGCAATTAAATCTAACAAAGGGATATATTTAATGAAAAGTCACCTCTTTCACCAAACAATACATTCCCCCCATGAGTCACCTACCTTGAATGGTATAAATAGAAGGAAGGAAAATAAGGAAGAGGGAAAAACTGTTGAGCTTCTCTTTTGCTATTTGTTTTTGATGACAATATTGTGTTTTAGTTTGGCATCTTGGTGGTTGATTATACAGTTGCACTGTTTCTATTCTGTCATTGGCATACTTACTTTGGCATTATGGTGTTATCTTTGATGGCACTGATCTCTTGACTCCATGTGCAAATCATAAGGAATCTTGGTTACAGGTTTATGCTCCCATGTTCAGGTGATATAATTCTAATTTGACATTTTGTGCTACAGTGATCTACAGGGTTATATGTTATTGGCTTATTCAGATTTCTAACATCATGACATTGATACAATCTTTTGAACAACATCGGAGGTGTGCTTCTCTATTCAAATTCCTTTAGGTAATGCTTTTGGTTATCTTGGTTCTTGGGAGTATCAATTGCAGTTGGTTCTTAGTCTTAAGAAAACCCTATCGGGTTTCCTTAAATAATTGTAATGGCATGGGCATATGATATAATGATGCTGGCATGGGTATATGAAACATGTGATATTGGCTTGGGCATATGGTATATTGTTTTTGGCATGAAATTAGCCCTTATTACATTTCATAAGGCATTGGATATATAGGGAATTATATCATGGCAATCGACTTTGAATAAAGGCAAATAATTTGATCATTACTAGTGCATATGTTATCGGGTCTTTTGGTTAACAAATCTCTTGGCCTTAAGGCCGACAACGGGTATGAGGTTATGTTTATTTAAAAGTCACTATGGAAGTGACATGGCTTTGATTCCTTGGAAACAAGGATGACCAAGGTAATCGGCATTTGGTTTTTTTAAGTAGTCATGACAAAATTATGTAAGGCATTATTGTGTCGGCATTTCACTTGGTTAAAAATTGAACAGTGGTAATGATGATCTACGGTGTGCATGCATTCAAAGGTAATGAGATGGTCGGCATGGATTGCATTGGTTTGTCCGCGGATTTCAAAATGCATTATGGATTTCTAATTATTACTTCAGTCCTTTCGGACTTCAAACTTTATCAACATTTGTAAATGTCATCGGTTGAATTGCCTTGGAAAGTTTAGGGCAATCATTTTTTTGTTTCACATGCTCGAGGGTTTGGTACCCTAACTCAGCAACCACCATTGAAATCTTCTCAGCCGTTTCACTGTGTTTGTTGGCTTTTTGAAACACTTGGACAGCGAATGGGGGAATCTAAAAGATCCTTACCTTGGTCGATGGTTGTGTCAGCTTCTTGTCATTGGGTGAAGGTTCGAAATTGGAAGGAGTATTGGAGGTTTTTCTCGCTGCCGGTCTGGTAAAGATATTCATGACAGTCTCTCCATCATTCTTCTCAGGTATTCATCTTTTCAACTGTTTTTGAAGAACTGTTACTTCTATTGGCATAAAAAGTTGAAGACGTGTGTTTGCTTCTTTCTGGAAAATGGTAAATTGGGTTTATTTGTTTGTGATAAGAAATGATGCATGTCGATTTCACATAATCTGAAATGCATATCAAAATAGTTTACCATATTGATTTTGCTCCTGCTTTAAGGGATGGTGTTTTTGATTTGTGGGTAATCATGAGTTCTGCAAATCCTTTCAGTCTCTCACCTGGATTCGGTAATATTTGTTTTTGGGTGCATTATTATGAGGTTTCGGTTGCACTATAATGGGGTTTCAGTTACATTATTGTTGCAGCAGTTTTCGAGGCTATTGTTCATGGAATATTTATATGTTTTAATGCTGTTTCGGTTAGTATTGCCTGTGCAGGCTCCTCATGTGGTCAGGGTTCAGTCTCCTTTCTGAAATTGCATATTCCTTGACTATTCTTGTCAGAAGAAAACCTCCATGCTGAACATTTTCTCAAAAACACAACAATACCTGGCAATGTTGTTCGACAGAAAGTGGGTACTTTGAAAATCACCTCTGTTGTTTTTGAAATATGAAAAAGAAGTTACTGCTGTAATTTCCTTGAGATGTAATAATGAAATTTGTGTAAGAAGAAAAACAAAGAGATTAGGGTTTTTAGTCTTCTTGGAAATTCAGTGAGAAATAAGGTTTTTAGTTACTGGAGAAATAGTGAGATTGTGTTAACTGTTTTAAGGAACTATGAGAAATGTATGAGAAAGAAAGTGAAAAACCAGTGTGAGTATATCAGTGTGATTGTATTGAAGAGATGTTGAGCATTGAGATTGAAAAACTAAAATATGAGTTAATTATCAAGTTGTCTTAAGGCTTGACAATGGTTAGAATTTTGAAGGGTCATTCTTGAACCTTGAGAATTGTAGGCATTGTCCATCAAGAGGCACTTGAGAGAAACTAGAGAAACAAAGAGATCCTCTGTATCATTATATGTCTTACTGAAAACAAAAAAGGGGTTGGTGCTCCTTGAAATCGGTGTTTCTAAAAGAGGGGTTGGTGCTCAAAAATCAGCCAATGAGGCATTGTCAAAAGTGATTATTAAAATGAAAGCCTAAAAAGGCAGCAGTTTAGGAGTGGTTTTTCTACCCCAGGAGGGTTTTCCACTTGGCATATCTTGTGTCACTTTGGTTATCTGTGGTTCATCTAATTCATTGCATGAATGCTTTAATATGCTATGTTTCACTACTATAATTCTCATTTCAGTTTATGTGATTGCATTCGATACATGAATGAGTTTATCATTGATAAATGAGAGCATACATTTGTTTTATTTCAGTTTTAGTAAAATTTGTCAAAACTGTTAATGACATTGATTCACCCCCCCCCTTTCAGTGTCTTTTTCACTCCAACAAAAACATTGAGAAATATGATCTGCAATTCAAAACAACAACAACAATGATTGTTATGCATTGGAATATAGAGCAATTTAACATATATATATTATTTAATAGGCATACAAGTATATATGAATAGATATAGATAAATTTTATAATGAATAATATGCAATGAATAAAGAATATATATGAATAAGTAAAAGAATAATTATATATATATATATATGTACACGATTATTGCAATAATGATACTTATAAGTAATGATGACTCTTTTATATAAACATAAGTAGATTATGTATATTTATGAATTTTCCTCATCCTATGATCAATTCAGTATAAGGTTGAAGGAGGCGAGTAAGGAAACATGGAGAGATATAGCAACTCAAGTGATGTACTCACTTAGCAATAATATTTAGCATATTTTGAATATAAGAAACATATATTGCTAATTTGATTATTGGTGTAATGCTTTCTTTAGTATTATCATGATGATAATGATGTTGATATTAACTTAAAGATTCAGTAATAAATGCAAATGTATTTGATTGCTAAAAGATTGTCTTCTGAGTGTTTGCAAGCCTACTAGGGAGGAAGGGCCTGAGAAAAGTGGTGCCTAAAAACCCTACTTAACAATTCGCTGCGGCCATGGAGGGGTGGGGGTCCCACTTAACAATCCGCTGCGACCACGGAGGGGTGGTAGGCCCAGAACCACTTATAAGCTCCGCTGGCTTCCCCCAATAGGTTAAGTGTCTTCCTAGGTGATGGAACGGGTAGAGAAAGGAGGTACATGTGTTTCCTCTAAGCACGCCACTCTGAGACGTTCATGCCGCTCAGGGCCAAGGGGCGGGTTGTCCTGATAGGACGTTTGTGCTCTTGGGCTTAGATGGATAGCTTCGGGCGGCTCTACCCATGCCACTCCTCATATGTCTTTATTATTGATTTGTGATTATATTTATATTTGGATATCTAGATATTAATGCTAATAGATATATGTACATGTGGAAATATTAAATACAGACTTCAATCCAAGATTACTTAGTCAAAGAGAACATTCATTTGAAAAAGAAGAAACCCTAACCTAATCAACAAGTGAATTCTAGGGCAAAGTCGGGTAAGGGACATTACAGTGGTATCAGAGCATTTCAAAGTTCAAAACCAAAGAAGAAATACAAATAGAAAATTACATTTGTCAAAGGCAACATTCAGGACAAGTGTTTGATGAAATTCCAAAGGCACCAAATCAAAAAGTTTAAGGCTAGATTTGACAAGGGATATTACTCTAGTATCAGAGCCAAGATTCTGCCAGCATTTGGGTTTGATTTTGGTCCTATTTGATGCAACAAAGTGATAGGTACAAAAGATATATTGCATGGGAAGAGAGAAAACACAAACAGTGGGCACATCCTTATCCCGAACATGACACATTATCAACAACAATAGCAACAAGGCAACTTAATATTGAGATTGGTTCAACTAGCACTATGGGAGATATAGGAGGTGGTAATTCACCAAGACATGAAGCCAATAATGAAGAAAGAGAAGCAAGAGAAATCATGAGAGGTCTTGCAGCAGGGCTGCAACATGTAGCAGATGTTTTGCAGCAACTTATAACAGCTATACAAAAGATGAATGCTCCTAGAAGACAAAATCATGAGCATGAAGATAATGGAAGTGTTGTTGGGACTCCAAGGGCTCAAAGAGCACCTACTCGTACCATCGATAGACCTTTGCAGCCTACATTTTTGAGGAATGACCCAAAAGAAGAGATTGCTAAAGCAAATGAAGATGGGTCATTCACAGATAATGTCATGACAATGCACGATGAATGAGATTTGCTACCACCACAAGTAAAGGAGCATTTGACCTTTGACCGATACATGAGTCAAAGGTGGGAGCACAATAGAACAAGGCAAGATAGGAGACCAAGGAACCAAAACAAGGACCTAAAACATGCCACAAGCAAGCTCACACTTCCAATTTTTGATGGTAGCGGGAAGATCACAGCAAGAGCTTGGATTCACAAGCTGGATACCTTCTTGACTCTTCGGCCTATGGCGGAGGATGATGTAATCAAATTTGCAACCATGCACTTAGAGGGCACTGCATATGATTGGTGGCATCATGATTTGGTTACCCAAAACCATGGATTGATTCATTCCTATGATGAGTTCAGCAGGAGGTTGATTGCACGATTTGATAGGAAGGATGTGGAACTATATTATAGAGAGCTAGCACAATTAAAACAGAGTGGGCATCTAGAGACATATGTCAATGAGTTCCAAAAGATTGCTGTTATGGTACCCGATATGACTGAAAAAAGGGTTGTAATGTTGTTTATTGAGGGACTAAATGATAGGATGAGAGGGCTAGTCAAGGCACTTAAGCCTAGCACTCTTAATGATGCTATTCAGTTGGCATTAAATCTTGACACATCACCATCTACACTGCAGCACCAAAAGAAGAACTTCAAGGATAATAAAGCTGAATTCAAGGCAAATGAGGGAAAACCAAATCAGTCCAAGCCTACGCAAACTATGCTTGATTTTGAAACAAGGAATGAGCTTAGGAGGAAGAAGTTTTGCTTTACCTGCAAACAACCATGGGCGCATGGACATAGATGCCTTGGGAAAGGCAAGGCACATTATATAGAGGTCATATCTGATGATGAGGAGATCCCTAATATAGATTCAGAGAGTGAGGAGGGGCATGAGGAACAACCTCATGATGAGTCTAAAGAGCATGATCATAAACAACCAACACTAGAACTAGTAAATGATGGTAAGAAAAGTTCTAGGATTTCTTATCTTTCAGAAGCTCCAAGGTACAATCCATTTATCTTTGAAGGCAAATTGTTTGGTTGCAAAGTTTTGGTACTATTTGATAGTGGAGCTACACATAACTACTTTGATGATAGTTTGGCTAAGAAAAGAGGTTTGCATTGTGATGATTTTGAGGGCTTTGATGTGACTATAGTAGGTGGACTTACTGTTCTTTGCAAGAAGAAAGTGAGTAAGCTTAGCATTATCTTTGGTGAGTATACTCTTTGTGATGACTTTTATGTACTTGCTTTGAAGGACAATGAAATTGTACTTGGTATGCAATAGCTACACTCTTTACAAAGGGTCATCCAAGATTTACAAGAAATGGAGTTGAGTTTCATACATGATGGGGAGCACATTATTATGAGAGCCTCAAGTACACCTTGCCTCATCAAATAACAACAAAATCCGTGAAAGTTATGGACCATGAATTGCTTCATAGAAGGATAGGTGATGCGCAAGAGACTTGTTTTGGGACAGCCTTTGATGGAGAGTATTTGGGATTTGAAGAAGGTGAAAATACTATAGAATGGCATGACATTATGCCTGATTTGTTTGAGGACAGCAGTCCTATGGTTTTGCATTCTCATGATATAGACATGCTAATATCTTTGGATGATAGTTACTTGTGGTCTACTAATGATGGCACACAAAATTGGAGTGTTGGATATGGTAATTTTGTTGAAAAATAGAGCACTACACAATCTGATTTTGTATATCAGACCTTTGAAGGTGTGGGAAAGACACAAGAGAAGTGTAACATTTGGCTGGAGAGAGCAAGGAAAGCTAAGTTAATTGTTGGTCAAGCAAAACAACATCTAGAGATGGTAAAAAGAATGAGGCAATCAGCTTTGTTTGATCATCATGGGCCAGCCATTGATGACACTCATGTGTGTGGCAATGAAGATGGAGGTAATTCAGATGTGCAAGGTACATTGGTTCCTTTTGATAGGCTGGGTCAAACCATTGAGTTGACTCAATTTTATATTGATGAGGATTCCATATGGGAGTGTGTGGATTGTCTGATAGACTATTCACCATGGTTTGATAGAGATTCTTCATTGCTGGGTATTGAACTGTGTGGTTTCAGTTTAGGTACAACAGTATTTAGAGCAGTTTATAATGATGGAAATCACTATGTCCTTTTTAGAGATGGGTCTAGTGATGGTTTTCTATCTTCACACTTTGGATGGCACATTTTATATCATTTTGGATGATATTATCAAATAGCATTCTGCTGTACTGATTTATGACAGCAAAACAAGAAGAATGGATACATTTGTGTTTGGCAACTACATCTTTATGATTAACACCTACATTGATATGGATGTGTTTGCATCATTGGGCGACAGTGGAAGAGGTTCCAGGATCTTTTACATCAGCATATTGGAGGTTGTTAATATGAGAATCTATGGAGATCTTAGATGGGTTTGGGATCTTGGTATTCATTGATTTTCATTTGGCATTTGCGATTGCTTGAGGGCAAGCAATCCTGGGAAGGGAGGATTGTAATGTCCCCATTTTCAAAGTGATAATTTTGAGATGAGAACTAGTTCATTCACCATTCCTGTGAGCTAGTCATCCTGGTGAGGGAATGTTATTGTGGCCAAGAGATTTATATTTTTGATGAGTTTGCTATTGGAGAAAAAGGGAATTAATTTTAAATGAATAAAATATAATATTTATTATATTTTATTATTATTTTATTCCCACTAGCTTAGGCCAAAACAATTTTATGAAATATTCAAGTGGACCGACTTATTTTATGGGTGAATGGTAAAAAATAAAATAAAAGAAAGTAAAATATTATTATATTCTTGAGGTTGGCCTTGGATGGGCGGTTAGGAGAAAGTTATAAAAGGAAGCTTTGTAGGCCATTTCAGCATCCAGGAATTGAGTTTGGTTTTGATATTGAGCTTGTCTCTTGGCTGGAGATTACTTTTAGTCTGATCAAGGTGATGACCCCTTGACATTCAGGGTTTGGTGATGACCCCATTCCCAGGTTGAGAGGTGGACATATTCATTGTTCATCATTGGAGCAAAATTTTGTGGCCTTTTGCCAAATTTTGATGACATAGAGAAATCGATTTGGAGATATAGTTGCTGGCTTTTGTCAATTTGGCACTGAAGGAGGATGAGTTCATTGAGGAGATTTGGCGATTTAAGAGGCAAAACGATTTTGTTTGAGAAGGGACGATTTGTTGTGTTTATTGGCAGGGGCAGCTCCTCCATCTTGCTGGTTCGATTTTCACAATAGAGGCAAGAAAAGTCAGGAGTTACTATTTGAAGGATCGCTGGGTCATGTGGAGTCTAGGTGATGTATTTGCAAGTCCATCAAGGACGTTTTGAGGCACCATCGAACCATTTTGCAATCTCAGACCAGGCGTTCCAGGTTCCATTTTATATTGCATTTGCTCATATTATAGATTGCATCATTGTCATATCCAAGCATTGTAAATCGCTCTCAAGAAGAAGGGATTAGGAGAAGTCATTAGGCAAACATTGTAATCACATACTTCAGTTAAGTGTAATAATGCATATCAGTCCATATATCGCATTGTAGATGACAGTTGATTGTAATCAGATTGATGGCAGCATATTAGCAAATATAAGACATTGAAGATTGCTCTCTAAGTGTTTCATGAAATGTGTCTTGGCTGTCTCTTCATGTTTACACAAATAGTTTGCATGCCAATTATATGTTGAAATGTCATCTTGTTGTAGCTAGACAATTGCTCTTAGTTTCAAGCATATATTGCATCAAAAATACCAAAAACAAATCTGCACTTCATTATAGTTGCATTGGGAGGCATTTTGCATTGTTTAGTTTAGTCCCTTGGCATTTCAAAGTTCAAAACCAAAGAAGAAATACAAACAGAAAATTACATCAGTCAAAGGCAACATTCAAGACAAGTGTTTGACGAAATTCCAAAGGCATCAGATCAGAAATTTTAAGGTTAGATTTGACAAGGGATATTACAGAGTTGGAGATTCTATGATTAGTTTTATGCAGGGTTTTGTTGCTGGAATTCCTTGAAATACAAAGTATTGATCTCCATTGAAGCACTAAACTTAGAGTGGATTGTAACCTTCTTTGAAGATCAGAACGTTTGGGTGTGCTTTGGAGGTTGGGTTTTTCCCTTAGAATGGATTTTCTATGGTACATCTTATTTCTCTAGTTGTTACTCTACTGAAAATGCTATAGATTTAGTCTACTTGCATTGTTTTTGTCTTTGAATTAAGTAGGAATCAGTTGTGTTCCCTTTCAACCTATGCCTATTAATGATCTACATAATGCCACTACTAATCATTGATTATATAAATAACATAACATGACAAAATATGAGCTTTCTAACAAAATAGGTTATTTATATAAATAACAAAATATGTTTTGTTTAGGAAGAAAACATGCTCTCTCCCTTGGGAAGCTTTGTCGCCAAAACTTAACCAAATGAAATCTCTCTTGTGCATCTTCTTCTCGTGAGCCAAAATTGGATTGCATTGAAGGGAAACCAACAAGGAGATTGAGTAAAAATCGGTGTCATGTCCCCGAAATTTGCAACCCTAAAAGTATAAAGCATTGAGATGCAAAATAAGTAAATTAAATAAATAACAATATAAATATTAACAATTTAAGTGTAATCATTATAATATAATACTAATATATAAATATAAATATATTAATATAAGATAAAATAATTTTAAAAATGAGCAGCCAATGATCCCATATTAAAAGATAGGGATACTAATAAAAAGATAGCAAATAATATTAAAAGACCTTAGAAGGAAGCGATTCCATAAAATAACAATGAATATATCTTTAAACAATACATCGACTTCTATAAAAGAGGAGAAGAGCAATATTAAGGGCTGGAGCGATTGGTTTTTAAAGATAACTTATGATTTATGAAGGCTGCAATTTAGTTGTAAAACGACTCCTTTTGAGGAGGTATGTCCTTTGGGAGAAGGGATGAGAATTGTGAAGAGCCATGTCTCTTCCACCATAGGAGTTAAAAAGGGGAACATCCTTGGATATAAGGGGGAAGATATGAATGGATGATAATCATAGAATAGAAAATAAATAAAATCTGAAATATATTTCTGACTAAAAGGAGATTTAAAAGCAGAAACACGAATAGAAAATGAGGGAAGAAATAAAGGAGAAATCTAGAAAAGCAAGAGTTGGGAAAGAAGAATAAAATATATTGTCAAGAATATATTTGAGTAGTAAGTTTATATATATTCGTGCAAAAGTTACATATAAAATAGCCGTCTCCTTATTCATTTAACTCACGTACCCCAATTTGATTGGCGTTCCCGTCCCTGTACCAGTACCAGTACCTTGCGTCTCTCGACAACTATGATATATATATATATATATATATATATCATATACGATTATGCAATAATGATGCTTGTAGCAATTATTGAGCCTTATAAGTAATTATGATTCTTTAATATAAAAACGGATAGATTTATGTATGTCTTTATCCTATGATCAATCAAATGTGAGGTTAAAGGAAGCAAGTTAGGAGGATACAGTTTACGGGCATCCCATGCTAAGTAGGCCACTCTGAGGTAGGAATTATCTTGGTTTAGACGTTCTTGCTGCTCCGAGCCAAGGGGTGGGTTGTCTTGGTCAGACGGTCGTGCTCTTGGGCTTAGATGGGTTGAGTAGTTTACAAGCACCCCTTTCAAAGCTTCCCCTATCAAGCCAAACTATGACTAATTGTTAGGATGGAGTTTCAATCATAAGGAGGATGGATAAGACAACATGGATAGGAAAAGCAGATACAAGTGTAGTCCACTAAGCATGCCATTTTAAGGGTGGAATTTTCTTGGTTTGGACGTTCCTGCCGCTCGGGGCCAAGGGGTGGGTTGTCTTGGCTAGACGCTCGTGCTCTTGGGCTTAAGTGGGTAGCTTCAGGCAAACATATCATGTTTCTCATCCAATTCCTATTATGATTAAAGAATTCCACTATGCATTATGAATAGTGGGAGTTTAGATTGTCTTGAAATAATTATGTATTTTGTATAGCTTAATAGATAATGCATTTATTATGTTCTGATCATATGAATTATATTTCCAATATTATTTAACATGATCGCAAGACCTAAACCAAGATTTATCTTGCTTGAAGCATTTATGTGGTAAGTTATAACCCTAACTACGTTAAGCTTGTGATTCTAGGGCAAGATTTAGGCCAATCCCAAAAGGGGACATTACACGGTGGTTGAATCACATTTGGGCAGGATTGTAACTACTTTTGGTGCATCTAGAGGAGTCTACAAAGGATTGGGAAGAGCTCACCATTGATCTCAAGCAAGATTTAAGAGGTAAGTTTGTATTTTGAAGGTTTCTTTTTTCCTTTTTTTAATATAAAATCCTTTTCTCTTTTACATTTCTTTTTTCTTTTTTTCTATTTTGCCAAAAAAAACCCTAGGTGTATTTAGTTTTTTTTGTTGAACAAATCCGAGGTGCTTTTGTAATTTTTTTAGTTTTATAGTTGCAAACCCTAGATTTTTTTTATATTAGTTTAATTATAAACCATAAGCGTTAATTTTTTTCTATTTATATGTTATTGCAACATTCTTTAGATTTATAAATTGTCTTTACCACAATGTCAACTAGAACCCTAGTTAGAAGGGACCCTTGTTGGAAACATGCCATCATTGGGCAAAAGAAAGGAGAGATGACTTGTTTTCATTGCAAACAAACTTTGCTTGGGGGAGGCATTAACAGTTTAAAATACCATCTTGCACATATACCATGCCAAGATGCTAAACGATGCCCAAAAGTGCCTACTAAAGTTATGCATGAAGTGCAAGTTCAATTAGAAACCTTTGAGTGGCATAAAAACTAAAAAATAGGCAAAGAGAGGAGATGGCGGCCATTGGTGGAACTGGAGAGTCTTCATCTTCCATTCCTCCATTTTGCCATCTTTAGGTAGTGGTAGTAGCAGTTTTAGCATTGGGCCTAGAGTTTGTGCATCTAGGTTAGATTCATATATTTTGCCACACACTACTTTGGGTTCCCAACTGTCACTTGTTGCTTGGGGGAGGCATTAACAGTTTAAAATACCATCTTGCGCATATACCATGCCAAAATGCTAAACCATGCCCAAAAGTGCTTGCTAAAGTTATGCGTGAAGTGCAAGTTCAATTAGAAACCTTTGAGTGGCAAAAAGAACTAAAAAATAGGCAAAGAGAGGAGATGGCAGCCATTGGTGGAACTGGAGAGTCTTCATCTTCCATTCCTCCATTTTGCCATCTTCGGGTAGTGGTAGTAGCAGTGTTAGCATTGGGCCTAGAATTTGTGCATCTAGGTTAGATTCATATATTTTGCCACACACTACTATGGGTTCCCAACCGTTACTTGAGAGCATGGGTTAGGTCAATTGCAGCTAAAAGTGCAAATGGAGACTTTTGGTTCTATTGCACCATTTCATTGTACGTAGCCAAGTAATTTTTATTTATCTTTAAATATATAGTTTGATTCTTTGTCTCTTGAAATTTTAATTTTAGAGGTATGTTGAATTCAAATATAAATTCTCAATTTTATAATACTTATTTTATTTAATTTATTTGTGTTAGGTCTCCTTATTGACCATGCCATTACTATTTGTGGGGCGATGTTCAAAACCCCTAATGATGAGGAGATAAAGGGCCTCATTTTGTCTCAAAAGGTGGCTGATGTGAAAGCCACAATTGACGAGTAGCAAGAGATATGGAGGAAATAGGGTTGCACCATCATGACTGATGGTTAGATGGATAACAAAAATAAAAATTGCTAAATTTTCTTGTTTCTTCTTCAGGTGATTGTACTTCTTGAAATGCATTGGTTTAGTGATTAAGATTTTTAATTTACATTTTATTGAATCATTGATTTTGTTTCTTTCTAAGGTGGCACAATGTCCATAAAATCTATTGATGCTTCGGAAATCTGTCATGTCCCCGAAATTACGACACTAAAAAATGCTAATGTTAAAATACAAATGAATAAATAAAATACATATTAAAAATATTAGCCATTTAATATTATTATAATAATAATTATCACAAGATAATATTATAATTACAATTGTCAAATATAAAATATAAATATTAATAATATAAAACATATATATAAAGCTAATATTAACTTATGAATATAAAACACATAATATATATAAATGATATTAGGAATGGCATACGATCTCATTTAGGGAACAATCTCATCTGATATGATGCGGCCTATTGTGTTACAAAGCAGCAATGAGATAAGAATACGTAGTGATGAATGTATAGCAACTCATAATGAGTATCGAAGTTAAGAAAAGCAATGACTATATAGGTGATAAAGGCAACACATTAAGGTTGTAAAGGCAACGAATTTCATGAAGGGAACAAGTAAATTAAAGGCATTAAAAATTCTATTAAGGCAGTGATAATATAGTAAAAGGCTGTGACAATATATTAAAATGGGTAGTGATTAATAACAATCAGCAATAACAGTATTTAAGATCATACAAAGGCAGCGATTAATATAATTAAAGTCAATAATTATAGAAGGCAGCGCTTGGTATAAACTATAAAAGACAATAATTAGTATGTGTCTAAAGGCAGTGATCAGTTTGTGTGTGAAAAGTCGTGTTTCTTTGAAAGGAAATCTCCATTCAAAGAGATGTATCACTTCATCTTGAAATGAAGATATAAAAGAGAATCATGGGATTTTAAGCAAGGAAAGGGCAGGGGATAAGAAAGGAATAGGAATAGGGAATGAAGGAATAATACATTGAGCAGTAAGTTTAACATATATATATATATATATATATATATATATATATATATTAATATATTATTTACAATAATGATATATAAATATTTATTAGGAATAATGATGTATACATATTTAAATAGAATATATATATACATATTCATATAGAAATACTTATATATATATATATATATATTTATACATTGAAGTCAATTAGAAATGATGATACACACACACACACACACACACACATATATATAATATGTATGGATAAGTAGATATGTGAATCACTTGCGAATATACAAATGATACATGCAGCAATTATTAAGCCTTATAAGTAATGATGATTCTTTAATATAAACATAAATAGATTATTTATATTTAAGAATTGTCCTCATCCTATGATCAATCCAGTATAAGGTTGAAGGAGGTGAGTAAGGAATCAGAAAACGTGACAAGATACAACAACTCAGGTGATGTATTCACTTAGCAATAATATTTAGCATATTTGAATATAAGAAGCCGATATTGCTAATTTGATCATTGGTGTTGCTAGACTCATTGAATGTATTGTAATTGGCCTCATTGCATAAAATATTGGGGGAATACACATATGATAATAATTTAAGGAATTCACTCATATGACTAATCTTCTGCATTATTAATTCACCTCTCTGCCCAAGAACAAAATTATAGAAACAAATTGAGAAATATGTCATCCCAAGAGGATGATGTCTGATAGAACATAGAACAAAATCTTGTCTTCAGGCATTCTACATACATTGGTGATCTTTTTGAGCTAGGCCATTTAGATAATTCCAGTTGCATTAGAAAGAAATCATTACTTGCACCTTGATATCGGTTTCCTCTTATTGTTAGAAATTCATCTTAATATTTGTGTAATATGATAGGAACAATCGCACAAGAAAGTATACTACCAAACATTGCATGAATAATTTCTTTATATTTCTAAATGCATTTCCAATTCACTTCATGAATATAACGTAGGAACGTATCTACTTGTGCATTTTGCTAACTTTCCTTAAAAGCATCTCAGTGAATATATGAACTATCTCTTTCCTAAGTATTAGAAATAGAATGATAATAAATACATTTATTATGTTTATGTAAAGATTGTCTTCTCCGTGATTGTTACCCTATTAGGCAGGTGAAGTATAGTCCAAGTGGTTAGCCTAAAAACTCCCCTCTCATGTTCGTAGGCCCGAGAAACGGGTTAGACATAGAGAGGTAGGGGTCCCACCGTAGGAAACTACACTATTATAGGGGTGGTAGGTCGTAGGCCCTTGGATTGTAGGACTTCACCTTGTCCTAATAGGGAAAGTGTCTTCTGAGGTACTATCTGTTGACGTGTTTTTTAAGACAACACCAACACAGAATAAAATGTCCAACGGTCACTCTATTCCCTCTTGATCAAAGTATTCCACATGCTAAGATTGCGTGAAAGTTCATGCGTTCAACTCCAAGGTTCCTTTTATTGCGAATAGACTCAGTTGGTTGATGTGAATATGCTGGGTATTCCAAGGGGACTTACGTGAGTTGCTCATTCAGAAGAAAGGATCTTCAAATTTCGGGAGATTTGTCGATGATGCTCGAGTTCTTAAACTAACCGGATAATGCTGAATGTAAAAGGATATAAGGATTAGAGATACTACCATCTACTCCTAAAGGGGTGGAGGGCGAGGATCGACTTAAACAATCTTCAAACCAGACTTCGCTTCGTCTCCCTTCGGACAACTCTGACAAAGTTGGTGCAATCTTCAAAGGATGAGTAAGATGTTCAAATTATGATTTAGCACACACACCCCATCACAACGATGCAAGTGAACATACGAATCACAACCGAAGTTAAGTACTGATATTCCAGTTGACCATGCAGGGCGGACTTACCATCAGCAAGCCCGCTAGTGGTATGGATGAAAGAAGATATGCTCAAACCAAAGCACCACGCTCCACAATTAACAACCACTTGCATAAAATAAAGTCTATTCTACTCTATCTACTTGAATTGGAAAGATGAAAAGATCTCGTCGACTACCCACAATGCAAGATAGAATCACCAATCAATGAAATTTTTTATATTATGGGAGTCTTACACAACAATCTTTTACAAAAACTTTCAAAGGGAAAGCCTTTCTCTCCTTTCCAAACTAAGCTAACTTCTAAGCTATCTTTCTATCTATTCTAACTTCTATCTTCTGTACTCTCAATCTGATATCTACTAAGTTACAAATGAGGGGGGATGCCCCTTTTATAGTTGGCCCAATCCAACGGACGGTTCAGATCGGATTACAATGAAGGGCTCAGATTGAGCCATTTATGCCCTAATTAGGGTTTTTGCCCTAAAAACTACCACAGAGAGGAGTGGGGCAATGAATGCACAGAATATTCTCCACTCCTCTGCAAGAACCATTATCTGCAATTAATGCCCATTATCTTCTTCTAGAAGATTCTCGTCCAGAAACGCGTTCCCACTGTTCTTCTCTGCCAATTCTATTGCGTTAGGAGGAGGCAACAACACTTGGTTCAAATCCTCCTTGCAAAAAGCTCTTCTGCGTTAATTCTTCTTGTTGCTTTCATTCCTGGATGCATTTCCTTCCTATAGCTTTCACATTTCTTTAGCCCACTGCCTTGGGCGCATTTGCTTCTTTTGCATCACGTTCTTAGTGTCTTAGCCAAATCTTCACTGTCGTTTCTTCTTTCCAAAGCTTCATCAAGTCCTCATGCCTTGGCTTCAACGTTCATCCTGCAAAACAAAAGAAGAGTATCAGAACACTTTATAATCTAAATTCACTTTACTTACCTCATTTCCATGTTCTGACCGCTTGATCTCCGGATCTTGATAGAATTCATCACTTTTCTAGCAAACTTTCATCATGGGCGTATCCACCACCTTGCCTGGAGTTTGTGCCTTAGAAAATATTTCATCTTGAGGATGCATTCGAACACTTGATGTTCGAGCTTCAGTTCATTTTCAAATTCCTCCATGCCTTAAGACAAATTTCTTCCCTGTGAGTGTATTTGACCCCCTGTTGCTTTATTTTACCATGCCTTAGAAAATTTATCCCTCGGAGCCTTAGGAAACTTGTTAAACGGGTACCAGGCTAAAATCTTTGTCGAAACAATACGAGCAAGACGTGGAAGAGTTTTAAACCATCTCCTAATTGGAAATGTCCAATACCCAGAAGAAAATGCCCCTCAGAAATCATCGTTTTCATGTGTGTCCAAACGAAGGGGTAAGTTTAATTTTTATTATTTTTGAAAAATAATAAAAATTACTAAGGTTCATTTCATTTTTAGTTCTGGACATTCCTCACACTTGCAACCTTTATTTTTCTTGCCTTGTCGTTGCCCTTGATTTTCCGGAGAAACTTCCTCGTTGTCCCTGGCGCATTTCATGTGTCATGAGGGAATTTCCAACTTCATCTCTGCCTTAGGCGTATTTTTACCTTGCAAAATGCCTTAGACAAATTTTAATCTCAAATCACCCATGAAGGGCATTTCACCCCATGTATTTATTTTCACTTTATTCTTCCGTGCCTAGGCTTCCTTGTCTTACATCTCCCTTGGGCGTATATTCATGTGCCTACTTCAACATTTTAGATATTTCTCACCCTTCTCCTAGACTTGGGCACATTGTCAACATGCTACTTCCATTTTAATGCCTTAGAAACTTTTCCCAAGTGACCCTTTTGTGCTGGGCGCATTTCACCTGCTAAGCTTCCATACTTGTGCGCATTTTACCTTGTAGACTTCCACACTTGGGCGCATTTAGCATGTGGACAAGGAACTCATGGGCGCATTTCATGTGGTGTGAAGGAAACTTTCCACGCCATCCACCTTCTAAACCTTGTGGGGTGCATTTGATGTGTGCTAGAGGAACATTCATTAGTGAGGGCGCATTTAGGGGTGTGAGGAGGAATTTCCCCATACTTAGAAAATTCTCAAACATTTTCCCTCTTGCTAGGCGCATTTCACACTTCAAACTTCCATGTTTAGGCGCATTTCAGCTTTGCAAAGGAAAGCGCCACTACCTTGTGACCCTTCATCTCCCTTGGGCGCATGTAGCCCATGCAACTTCCACTCTTCACCCTTGGGCGCATTTGAGGGTGTGTGAGGGAAAAATCCACGCCTTAGAAACTTTTTAAACACTTCCTCCCTTGGGCGCAAATAGCATTGGGTGGAGATATGCCTTGGGCGCATTTGGAGGGGTGTGAAGGAATTCCACCCACATTTAGTGGCTCTTCACCTTCCTTGGGTGCATTTGAGGATGCCTCAAGGAATTTCAATGCCTTAGTAAATATTTCTATGCCTCTGGTGACCTTTCACCTTCCTTGAGTGCATTTAGGGGGGGGGTTAGGAATCTCTCCACACTTAGACATTTTCCAGGTTCTCAACCTCTTTGGGCGCATTTTGAGGTATGAGGAGGAATTCCTCATACTTAGAAATTTTAAAGCCTTCTTCATGCCAAGGGCGCATTTTACCTCTTCTCTTGCTAGTTTCCATCTAGAAATTTTCAACGCCTTAGCTCTGTCTTGCCACTCTATTTTTAGTAAATCCTTGCTTTTCTAACTTCCATAGCTCCGTTTGTTGTGAAATTTTCACCATAGGATCCTTGTAGTTTGATGAACCTGTTTTGCCTGTCCCATGCTCTGACCTGCCATTTATAGCCACCTACTATTTATAGTAAGTTCCAAAGTTGCCTGACTTCTGTAGCTCTGTTTGACTTTAAACTTGTGATGCCTGATCCTGATAACTTGAGTGCCCTGTTCATACCTACCTCGGGTGCAGACTTGCTATTTATAGCCCTGAGATGACTTACTAAAAATAGTAAGTTCTCAAATTTTGCTCAAATTTCGCCAGTAGGTTGCTTGGATGATGTTGATATCGGTGGGGTACTTTATTTTGACATCTTTGCATTTTGCTTCGTCTATTTTTAGACATAGCAAGGGAAACCCTAATCTGATTTGCATGTGCTCTGGATTGCTCCTGATTGTCGCTTTGCTTGCTGGACTGGAGTGTTGGGTAACTGTTGGACTGAAGCTGCTATTTATAGTAAGTGTTCGGAAAGTGGTCAACCGGATGTCGGATGAGTTTGCATGTCACAGTGCCCATGGGATCTCAAAAAACCCAGAAAAACCCAAAAAACTGGTTGACGTTCCGACACTGGCTAAAAATAGTAAGTCCTTGAAAACTGATCCGTTCCACTTGCATGTCACATCACGGCGAAGCTCTCACAAAACCCACATGGAATATCCGGACATGCATTGAAAATTCCTGCATGTAAACCCTAAAATTAGCCTTGGAAGGCTGAACTCTGAAAGTCATCATCTCGGCTTGCATGTTATACCATCGCGAAGGTTTTGAAAAACCCAGATCAATTCTCTTGTCATTCATCGGAGAATTATATGTTTAAGCCCTGAAAATAGCTCTTGAAGCCAGAACTGCTAAAAATAGCCAGTTGTCTGAATTTGTTCAAATTTCATGTGTAGGCACTCGGAAGCTGCCTGACTGTGCTGAAGTAGTCAGAATCCCGAAATTCTGAGGAAAAGAACTCGTTGTAGGTACTTACTAAAAATAGTAAGTTGTCAGATTTCAATGAAAACTCAGTGGGAGTTTGCTGGAAGCCTTCTGACTGCACGTCTGCACTCAGATGTTAATTTATCAACTTGATTTAATCTCAATCTAGCCTGAAGAACAAAACCCTAATTTCACAGATTCACTTCAGACTTAGCCAAAATTTCAAATTAGGTCAAATACAAAAACATTCCCAGAAGAACAGAGAAATAAGAGAGAGAGAGACGCAAAACCAAAGCCAAAAGACCAAAAAAGAGCAAAAATAGGGGGTCCCCATCTGGCATGGGGTGATGTGTGAAAAGGTCACAACACTATCATGTATGGAGAATGCAAGAACTAAGCCATTGGGAAAGGAGGATTGTGAGAGGCAACCTCCCGTGCCCAACACAAAGGCGTCAGGGCGGATCCATACACGGCACTCCTCTTGCTTGTTAAAATTGCATTTATGATTATGCTTATATTTTGGATATCTAGATATTAATGCTAACAAATATATGTGTATGTGGAAATGTTGTTAATATGGTGAATGCAAATTTCAAACCAAGATTACTTCATTAAAAAGAACATTCATTTGGAAGGAAGAAACCTTAAACCTAATCAACAAATGAATTCTAGACCAAACCGGGTAAGGGACATTACAAAATCACAAAAAATGCCGAATTCCTTTGTGAAGCTTTGGATGGAATATTTGTTGAGGTGGGTGAGGAGAATGTGGTGTAAATAGTTACAGATAATGTAGCACATTATGTTGCTGCAGGTAAACTATTCATGGATAGGCACCCATCATTATTTTGGAATCTTTGTGCTGCTCATTACCTTGACCTCTTATTTGAGGATCTTGGCAATATTCTATGGATCAAAGCATGTGTGGAGATAGCCAAAAAATTTGTAAATACATATACAATCATACCTGGGTCTTTAACCTAATGAGGCATTTCATAGCGAAGGAGTTGGCCTGTCTTGAAATAACCCACTTTGCAACCAATTTTATCACATTACTATCCTTGCTTTAGGCAAAGGGAACTTTGAGGCGCATGTTTGTTAGTGAGGAGTAAAATTCCTCATCATTTGTTAAGACCAATGCAGGGGTTGATGTGGCTAATTGGATTTTTGATGAGCAAAGTTTCTAGGTACCAACTGCAGAGATTATAGAGGTAAATCTACCTTTTTTTTGTTTTGTTTTTCTTCACAGTGATGTTAATGTTTCACAATAATTGCAATTCATAGAGCCTTTAGTGGTTTTCCTACGAGTTGCTGACGGGAAGAAGCTCGCAATGGGTTACATATATGAGGGTATGGATAAGGCAGAGGAGGCCACTAGATCCATTTATGTGGGAGTTGAGGATAAGTATTGCCCCATTTGGAAAATCATTGATAGATGATGGCACCTCCAACTTCACAAGCCCCTATATGTAGTTTATTTCTTCAATTCTGCATTCCAATTTTGCTCCGATTTCAAGTCAAATGAGGAGGTTTTGAGTGGGCTCTACATGATCATAGAGCGGATGGTGCCTGATTCTCTTTTTGGAGCACAAATAGTTAGCGAGATTGGGATCTTTAGACTTGCACAAAGAGATCTCTTTGCACGAGATATATGCAAGGCAACTTGGTTGACATTGAAGCCAGGTAAAAATCTATTAGGGGCATAATTTAAGTTTAAAAATTAAAACTTTTCCTTTTTTAACATTATTATTAAATATTGAAACTTAAAGTTGGACAATGAGATTGATTTTTTCCTTTTCTCATCTTAGATGCATGTTGGGAAAGATTTGGTGTTAAGGTACCAAATCTTTAGAGGATTGCAGTTCGAGTCTTGAGCCAACCACATAGTGCTTCAGGTTATGAGTGCAATTGGAGTATGTTTGAGCACATACACTCCATGAATTGTGTTTACCTCTCTGGTTATATATCAACGTACTACGTACATAGGAAGTAAACTGAACTATATGAAACACATAGATAGAATAACATAATACGATTGAATCATGAAACACTTCTATTCATTTCCATCAAATATCAACATGTACAATCTGACTGTCATAGTATCATTAATTCCAAACATAACCCCATCCGACTACATGATCCCGGTACATATAGTGTTCGGCGGTGGTTGAGTAACCAACCGTCGTGCCGCTTCATAACCATAACTAATCAGGACTTAGTTACATGCCATTAACCATACTTACTTATTCCCGCTACGACTATGGTTTTATTACCAAAGCAATCGATCGACTACGCTAGGGCCTTATGTCGGCTTACATCATCCCACCCACAAAGTAGTCGTCTTCCAGATGATTGAAACCCAAGAATGCCAACTGATCCTTCTCTGCCAACTGATTGTCACTCTCACCCAATACTCCATCTCTCTCTGCCAACTTCTCCTGGAGAGCTGCAACTCTCGTCTGCTCGGCAGCCAATTGCTCCTGTACTATGATGGCTGGTGGCATTGCAATTTGGCAATTCCAATAAATATGATGGGGGTTTGGGGGCAGCGCCCCCAGCGAGGGTCTAGGGGCAGCGCCCCTCGCGGGGTCCAGGGGCAGTGCCTTTGGCGCGCTCCCTATCGTGGTATAGGGCGGGGTCGAGGGGCAGCACCCCCGCCACCAAGGCCAATTTAACACTTTTGAAACCACTCGAAATAGCATTGCGTGCTTCATTTTCATGATTTTTCCACATGTTCCGAATAGTGTTGATGAACCCGAAAAATACAGATTTTGCATTGTTTTTCTGAGACTTCACTTTCTTCAAGTTGATGCTTGGTACAGACGGGCTTTGTTTGACCCGTGCTGACCTCCAACTCACACGTACGGACTTCTGCTCCCTCAAGCGTACGACCCTTTTCAACCGTACATATTCCTTTTGATTCAGCCGTACGGTTCCTCCCACAGCCTCCCGTACGGATTTCCTGTTTAGGCGTACGACCCTTTGCCCAGAGCATACAAAATGTTTGCCTTGTTGTACGACGACTTGCTCACCACTTCGTTTTGAATTTCTATTTTGCTGTACGGTTTTCTCTCTACAGCGTATGGATCCTTCCTGGTTTAGCCGTATGGCTAACTGTCTCCAACGTACGGGTTTTTGAGCTTGGCGTATAGATTCCTGGGTTTGGTGTACAGATTTTTGAGTTTGGCGTACGATGATCTCCTTAGTGTGGCGTACGGATTTATCTCTTTGGTGTACGGATTTTTCTTCACTCTGGCGTACAAACCTCTGTTTGTAGCGTACGGATTTTCCTTCACTCTGGCGTACGGACCTATGTTTGTGGCGTACGGATTTTCCTTCACTCCAACGTACTGATCCCTTATGTCTTAGCCGTACGGCTAATTGCTCCCAGCGTACGGTTTTTTTAATTGGTCGTATAGACTCCTTGTGTATTGGACGTACAAACTCTTAGCGTACGGCTTCTTGCTTTTGGCGTACGACTTTCTCCTTAATGTGGCATACGGCTTCTTGGCTCTTGTTTGTCGGTTCGTACAAACTTGTCTTCTTTTGGTGTACTAGTTTCCTTCCTTCTTGTCGTACGGATTTTACTTTGGGCGATTTGATTTTTGCTTGACGTACTAACTTTCCTTTGTCATCTTTTCCTTCTTTGTCTTTGTTTTCTCTCTCCTTCGTCTTTTTTTTCTCTCTCTTCATTTTTAACATTTTCTAATTCCTCTACTTTATTTTTTGGCTCCAACACAATTTTTCTATCTCGTACCTGTTCGGATTTGTGGACTGGCATATCGTCTGGTTCTGATATTCTTTCTTTGTACTCTCCGTTCTCGGCTAGAAGTGTCTGGTTGGACATGCCTTGTTTCTCTTCTTCCTTGATTTCCCCGATCTGTAGCATGTTACATTCTCGGTGGAACAATTCATAGTCTTCCATTTGCCAATGAAATAGGCCATTCAGTGAGCTTGTCTCATCCTCCGAACAACTCTCAAGTTCCAGTACGCCCTCGACGTTCGGTTCCATCGTCTTCCTTCCTTCGTCAACATCTGATTCCCCTCCGTCCGATTCTGATCTAGAGGAAGCCAATTCTTCGCTCACGGCATGGTTCTTCAAGTCGATGACATACTTCCGCCCGTTGTTCTCGATCGAGAGTGTGTTTCTCTTCCAATTATGATTTGCCTTGGCAGCTATCAGCCATCCTCTCCTAAGTAGTGCATCATACACTTTCCTTTGTAATGGGATGACGACAAAATTTAGCAAAAACTGTTGTGTCCCGATCATCACCTTCTGCGCCATCAGCGTCCCGAACAGCTTGATACCATGCTAATCGGCACTAACGAGTTGGAATGTCGGTGGCCAGAGTGTAGGATTCCCGAGGCTCTTCCATGTGTCTTCGGGCAGTACGTTGACTCCCGATCCTCCATCAACGATAGTATTTGTCAAGGTATTCCCTCTAATCTCCATCTGCACAACCGCCAGTGTCTTCCCGATGTTCACCGTGAGTAGTACGGGATCAATGGTTTGTTCACCGTACGGTGGCAGTTCTGGTACCAATTCTTGTCTTCTGTCCTCCGCTCGCGATTGCTTGCCATCCCCGAGGATGTTTGCCATTGCCAGTACCAACTGTGGCAAGGTCTAGAGAAGGTCAGTTACTTTGATCGGTATAGCGGTTTGCAGTACCTGCTGTATGATGTTGGTTTCCGCCTCCGACCATCGAGAGGTTTCTGGCTTTTCTAGAGATATTTTGTTCTCCTTCGCCATTGCCAGTTCCACTTCGGCTTTTGCTTCCTTCATCCTTTGTTTTTCCGTACATGGATTTGGGTAGGTTGCCTTGCTTGCTTGCACTCTGGTGATCGCCAATATCTCTCTTTCTTCTACTTCTAGCATATGGACACCCTTCTGCTTGGGGCATTTACTATCTTCATGGTCGCCTGATCCACACCACTTACACAATCTTCCTCCTGAACCTTGGCCATTCTGGCAGTCCTTGGCAACTGACCCCATTCGTTACACTTTCGGCATTGGATCATGGGTTGTCCTTTACCGTCGTATTGTATTCTATTCCTTAGACTCCTGTTGCTCCGATAACCTCTAGGGGATGTGTTGCTATTGTATTGGGGCTTCGGTGGTGTGTTTGGCAATGTCGACGGTTCTCCTTGAGCGAAGAGTACTTGTGCACTTCTGGCTTTTAAGTTGTATGGGCATTCCTTGACGGAATGTCCCATCACTTGGCAGATATCACAAAATAACTTCTTCAGATAGTTCGCCTTCGTGTGACCTTCCCCATTGCAATCTGTACACCACAATTCTCGTGCTTCCCTCGTACTCTCCTTGTCGGCTTTCAATTCTCTCATCGTTCGCATCATATCTTTCCTGAGTGCTTGTGCGGTCTTGGATTCACCGTCGCTGTCGTCTGCACTCTCCTCATCGTCCGTCTTCTTTTTCCCTCAGGAGGATGTTTTGTTTTCGCTTTCTATATCCATTGCTCCATTGTATGCTTTAGCGTACGACGATGGAGGCACAACTTTCATCTTCTTCCTCAGCGACGGAAGCAAGCCTTCAATGAACCATCACTTCTTTAGCCCATCGGCCGACTGAACCTCTAATTTTCCCAACAAGTCTTTGAGTCGCCGGTTGTATGTGCGTACATTCTCGTGCTTTCCATGCTTCGTACTGTAGATTTCTGCTACAATCTCATTGTCATCCCTCAGGAGTTTGAATTCGTCCTGAAAGGGCTTCTTGAGTAATCTCCATGTAGCTTTCTGTGCTTGGTCCAACTCTAAGTACTAGTCGATGGCACTATCTTTGAGTGTCACCGGAAAGGCTTTCAACCAATGATCCGGGTCATCTTCTCCACTTGCTATCCAGATTGTCTTGCATGTTTTGCAATGTCGAACTGGATCCTTTGACCCATTCCCCGTAAACTTTGGCAACTTTTGTTGTTCTGGAGTCACCATCCTTCCCCGCTGTCCTCCTTGTATATTGGACCTGACTGGACTGGTTTCCCTGTTACGTTCCGGTGCATCACTTGCACTCTCAGCCACGTACGAGTCACTTTCCCGTCCTTCGTCAGCATCCTCTACACCTTGAGTTTCTTGGGTCCCACTCTGGTACTCCCTCTGCCAAGGGGTCTTAGGCTTAGATCTCCCTATCCTCAGCCCTTCGTTGTCATCCGATATGGACAACTCCCGAATGCGTTAGATGCTAGTCTCAAGTTCTCCGTTCAATTCATCTTCATTTTCTCGGTTTTTATATTTATATTTTTCTACGTACAAGGTGATGAAGGGTTCCTCGTCCCTCTCTTCCACAAAGCTCTGATGTGCTTTACTTAATCTTTGTCGCCGGTTTCTTGCTCCTGTACTCTTAATGATTGCCGAATTCTTTCCTCCTCCACTTCGTGCCTGAATGGTATTCGGTTCTTGTCTTTGTTCGGCCGTACGGGCATTACAGGTCTTTCACGCGATCATTGTTGGTTGCCAGGGGTACGTCTTCGGCTAGTGTCTCATTCCTCCTCTTCCCGTTTGGTTCGTTCTTCATACCGCTGCAAGATTTGCTGCCTTCGGCGTTCTTGCTCTTCCTCCGCTCGAAGGTCTTGTAGGATGATTGAATGACGGGCCAATAATCTTGGCATGCAGTGGAGAAGGTGATCAACCTCTTCGTTCACTTCGAGTCGATCCCAAACAACTGCCTCAGGGATTTCTCGCCTGAGGGCTTCCCTTCGTACGTGATCTCGTAGGGATATTGTAATGTTCCCCTTTTGGCAGTAATCCCATTAGTGGCTCATCAGCCTATTCCAGAATCTTGTAGGCTTGTTGAGGTGAATCAAAGGGTTCCAGTTTTGGAGGTTTTGTGGTCATTCCTCAATATTTACTATTTATAGTAAATACTATTTTTGGCAGTTAGCAGTTGTCAGCTTTCAGTCCATCACGTCATCTGGAGCAGTTACTCAGAACTAAGCCTTGGCCTGTTGAAAATATTATTTTAGTGAATTTATTCATTAAATGGGAAAATTGTTCTAATTTGCAGTTGAGCCATTGGCCTAAGGTATTAACTTCAAGTTGTGTTAAAAGAGGGACTTAAAGGGTGGCGCTTCATGAAGAAATTAAAAAGGTTGTTATTTAATTCTTCCTTGTCTCAAGTGGGACGCACTTTTGTGAAGAATTATATCTTTTTTTGAAAAAGAATGTGTGATGGCTTTTGGCGTACCTTCTCTGGGATTTCAACAGTCTTCTCTTTTCCTTTAAAAATGAGGCTTGGCTCTAGCATTTGAGTATCTCATATTTTGCTAAACTTATGCTGTCAAAATGATTTATCATTTTATACTTCGAGGAATGCTGACCTCCTAGTTCTTACCTCAATTTCGTGTTTGCAAGATAACACCTAATTGAATTGTTGCTGCTTCTCATTTTGACTAGCAGATAGAGCTTTACGGTGAAATTTTGGAGTTTTTACCAGTTTTTGCAGTTGCTGTTTGCACACAGCTGAAAGTCGAATTCACTCACAGCTACTTGTACGAATTTTGTTTTGTTTTGGGTATTTGGTCCATCTGTATCTAAGGTCTGGGCGACCATTCTTACCAATTTCCAAAATTTAATTTGGAGTGTGGAATTTTAAAGAGCAAAATTGCCCCTCAAGGAGGGCCGTACCTTTCTGTTTGCATTGGGATGCGTGTCATTAAATATTACTTGTGTTTCGAGGCTATTTCTTCATCTCAGCAGGGGCGCCTAGCTTCCAGTTGATCATATCCTTTGGTTGAACGCCATTCAGAGGTATTTTGGTTGAGTTATAAATATTCTATGAATTTCTATAGTTGCTGATTGCCATTTCCAGAATTGCAGATTTATGAGATGGAAGCAATTCATTTGCTGTTTCCATATTCTTTCTTCTTTTCTTACTATATTCTAACTTGGAAACATTGTATAACGTGGTGCTTGAAAATTGGTGAAAATCAATGTAAATTGCAGCCTTCCTCTTTGTACAAATTGTTAACAGTAGTACTGTTTCAGTTTTAGCATTTGCTGCAATAATTAGTTAACTTCACATTAAGCACCCCTGGATAGTATACCGCCAGTGTGGATAATCTGATTTGCAATCTCTTTCATGCCCACTTTCAAGTGGAGAATCCCCACTCTTCAGTGGATGCCTGCCGCAGCAGAAGAAGTAATCATTTTGTAATCTTTTCCCCCCACTGTTTGGTGGTAGCGTGGAAAGTTCTTTGGCTAGTTATCTGCCTTGTCTCATTTGAATTCAGCAGTAGTAATCCACCATATGTTAGCACCTCGCCTGTTAAAGGATCTTGAGTGCACATTCTTGGTGTTGAGTTTAATATTTCTCTTTCAGTGTAATCTCATACTCATTGATTTAGTAGATCGTAGGGATCCTCTAACCATATGCCCGCCCCTCCTCCTTAAGTGGTTTTAGGGCGCATTCTTGGTTAGAGTTCTTTCATGTACGTTTTGGGTTATGCTAATCTTAACGGGTGATTGATTCTATTGTAAATGTTTGGTTTAAAAATCAAAAAAATTGAGAGAGAATATTTCAGATATGTTCCAGAGATTTATCAAATCTCGTGTCAAGTCGTCCTCTCTTTCTTCATTAGTTTCTACGGGCTCCTCCGCCGTGTTGATGTGTGTTTTATGACAACGCCAGCACAGAATAAAATGTCCAACGGTCACTCTATTCTCTCTTGATCAAAGTGTTCCGCATGCTAAGATTGCGTGAAAGTTCATGTGTTCAACTCCAAGGTTCCTTTTATCGCGAATAGACTCAGTTGGTTGATGTGAATATGCTGGGTATTCCATGGGGACTTACATAATTGTTCGATTTTATTGGCTCAAGCAAATGAAAGGTTTTAGCTATGATACTCTGGTATTTGAACTGACCGGGAAATACTGAATTTAAAGGGAATAGGGGTAGGGATTCTACTATCTATATCTAAGGGTGGAATGTAAGGACTAGCTTTAACAATCTTCAAACCACACTTTGTTTCGTCTCCCCTTCGGACAACTCTGACAAAGCTGGTGCAATCTTCAAAGGATGGATAAGATGTTCAAATTGAGATTCACCATGCGCACCCCTTCACAACGAAGCAAGTGGGCATACTAATCACAATCGAAGTTAAGTGCTGAGATTCCAGTTGACCACGCAGGAGCAGACTTACTGTCAGCAAGTCCACTAGTGGTATGGATACGGGAAGATATGCTCAAACCAATGTCACATTCCACAATTAACACTACTTGCATGAAAACAAAATCTACTTTACTCTACTCTATTCGAATTGGAAAGACGAAAAGATCTCGTCAACTGCCCACAACACAAAATGAAGTCACCAATCAATGAAATCCTTATATCATGAGAGTCTTACACAACAATCTTTTGCAAAAAACTTTCAAAGGGAAAGTCTTTCTTTCCTTTCCAACTAAGCTAACTCCTAGCTCTACTTTAACTTCTATCTAGCTCAACTCTATCTCTGATTTCTGTCTAACTCTGATATCTTCTAACTATTTTACAAATGAGGGCGGATACCCCTTTTATATCTAGCCCAGTCCAGTGGACGGCTTAGATCGAAATACAATGGAAGGCTCAGATCGAGCCACCTAAGCCTTGATTAGGGTTTCAGCCCTAAAAACCACCACTGAGAGGAGTGGGGCAATGAATGCGCCCTCCACTCCTCATCAATGAACCATTAACCGCCATCAATGCACGTCGTCTCCCTCCAGAAGGTCATCGTCCAGAAGGGCATTTCCTTTCTCTTTCTCGCTGGCTGCAAATCTGATGAACCTGGCCAATACTGCCTCGACTTCCTGATTTGAAATGGGAGGAATGTGATCTAACTGGAATTCCAAAATTGTAACTGTTTGCCTGTGCTGGGCACATGATTTCTTCCAGGCAACAAGGGCATCCTGGGTGTTCTGTATGATACTGGAGAACGTAGCAGTGTTCTCGAAATCATCCTGTGTGAAGGTTTTCACCTCAGAGAAGAATGGCGTCAATCTGCTCTTTAATCCTTCTGCAGTTACCTCTTCATAAGTCAACCTCTTGGCAAATATTGCCTCCAATGTGTTGAGAATTCCATCTAGGATGTTCGTCATGGCCTTTCTGACCCTGACAAAATTCATCTGTGATGCATCGTAGAATCCCCGGCTTGTGACTACTGAAGAGTACCATCCGGCGAAGTCGTATCTATCCCCCTGCTGAATAACACCTCCCTCAACCAAAGTCTGTTGAGGTATGCCCATCAAAGCCCCTAAACGGAGAACAACTCTCGTTTGGTAGATACGCGCCTCACCCCAAGCATGGTTAACTACATCCATCCTTGCCATAATATCGGAGGCTTGCTGATAGGCATGTGCAAGATCCTCCATAAACTTCCTTGTTTCTGCACGGACGTTGGCAACCCATTTGTTTGCCTGCTGTGCCATTCTTTTCAAATCTTCTAACCCACTGATTGACTCCCTGGAAAATTTAGCTGGAAGCTGAATTGCCGGATTCTCTTGCCCACAAGGACGGGACAAGTGCTGCACGTAGCCAATCAGTGTCTTGTGCTCTACCTTCAATTTCTTGTATTTGCCCTCAATATAGGACAATCTATCCTTGAGTGCTTGATAGGAATTATCGCACTCCTCTACTACTTGTGCTCCAGTAGGGCAGCCAAGTTCCATAGTTGTAACAACATAATTTTCGGGAACGGCCTCATCCCGATCACACTCTACCCGAGGCACTGCCATATGTAAAGTTCGAGACCCATCCTCATCTGTGGATATTTTGGAGAACTTCTTAGCCTTTTTCTTTGCTAGAGGTGCGTTGATCCTCTGTAATAATTCCTCCAAATCTCAGTTGCGGGATCGGTCTCATCCACAGAATCATGCCTCATTCTATCCCTTAGCCATTCTGGCACCACCTGCCGTGTGTCTGATATAATAAAAGGCTGTTCTACCTCGGCCTCTACCTCGTGAACTTCATTTCTGCCTTCGCTTTTGCGAGGCTCATCATTATCAATGGGCTCGGTGTCTCCTGAGTTTTGGGCATCCTGATCGGAGGTAGCATCATCCTCGAGAGTTGCCTCAATCTCCTGCTGAAACTGAGTATCAGTAGCCGTCCCCTCATTTGTCTCTTGCTGATTTTCTTGCTGATTATCTTCTTGGAGCATGTTGATGCTCTGGCCCACTGATTCTCTGCGAGGTGGCTGACTTGCCACTTGCACTGTGCGCTCTACATCCAATCTCTCCCTTTGGTCAACAAACAATGACACCTCCTATAAGCTTGGAGAATGTGCTTGAGATGGCATATGCAAGGACTCCTCAACTACCACAGGCTCAGGTCGAACTGACTCCTTTCTTCTAGGCTGTGGGGTTGGATTACTCCGTCTCCTCTGATTAGTTGTCGGTAATCTGCTGTCTCCCATCAAATTGTACGTGAGGGGGATTGACCTTCCCTTGAGTCAGCTGACATGCCTCTCTATCCAACTCCGTGTAAATGTCAAGACTGGGATACAAAGTGTATCCAAGTCAGTGATGTCTGGCTCCGACCAATCTGGGAGTGGTAGGGGCGTATCTCTCACTGTTTCGTAGTCAGCCTGTACTACGTTTATGTCTTCCTCAATCTGATTTGGTACTAGGACAATCTCGCACTCTCTGACCATCACCAACGGTATTTGAGAGAATATTTTTTTCCTAACCTCGATCTCATCCACTGCACTGGCCCAAAAGTCCTCGATCTATGCCTTGTGCCTAAACTCTTCTGTCAATATCCATCTGATGTTCCCGTGGGGATCGTAGTAGTGCCTGCTAGTGTGATAGGAAAGGTGAAAGAATTGGAGCTCCGCTTCTGCCTCCCTTGCTGCTTGCAGCGATGGGCAGATTTCATCTGAATTTCCCATGGTAATTGGGAATCCAAGTCCACCTTTCTTTTTCTTCTTCTGAATCTTATCATAGGCAATCAGTTGCCTAGATACTTCTAGCATCACTATCCTGTTTGTGGGATACTGAGGCAATTGATAAGGGTACGAAGAGAATCCTTGCAGCCTTATGTAGGTGAACTTTGGAAATTGGATAAACCAACATCCGAATGTCTCGATCATTTCTTGTGCTTCCCTGGATATTCTGTAATGGGTTCTTTGCTGCAAGGTCCTCGTGATATGCATCGTGAAGGCGTCGTTGACCCTTTTGTAATTAGTTGTGCTTGTCAAATGCAACTGTGGACAAGCCTCATGTATTTTAAACTGATGGGAACCAGATCCAATTGGTTCCTTGTAGGAGATCCCTGTATACTTTGTCATGCAAGCCAACATATAGACAAGGTAAGAGCTCATATAAAACATTTTCGTTCTTCTCACCCCACGAAGCTGCTCATGAATGCAGTCACTGATCAATAGTGCCCAGTCCATGTGATCTTTGCCCTCTAGTACCAAGTTGACGAAATAAAACATCCAAGGTTCAAAGATGAACGCTTGGGGGCATCCTCCAACTCTGCTCAACATCATAATCAGGTCACCAAACTCTTGCTTCAAATCTTCTGAGACTATCTGTTTGGGCAATTTTGTACGAGTTGGCTTGGATTTGATCATCCACCTGGTGTTTATCAAATCAGCACACCGGTCTGTTGTAGATGAATACATTCTTTTAGCCCTTTCTTTCGTCTTGTAGATCATTTTCTCATGCACTGGAATCCCAAATGCCTCCCCGATTGCCTCCGGTGTCAGGTTAGCCAATACCTTGCCATCTGGCGAAGTGATTGTCCTCTGTTCTGCATTGTAATGGTGGGCGCATTCCATGATGAGCTTTGGGCATCGGATAGTGGGCGGAAAATTGGTAGCTGCATATAGTCCACTTCTGATAATACTGTGTGAAGTCATTGATGGGTGATGGCCTCCAGTCCCCATTATCCTCCTTCTGAATGCCTCCATGTTGAACGAGCCTAAATTTGTGTCAGCCAGCTTGCCCAACTTTGATGAGAATTTTGATTATGGCAGGAAGGACTTGCTTAATTTCTTGATCACTGCTTGTCTGGATTCGGTGTGGTTGTTCTTGCCGGCAGCTCTTCTGCTTGATTCGGCCATTCTACAAAAAGGCAAGATAGTTAGACAACAAGATTTTAATAAAATAAAATAATCACCATTGAGGGTGCCAGTAGATTTTTAAATAAAAAGGCTGCAACACTTTTTGCCATTTTCCAACTACAAACCTCAACTGTCTTGTTCACTTCAACGTTTTTAGAAGTCTCTGTGAAATTCCTGTACTTGCAGTAGTTATGAAACTTCTTTTCAAATCTGTACTTCTCCTCTAGAATGTACTTTCAGCAACTCCAAGGCTTTTCCCAAATGCGTTTTCAGCAAGCTTATGAATTCGAAATGCAGCACTTCACAAATGTCCAGACTTAGCTTCATTTATCTCAGCAGTCGAATGAAACCTCTTCACAAAGTCGTACCTTCTTAGCAACTGCAGCAACTGGCAACTAGGAAATTCGCACCTCTCAGCAACTGCAGTCTCAGCAAGCTAAGTCGTACCTTTCACTTTCAGCCATTGGAAACTAGGAAGTTCGCACATCTTCAGCAACTGCAGACTTCTTCAAAAATTCGTACTTCAGTCTTAGCTTCAACAACTTCAACCTCTGCAAATTTGTACTTCAGTCTTAGCAAATATTTTGCACTTAGCAACTGGTGAGAGGAATGAAGAGGACTTCAAAATCTTATAGCCAGGTCGAATTCCTGCAGAGGCTATACTTAGCAAATTTTTGAATTCACTTTCCCTCTTTTTTCCAATCGTAACACTTGTCATCTGAGGCATCAAAATCTCAAGCTTCTAGAATTATGAATTCATCACCTTTGCACAGGCCTGCCTTATCGCATCTGATTCTTTTAAAATATTAAGTTATTCACTTCCTTGGACAATTTTGAACTGTTTAGCTAAGTCATTTGATCTCACCTTCGCCTTGGCAAAATTATCCAGTTCAAGCTTCTAGCGAAATACTTCTCATTCATTTTATCTGTTTGCCTTAGAGAAATTCTTCAAATTTGCCTTAGCAATTTTATTTAAAATAGGCACTGGGCAAAATATCTACCGAAATGATATGAGCGAGGCGTGGAGTAAGTTTGAATCATCTCTGGATTGCAAACGTTCAATACCCAAAAGAAAATTCCTTTAAGAATCCATCATTTTCATGTGTATCCGGACGAAGGGGTACTTTTAATTTTTATTATTTAAAAATAATAAAATGGCTAAGGTTTATTTCTCTTCACATCCGGATGTCTTCCACTCCTGCAATCTCAAGTTTCTCTGCCTCGGCATTATTCTTTGATTTTCCCTCTGAAGATTTTTTTAACTTTGAAAATTTTAGCATTACCTGTAGGCGTATTCTTCATTTTCTCTTTAGAAAATGCCTTAGGAATTTATTTTAAAATTTAAGTTTTATCACCTTACCCTCTGAAGGTCGCATATAGCATGCCATGCTTCCATTCCATTCCTTAGGCAATTCCACGCCTAGACTCTCTTCATCACACTTAGCAATTTTCATTTCTAAGTCCTAACTCCTTAGGCGCATTTCACATGGTGAAGAGGAAAATACTTGACCCTTAGCCTTTTAAAATCACGCCACCCTTAGTGTTACTTTGCCTTTGGCGCATGGTGACCCTTCACCTTCCTTGAGTGCACTTCACATGGTGGACTTCCATTCCCAAGCGCATTTCACATGGTGAGGAGGAAACTTCTTTACTTTGGCGCTTTTCCCCTTTTACCACTCAACGTTTCACCTTTTACCTTGTTACCTTGGGCGCATATGCTATGGGGAAGAGGAACTTGTGGGCGCAAATGAGGGTGTTAGAAGGAATTCCCACGCCTTGGGTGACTTTTCACCTCCCTTAGGCGCATTTTGACTAGGCAACTTCCATTTCCTTGAGCGCATATTGAGATGTGAGAAGGAATTCCGCCCATATGGTGACTCTTCACCTTCCTTAGGCGCATATAGCCTATGCAACCTCCTTCTTGAGCGCATTTCACCATGCGAGAGGGAAATTCCATGCCTTACGTGACTCTTCACCTTCCTTAGGCGAATATAAGCATGTAGAATTCCTTCTTTGAGCGCATATTGAGATGTGAGGAGGAAAATTCCACACCTATGGTGACTTCTCACCTTCCCTTAGGCGCATTTCAACTATGTTGTTTCCATCCTTGGGCGCATTTGAGGAGTCCTCCAGGAATTTTCATGCCTTACTGAAATTTATCATGCCCTTGCCTTATGTGGGCGCATTTGACCTTTGCTACTTCCATTTTATCCTTGAAGGCGTATTCAGCATATCATGAGGGAAATTCCATACTTAGCAATTTTCTCCCTACTTCAAGCGCATTTCATGGGTCTCTATGCCAGTTGTTGTTTATTCATTTTCAACGCCCTAGCCATGCCTTGGCTTTCTATTTTTAGTAAACCCAGAGAAATTAGGGTTTCATTGCATCTCATCTCGTTCTAAGCTGGAGCTGGTATGGCTGTGCCTCCACTTGGTTCTGCTATCCTGTTCACACCTTATCTGGCACAGTACATGCTACTTTTAGCCATTTGCTATTTTTAGCAAACCCTAGAATTGATCAATTTCTGTATCTCCGTTTGCTTTGAAATTTGTTCCATTTGTTTTTGATGCCGTGAGAGACCTGTTCACACCTGCCTTAGGCACAGTACCTGCTATTTATAGCCATGAGATGACTTACCAAAAATAGTAAGTATTCAGTTCGGGCTCAAATTTTGTCAGTAGGTAGCCTGAAGGATGCTGGTCCCAGTGGCGTGCTTCGTTTTGACATCTCTGTACTTTGTTCCATCTATTTTTAGACATAGCATGGGAACCCTAATCTGACTTGCTTGCGCTCCTGACCGCTCCTGATGGCCTTGATTTCTACTGTTTGTCACTCTGCTCGTTGGAATGAACTGCTAGGTAACCGCTGGGCTGAAGCTGCTATTTACAGTAAGTGTCTAGAAAGTGGTCCATCGGACGTCGGATGAGTTTGCATGTCATAGTGCTCGTGGGATCTCAAAAAACCCAGAAAAACCCAAAAAACTGGTCAACGTTTCGGCACTGGCTAAAAATAGTAAGTCCCTTAAAACTGACTCATTTCGTTCGCATGTCATACCACTGCGAAGCTTTCGCAAAACCCACATGGAATATCCGGACACGCACTGAAAAACTCTGCATGCAAACCCTAAAAATAGCCTTTGAAGGCTGTACTTTGAAAGTCCTCATCTCGGTTTGCATGTTATACCATTGCGAAGGTCTTGGAAAACCCAGATCCATTCTCCAGTCATGCATCGGAGAATTGTATGTTTAAGCCCTGAAAATAGCCTCCAAAGGCTGAACTGCTAAAAATAGCCAGTTGTCTGAATCTGTTCAAATTTCACGTGTGGATGCTCTGAAGCTGCCTGAATGTGTTGAAGTAATTAGAATCCCGAAATCTTGAGGAAAAGACCTCACATTAGGTACTTACTAAAAATAGTAAGTTGTCGGATTTCAGTAGGATTTCAGTGGGATCCTGCCTTGAGCTTCCTGATTGCACTGCTGCACTTAGATTTCACCTTGATGACCCAATTTGACTTGTAACAAGCCTAAAGGATGGAAACCCTAATTTCGTAGACTTGGCAATCATTTCAATCTAGGTCAAAAGACGGGACATCCCCGGAAGGACAAAAGATCAGAGATAGAGAGAACCAAAGCCAAAACACCAGAATGGAGCAAAAATTAGGGGGTCCCCATCTTGGATGGGGTGATGTGTGAAAAGGTCACAACACGCCGGTCGGCCCATTACGTTGTCATTGTAGCGACTGCTTCCTTGGTCCGCTTAGGCAACGACGCCAAATGTTTACCTCTCTGGTTATATATCAACGTACTACGTACACAGGAAGTAAACTGAACTATATGCAACACATAGATAAAATAACATAATATGATTGAATCATGAAACACTTATATTCATTTCCAGCAAATATCAACATACAATCTGACTGTCATAGTATCATTAATTCCACACATAACTCCATCCGACTACATGATCCCGGTACATATAGCGTTCGGCGGTGGTTGAGTAACCAACCGTCGTATTGCTTCATAACCATAACTAATCAGGACTTAGTTACATGCCATTAACCATACTTACTTATTCCCGCTACGACTATGGTTTTATTACCAAAGCAACCGGCCAACTACGCTAAGGCCGACTACTCTGAGGCCGACTACACTAAGGCCTTATGTCGGCTTACAAAGTGCAATAGACTGCCAGTGTAGAGGTTGAGTGATTGTAATAACCACCCCTATTTTGGTTTTTGGAAAATTTTCCAATTGAAATTCAAATACTATGCAATGTTTTTTTCACTTTTTGATCACCTAGTTCCCAAGATGGGCAAGGTGAGAGCATACGGTGTTCAAGACTATACAATTAACTAGAATGCAACAACTTGAAAGAAAATGCATTAAGCAACAAGTCGGCCAATCCCATTTCTTCAGTGGAGTGCTAAGCAATTGAAAGAGATGAAACACTTCATGTTTATTTAGCGGAGTGTACAATACAATGAAAAGCAAGTGCTTCATGCTTATTCAACGGAGTGCAGTTACAAGGCTTCCACTTATTTAGTGGGTAAAAAAATAGAATTCACCACTTATTTGTATCTTTCCTCTAGTTCATTGGGGTAAATAAAACAATCTCTCCACTTGTTTAGTGAGGTGAGAAAAATAGATTAAAGAGCAAGATGAACCACTAGCGGTACTGCCATCCAAGGTATTACAAAGCTAGCTCAAAAGCTTGCAAACATCATATAGGAAGTATGACTATTGATATAAACTGATATTAATGCTGATCATAAATATGATTGCTATAACAATCCAGAAGTGAGTCAAATGACATGAAATAATCAGCGTAACTATGAAATAACAGTAGAGTACCTTGTAAGGACAAAAAGGAATGCTTGTGCAAGTCTGATATAACTTAATATTTCTGGTAACAAGATCTGATCAGGTCTGATATGATTGTAAACACTCAGAAAATACTCCAAAATGCTGATATAACCTTCCCAAACAGCAAACCCACTAAAATAACATTCCCAACAGCATTCTATGATGAGGAATCACACCCAACAGCAATAACAACTACAAAAGAGAATTGATAGACTATTGATAATGCTCATAAAATCACTGAAAGGAAGCATACTAACACACCCAATTGATACTATTAAAAAGGCACTTCAAAACTCCTTCAATACACTCCAAAATCACTAGGAATGATTCCATATCAGATTTATAGCCATTATCAAATGGATTTCAGGTCAAAGATTGTGATTGTGTGCAAGTACAACGGCTGTACAACCTCCAAAACCCTCATAAACACATCATAAATTGATTTCTCCACTGCAGAAAGGGATGGCAGAGATGTGTGAGTCCTAGGTGCCACCAAAGACACCTAGAAATGGTAGAATAAGGCAGCGCTTGGTCTCCCTAAACCTCATACCCAGTTGCAGGTACACTCAACAATGTAGTGGTACGACCTCCCAAATGAAACCTCTTGGTTTGCACTTTATTTTTTTGTTTTTTTGATGAGCGTTTTGAGATGTTTTACTTTTAACAATGATTAATACAACAATATATTGCAGCAAAAATAGAAGATATTGCAATTAGACTTTCAACTCAAAAGTGAATATTACATAGAGGGTTTATACTTATAGCTGAAAATTCCAGATTTTTCTACAAGCTTAAATACTTAGCTTTTTACGAAAATAATGATAACCCAGTTCATAAAATATCCCCTAATATCTAAATCATCAATACCCAAAAAATCTGGGAGTTACAATTTTGGAACTCATAGGAGAAATGTGCTTGAAGAACCCTCTAAAATGGACGCCAATTGCAAGAATCACCTCCAATGGCAGAAAATTTGCATGCACGAAGCTCTCCAAATGAAGCATTACAACCTTCAGATACCCTAGCCGCCCTTGCAAACGATCAACCCTCTCTCCAAGATGTATGGCCAACCTAGGAAGAAGGTACGACCAACAATAAAGGCACTGAAACTTCTTAAATCTACTGCTAGTGTATTCAAATTTGCCTTACAATACGAACTCTCCAATCTGAAATATAACTTTGATGCCCAAACTATAAGTCTCAATCTACAATGAAGCTCACCTGTGATTCCTGAAGTAAAATCACCAAGAATTCTCCAGATTGTTTCTTTCAATAGCGTAGAGAATGTTGCTTGCAAGGGTTTTCATCCTCACAAACCCTGAGAAGATAACTCTCCTCCAAAACCAAAACCAAAACCAATTTCAATATTTTCATCCAGCCTGTCAAATGAGCTCTCAACTCCTCTTTATAAAGAACTCCTTGATCTTCTAGAAAGACCCAAGAAGAGTGTTCAACAAGCTTTTAGAAGAATATTTTAATACTCCTTGATGTGACCCTTTGATGTGACTCCTTGATGTGATCTCTTGATGTGACCCCTTGATGTGACTCTCTAATACTTAAGTCACTTTTTGAAGATATATTAATTAATAAAATGACTTTATTAATTTATCATTAAAGTATGTTACTTTATAACCTTTTAATATAATTATTTAATATTACCCCTTTGACTTTGCACTTTTTGCCTTGTAACATTAAATAATTAAAATAATGATTATTCCTTAAGAGGGCTGGAAAACGGGGACATTACAGTCCGCCCTTCCCAAAGATTGCTTGTCCTCAAGCAATGCCGATACACCCTCCGATCAACAGACTCATCCAAACTAGAATCGAGAATGATCCCAAGGTCCCAAGTCAACCTAGGAGATCTGTAGTACATCCCCTCAAGGCATTGACCTGTAGGGTACCAACACAAGGGACCTCTTGGAAACCACCAATAAGAAGAGTGATAACAAACCACCAAAACTCAATCCACTCCTCAACATTATGTCCCTCAAGAGAGCCAAACTGATGTGCCACCAGAGCAAGCTTGAGTAAATCCATACTAGCTCTCTCATCCCAAACAAAAGCTGCTCTAAAAACCAGTGTGAATCCTGGGTTCCAAGTGAATCTCAAAAAGGAATTGCCATGCTGACGTTGCACCATTCTGATCACAATTAGCAAACCAACATGCTCAAACTGCACCTTCCCAGAAATGTAATCATCATCAACACCCATATTGAAAACCTTGAGAGGGTTGAACTCATTGCCATGTAATATATCTTGCTAAGGCATCTCAGTGTAAACCACATCGACTAGCTCACTGTCAATCACGATCCTGGGCAATAGAGAAAAGAATCTGGTTTGCCATAAAGAACGAAATTAAAGATATCCCTTAATGACATCCCAAAAATGAAGCAAATCGATCATCACAACTATGCAATCTGTCGACCAGGTGTTGATGGGTGTTTTATGACCACACCAACACAGAATAAAGTTTCCAATGGTCACTCTATCCTCTCTTGATCAAAATCTCCTGCATGCTAAGATTGCGAAAGATCATGCATTCAACTCCAAGGTTCCTTCATGCCGTGGACGTAGACTTAGTTGGTTTGATGTGATTTGCTGGTATTTCAAGAGGACTTACACAATTGCTCACTCGGGAGAAAAGGATTTTCAAGATTCGGGAGATTTATCAATGAAGCTCGAGATTCCTAAACTAACTAGAAAATGCTGAATTTAAATGGTTGCTGGGATTAAGAGAAGTTCTAACCTACCCTAGGCATGGGACGTGGTGATCAAATCTTACAAACTTCAACCAAGCTTTGCTTTGCCTCACCTTGGACAACTTCCACAAAACTAGTGCAATCTTCAAAGGGGTGAACTAGAGATATTCAGATTACAAATTAACATGAAGACACCATCACGACGATGCATACCAACATGTGAATTATAACCGAAGTTAGGTCCAAACTATTCCAATTGACCACACAAGGCGAACCCACCATCAGTGAGCTTGCTAGTGGTATGGATTAGCAAAATCTTTGCTCAAATCAACCACCACATTCCACAATTATCTACTTGCATGAAATAAAATCTATTCTACTCAATTCTAAGTTCTACTCTAAGATTCTATGCTAATTGGAAGGATGAAGAAACCTTGCTAGCTACCCACAATAAAAGATGAAACCACAAGCAATGACAACTCTTTTATTATAGTAGTGTTCACAACAGTCTCTTACAAAGAATTTAGTTGAAAACTTTCCTTCCTTCTTACAAATGAAGGGGGATGCCCCTTTTATAGCTAGTCCAGTCCCAAGGACGACTCAGATTCAATTACAATGAATGGCTTAGATTGAGCCACATAAGCCCTAGTCAAGACTTTACCTAAAAACTGCCATAAAGTAGAGTGGGGTAATAAATGAACCTATAATGCCCACTCTCTCCCTATACCACTATGAGCATTTAATGCCCACTATCATCCAAAAGGTCATCATCCAGGAAGGCGTTCCCATTCTCCTCTTTGACTGCAAACCCAATGAATCTAGCCAATACCGCTTCAACTTCTTATACTGAGATGGGTGGAATATGGTTGAGCTGAAACTCAAGCACCGTGACCGCTTGCCCCTGTCGAGTACAAGATATTCCCCAAGCAACTAAGGCATCCTAAGTGTTTTGAATGATATTGGAGAAGGTCGAAATATTTTCAAAATCTACCTGGGCAAATGACCTTACATCCGAGAAGAAAGATTCCAATCTGCCCCTCAAACCATCCGCTGTCACCTCCTCCAGAGTCAATCTTTTAGCAAATAATGCTTCAAGCGTGTTCAAGACTCCCTCTTGAATATTTCCCATTGCCCTTCTAACTCTAGTTGATTCTTCCTGATCTGCATCAAAGAAGCCTCGGCCTGTGACTGTTGAAGAATATCAACTGGGGAAGTCATATCTGTCGCCTTCCTGTATCGCTCCTCCCTCTACCAGAGTTTGCATGGGCATATGCATTAAAGCTGCCAGGCGAGGAATAGTTTTATCTTGATAAATGTGAGTTTCACTCTAGGCTTGATCGACATTGCTCATGCATGTCTGAATACTAGAAGCTTGCTGAAAAGAATGGGCTAGATCCTCTATAAACTTCTCCGTTTCTGCGCGAATATGGCCAACCCACTTATTTGCCTCTTGAGCCATCTTCTTTAAATCTTCCAGGCCGCTGACTGATTCCCTCGGAAGTTCAGCTGGAAGATCAACTACTGGATTTTCCTGTCCACACGGACGAGCTAAGTGCTGCACATATTAAACTGATGTCTTATGATCTTTCTTCAACCTTTTATACTTCCCTTCTTTCTGGAGCAATCTGTCCTTAAGAGCCTGATAGGAGTTATCACATTCCTCGATTATTTGAGCTCCTGTAGGGTGGCCCAACTCCATTGTAGTGACCACATAATTCTCTGAGATAGCCTCATCTCGGTCACATTCTACTCTAGGAACAACCACATGGAGTGTGCGAGAACCATACTTATTTGTGGATATCTTCGAGAACTTTCTGGCTCTCTTCTTTTCTTGTGGTCCACTGATTCTGCTAAAGAATTCCTCCATTTGAATTGCCGGGTCAGTTTCCTCAACACGATCCCTTCTCATTCTTTCCTTGAGCCAATTTGGCATTGCCTGCTGCGGGTCACAAATAATAAGCGGCTGTTCCTCCCTTGCTTCCTCTCCATGCACTTCTTCTTTGACAACATTCTGCTGAGGTTCATCAGTTTCCATCCGTTGAGTATTTTCCTCTAAACCTTGATCCTCCTGCCTTACAGTAGTCTCTTCTTCCAAAGCTGTCTCAATCAATTGCTGGAAGCAGGTGTCTGTCTCTGTCTCCGCTTCTTCTCCCTGCTGATTTTCTTTCCTAGGAGCATTGACACTTTGACTATCCGGCTCCCTAAAAGGTGGCTAGTTCACCTCCTTAAACTCTTGCTCCTCGTTCAATATGCTCCTCCGGTCTGCAAATAATGAGACCTCCTGCACGCTCAAAGAGCGAGTTTGTGATGGCGTGGATGATGCTTCCTCCATCCTCTGAGGCACCTGTTGAACCTGCACTTCTCTCTATGGTTCTGAAGCTTGGGCGACATGTTTCCTTTTTCTAGCTGTTGGCATCCTTTGGTCACCCATCAAATTGTAAGTGAGGGGGACTGATCTGCTTTTAAGTCTTTTCACGTGCCTCTCTACCCAATTTCTAGTGAATGTCAGAACTGGTATGCATAATGTATCTAAGTCTGTAATTTTGGGTTCTAACCAATCAGGTAGTGAGACCGCTGTGTTTCTTACTATTTCATAATCTAGCTGCATAACATTTACGTCCTCACCTACTTGATCCGGAACTGGAACAATTTCACATTCTCTGATTATCTTCAAGGGTATTCTGGAAAACATTCTTCTTCTAACCTCAGCATCATCCACCGCATTAGCCCAAAAGTTCTCAATGTGTGCCTTGTGCCTATATTCCATGCCTTGCACTATTCTGATATTGTTGTAAGGATCAAAATCCTACCTGTTGGTGTGGTATGAGAGGTGGAAAAACTGCAGCTCATCTTCAACTTCCTTGGCTGCCTGCAAGGAAGGACAAACCTCATTTGAATTCTCTACGATGATCGGGAAGTCCAATCCTTCCCATTTCTTCTTTTTCTGAATTCTATCGTAGGGGATGAGCTGCCTAGATACCTCTAACATCACCATTCTATCTGTGGGGTATCTTGGTAATCTATAAGGATATAATGTAAACACCTGCAGCCTGATATAAGTGAACTTTGGAAATTGGATAAACCGTTATCCATATTCCTCGATCAACTCCTGAGCTTCTTTTGATATCCTCTGTTGAGTCCTTCGCTGAAAAGTCTTGGCTATGTGCATTTTGAAGGCATCGTTCACTCTTCTATAGCTAGAGGTGCTGCTCAGGTGCAATTGTGGGCAAGCCTCGTAAATTTTGAATTGCTCAGGACCACACCCAATCGGCTCCTTATAAGTTATTCCCCTGTACTTAGTCATTTGAGCCAGCATGTAAATCACATATGAGCTCATGTAAAAAGTTTTAGTTCTCCTTAGATTTCTGAATTGTTCATCCAGATTATCACTTATCATTCTTGCCCAATCCACATAGTCCTTTCCTTCCAGCACAATCTCGATGTAGCAAAACATCCACGGCTTGAAGATGTACGATCGAGGACTTGTTGACGTGCTTTTTATGACAGCGCCAGCACAGAATAAAGTTGCCCAACGGTCACTCTATTCTCTCTTGATCAAAGTGTCCCACATGCTAAGATTGCTTGAAAGTTCATGTGTTCGACTCCAAGGTTCCTTTTATCGCGAATAGACTCAGTTGGTTGATGTGTTTTGCTGGTTATTTCAAGGGGACTTACGTAGTTGTTCGACTTTGTGAAGCAATTAGGACATGAATGATTTGGCAATATGGTTCTGGTATCTAGACTGACTCGAAAATGCAGAATTTAAAGGGGATAGGGATAGGGATTCTACAATCTACTTCTAAAGGGTGGAGGACGAGGATCGACTTAAACAATCTTCAAACCAAACTTTGCTTTGTCTCCTTTCGAACAACTCCGACAAAGTTGGTGCAATCTTCAAAGGATGAGAAAAGTGTTCAAACTATGACGCAACACGTTCATACCGTCAATACGACGCATACAAACATATGAACCATAATCGAAGTTAAGTGCTGATACTCCAGTTGACCACGCAAGGCGAACTTACCATCAGCAAGCCCGCTAGTGGTATGGATGAAGAAGATATGCTTAAATCACCACGCCACACTCCACAATTAACAACTACTTGCATGAAATAAGATCTATTTTACTCTATCTACTTTGAATTGGAAAGACGAAACGGCCTTGCTAGCTACTCATAACAAAGAAGAAATCACCAAGCAATGAAACTCTTTGTATTATGAAAAGTGTTCACAACAACCTTTTACAAAACTTTCAAAGGAAAGTTTTCTTCCCTCCTCAATCTAAAGCTAACTTCTAAGCTAAATGCTATATGCCTTCTACTCTCTAGCTCTGATTCAACTCTTGATCTAATGTCTAATTCTAATAATTTACAAATGAGGGGGGATGCCCCTTTTATAATAAGTCCAATTCAGTGGACGGTTCAGATCAAATTACAATGAAGGGCTCAGATCGAGCCACCTATGCCCTGATTAGGGTTTCTGCCCTAAAAACCGCCACAGAGAGGAGTGGGCAATGAATGCACAGAATATTCTCCACTCCCCTGCAGGAATCATAATGAGCAATTAATGCCCACTACCATCATCACGAAGATCCTCATCAAGCAGTGCGTTCCCACTGGCCTTCTCCTTGATAGCAAACTCGATCAACCGGGCCAATACTGCTTCAACCTCCTGTGTAGAGATCGGTGGAATATGGTTGAGCTGGAACTCCAAGACTGCTACCGTCTGTCCATATCTGATGCAAGATTTTCTCCATGTCACCAAGGCGTCCTGGGTATGCTGAATTATACTAGAGAACGTGGAAACATTCTCAAAGTCATCCAGGACAAGTGACCTCGCAGCTGAGAAGAATGGAGGCAGTCTACTTTTCAAGCCATCAGCAGTTATCTCCTCTAGGACCAACTTTCTAGCAAATATGGCTTCTAATGTATTGAGGACTCCCCCCAAGATGTTGCCCATTGCTTTTCTCACCTTAGTTGAATCTGCCCTTGCTGCGTCGTGAAATCCACGGCCTGTGACCACCAAGGAGTACCAACTGGTGAAATCGTACCTATCACCTCTCTGAATTACACCTCCATCCACTAAGGTTTCTAGAGGTACATGCATCAAAGCCCCCAAACGAAGTACAGTCTTCGTTTGATAGATGCGAGTATCACCCCAGGCTTGATCTACTATATCCATCCGTGCCAAAATATTTGAGGCCTGTCGATAAGCATCGGCAAGGTCCTCCATGAATTTCCATGTCTCGGTATGAACATGGCTAACCCACTTGTCTGCCTCCGTTTCCATTTTCTTCAAATCCTCTAAGGCAACAACTGACTCCTTCGGAAGCTCTGATGGACGTTCCACTACTGGGTTTGCTGGTTCACCTGGATGTGCTAGATTTTGTACGTATCCTACCAGAAGTTTTATTGCTCCTTCTTCAGTTTCTCCCTTGCTTCCCTCCCGATGCGAATTGGCAGTCCATAATGCATTAGGAGTTATCGAACTCCTCGATAACTTGGGCTCCCGTAGGACGACCCAACTGTACTGTGGTGATCACGTAATTTTCAGGCCTCTCCTCGGTTCGATCACAATCTTCCCTCGGGATAGCCACCTGAAGCGTGCGAGAGCCTGACTCGTCAGTCGAGATCTTTGAAAACTTTCGGGCCCTTTTCTTCTCTGGTGGCGCACTGATCCTTCTAAGGAACTCCTCCATCTCAATGGCCGGATCCGTGTCATCCTCGGGTTCTCTCCTCATTCTGTCGAAAAGCCAATCAGGCACTGTCTGCTGTGGATTACAAACAACAAGGGGCTGTTCTTCTGTTGCCTCCATCTCGTGCACTTCCTCTCTTCTTGCACTGGTCTGCTCAGGCTCATCCTCCTCTATAATCTGGGTATCTCCCGACCCTTGGGTCCCCTGTTCTGTGTTTTCTTCTTCTTCCAAAGCCGTGTCCAACATCTGCTGAAAATGTGTGTCGGCCATTGTTTCCTCTTCCTCCTCATGTTGGCCGCCCCTGGACAAACTGACACTAGCTGATTCCCGGGCGTTGGGCTGATCTACCTCCTCAAGTCCCCGCTCTTCCTCTAATCCTGCCCTCTGATCGGCAAATAATGAAACCACTCTTAAACTCGAAGATTGAGTTTGTGAGTGCACGGGTGATGCTTGTTCTATCCTCAACGGTATCGGTTGGGTTGGCACTTCCACTTGTGCCCTCGATGTCTGAGCAATTTGTTTCCCTCTTTTTACCGATAACGGCCTTGGGTCACCCATCAAGCTATAAGTAAGGGCGATCGACTTGCTCTTAAGTCTACATACATGTCTGTCGACCCAAGTCCTGGTAAAAGTCATCACCGGGATAGAAAGAGTGTCCAAGTCCATGATCTCCGGCTCGGACCAATCAGGTGGTGGGACAGGAGTATCCCTAATTGACCCATAGTCGGGTTGCATGACGTTGACATCCTCCTCCACCTGGTCGGGAACTGGAATAATCTCACATTCTCTAATCAACTTGAGAGGAAGTCTGGAAAACATCCTTCTTCTTATCTCAGCCTCATCCACTGCATTTGCCCAAAAGTCTTCTAGATGAGCTCTGTGCCGGTATTCAACGTTCTGTACCATCCGGATGTTCCCGTAAGGATCGAAATCCTGCTTGCCTGTGTGATATGACAAATGATAAGATTGCAGCTCGTCCTCTGCCTCTCGGGCTGCCTGCAAAGAGGGACACACCTCAATGGAATTTCCCATGGTGATAGGGAAATCAAGCCCACCCTTCTTTCTCCTTTTCTGAATCTTATCGTAGGCAATCAATTGCCTAGATATCTCAAGCATTACTATGTGATCAGTGGGGTATCGTGGTAACCGATACGGATACGAAGTGAACCCTTGCAACCTAATATATGTGAATTTCGGGAATTGGATGAGCCAATACCCATATTCCTCAATCAATGTCTGTGCTTCTTTAGATATTCTCTGCTGCGTCCTTTGCTGAAGCATCCTCGCAATGTGCATTGTGAATGCATCATTTGCCCGTTTATAGTTGGCAATGTTAGCTAAATGTAGCTGTGTGCAGGCTTCATGGATTTTGAATTGACCGGGGGCACAGCCGATTGGCTCCTTGTACGAAATCCCTCTGTACTTAGTCATTCTGGCCAACATGTAAATTACATATGAGCTCATGTAGAAAGTCTTCGTCACCTTCAAGCTCCTGAATTGCTCATCGATGTGGTTGCTAATCATCCTAGCCCAATCGACACACTCTTTTCCTTCCAAGATGATCTCGATGAAGTAGAACATCAAAGGCTCGAAAATGTAAACTGTGCACTCCCATTCACCCGGTACCGATTATCATTATCAAATCACAGTATTCTTGTTTCACGTCCTCGGCAATTATCTGCTTTGGGGGCTTAGTGCGGGGTGGCCTCGGCTTCTGCATCCAAACTCTGTTGATGACTGCAGTGACTCTTTCGAAAGAGGAAGAGTACATCTTGTCTGCCCTCTTATTTGTTCTGTATAACATCTCCTCAGCAGTTGGAATCCCAAATGCTTCTCCGATGGCATCGGGTGTGAAGTTGGCGAGCAGTTTACCATCCGGAGAGACGATCGTCCTACGTTCTGGCTTGTAGTGATTGACGCACTCCATAATTAGCTCCGGACACTGAATTGCTGGCGGAAAACTAGCAGCTGCGTAGATTCCACTCTTCATTATATTATGTGCCGTGACGGATGGTTGATGGCCCCCTAGCCCGAACATCCTCGATTTGAGTGCATTTAGATTAAATGAACCAAGGTTGATGTCATTTAATCCTGCCAACTTTGAAACTATTGCTGACTTTGGGAGAAATGGCTTAGCGAGCCTTTTAATCATTACCTGCCGGGATGAGCCAGCCTTGCCTGCTTCAGTGTTTGCAGCTCTGCCTGCGGCTCTGCTTGTTCCTGCAACATCCTTTGCTCCGGCCATCTGCAAAATAAAATAGAATATCAATAAGCTAGGCTGCAGACTTTTTAGTAAAATAAAACAATCCCCGAGATGGCTGCGAATACGGAGTTAGCTTTGAAAATAAAATTTCTCAGCATAAATTTCTAACTCCAAACCTCGTACTGTATAAAAATCTCTGAGTTTAGAGACAACTCTCAGCAACTGCACTTCTGACTGGTGAAGAAAAAACGCAGCAAGCTAATAACTTTCGGCAATGTAGCTAATTTCTCCAGCACAAATTGTTCGAACCTTGACTTCACTTTGTCAACTTCAGCAGTTAGAGGAATAAAGAGTTGCCAGCAATATGAAATTTCAACTTCCTCAACTTCTCAACGTTTAAACTTCGTAGCAACTCCACTTTCAGCTCTTTGAGAATTAAATTCTCCAGCAACTCCGGAAAATAACTTCAACCTTCAACTTCGAAGTTGCAGCAACACACTTTCAGCTTTTCGAAAGAAAGAGTCTCGGCAAATGAAGATTTCTCCAGCACTTCGTACTTTCAGCAACTCAACACTCCGAAATAAAATAAACTCTCACGGAATTTCTCTCCTCAGCCACTTGGAAAATATTTTAATCTCTCCAGAACCTCTTCAGCAACTTCAACTTCGAAATAATGTGAGGAGAAATGAGAGAAGAGATTGTTTAAATAACTTTTCCCGGAGAATCCTGCTAAGTAGTGCTGGGGCTATTTTTAGCACCTTCATCAATTTCCCACTATCTTCGTTCGGAATCTTCTAATTCAAGCGCAGTAGTGGGCTAGTCGTCAACCGGTTATTATGGCAGTTGCCATTAATAATAATTCCTTCCTTGTAAAAAAATTCGAATTTTCCTCTTAATCTGCCAGTTAACTCTTGGCGATTTAAACAACTCGCGAGAAAAACAATCACTTGAATTCCATTTTAAAATCTCGCAGTGTTTAAATAAATTCAACTCGAAAAAATTCGTGGGAGTTGTAAATATATTTCCAACTTTTAAAATGTCTGTCATTTAAATCCTCGGTTTCATAAAATTTGCCTTAGACATTTTAAATTCTCTCATTAAAATGTTCAACTCCGAGTGATTAAAAATTATCTGCGTGTTCGAAATAATTCATCCTCTGAGATTTAACTTCCGTCAGGAAAATAATCTAGGCAAAACGAATTTCCTCTGAAAATATTAAAATTTCCCTTAGGAAATTAATTTTCAACCTCTGTTAAATCATGGGTGCATTTTAAACGGGTTCATTTGATTTTCACTTGACCCATGGAAAATATTCATCGATATCAAATCTTCCCCTTAAAAAAAAATTCGTCAACTTTCAACTGCCTTTGGAGAATTTTAAAACTCATCAAATCATCCTTCCATGCCAAGGGCGTATTTTTCCCTAGTGAAGTGTTATTCCATTTAGAAAATATTTCTAACATTTTCTCTACCATAGGCGTATATTTTTGATGAAATATTTATTTCATTTAAAAAGAATTCCTCACTTTACACCTCTGGCGCACTTGACCCCTTGGCATTTATTTTTTTGCGACTTAGAAATTTTCTCCTGTCATCTCACATCTTGGGCGTATTTCACTCAGTGATGTTTTACTTTGCTAGCTTTTACCCTTGCCACGCCTTAGAAACATTTTCAATCAAGGGCGTATTTAGCATGAGCCACTTTCATTTTCCACACTTAGAAAATTTTTTTAAAAAAAAATCTCCACTTCAACTTGGGCGCATATTCATGTGTCTACTTCCATTTCGTTGCCCTAGCATCTTATTGCCTCCTGGGCGCATTTTGACCTCTCTACTTTCATTTTATGCCTTAGAAGAATTTCGGCCATCTCCTCTTCATCATGGGCGCAAATGCTAGGCCAAGCTTCCATTTTCTCTTGAGGGCGCATTTCACCCTTGACACTTTCGTTTGTGTGCCTTAGAATATTTCATCAAGCTCACTTTACACCTTGGTGAGGGCGCATTTACATGGGTCTACTTTCGTTTTTTTTTGCCTTAGAAAATTTTGACCTCTCTCCTTCCTCTTTGGGCGCATTTTGAGGTATGAGCTTTTGTTTTTGCCATGGGCGCATTTCAAGTGCCATGCTTTGATTTCCAATGCCTTAGGCGTTTTTTTTTTCAAACTCCCTCACCTCTCCTTGGGCGCAAATGCTAGGCCATGCTTCTGTTTTGCTAGGTGGGCGCATTTACACATGTGAGCTTTCACTTTCCACGCCTTAGAACTTTTTCAAGGCATCTCTTCTTCCTTGGGCGCAAATGAGACCCCATGCTTCTGTTTTGCTAGGTGGGCGCATTTACACATGTGAGCTTTCATTTTCACCATGGGCGCATTTGGAAGGGGCTACTTTGATTTTATGACTTAGAAACTTTTTGAGAGAGTCATCAAGGTGGGCGCATTTTACTAGGTGAGCTTTTGTTTTTGCCTTAGAAACTTTTTCAAGCCTCTACCTGTTCCTGCTCTTGCATTCTATTTTTAGCAAGTTGTGCTATTTTTAGCAAATCCCTTTATTTTCAACCTCTAAGGCTCCGTTTGCCTGAAAATTTCATCAGATGATATTCTACTGTGGTGAACTGTTACTTGATCCCCTCTTGCTTACGACATACTATTTATAGCCCTTGCTGTTATAAGTAAGTTCTTACTTCGACAGCTCGGGTTTGCTGAAGGGTTGCAGCGCTTGATCTTGATAGCTTGAGGGTTACTCGGACGCCAACCTCGGGTGCAGACCTGCTATTTATAGCCGTGCTCTGAATTACTAAAAATAGTAAGTTCTCCGACTTTGCTCAGCAGGTACCTTGAAGTGTGCTGACATGGGTGGGGTACTTTGTTTCGGCTATTTTTGGATTTTACCCCCTATAAAAGTGGAAACCCTAATTTGATTTGCATGTATCCCGAACGGTCTCCGTTTGACTTCGTTCCTTCTGCATGTCGTTCTGCTTGCTGGGCTGGAGTGTTGGGCGGCTGCCGGAGTGTACCTGCTAAAAATAGAAACTGTCTGAAAAGTGACTCATCCACTGCGGATGGTTTGCGTAATCATATTGCCCAGCGGGATCTCAAAACCAGAAAAGCCAGTGCAGCCATACGGCTTAAAATAGTATTAAGTCCTCAAAATTCGATCTTCTCCGCTTGCAAGTCACACCGTTGTGAAGCTCTCGAAAAACCCATAAAGAAAAACCCGACATGCGTTGAAAAACACTGCATGCGAACCCTAAAAATAGCCTCCGAAGGCTGAACTCTGAAAGTGGTTGTCTCGGTTTGCATGTTACATCCCTGCGAAGGTTTTGGAAAACCCAGAAGGATTCTCCAGACATGCATCTGAAAAGCTCATGTGGAAACCCTTATTTGACTCTTACAGCCTGAAATGCCAAAAATAGCAAGTCGTCTGATCTGGCTCAAAATTTACGTGTAGACAGCTTGATGTCACCCGGATGCAGTGGAACTGACCGAATTCCAAAATCTCAATAAAATAGTCCCAAGTTGAATACTTACTAAAAATAGTAAGTTGCCGGAATACAGTGAAAATTTAAGGGGATTCTGCTGGAAGTCTTCTGACTGCTGCACTAAGCTTAGATTTCAATTTTATGACTCGGTTTGACCTTAAATAAGCCTGAAGGATGAAAACCCTAATTACACAGACTTAACCAAAATTTCAACCTGGGTCAAACAACGGGGCATCCCCGGAAGGACCAGAGACCAGAGAGAGAGCGAACCAAAGCCAAAAGACCAGAATGGAGCAAAAATTAGGGGGTCCCCATCTTGATGGGGTGATGTGTGAAAAAGGTCACAACAGGACTCCCATTCACTCAGCTGAGCATCATTTTTAGATCACAATATTCCTGCTTCACATCATTTGAAATAATTTGCTTGGGAAGCTTGGTGCGAGGAGGCCTGGGCTTCTGCATCCAAACATAATTTATCATTTCGATGCATCTCTCAAAAGTAGAAGCGTACATCCTTTCAGCCCTCTACCTTGTTCTGTATACCATCTCATTGAAAGTAGGGATTCCAAACGCCTCTCTGATGGCATCGGGTGTGAGATTGGCAAACAATTTGCCATCAGTGGAAACAATAGTCCTTTGCTCCGGCCTGTAGTAGTTGGCGCATTCCATGGTTAACTCCAGACATTGGATAGCTGGTGGACAACCAATAGTTGCATAAAGTCCACTCTTCATAATTTGATGTGCTGTGACTGATGGAGGATAGCTGCCTATGCCGTACATCTGTCCTTTGAGTGCTCCAAGATTGTACGAACCAAGATTCGTATCATTCAGCTCTCCCAACTTCGATGTAAACTTGGATTTAGGAAGGAATGTTTTGCTTGACTTCTTAATCACCGCCTGCCTAGATATGTTGGCCTTGTTTGACTCAGCATTTGCAGCCTTGCCTGCAACTTTGTTGGCCTTTGCAGTTGCTCCTCTGCCAGCTTCAGCCATCCTGCAAAACAAAAGATAGGCATTAAAATTTAAACTTAGAAAATAAATAACCTCGGGATAGCCAAAATGTGGAGCAAACTTTGAAAATAAGGAGCCTTACCATTAAAAAAATTCGAACTCCAAACCTCAACTCTTTTCCAACAATATGAATAATGCTTCCGACACTTAGAAAAAATTCACCCCAACACCTAGCTTGCTGATTTAACTTGCTCACTTCAGCAGCTTCACCTCAACGTTTTTCTTCTCAAAAGTAGAGTCACAACTTCGCACTTGCAAATGGTGAGAAGAAATGAAAATTTCGTGGCTTAAATAATTGTGTCAAAGAATATTGCTAATTCACAAGGGAGTTTATTTTAGCAAATTCATTAAATCTCCACTCTCGCTACTTGGTAATTTCCAATTTTGGAGAGGTGATGGGTGAGTTGTCATCAAAGCAGGTCCCGTTCGTCATAAACCTTGCCCTTGTCGAAGATTCTTTCGCATGCAAAAGTTCGAATTTCCCCCTTTAACTTCTTGTAACACTTTGTTATCTCAAAAATCCATGGGGAAATTATTTAACTTATTTAATATTCCCACCTTTGGCATTTAAAAATTATTCCCATGCCTTAGCCAAATTTTAAAATTTCACCACTTACTTATCACTTGAGCACATATACGTGCCTAACTTGGACGTACTTCATCATCCCTACTTTGAACGCATTTCATTTATCTTGTGCTAGGCGCATTTGAGGGTCTTGCTTCATGGGTGCCCTTTGACTTGTAACTTCCACATTTCTCTAGCCCATTGCCATGGGCGCATTTCTTACCTCCTGTGGCATAGGTGCATTTCTTACCTCTCTGCATCACGTTCCTCAATGCCTTAGAAAATATTCTCCTATCTCATTCCACTTGGGCGCATTTAGCCCTCTTGCATCGCGTTTCCCAATGCCTTAGAAAATTTTGGACACCTCTTTTACCTTGGGCACATTTTGGGGGGTCTTCTTCAAGTTTTCAACACCTTAGAAACTTTAGTCTGTCATTTCCCTTTGCCTTGGGTGCCTTTGAGGGGGTCTACCTTGATTTCGTGCCTTAGAAACTTTTCTCACCTCAACTTTACCTTGGGTGCATTTGGGGGGTCTTACTTTGAATTTCGTGCCTTAGAGTAAATTTGACTCCTCTTCCTCTTGGGCGCGTTTCAACTTGTGTGTTGCTTCATGTTTCTATTGCCTTAGAAATTTCATCCATCTCATCCTTTTGGGCGCATTAGGGGGGGGTTGCTTTGTGTTTCATGCCTTAAGTGAATTTCCATCCATCTTATCTTCCTTGGGCGCATTTGTCCTAGTGGCATCTCGTTTCATTCCTTAGAAAATTTTGATCCATCTTCCTCCTTGGGCGCATTAGAGGGGTGTTGTTTCAAGTCTTCCAATGCCTTAGAAACTTTTGATACCTCAACTTCCCTTTGGGCGCATTTGGGGGTCTTTGCTTTGAATCTTCAATGCCTTGGGAAATTTTTACCTATCTCATCCTTTCATGGGCGCACTAGAGGGGTGTAGCTTTGAATTTTCAATGCCTTAGACAAATTTTGATCCGTCTCATCCCTCCTTTACCTTGGGTGCACTTGAAGGGTTTAGCTTCCAATTTTTCACAACTTAGCCATTTTTTGTGAAGACATTCACGCCAAACATAGCCTAAGTGTACTCTCGTGTAGAAAGGGAATTTTGGAACACTTAGTCAATTTTGCTCGGCTTGCCCTCGCTTTCCATTTTTAGTAACTTTTGAAGTTCTTGTGATTCTCAAACATCTGCAACTCCTCAAGACTTGATATTCGCTCACCATGGTCCTCATGACTTGACTCACTTGTTCACACTTGCTGCGCTCACCTGCTATTTTAGACCCTGTTCTGGAAGTGACTTACTAAAAATAGTAAGTGTGCGGAATGAGCTCAAATTTCACCAGTAGATTCCTTGGAAGATTTTGCTCGCAGTGGGATATCTTGATTTTCAGTTTTTTTCTGAGTTTTACCCTTCATTTTAGGCATAAAAGTAGGAAACCCTAATTTCATTGCATGTGCCTCTGTTGAGCCCCGTTTGATGCCATTTCTGCTACGTATTGCTCTGCTCTGGAAACTGAGGATCTGGAACTTGTTCGGGTGACATCATACCTGCTAAAAGTGGACCTACTAAAAATAGACCTGCTAAAAATAGTAAGTTCTCGGAATTCGCTCAAATTTTGCACGTAAGTTGCTCAAAGGGTTCTAAACATGATGTAGCAGTCAGATTTTCAAAAGCCCTGAGAAAAAGGTCCCAAATGGAGAACTTACTAAAAATAGTAAGTTGTCTGAATTCAGTGAAATTTTAATGGGAACCTACCTGAAGCCTCCTCATTGCAGTGCCAAGCTCAGATTTCGATCTGCTTACTCAACTTGACCACAAACTAAGCCTGAAGAATGAAAACCCTAATCGGACAAAACAAACTCTAGACTTAGCGAAAATTCCAAATTGGGCCCAAAGCTGGGTACATCCCTGGAAAGACATAAGGAACAAGGAGAGATTGCCACAAAACAACCCAAAACCAAAGCCAAAAGACCCGAATGGAGCAAAAATTAGGGGGTACCCATTTTGAATGGGGTGATGTGTGAAAAGGTCACAACACCAGGGAATCCCTCTATGGTTGCCAACCAAAATCATAACATTGACACTTGACCTCCAAGTGCCAAAGGAAGAGTTCCAAACACAACAACACACCCAAACTATTGCAATGAATGAGACACCATCCAAAACAATGCACACCATCTCCATGTAGTGTTTGTAGTGACCACCACTTACCAAAGAGGAGGCAAGAAATAAATAAATTTTGTTCGGAAGAACACTCACAACCAACTGCCCTATAGCTTGCCAAGGCTTAACAACCATCTGCTTATGAAAAGATCTCTCCGTAACCAACACGAAAATGTAAGGGAAGCAATAATCAATCTGAAAACCTATTGAAAATATAAGAGATATGAATATGGTAGTAACTAAAGAGACATCTCCTATGATCAAATCATATTTACCAATCAGCCACAACCATAAAACTCTCAACTACTTGTCTGATGAAGTCATCCAACTCATATTTAGCCAAAGAATTGAAGTCATCCATAGGCGGATCAGAAAGTGGATAGTAGTACTAACACTGGGATTTTGCCCACAACTAGAATCCTCAACGTATCTCCTCAATGTGTCACATAGAATCATACTAGCAAATGCAAATTCCTCCACTCTTCTTGCTAAAGGGGAAACAATCCTTTGCAAGAGTTCAACAAGCTCATCACCAAAGGACCTCAAACATCTAACATGTCTCCATTGTACTATTTTGATACAATCATCAAGACTTGCGAAACCTCTCGCTGTTCCAAATCCAAGGATTTCTAAAAGATGAGCCAAAGGATGCAGAAGTTCATTGTCTTGAACGATCCCTGAGAGCAAGCTACCAAAGTTCACAACACAAACCTTCATAAGATGAACTCTTTTAATTTGGAAGATTTGAAGTAAACAAAAAACACTGCTGCTCAAAACTGAAATTAGCGAAGTACAATTTGATTTTGTTGCTCTACGCAAAGGACAACAACAGTACCAATGAATTTTCCAAGTATAAGCATGTGTGATAAACATTATGTTGTACCAAATCCACTCAAAAGTGCTACGAAAACACCTCCAAGCAAATACCAATTGGAAATCCTCACTACCTTGACAAAGAATAGTGTGCCAACTCCCCTGATTGAGAGCAATCCATGAAATGATGTGACTGACCTGCAACCAAATAGCGAGCTCCAAATTGAAAAACTGATCTATTATTTGCCAAGGAATACTCCTAAGAGTGGCCATACTATCAATGCTCCAATCTCTGCTTAAAATCTCTCTCCGATCCATTTGTAAATAAACAAATGGATTAGCAAAATGGCTGGTAAGAAATGGATTACCATTATCAATTCTGAAATTTAGATCATCATCCCTCCAACATTCACTCCAACCATCCACAATGAGCTCCATCATTTCTTGTTGAGAATCCAAGGCATGGATACCTAGCTAAGAATGATTTCTAACATTCCTAGAAAGGAGGTGCAGGGGCACTTGGGGTTCATCTTTGAATTTATGATGTTTTTGGTTTTGTGTTTTGTGATCATGTTGTAATAAGGTCCAATGGACCATTTCAAGTGGATTGTGAAGGTTGAATGGTCAAACCATGTCAAATTGTAAGCTTGGTGCACCTTGGTCCTGATTTGGCAAAACTGCCATGGTGTAACCAAGCATGGGAAAATGATGTCATAATGGTTGTAAATGATGTGTTTTGGCTTTGTAAGCCTTTTAAGGCATGTTTGAAGTCTTTTAGAGTCTTTGGGAGTCTTGATGCCATGTGGTGGCAAAATTGTAAAAGTTGTCAAAAGTTGCTTAACAATTTTGACAACATCTTTATTAAAAAAAATTGTAAAGCACCTCTCCAATGGCCATAATGTTCAAAAAGTAGTTGGTAACTGCTGGGGAAGGTTGGAGAATGCTTAAATAGCCTTCCTTGGGGTTGAGGCAAGGTGGGTCGATGTTGTTTTGAAGATTAATACAATAAAACTCTGTTTTTTCTGATTTTTCTGTGTTTTCCTTTGATATCTTGCTTGGTACGGCCACCAACGTTATTGTACGGGCTCCAACATACATGGATCGTTAGAGGGAAGAACCACCTTTCTTTTGGCGGTGGTTTGGTGTGATTTCATCAAGGATTGAGGAAGATATACCAATTTTCTGGAAGTGGGTCTGAAACCCTACCGAACCAGGGTTTGGTCACTAAAATGCCTGTAACTCTCCATTCCATCGTGGGAGAAGCCTAATTCTTGGTGGAATGGTAGGGCTAGGAGTTGTTTCTATGTTGCAAAAGGTCTCAAGAGGAAAAATGGAGTTTTGTGTGAGTTCTTTGGTGTTCTAGGCCTGGCATCTCTATGTGACAGGCCTAGAATTGTAAGCAAAAGTCTGAATTTTGCAAGGTGGTGAGTGTTTTTGTAAAGAGGGTGCTTGGGAAATGTTGGAATGTGTTTGATAAGGTTGTAGGAACCTTGTTTATGGCTTAGGGGTGTTGGGGTGTGCCAAGATACTCAGGTTCTTGCATTGTGCAGTCAAATTAGGCCTCCTTGTGGCATTGAAGTTCAGTCCATTGTGGCTTTCCTTTTTGTTGTCATGTCTTGGTGTTTTGAGGACTTGTAGGGGTCCTTGTGAGGTGTCTAAAACCAGTGCCTTTTGTTTGGTTCCTGCCCTTAAGAGATTTTTTATTTTGACTGTCCCAATTTGTTACATCCCAAATTGTGAGGTTAATATTACTAGTGATATAAAAGGTAGAAATGAATGTAATGTGAAATCTGAAAATGCTTGTACCTTGTTATCAATATGTATGTTAGCTCATTTGACGTTGTTTCATTTAATGTTATTTCAATTGATGTAATTCATGGTGAAAAACTGCATATATGTGAATAGGAGGATAATGAATCTTGCTTTTTAAACTTGATATATTTGAATAAGTACTGCAAATGTTATGAACAAGTAACTGCTATGGTTTTGTGGCAATGGATGTAGGAACAGGAACCATTCCTCCAAGCGGAGGGGAAGTATCACTCGGGAGAGTAGCTTGGTCGGGTAAACGGTAAAGTGAACTATATATATACAGACACTCACCTTAGACTGAGTAAACCAAGTCAGTTTTGTATGAGTATAAGGTAAGTCATCCATAGCTTGTATGTCTTGCAAGTAGAGGTCTTGACTGCTTCTGTGTGTAAAGTTTATCCTTGTGCTTGATTGTGAGATTATGGTCATCATGGTGGTGTCATGTTTGGATGTGAACTTCGGAAGTAGGCATATAAACACATGTATAGTATATATACGTATCCGTAAGTATCAACATATCGATACAGGTGTAAGTGGCTAATGGACTTGTCATACGGATGTGTTGATATGGTGTACATACATATACGTGTACATAGAAGATTATACTGCAGTATATATATGTTTATAAGCATACGTCTGATAATGTGGAAATATTAAATATTTGCCTTGGAATATATATATATATATATATATATATATATATATATATATATATAATCAACAATTAAATATGTATATGTATATATATATTTATATTCGTTAAATTTAAATATATTTATAATATATATATATATGTAATTATATATAATATTATTATAGTTATATTAAAATATATAAGTATATTAAATACTCGGGTATTTAAATATTTATATGTTAATATATTTAAAAGAACTATAATAATATTTATATAATAAAATATATAAACTTATTTAGCTAAATATTCTAAAAACTCTAAAGTGTAAAATTAAAAGATTTAAATCTTTTAGAGTAAATATTTTAAAGTGGATTTTGGAGAAATAATATTTTACCATATATATAAATATATATATGTTTAAAATAAAGAAGAAATTTATGGGGAAATAAAGGACTTAGTATTATTAAGTCATTTGGTAAATATCGAATATTTTCACCATGGGAAATAAAGCTATGAAATCTATTGGAAATTGATTTTAATCAAATGAGGAAATACTTATCACTTTATTTGCAACACATTTTGTGAAGTAAATCACGCCAAAGTAAATATTTCATTTTGAACTTAATGAAACTTTTGGAAAGAAAAATAAAATGGAAAAATAAAAGTGCTGTGAGATGTAACACATGCGACTTGGAGAACTCATGCCATGACCAGGTCAAAGGAACTCTACTCAGCTGGGTATTTGGCAATCGAACCTTGTAAATTGGCAATATGGATTGCAAGAGACCTTGACCGATTCTTCAGTGTTGATTCATCAAACCGAATTTATGAATTTATGCGCCAAAAGAGAGGAATGCCTGTAGGTGTCATGATTCAGATTTTTACTTATGCAATGTTGAACCATTCTTTGATTGCTGTCAAAGAAAGAGGATGAATCACCTCTGAAATTCGCCACATCTTGCAGTTGAAGCGTTCAAACCTTGTCTGGCAGTTTACATGCCATTAATGAAGGAAAATGGTTGAGCAGGGGGCTCTATATATAGCCGCCCTGCTCACTCTTTATCATCACTACTCAAAATCGGATTTCTTGCTTCTACTGAGAGATTTATGCTTCATATTTCATTGAGAGCAAATTCATTTCTGAGTGCAATCATATTTTTGAGAATAAACGTTAGTTTTGGAAGTCAATTTCTGAGTATTTTCATATCTTCCTGAGAACACAATTCTTAGTATGAGTTTTATTATTTGAGAGTTGTGAAACACCATTATTTCACATTGTTTCTTCAAAGAACTTAAGCTGCAAAAAACAGCATTGGAGTGAGAATAATAGCGAGCTTACTAAACAGAAAGTAGTAAGTCTAAGAGAAATATTCTGAGTGGAGAGAGGGGAGTAGAAAGAAGAATTCTGTCAGGACAAATCAGGGGCTGGAAGTGCTGAGAGACTCAACATCTTTGGGAAATAGCTTAAATCAGGCATGAGTTATTCTTCTATTTATCGTTGCTCTTTTATCCTTAAATCTATAGAAAAGACCATGATTACTGCCTATGCATAAAAGAAGTATTTGTTTACATTTCTTGATCCTCTATGTTCATCAATCAACATGGTAGCTTGCATCTAGAAACATAATGTTAAGAGTATGAATGTAGTGCACTTTATTATGAAAAGGGATAAATAAAGCATTCTAGAAAATTAAGACTAGAAATTGCATATTGTGTGATTGCATTATTGAATGAATTCAATGTGAGGAGACTATGTCTTTACTAGTTAATATATGCTAGGATCAGAATGAGGACAGCAGTCAAGTATATTCAATTAGCTTAAAATTATTGGGTTAACTGAGATAACCTAGAGAAACTCTTAAGGATAAAGATTTCTAGGATAAGAGATTGTGAGAATTACTTGTTATGCTGATTCTTTTCTAGTAGTTAGAATGTCGTAGGTTGGACTGGGATGATTGATAATCCAGTGAAGGACTTAAACCTATATTTATTGTCTTAGATTGATGTAGGATAGTCTGGGACGATAGACAATCCAGTGAAGGACTAAGACCTACGCGTACTGTAAGATAGCCCTAAGTCAAATCGGTTCTGAGGAGTGTACATGATAGATGACCTTCATTCAAAGTATTAAATGAGAACACTTTGGCCAAAGTAGTGAAATATACGACATCCACTTAGACTGTGTGATGCTTGAGACTACACTGTCAGTTCATCGTGATCCTTGTACTAGTATGAGATTGTGAAATAGCAAGATTCTAGTTGTGGATAGGACACAACACTATGCTTAGTTGGTTTACAGTAATGGTTACCCAACCAATCTCTTCGTGAAGGGAGGGCCATCTATCGAAGGATAGATGTGCGGGGGACCGCATTATAAGTCCATGGTTGGCGGAAAAGCGCCCGAGTGATGCTTCTCCTCCTCCGAAGGCTACTGGCACACCAAGATTTGAAAGGACGGATTCCTGGACCTTCTTACTACTATTTGTTCTAAAGCTCATTGGAGCTATGATAGTTAAGGTATGTTTTCTTGTTACTTGTATTTGTGAAGTTATTGTATTGAAATGGAATCTTTATTGTAATTGTAATATGATATCTTGTTCATATATTATCAATAAACGAAAGAAAAAAAATTATATTGCAATGACTTGTTAGCACATTAATTTACTCCTTGATGTAAACTGGAATATTTTTGTTTTAACTTTTACCGAAGGAACGGGTCGTTACACAATTGGACAAGGCTACAAGGAATGCATAGCCTAATATTGGAGCGATGGATGAATGGTTGTTCCCAAGTGTAAAATCATGTGTGTTGGTCTTGTTTGATCATGTTAAAGGTGCTCAAGTCACTTTCCAAGCCTCTGGTTGTGTTTGGTTGATAGATTCTATGTTGAGTAGTTGAATTGCTTTGTTGAGTGAAATGGGGATTGGTGTCTTGATTGGGCTTATTTGAGAGAAGTTGTGTCACAATTGTTTTGGGTTTTCCTTCCACTCTGCATCAAAAGGTGCACAACATAACTCCAAGTGCCTTCCAAAACAAAATACACATGATGGAATTTTGTGACTTCTTTGTTAATCCCTTGTAGCCTATCCATGAAAGCATCCAAAACTGAAGTGCAAGGAGCGATAGTAGTCTTCAAATCCAATCCCAAAGAAAGATTAGTATGATATATAACATCACTCAATGCAAAGGATGAATTGTCAAGTATGTAGATGTCATATTTATGTCCTTCTTTCCCAAAATGCACATAAGAAACAAGCTGGAAACTACCTTTACTTAGTACTGTTTTGAAATTTTCAGCAAGCTCAAGAACAAATTTTGGAATCCTTTCAAAATCTAAAATGTTGAAGTCTCCAAGAGTCAATACAACCCATGAAGAATCTGCGTGTCCTAATATCATAACACTCCTTACGAAGTCCCCATCTATCTCCTCGCTTGCATAACTCATATCTGGTGGTCTCCCAAGAGAGTAACCAATCATCTCATAATATGAACTCAAATCATTAGCAGGCTGAAAATCATACTCCAACTCCGTTTCTGAATCTTCTCCTGGATCCCATACCTTACTATTTCCACCAAGTTTAGCACTGCAACCAAGAGTTGTTCCATCATCCAACTCAAAAAGTGGATTTTCATGTCTTCTCTACACCCGCCTCAAACAATGGGTTATCATTGAACACCACAAATTGATTCTTCCAATCATGTTTATGCAAATCAAGAGAACTGCTGTTACGATGAAAATCAAAATCAGAACTGTTATATCTTTCACCAATGACTCCAAGGCTGTCCCAAGTCTCTTGTGCATCCTCATTATCATTTTCAGTATTATATTGTGGATCCAAATCATCCAAGTTCCTAACCTTCTGCTCAAAGGCAGCCCCGTGCAAAGACAAATCCGATTTTGTTTCAAGATCTTCATCACAATCGTCAATACTATCCTCCATACTTGCATTATGGTCATCATCACAATCAATATGAAATTCATCTTGTGTAGGATCTCCATCATACTTAGGTGCCAAAACACCCGGATCCTATGTGACAAAAGGTTGATTGCTTTGTTTAGAAATAAAGTGCTTGTTGTCCTCATCATGAGTGGTTACCTCTGTGAGAGAGTCACTCCCAGACTCACTAGTATTGATGTCTTCATAAACACTCCTCTCCAAAGGTTGTGTATAATCATCCAACCTATATCTATTTGAACCATCATCACTAGAAATATCTGAACTCAATTTCACGGCTGCTATTTTATCTTTTCCTTCATGCACAAACTCATCAACAGTAATTGCATGCATGTCCAAATAGTCTTTCTGAAACTTTGTCACATAGTCGTTATCTACCAAGGCACTATCTCCATACAAATGATTTGCTTTTAAACTCTTTTCATTTCTTGCTTCTCATTGTTTCTTGCACTAGAAGAATCTTTTTCAGATTTATTCTTAACACCAAATAGAGACTTTACCCATTCAGGATGCTTATGCACTTCCTTACGCAATTGTTTTAAAGTCTTGCCATAATTTTGCCAAATCTCAGTATAGCTTTGACAACTTTGCTTCAATTCTATCAACCCTTCTAGTAGTTGCTCCTCAAAAGTCTTCATCTTCTGAATGGCCCCTTCAGGATGGCAAGATACATTGCTTTGATACCACTGAAGTATGCCGCCCGGTTTGCACTTTATTTTTTTGTATTTTTGATGAGCGTTTTGAGATGTTTTAACAATGATTCATACAACAATATATTGCAGCAAAAATAGAAGATATTGCAATTAAACTTTCAACTCAAAAGTGAACATTACATAGAGGGTTTATAGCTGAAAATTCTTGATTTTTCTACAAGCTTAAATACTTAGCTTTTTACCAAAATAATGATAACCCAGTTCATAAAATATCCCCTAATATCTAAATCATCAATACCCAGAAAATGTGGGAGTTACAATTTTGGAACTCATAGGAGAAATGTGCTTGAAGAACTCTCTAAAATGGACACCAATTGCAAGAATCACCTCCAATGGCAGAAAATTTGCATGCAGGAAGCTTTCCAAATGAAGCATTACAACCTCCAAAAACCCTAGCCGCCCTTGCGAACGATCAACCTTCTCTCCAAGATGTATGGCCAACCTAGGAAGATGGTACGACCAACAATAAAGGCACTGAAACTTCTTAAATCTGCTGCTAGTGTATTCAAATCTACCTTACAATAGGAACTCTCCAATTTGAAATATAACTTTGATGCCCAAACTGTAAGTCTCAATCTGTAATGAAACTCACTTGTGATTCCTGAAGTGAAATCACCAATAATTCTCTAGACTGTTTCTTTCAACAGCATAGAGAATGTTGCTTGCAAGGGTTTTCGTCCTCACAAACCCTGAAAAAATAACTCTCCTCCAAAACAAAAACCAATTTCAATATCTTCATCTAGCCTATCAAATGAGCTCTCAACTCCCCTTTATAAAGAACTCCTTAATCTTTTAGAAAGACCCAAGAAGAGTGTTCAACAAGCTTTTAGAAGAATATTTTAATACTCCTTGTTGTGACCTCTTGACGTGACCCCTTGATGTGACTCCTTGATGTGTGGCCTGATTAGTGAGTATGGATTAGAAAATAAAAATGCATTTGAGTTTCATGGCTGTCCCCATGTTGAGTGTTTGTAAATTCTTAGCATGGGGACAACCTTTATTTGAATTTTGTGTGGCTTGATTAGTGAGTATTGATTAGAAAAGAGAATAATTACAAACACTTAGCATGGGGACATGTTTTATTTTTGTGGCTTGATTAATGAGTATGGATTAGAAAAGAGAAGTTTATAACACTTAGCATGGGGATAGGTTTTATTTTTGTGGCTTGATTAATGAGTATGGATTAGAAAAGAGAAGTTTATATGGGTTTCTCTTTTCTAATCCATGCTCACTAATCAGGGCACACAAATACAACCTCTCTTTTCTAATCTATACTCACTAATTAGGCCACACAAAATTCAAATAAAGGCTGCATGGGGACAACCTTTATTTGCATTTTGTGTGGCTTGATTAGTGAGTATGGATTAGAAAAGAGGAACCCATATGCATTTTTCTTTTCTAATCCATACTCACTAACTAGGCCACACAAATAAAACCTGTCTTTTCTAATCCATACTCATCAATCAGGTCACACAAATAAAAGCCATCACCATGCTGAGTGTTTGTAAATTAGGCCACACAAATAAAGGCTGTCTGCATGTTGAGTGTAAACACTCATTATGGGGACAACCTTTATTTGTGTGGCCTGATTAGTGAGTATGGATTAGAAAAGAGAAACCCATACCATTTTTATTTTCTAATCCATGCTCACAATCATGCCACACAATTAAAACCTCTCTTTTCTAATCCATACTCACTAATTAGGCCACACAAATAAAGGTTGTCCCCATGCTGAGTGTTTGTAATTTACAAACACTAAGCATGCGGACAGCCAAGAAACCCATATGCATTTTTCTTTTCTAATCCATACTCACTAATCAGGCCACACAAATAAAACTTGTCCTTTTCTATTCAGGAAACCTACAAACCACATAGCAAAGTATTAGGATGGATTAGACCTTGTTTAATCAAACTGAAACATATTACAAGTGTCTTCTTTTGCATATGACAAGTGTCAGTAGACTCAGTACAACTACAAACTACAAACCAATGACATTTTTCAGACTAGTGCATTTTAATGAGTCTTAATCAATACAAAATTGCAAAAGACAAAGAATATGGATGACCTTGTTACTAATTTTTGATGTTGTCTCCTTTCTGCTAGGTTTCATTCGTATTTTGCTAAAATAATATGGCTTTTGCAAGTAAAAGAAGTGGTGGCAAACCAAGAGATCCTTGCTGGAAACATGGAACACCAGGTGTAGCACGAGGATAAGTTATTTGCATCCATTGCACTAGGTCTATCAATGGTGGCATAAACCGACTCAAATACCACCTTGTAGAAATCCCTTGCCAAGATGTTATACCATGCGAAAACACTACTGAAGAGGTTGAGAGGGAGGCAAAAGCACTCCTTGCAGCATTTGAGCAAAGGAAGGTAAATAAAAAGAAAACAACAGAGGGAATGGCAAACCCAATCCCATATTTCAGTTCTACAAGGTCACAGAGAGATATGGGGGGCTCTTCTTCTACTGGGCCACAAATACGAGGACCAAGAAGTGTGGGCAGCCACAATTCTAGGTTTTTTGTTCCACATAATACTCCCATTGCACAACTTTTATTGGAAGGTATTGCATGGAACAAAGAGTTGCAAAACGAGGTGAAGTTGGCATGTGCGAGATTTTGGTACTACAATAATATTCTGTTCAATGTTGCTGCTAGTCCTTATTGGGAATAGTTGGTCAATGCATTGTCGTGGCAAGTAAGGGGTTCAAGGCCCCGAGTTGTCATGAGTTGAGTGGGCCATTATCGTAGAATGAGGTCCAAAACACATGCTGACTAGTGGAGGAACAAAGGAGAATTTGGGAAAAGAAAGGCTGCACCATTTTATCTAATGGGTGGACGGATGGTAGAAATAAGACACTCATCAACTTTTTAGTAGCTTCAAGGGGACAATTGGTATTTCTAAAATTAGTTGATGCCTCCAACAAAATAAAAAATGTAGAGACCTTGTGCAAGATGTTGGATGAGGTGGTGATGGAAGTGGAGTTCAAAATGTCATTCAAATTGTGACCGACAATGCAGCTGCATATGTGGCAGTCGATAAAATTCTAGAGGAGAGGCATTCAACATTGTTTTGGAGCCCTTGTGTTGCCCATTGTTTTGACTTGCTCCTTGAGGACATAGGGAAACTAAGTTGGGTGAAGAATGTGGTTGAAGATGGAAAGAGTATCACGAAGTACATTTACAACCACACATGGGTCCTAAGTCTCATAGAGAGCACACTGATGGTAAGGATCTCGCGTGATCAGGAGTCACACGCTTTGCTTCTAATTCCCTCACCTTGTAGAGTATTTTAGCTACATTGCCCAACCTTAAGCGCATGTTTGTGAGTGAAAGATGGTTGGAGAGTCCTTATTGTAGGAAGGCTGAAGCAGAGAAGGTTGTGAAGACCTTTTTTGATGATAGATTTGCCAAAGCAATGGAGGAGATCATCAATGTAAGTTTTCAAACTTAAGTTGATGATTTATTTTTTTATTTTTCAATATTACAACTTGCTCATTTTGTTAAATTTTTTATATTTTATGTGTTAGAACCATTGGTTAGAGTTCTACGATTGGTGGATGGGGATCACAACCCCATGGGGTATCTATATGAGGCCATGGATAAGGCCAAAAAGGCAATTCAACATTTGTATGGGTCAAACAAGACCAAATATGAACCCATATGACGCATAATTGATTAGAGGTGGAACCAACGACTCCACCATCATATTCATGCTGCTATCTACTATTTGAACCCCAAGTTTTATTTCTCTCCTAATTCCAAAGCAGATGTAGAGGTTCTTGTTGGCCTCAACACATGTATTGAGAGATTGGTTGATGATGATGACCTTCGAGATCTCATACTTGATGAGTTGCATAGCTATAAGAAGGCTGAAGGGGCATTATTTTCTTCCAATTTTTGCATTCGTAGGAGACACTCTACAACCAGGTAACAAATTCATGTGTTTAATATTATTTTACCATTTACTTTAATTTTTAAGTTTATTGAAATCCTTACTAAGTTATAAATGGCAATTGTTATCCTTGTAGATTTGTGGTGGAAGGATTATGGTGCTACAACACCTAATCTTCAAAAGCTTGCCATTCACATTTTATGTTAGCCTTGTAGTGCTTCTCGTTGTGAGTGCAACTGGAGTGTCTTTGATGTGACTCAAAAGTGCTTGAATGACCTTGTCTACGTGCAGTACAACCTTCGGTTGCATGAGAAGAAGGTACAAGGGCAAGGTTCACATGAAGCACTTGACCTTGATGACATTGATCCATACTCAAATTGGATTGTTGAGCCTGATGAGGTTGATGTGGAACCATGGTTAAGTGATGATGAGTTAGTTGATTTGGAGAGGGAGGCAGCTGAATGGGAAGCGGAAGTGGCAGCATATGAGGAGGTAGAAGGCAAGGTTGGTCAACCAACAGAGGCAGTTTCCTCACACACACAACTTGATCCTATCACTATGGATGAGACAACTATTGAGGCACTTGTTGAGGCTCCTATTGGGAATATTGCACCTATACCATCTACTTCAGCAACACCCACATAGTGGCAATAGAAGATTTTGAGTTTTAGTCGTAGAAGAAATTTTTGATTTACAATTTTCATTGATACCGAAACTTGAAGTTGCTATGTATTCAAAAGTTGAACTTGTTTTTTGGTCTATGATATGTATTGAACTCAAATTTTGATTTATATATGATGGAAATCAATAATATGCTCTACAAATTAAGTAAATGTGTGTTTTTGAAGAATATTTTAAAAATTTACGTATTTCAAAATGTTCAATAAATTTTCTGAGTTATTGCCGAGTCCCGAGTTTTAAAAATTTTTGGACATGCCGAGTTTTTGTCAAGTCCCAAGTTTTAAAAATTTTTGGGCCTTCCAAGTTATTGCCGAGTCTAAGTTTTTCAACTATGGGTAGAGGTAGTAGCCATGATAGATGAGGATAGAGCACAAGCAGATGCCTTAGATGTTGGTGTGAGTATCATTGAAACATAGACAAATATCATGGTTGCATCATCATCAAGACCTATCTTAGATGCCTATGCAAGAGGGCCAAGTGATGCAGGCTCCTTTAAGCCATAGATTTTTAATTTTTGTTTTCAACTTTTCGTGCCATGGTTTTCATATTCCATGAGTTTCGTAATTTTCATATATTTGAAAATATTTATATATTTAAACATGTTATTTGTTGAAGTATCTTGTCATTGATGTCAAAGGTTGATTGTCTCTATGCTTGGCTTGAGCTACTTGCTTGCTTACTTGAGCTACTTGCTTGCTTGCTTGAGCTGCTTACGTCATGAGTTAGCTTCTATGTTTGTGCCAAATCACCCTTGTCATCAAATTTGACTTCTATATGCCAAGTCAATATTGTGGTCAACAGCTTTGGAGTAATGCCTTGAGGTTGAATATTTTTTGTAACGCCTTGGCTTTATGATTGATGTTTATTTTGTATGGTGGCTTGATTTATTTCTCTTGGCAGCATCGGCTTGATTTATTTCTTCTGGTAGTGGCGGCTAATTTTATGGGCTGCGACTAATTTATTTGTCTTTTATTAGCGGTGGCTTTGTATTTCGTGGTATTATTATCTGTTGAAGGCACGATGGGGAGTTATGTTTTTTTTGGAGTAGTGTATGGCATGGTTGCATACCATTTTTGTCAGAATCGACTTTATTCTCCTAGGCGGACTGCTTGAGTTTTTTTTGTGGAAGACATGAGGTTTTAAAAAAACATTTTCTTGCTATTCTCCATTTTTTTTGAGTGTGGGCGGAGTTAAAGGAAGTGTTTATTTTTTTAAAAATGAATCGCCATTACTTTGATAGTGGTTGGTTGATGCATTTAGTCCTCATACTGTGTGGATGAGTTCATTGTTATCAATCCCGTGAGTTTGTTCGGGATTTCACAAGGTGATTCAATGCCCGTTTGCTACCGTTTTGTGAGCGATAGGAGTCAACTTAACATGGGTGACTAGAGCATCTTCTAAGTAGGGACGTGTATGCTTAATGCCATCATTGTAGCTTGTTGATGGTTCGGGTAATTTAATGGATGAGACGTGGAGTCTGATAATGCAGAGAAACGATATCTTCATCATATACTCATTCATTCTGTGTTATGGTGAAGGTCCTAATTTTTTCTTGAAGATAGAGATCTTTGTGTGTTGAGGTGTTTTTAGAAAAGAAGTCAAACTTTCATTTATGCTTGCTGATACTCTTGGCCGAACTAAATTATGAGTCAATGTGGGGAAGTTATCCTTTTTCTTCAATGGATGTTTTGAGAATGACGTTTGAAAATGTCAAAATTGGTTCTTGCGTTGAAGTTGTTCAAGCTAAGTGTTCTTGTTTGAGAACCATTTTTCTGGATAAGACTATTAGTATTCTGCAAACATTCTACTCTGGGTTATCTTTGTGCATTGCAGCAACAGATTGAGCATATATCATGGGCTTAGCATTATATTCTTAGAGACTGATGTGTTTTTCTATCTCTTGCGTGAGTTTCTGGAAGCAAACCGTGAACATTTTCAATGAGCTGATCTTGCATAACAGTTGCTCTTACATCTTACCAGATCATGCTTGCAGTCTCAAGTTTAAACCTAGAAAGTTTCTTAGTTGTGAAAAGTTTCAGTGTATTTGAGTTGGTGCTCAAACTGAATTTGGTGTTTCAGCTGAACGAAGTTGGTGCTTTAGGAGAGTTGGTGCTCACATTTGTAATCTAGGTTGGTGCCCATTTGTTGTTAATGAAAGCATAGTTCTACCGTGATTTTTTACCCGAAAGGGTTTTCCACGTGAAATTTGGTGTTCTCATATTTGATGGTTGCTCTTACTGTTTTGATTTCTGATTCTCTTGGTTTCTAGTGTTAAAAAGTTGAAATACTGGTTCACTCCCCCTCCCCCCCTCTCAATATTTCTTGTGTGCTCTTCATTATTTCCTTTAGCTAAAATTTGCGTTCATATTTATGTGATTGATATATACTTGTGTATGTGATCAAAGTAGCTTGTATTTGATGAGTTTATTGTATCTTTAAGGTTTATTTATTAAAGGGTGAGTGGAACAAGTTTTAAATCCTTAAAAATCTCTGAGTTTCATGGGTTTTTCAATTTGCGGAGTCATTGTTGAGTTTGTGCCAAGTTTGGGCACCAAGTTCAGGTTGGGTCAAAAATCAGCTTGTTGAGTCTTGGGCAAGTCATACCTTATCTATGTTGCCATGGCTTGTGATGAGCAGTATAAAACACTTAGCCCTCCTCATCCTTTAGGGTACTAAATTCAAGTTTCCCTTGCTTTTCTTCAAAAATGTTGGCAATCTTTTTGCACTTACCCTTTTTTGGTGGTAGCATGGACAATATTCAGTGAGAGTAGCCTTTGCTTCTTGTTTTCTTTTAATGTGTAGAGTTTCCAGCTGGGTTGCTAGATGGCTAATTATATCTTCATGTTCAATGACAAGTTGCTAAGTTCCACCCTAGAAACACCTGTGGATGTTTTGGTGGAAGAGAAGGCTTTAGCACCCCTGGTCTTCTTCATAGATGATCTTGAATAATTTTGGCATACTTGGTAGATTTCCTCAAAAGGTAATTGAGAAATACACCCTGTTCGAATAAGGTTTAATGCATCCATGCAATCTTCATTTACCCCTCATAGAAATACTAGTTTTAGGGACTTTGGAGAGAGCCTATTCTGATGTGACTTTTTAAGGAAAAATTGGAACCTTTTTGTTGACGTGTTTTTTATGACAACACCAACACAGAATAAAATGTCCAACGGTCACTCTATTCCCTCTTGATCAAAGTATTCTGCATGCTAAGATTGCGTGAAAGTTCATGCGTTCAACTCCAAGGTTCCTTTTATCGCGAATAGACTCAGTTGGTTGATGTGAATATGCTGGGTATTCCAAGGGGACTTACGTGAGTTGCTCATTCAGAAGAAAGGATTTTCAAATTTCTGGAGATTTGTCAATGAAGCTCGGGTTCTTAAACTAACCGGATAATGCTGAATGTAAAAGGATATAAGGATTAGAGATGCTACCATCTACTCCTAAAGGGTGGAGGGCGAGGATCGACTTAAACAATCTTCAGACCAGACTTTGCTTCGTCTCCCTTCGGACAACCTCTACGAAGTCGGTGCAATCTTCAAAGGATGATAAAAGATATTCAAATTGTGATTCAACATGTGCACTCCGTCACAACGATGCAAGCGAACACACGAATCACAACCGAAGTTAGGTACTGATATTCCAGTTGACCACGCAGGGCGAACTTACCATCAGCAAGCCCGCTAGTGGTGTGGATGAAAGAAGATATGCTCAAACCGCGACGCCACACTCCACAATTAACAACTACTTGCATAAAATAAAGTCTACTCTATTCTATCAATCTGAATTGGAAAGACGAAAAGGCCTTGCTAGCTATTCATAACAAAAGATAGAACCACCATGCAATGATAAACCTTTGTATTATGAGAGTTTTCCACAACAACCTCTTACAAAACTTTCAAAGGGAAAGTTTTCTTTCCTTTTCAAACTAAGCTATCTTCTAAGCTAACTATTCTAACTTCTATTTTCTCTACTCTCTGATTTCTTGATCTAATCTAACATATATTACAAATGAGGGGGGATGCCCCTTTTATAGTTGGCCTAGTCCAACGGACAGTTCAGATTGAATTACAATAAAGGGCTCAGATCGAGCCACATATGCCCTAATTAGGGTTTTAGCCCTAAAAACCGCCACAGAGAGGAGTGGGTAATAAATGAACAGAATATTCTCCGCTCCTCTGCAAGAACCATTATTTGTAATTAATGCCCACTATCTTCTTCTAGAAGATTCTCGTCCAGAAACGTGTTCCCACTGTTCTTCTTTGCCAATTATGTTGCGTTAGGAGGAGGCAAGCACACAACAACACTTGGTTCAAACCCTCCTTGCAAGAAGTTCTTCTTCGTTAAGTCCTCCTGTTGCTTTCATTCCTGGATGCATTTCTTTCTTGTGACTTTCACATTTCTCTAGCCCACTGCCTTGGGCGCATTTGCCTCTTTTGCATCACGTTCTTAGTGCCTTAGACAAATCTTCACTTTTGTTTCTCTTTCCAAAGTTGTAACATTGTCCAGCTTCATCACCCCAAGTCCTTACGCTCAGGCTCTAGTGTTCATCCTGCAAAACAGAAAGAAAAGCATCAGAACGCTTATAATATAAATTCACTTTACTTACCCAATTTCCATGTTCTAACCGCTTGATCTCCGGATCTTGATAGAGTTCATTATTTCCAGCAAACTTATAACTTTTCAACATCTGAATGCTTGATGTTCTAGCTTCATTTCATCTTCAAATTCTTCTATGCCTTGGACAAATTTCATCTCTACCTTGTGAGTGTATTTGACCTTTTGAGCTTTATTTTACCATGCCTTAGAAATTTTATCCATCCGGGCCTTAGGAAATTTGTTAAACGGGTGCTAGGCCGAAATCTTTGTCGAAACAACACGAGCAAGGTGTGGAAGAACTTTAAATCATCTCCCAGTGGGAAATGTTCAATACCCAGAAGAAACTTCCCCTCAGAAATCATAATTTCCATGTGTATCCAGACGAAGGGGTAAGTTTAATTTTTATTATTTTTGAAAAAATAATAAAAAATTGCTAAGGTTTATCCATTTTCAATCTTGGGCGTACTTCATACCTGCAGTCTTCAATTTCCTGTCTTGGCATTTCTCTCTAATTCCTTGAAGAATTTCCTCTCCTGTTCATGGGCATATTTCATCTCGCCTCTGGAAATTTTAATAACACCCCCTAGGCGTATTTCTTAGAAAATGTCTTAGAACATTTTATTTCTTGACTTACCTTGGGCGCACTTAGGAAGGCCTTCTCCTATTTTACCTTGCTTTGGAAATTTCTCATGCCTTGGAAAAATAATCTTCAACTCTTCTTCATCATGGGCGCATTTACTAGGCCAAGCTTTCACTTTCACAGACTTAGGAACTTTTCAAGTCTTGCCTCTTTCAACCTTAGGCTCATTTTTGCATGTGTTACTTCCATTTTAACACTTGGAAAAAATATTTTACTCCCACTTGATTGCTGGGGTGCATTTGAGGGTGCATACTTTCATTTATTTTTTATTTTTACCACTTAGAAAATTTCTGCCAACACCCTCACCTCAAGGGTGCACTTCAGCTAGTGAGAAGGATATTTCAAACACTTAGAATATTTCTTCGACATTTCTTTCCTTGTTGGGCGTATTTAGGCTCTTTGAGGTTCATGTTTCACATGCCTTAGAGAATATTCAAGCTTTTATCACAAGGTGGGCGTGTTTTGAGTGTGTAGCTTCTATCTTTGCCTTAGAAAATTTTATTCACCCTCTCAACCTTGGGCGCATTTTACCCTTGCTGCTTTTATTTTCAACACTCAAACATATTTCTTGATGCCACCCTCTTCCTTGGGCGCATATGACCCCTTGTACTTTCATCTCTAATGACTTAGAAAATTTCAATGCCTTGCTACCTAAACCACTTGCCTAGGGCGCATTTAGAGGGGTCAACTCTCATTTCAGCTTGCTTTGAACCTTTTCCTCAAGTCTTTCTCCCTCTTGGGCGCATTTTGAAGGTAGCACTTTCATTTTCATTACTTAGAATTATTTCTCACCCCACTCCTTGCTTGGGCGCATATGGAGGGTGTGCCTTCAAGTTTACATACTTAGAAAGTTTTTTAACTTCTCCTCTTCTCAAGGGCGCATTTTGAGGGTGATGCTTCCATTTCGAAAGTTTTCCAAATCACTTGCTTGCCTTAGGCGCATTTAGAAGGGTGTTCTTTTATTTTCACCACTTAGAAATTTTATTCATGCTTGCTCATTGCCTTTGGGCGCATTTTAACCCATGAGCTTTCACTTGTGCCTTAGCATATTTTCATGCCCCTTTTAACTTGACTTGGGCGCATTTTCATGTGGGAGCTTCAATTTTTCATGCCTTGAGAACTTCTCATGCCACCATTTCAGCCTTGGGCGCATTTGAGGGTATGAGGAGGAATTCTTGATACTTAGACATTCTTGATGCTAGCCTTCATTCCTGCCAGCTGGGCGCATTTCATACTTCCTCCCTCCAGTTTCCATTTGTAGACTTGGAAATTTCTTCAACGCCTTAGCTACCTTTGCCATCTATTTTTAGTAATTTTCTAGAGAAGTGAGACTTTTGTGGCCTTTTATCTTCTGACTCTGGAGCTGGCGTGATATGTTTCTCGTGACCTCGCTACCATGTTTATACCTGTTGCCCAAGCTCATTCTCTATTTTTAGCCCGCTTGCTATTTTTAGCAAACCCTAAAATTGCTTGACTTCTGCAGCTCCGTTTGACTTGAAATTTGCTAGGCGTGATCCTCATCGCCTACTTGACCCATTCACACCCGCCTCTTGTGCTGACTTGCTATTTATAGCCCTGTTCTGGAGGTGACTTACTATAAATAGTAAGTGCCCGGATTGCGCCCAAATTTCACCAGTAGACTGCTCGAAGGATGCTGATCGCAGTGGGATACCTTCGTTTTCGAAGATTCTGGCTTTTTACCCCACTTCTTAGGCATCGAAGATGGAAACCCTAATCTGACTTGCATGTGGCTCAAATGACCTTAGTTTGACTTGATTTTTGTCGCCTGTTGTTCTGTTCGCTGAATTGAAGTGTCGGGTGGCTGCTGGAGCAAAACTGCTATTTATAGAAACTTCCTGAAAAGTGACTCATCCACTGCTGGATGATTTTGCATGTCATATCACCTGTGGGATCTCAAGAAACCCAGAAAAACCCAGAAAACTGGTCTGCATGCGGGTACTGGCTAAAAATAGTAAGTCCTTGAAACTTGATCTTCTCTGCTTGCATGTCGCACTGTTGCGAAGCTCTTGAAAAACCCAGAAGGAATATTCGGACATGCATTGAAAATTACTGCATGCAAACCCTAAAAATAGCCTCAGAAGGTTGTACCGTTGAAAGTCGCCATCTTGATTTGCATGTTACACCATCGCGAAAGTCTTGGAAAACCCAGATCCATTCTCTAGTCATGCATTGGAGAATTGTTCGTTTAAACCCTGAAAATAGCCTCTGAAGGCTGAACTGCTAAAAATAGCCAGTTGTCTGAATCTGCTCAAATTTCATGTGTAGGCACTTGGAAGCTGCCTGAATGTGTTGAAGTAGTCAAAATCCTGAAATCCCGAAGAAAATCCTCCAGATTGAACACTTACTAAAAATAGTAAGTTGTCAGAACATGATGAAAATTCAGTGGGAGCCTGCTGGAAGCCTTCTGACAGCAATGTTGAGCTCAGCTGTCAGATTGCCATGTAGCATCCTCAACTGGCAAATCTCTCCACTTGATCAGATATTCCCTGATCACCCGCCTCCGAAGATGTCTCTCTCTAACCTCGAGGATGGCCTCAGGTACTAGTATCAACTTCCCCTCATCGTCAAGGGGTGGCAGAACTGGAGAGGGTATCACATGCTGACCCAATGCCTTCTTCAGGCGTGAAACGTGAAACACGTTGTGAACCCTACTATCCACTGGTAAGTCCAACTCATATGCAACCTTACCCACTTGTCTGATGACTCGTAATGGACCATAGTAACGAGGTTTCAATTTCTCTGCACCACTCTTCCGCAGAGTGGACTGTTGGTATGGCTGTAACATGAGATACACCATATCACCCACTACAAAAGAACGCTCAACCCTTTTCTGATCAGCATACTATTTCTGCTGATTCTGTGCCCGCTGAATATTGTCCCTGAGAGACCTCAAAATATTCTGCTGATCCTGTAACATATCCCCTGCGCTGGGCACTTTGCTATCACTCAACACCAAATCCAAAAGGTTGGGTGCCTCATACCCGTATAATGCCATGAAAGGTGTCATCTGTATAGTCATGTGATGGGTGGAGTTATAACAATACTCCCCAAGGTATATCCACCTCACCCAAGCTTTCTGTTGTCTAGCTATATAATTCCGTAAATATCCTTCCACCCACTTATTGACGATCTCCGTCTGCCCATCTGTCTGTGGATGGTAGCTGGTACTAGGTGTCAATTCGGTTCCACAGAGTCTGAACAACTCCTGCCAAAAGTTGCTCATGAACCGACTGTCCCTATCGCTGACTATAGTCCGAGGCAACCCATGTAATCGGAAAACCGCTCTGAAGAAGAGCTTTGCTGTCTGCGATGTTGTGAATGTAGTGGTGATCGGAAAGAAATGGGCATATTTTGTCAGCCGATCAACAACCACATAAATACAATCCTTCCCTTGGGCCTTCGGCAAGCCCGTGATAAAATCCATCGATAAACATTCCCACTTCCTGTCTGGTATCGGAAGTGGCTAAAGCAACCCGGTAGGATATGTGTGTTCCTGTTTGTTCTGCTGGCAAACAAAACACTCTCGTACATACTGAAGCACATCAGTCTTCAGGCCTTTCCAAGTGAACCGCTCCCGTACCAGTTTATATGTTTTAAAATAACCGGGATGGCCGGTCATAGGAAGATCATGAAAGGCTTTCAGAACTGTATCCTTCACCTCCGAATCAGGAACCAGAAAAATCCGCCCCTTGTAAATGATCAAGTCATTCACAACGGTATATCTACTATCCTGCTCTGTCTCGTCAACTATGCTAGAAGCCCATGGGTTCTTAGCATACTCAGCAATAATCCTGTACCTCCAATCCTCGGAAATCTGTGCCATGGCATTCAACTACAGTCTGCGGGATAATGCGTCAGCTACAACATTCTATTTTCCCTTAATGAAGGTGATATCAAAATCATATGATTGCAACTTGCTAACCCATTTCTGTTGTCTCTCATTTAGGTCTCGCTGTCCAAGGAAGTGTTTCAGGCTATTATGGTCTGTTCGCACACTGAATTTGCTGCCTACCAGGTATTGCCTGAATTTAGCCAAAGCATGCATAATGGCTAGCATTTCCTTGTCATAAATGCTATAAAATCTCTCGGGACCTCTAAGCTTCCTGCTCTCGAAAGCAATTGGGTGTCTCTCCTGCATCAACATGGCACCAATACCCTCTCCCGAGGCATCACAGAATAAGTCAAAATACTTCATAAAGTCTGGTAGTGCTAACACTGGACATGAAGTCATGATCACCTTAAACCTGTCGAAGCACTCCTGAGCTTGTGGTGACCAAGCAAAAGCCCCTTTCTTTGTCAAATTAGTAAGGGGTGCTGCGTGTCGCGAGAACCCACTAACAAATCGCCTGTAGAAAGCACACAACCCAATAAATCCTCTGAGCTGGGTAAGGTTCTCTGGAACTAGCCACTCGACTATAGCACAAACCTTTTCAGGGTCCATATTGACTCCCTTGGCACTAATGATGTGCCCAAGATACAACAGCTCAGCCATCCCTAGCTCACACTTGGACTCCTTGGCATACAAGGACTCCTCCGCCAAGATACCCAGTACTGTATCCAAGTGAGCTAAATGCTCCTCCCATGACCTACTGTACACCAGGATGTCATCGAAGAAGACCAATACATATCTCTGCAGCTGAGGACTGAAAACTCTGTTCATCGTAGCCTGAAAAGTGGTAGGGGCGTTGGTTAAACCGAAAGGCATAACCAAGAACTCAAAATGACTGCAATGGCACCTGAACACGGTTTTCTCTATGTCCTGCTCCCTCATCCGAATCTGATGGTACCCCGATCTCAATTCAATCTTCGTGAAGAAGATAGCCCCATGCAACTCATCAATGCGAGGAATAGGATACCTGTTTTTTATAGTCCTCTTATTGAGCTGACGGTAGTCAATACACATTCGTAGTGATCCATCCTTTTTCTTCACCAATACAACCGATGAAGCAAAAGGTGATTTGCTAGGTCTGATGTGCCCCATAGCCAACAAATCACTGATTGTTTTCTCAATCTCATCCTTGGGGCGTTTCGGATGACTGTATGGTGTGATCATAATGGGCTTTGCGCCCTCCTCCAACTCTATAATGTGTTTAGTTCCTTTGTCTGGAGGTCTACTTGGTGGAATATCGTTAAACACTTTAGAGTGTTTAATTCTTATCTCCTGAATGTCGGGATGGTACTCATTCTTTTGTTGTTCCTGTTGTGCGGGCATTAACATACACTCAGCAGCCCACTCTACCATATCATGACGAATAAGCCTCTCCATCCGTCTGTGAGAAACAACTCTCAAGTTGCTGTCCCTGATAGCTTTAATCACATGTGGCTTCCCATTAACTTTAAACTTCATTTCCATATCTCGAAGATTGAGTGTGAACTCACCCAATTCGTGAAGCCATGCCATCCCAAGTACCACATCAGTGTCTCCCATATTAACAACGTAGAATTCAGTCTTGAACTCATAGTTGTTTAGCCGCATCGGAAGATCTATTATTTTCCTATCACATTTGAGGGTGTACCCATCAGCTACTTTAACTCGAATACCCTCAAACTCTTCCATCTGTATGCCACGCTTCTCAACCAAATGTGCATCTATAAAGTTGTGCGTTGCACCTGTGTCAAGCAGTGTTATAACTTTCTGACCAGCTAGGAGCCCACGTAGCCTAAAGGAGCCATCTCTCTGAAGACTAGTCAAGTGTGCCTCCTGTAGTTTCCTTCCACCATCATGTTCACTATCATTTTTAGACTTTTCATCATCGGAATGCTCTGAATCAGCTTGCTGGTCCGACAGATCAGATTGCTCTTCATCCTCATAAAACCACTCCATCTGGTTACTTTTGACTTTAGGACGAAGAGGGGCATATATGTTTTTCATCATAGGGTGCTTTGCACCAAAAACACAACTTCTTCTTGCGTAGATCATTCAATGTCTCTCTGTCAAACGGCGGTGCATTGCTTCTTTAGGGTCAGGTGGGTCTCTCTTCCTCTCAAAGGGTCTATCTCTATCAAAAGATCTATTCGGCCTTGAGTTTGGCGTGGAACCCGAAGAGAACCTGCTACGAGGTGTTGCATGCTCCATACTACGTGCCTTTCTCATTGCCTCCTGAAGGGTGGGAGGATCAAATGCCTTGACCCAACCTCTCATCGGCTCATATAATCCCTCGGTGAAAAGAATGACAAGTCTCCTCTCCGAAATACCTATCACCATAACTACAGTTTTCTGGAACTCCCCAATGTAAGCATCCAAACTACCTGTCTGTCTGAGCTGTGCTAGCTCTCTAAAGTAAAGTTTTGGATCCTTCTTATCAAATCGCTCAATGAGCCTGCCCGTGAAATCCTGGTAAGTAGTAACCCGATGATGACCCAGTGTGTACATGCCGTGATGCCACCAATCATGTGCCAGTCCATCAAGGTGTAGTGTGGCAAATTTAATGGCCTCGTCCTCCTACATAGGTCTCAAAGATAGGTAATTGTCTAACTTCTGTACCCACGACCTCGCTGAATTCTTATCCGAGCCATCAAAATAAGGCAAAACAATCTTGCTCACTGCATGCTGAAGATCTCTATTCACCTGTGGTGGTTGCTGGTACTGATGAGCTCTGTGCTCAAATCTACCTCCACCTCTAGGCTTATGCACATCCATAAACTCATGAAATGTCAACGACTGTCTAATCTCAGGAGTCAGAGTAGAATACTCTCCAAACAATTTGGTCACGTCTGCCACTCAAGTACCATGCTGTGGCTGAAACTCTGTATGGTGACCCTGTTGCTCCGCTTCCGGAGTCGGTGGTGCCTCTCTACTGATAAAGGTAGGTTGTCCAGGCCTACGCTCGTGAACAACCGGTGACAGCTGCGGTCATGTAGACATCTGTGGCTGGTCTATGCCTCCCGAACCACTGGACTGCCCTATCTGAATGTAATGCTGGTGAGGCGGAGTATACTGTCTTATGGTACCTATCAGTTGTGACATCATGTCCATCATATTGTCATGTCTACTCCTATATTCTGCCTCAGTCATCTCAGCATTTTCTTTCTCTTTCCCTGAATCTCTAGGAATCTCTTGATCTGCCATGAGTGTAGTCACACTGTTTTCACTGCTGCAAGGGCTAGACCTATGTATACCAAGAATCCTTGATACTGTCTCACCTTCTGGAATAGGTGGACCTATCCAATCCTCAACTCTGCCTGTTCCTCTACCCTTACTGTAAAATATAATGTCTCTACTCATGAAAAAGCATCTAAAAAGCAAACTTCTAAATGAAAAAGCACAGGCTGGCAAGACTTCTGTCTCTGATACCACTGTAAGAGACTAGGTGTCTCTCAACCCGATCATTGACTGAAAACTACTGTGTTTTTGTTTGTTTTCTGATTTTTTGATATTTTTTGTGGTTTTTGCAGCAAATAGGGATTTGCGATTTTCAGAAATAAATGTAAATAAATTCATAAATAAATAGTAAAGCATGAAATGACTTCTAGAGCAATGGCAGATGATTTTATTATCACTATTGAACAAACTACAATATTATTCCGGAGAAAAATAGAAGTAATCAGATGATATTATTTAAAGAACCTGATTATTACTTGCAGCCGCCTGATTATTATTTGCAGCAATGCGCACAACTGAAGAACATCAGTATAACATGAAATGCAACCTTTTCCTCAGCCAAGAAGATGCCAAATATAAATCACTGTAGCGCGGGTACTATTCACGTCACTGTAGCGTGGGCACTATTCATGTCACTGTAGCACGGGCACTATTCACGTCACTGTAGCAGCAGATCAATAATTCTGATTTTTCTTTTGCAATGATGATTATTTCAACAAATTAAAATCTGCTCTTCAAACCCTTGATGATTCTTCTCCAATAAGCACAAATATCTCTTCTGAATAAAGTCACCCTGATAGACAAGCTTCAACTGGTATTTCACAGCCTCAGTATGCCAGATTCTGAAGAGGGAACGTTCTCCAAAATCAATGTCTACAGAAACCCTTGTTTCACAAACCCCAATGTTCTCAGAGAGAAAATAAGACAAATAATAATAATCATGAATGAATTCGATTTGTCTTTGAGGAAATATATACCTCTTGTCAAAAGTTCGACCCTTTTTATAAATCATTTAAAATCCATTTAAATGATATAAATTCGCCTCTTTTAGACTTAGGCATTTTATTTAATAAAAGGCGTCCCATTTAAATAAGTAATGAATACTTATTTAATTATAATATTTCACCTTTATTATAAAGTATTAAATACTTTATAATTCGCCCTTTAATAAACATTTTAATATTTCATTAAAGTGACTTTATAATATAAAGTCAAATTAATAATCTTTTTAAGTAATTATCAAATCCTCCGATAATCACTGTTTGCTCATCAAATCATCCAACTAGGTCGAAACTGAGCTGACCAACTGAAAAAGGTGCCCTGCCAGAAATAGTAACCCCTATCTGCCTAACTTACTAAAAATAGTAAGTATCTGAAAAACACTCTGTGAGAGTCTGCAAAGGCCCAAACCTAAATCAATTGATGGAGTAAGGTTCCCGAACGTAGGATATTGCCTCAAGTGATCCTCTATACATGTCTGTCAGCCTACGAGGATCAGAATGATAGGCTAACCTCCGAACCAGTTGCACTGTCTAGGAAGGGGACATTACAGGGAGCAGGAGGGAGAGACTGAGAAGAGGTTGAAGTATCAGCGGGGGGAGCCAGTTCTAAAGCCTTTACGATGGGCCTCTTCCCATTCACTGCCTTAGGAGCGGGAGTGGTAAAAGGCCGCGGAGGCCGAGACATAGAGGACTCCCCATGGGGATCCTTCTTTCTACCATACAGGTAAGGCCAAGGTCCAAGAGGCAAAGTAGGAAGGTTAGATATCCAAATCTTGGCTTTACGCGAAGCAGGTACCATCAGACTTCTTATGCAGAATCCAGGAGTAGCCATCCAAAACTCCTCTTCAAAAAGGGGGGAAGAAGTGGCACCCTGAGGATGGGTAGGCCTCTCCTTTCCCTTCCAAGAGAAGTAGGTGGCTTGTTGCTACACTATCGGAGGGGTCACTTTCGGCTGTCCTTTGCCTCTGGTTTTGTACTTTACATAATTTTGTTAGAGCAAGTCCATTCTTGGAGGAAGTGAACTGATTGAGGTGGGCCAAAAATGATCCAGTGAATAACCCCCACGGGATACCAATGGCTGATATCCAGTGTCATGCACGACGTGCACAACACCTTTGTGAGAGAACTTTAAACATTTGTGAATAACGAAGGCGATTCCGTTCGTGGAAGCTAGCCACGGGATGCCCAACTTCACTCTGAACAGATCGGATTCCGGGATAACCTCAAAGGTTGTATCCACAACCTTAGCTCCAACTAGGATGGAAAGAGTTATAGAGCCATATGGCTTAAGAGAGAGACCATCGTGCGTACGTATGGTAGACTTAGTTTCTTCATATTCCTCCCTCTGCAATGAACTTAACCATAACGTTTGCTCTGTAATAACATTCACTCGGCTCGCTGGGTCGACTAGGACTCCTGTCACAATTTTCCCATTGAGGTGAGCAGGGATGTATAGAGGAGAGGGTTTATTATTCAATGGCAAGTCTTGCAAAGTGAAAGTCACATCTGGCAAACCAGTTGTAGGCTGTGGGGGAGGAGTAATCGAAACCATGTTAACATATGCCGAGGGTTGAGGTGAAGCATCGGAGGGGTGGATAATCAAGTTCGCAGAATGGGACGGAAATGGGTCCGTGTAAATTTGCAACTCGCTATTGGCCTTTGCTACCAACTTATTCGCGTTTTGTTTCTTCCCATCGAGATGGATGGTCTTGTCATCGATGCGGTCCTGTATCTGATGACGCAGACGCATGCAACGCTCCATATCATGCTCGTTAACACGATGGTACTGACAAAAGGCATTCACATCATACCAATCAGGATAAGGTTCCTTTAGAGGTCGAGGGTTTTCCAAAGTTATGATCTTATCCTTCAACAACTTTTGTAAAATCGAAGAATAAGATTCTACTAACTTCGTAAACTTCCGGTTGCATTTGAGGCCGTGATCATTGGTCGCGGCGACTACATTCACAATAGCCTTTCCTTTTCCTGAGAGGGATACAATACACTTTCCTTTTGAACAAGAGCACGAGGAGGAACCCTCGAATTGAACTATTGTTTTTTGATATTCTCGCAATGTGGCACACATATGTGCGAAAGAAGGGTATTTCATTAGGGCAAACTTCTCCTGCCAGGCTCGCCGTAGGTTGCCTATGAACACCTTTTGCACATTGGAGTCGGGCAACGAGTACGAGATTTGTGAAAAGAGTGCTTGATATCACGCTATGAAGTCAGTTATCTTCTCGTTAGCTCCTTGCTTACATCGGACGAGCTTTGAGAAGGTCATCTTCAGACCAATGTTAGCCTGGAACTGACGGAGAAACTGAATGACGAGTTGATCAAATGAGAATATCGAATTATCAACCAAGGAATAGTACCACTCGAGTGTTGAGTCCTTGAGAGATTTGGGGAAGAGTTTCGCCATCAAAGCATTGTGATGAAAGAAATCCGTACACATGGCATTGAAGGCTGACACGTGTCTGCGGATCCCCTTTACCACCATATTTTTCGAACTTAGGAATCTCCATTCCTTGAGGGAAAGGAATACTCAAAATCGCCATCAACAATGGACTATGTCGAAAGAAAGGCTGGAAGATAGGTTGGGCGGAGGCTTGAGAGAGGCTCGCTAACTGGTTTTGCATCCAACCCATGTTCTAAAGAAGAGCATTTAGAATAGGGTCAGAGGATGGCAAAGGCCCGGTGGAACCTCCAGAACCACCTTCGGACCCACCTTCAAAGCCACCACCGTGACCACTGCCAGAGCCCCCATCACCAGTAAGGCCTCTGTCAAAGCCACCTCCACTACTGAAGCCACCACCATGGCCTCCACTAGAGCCACCTCCGCTACCAGAGCTGCCACCACCCATTCCACCAGAGCCCCCACCGCTAGGGGTAGTAGGGTGAAGCTAAAACCAAGGGGTATTCTACTGGCCTTGACAACAGGGGGCTTTTGAGAAGCAAAGGAAACGCTAATCAAAGGGCCTGTTTCGGCCATGCATACAAATGTGGTAGGCATCGGGACACCTATCCGTTTTTCATAGGCCTCGAGTACCTCTCCTCAGGTAGTACCCAATCTAGTCTTATACGATGGGATATATGCTTCAGCCAGATCGGTAAGGCCATGTAAGAACTCTATACCTCTTTGATCCTTTCCTAATAAATATCTCACCTAGCTAGCAAGTCTAGTGGCTCTCGCCATGTTCGGTGCTTTCTCCAAGTGTTTCACAAGGTCTAACTATCTATTATCCAATGCCAAAAGGTTTTCCGCAAGGATATGCATAGCATCTTCCTTGTCCACGAACGAAGCCATAGGGGATGCTGGAGGGGTAGGAGTACGAGCGGTCTCATCTATGAAACCCATCTTGTCGGTAAAACCTGTAGGAATGCCAGTAGTAAAGTTAATAGCCAGACCAGTGGAAAAATTGGAGGTAAAACTAGAAGTGACCTTCGCCTTTTCCATTGGTAGGTGTCGCACACTCCTAACAATGTACCCAAAAGTCATGGACTGGTTTTGATGCTCATAAAATCTCACAACACTCAGGTTTACAATAGTCACCAGGTGTGAGGGAAAAGGTCTCGACAGAAACAGATGTATAGATGTTCGTTGGGTTCACCAAAATGTAAGGTAGGGGGGCCAACCACACCAAGGCTCCGGGTCACAGAGAGCTGAGAGTGGAGGGCTGCCCTATCTTACCTCAAGCTAAGCGGATGTTTTATGTCAAGAATGGAGAATGAAGAGCACTCTCAAGTGCTTCTGTCACTCTATAGATCCAAAAATATGAATGGAGCTAGACGAGCTAGTTTTTGGAATCCAAACTGCACCTCAGACAACTCTCTGTCTGAGGACGACAGTGCGGGTCAAGGATGACAGCGCGGCGTGTTGGCGTCTCACTAGTGTGTTGGCGCCCGTACAACTAGAAAGTGTGAAATATAGTGCGGGAAACAAGAAAACCTACTAAGTGTCTAGCTAACTAAAATCAACGAAATGGACAAAATGATAAAATATGAGAAATAGTTATATAAATGATAAAGAAGGTAGATGAAAGTAAGGGTGACGAAGACCAACTCACTAAAAGTCCAGCTCACTAGTGTTGACGTGCTTTTTATGACAGCGCCAGCACAGAATAAAGTTGTCCAACGGTCACTCTATTCTCTCTTGATCAAAGTGTCCCACATGCTAAGATTGCTTGAAAGTTCATGTGTTCGACTCCAAGGTTCCTTTTATCGCAAATAAACTCAGTTGGTTGATGTGTTTTGCTGGTTATTTCAAGGGGATTTACGTAGTTGTTCGACTCTGTGAAGCAATTAGGACATGAATGATTTGGCACTATGTTCTGGTATCTAGACTAACTCGGAAAATGCAGAATTTAAAGGGGATAGGGATAGGGATTCTACAAATCTACTTCTAAAGGGTGGAGGACGAGGATCCACTTAAACAATCTTCAAACCAAACTTTGCTTTGTCTCCTTTCGAACAACTCCGACAAAGTTGGTGCAATCTTCAAAGGATGAGAAAAGTGTTCAAACTATGACGCAACATGTTCATACCGTCAATACGACGCATACAAACATATGAACCATAATCGAAGTTAAGTGCTGATACTCCAGTTGACCACGCAAGGCGAACTTACCATCAGTAAGCCCGCTAGTGGTATGGATGAAGAAGATATGCTTAAATCACAACGCCACACTCCACAATTAACAACTACTTGCATGAAATAAAATCTATTTTACTCTATCTACCTTGAATTGGAAAGACGAAATGGCCTTGCTAGCTACTCATAACAAAGAAGAAATCACCAAGCAATGAAACTCTTTGTATTATGAAAAGTGTTCACAACAACCTTTTACAAAACTTTCAAAGGAAAGTTTTCTTCCCTCCTCAATCTAAAGCTAACTTCTAAGCTAAATGCCTTCTACTCTCTAGCTCTGATTCAACTCCAATTCTAATCTCTATCTCTAATTCTAATTGATTACAAATGAGGGGGGATGCCCCTTTTATAATAAGTCCAATTCAGTGGACGGTTCAGATCAAATTACAATGAAGGGCTCAGATCGAGCCACCTATGCCCTGATTAGGGTTTCTGCCCTAAAAACCGCCACAGAGAGGAGTGGGCAATGAATGCACAGAATATTCTCCACTCCCCTGCAGGAATCATAATGAGCAATTAATGCCCACTACCATCATCAAGAAGATCCTCATCAAGCAGCGCGTTCCCACTGGCCTTTTCCCGGATAGCAAACTCGATCAACCGGGCCAATACTGCTTCAACCTCCTGTGTAGAGATCGGTGGAATATGGTTGAGCTGGAACTCCAAGACTGCTACCGTCTGTCCGTATCTGATGTAAAATTTTCTCCATGTCACCAAGGCGTCCTGGGTATGCTGAATTATACTAGAGAATGTGGAGACATTCTCAAAGTCATCCAGGGCAAGTGACCTCGCAGCTGAGAAGAATGGAGGCAGTCTACTTTTCAAGCCATCAGCAGTTATTTCCCCTGGGACCAACTTTCTAGCAAATATGGCTTCTAATGTATTGAGGACTCCCCCCAAGATGTTGCCCATTGCCTTCCTCACTTTAGCTGAATCTGCCCTTGCTGCGTTGTGAAATCCACGGCCTGTGACCACCGAGGAGTACCAACTGGTGAAATCATACCTATCACCTCTCTGAATTACACCTCCATCCACCAAGGTTTCTAGAGGTATATGCATCAAAGCACCCAAATGAAGTACAGTCTTCGTTTGATAGATGCGAGTATCACCCCAGGCCTGATCTACTATATCCATCCATGCCAAAATACTTGAGGCCTGTCAATAAGCATCGGCGAGGTCCTCCATGAATTTCCCTGTCTTAGTATGAACACGGCTAACCCACTTGTCTGCCTCCGTTTCCATTTTCTTCAAATCCTCTAAGGCAACAAGCTCCTTAGGAGGCTTTCGATTAGACGTTCCAACTGCTTTGGGTTTCTTTGGTTCCACGGATGTACTGGAGATTATGCGTATCCTATCAAGGTTTTGTGCTCCTTCTTCAATTTCTTATACTTCCCCTCCGTGCGGAGCAACTGATCCTTCAATGCCTGATAGGAGTTATCGAACTCCTCGATAACTTGGGCTCCCGTAGGACGACCCAACTCTACTGTGGTGATCACATAATTTTCAGGCCTCTCCTCGGTTCGATCACAATCTTCCCTCGGAATAGCCACCTGAAGCGTGCGAGAGCCTGACTCGTCGGTCGAGATCTTTGAAAACTTTCGGGCCCTTTTCTTCTCTGGTGGCGCACTGATCCTCCTAAGGAACTCCTCCATCTCAATGGCCGGATCCGTATCATCCTCGGGTTCTCTCCTCATTCTGTCGGAAAGCCAATCAGGCACTGTCTGCTGTGGATTGCAAACGACAAGGGGCTGTTCTTCTGTTGCCTCCATCTCGTGCACTTCCTCTCTTCTTGCACTGGTCTGCTTAGGCTCATCCTCCTCTATAAGCTGGGTATCTCCCGACCCTTGGGTCCTCTGTTCTATGTTTTCCTCTTCTTCCAAAGCCGTGTCCAACATCTGCTGAAAATGGCTGTCGGCCATTGTTTCCTCTTCCTCCTCATGTTGGCCGCCCCTGGATAGACTGACACTAGCTGATTCCCGGGCGTTGGTCTGATCTACCTCCTCAAGTCCCTGCTCTTCCTCTAATCCTGCCCTCTGATCGGAAAATAATGAAACCACTCTCAAACTCGAAGACTGAGTTTGTGAGTGCACGGGTGATGCTTGTTCTATCCTCAACGGTATCGGTTGGGTTGGCACTTCCACTTATGCCCTCGATGTCTGAGCAATTTGTTTCCCTCTTTTTACCGATAACGGCCTTGGGTCACCCATCAAGCTATAAGTAAGGGCGATCGACTTGCTCTTAAGTCTGCATACATGTCTGTCGACCCAAGTCCTGGTAAAAGTCATCACCGGGATAGAAAGAGTGTCCAAGTCGATGATCTCTGGCTCGGACCAATCAGGTGGTGGGACAGGAGTATCCCTAACTGACCCATAGTCGGGTTGCATGACGTTGACATCCTCCTCCACCTGGTCGGGAACTGGAATAATCTCACATTCTCTAATCAACTTGAGAGGAAGTCTGGAAAACATCCTTCTTCTTATCTCAGCCTCATCCACTGCATTTGCCCAGAAGTCCTCCAGATGAGCTCTGTGCCGGTATTCAGCGTTCTGTACCATCCGGATGTTCCCGTAAGGATCGAAATCCTGCCTGCCTGTGTGATATGACAAATGATAAGATTGCAGCTCGTCCTCTGCCTCTCGGGCTGCCTGCAAAGAGGGACACACCTCAATGGAATTTCCCATGGTGATAGGGAAATCAAGCCCACCCTTCTTTTTCCTTTTCTGAATCTTATCGTAGGCAATCAATTGCCTAGATATCTCAAGCATTACTATGTGATCAGTGGGGTATCGTGGTAACCGATACGGATACGAAGTGAACCCCTGCAGCCTAATATATGTGAATTTCGGGAATTGGATGAGCCAATACCCATATTCCTCAATCAATGTCTGTGCTTCTTTAGATATTCTCTGCTGCGTCCTCTGCTGAAGTGTCCTCGCAATGTGCATTGTGAATGCATCATTTGCCCGTTTATAGTTGGCAATGTTAGCTAAATGTAGCTGTGTGCAGGCTTCATGAATTTTGAATTGACCAGGGGCACAGCCGATTGGCTCCTTGTACGAAATCCCTCTGTACTTAGTCATTCTGGCCAACATGTAAATTACATATGAGCTCATGTAGAAAGTCTTCGTCACCTTCAGGCTCCTGAATTGCTCATCGATGTGGTTGCTAATCATCCTAGCCCAATCGACACACTCCTTTCCTTCCAAGATGATCTCGATGAAGTAGAACATCCAAGGCTCGAAAATGTAAGCCTGTGCACTCCCATTCACCCGGCTCAGCATCATTATCAAATCACGGTATTCTTGTTTCACGTCCTCGGCAATTATCTGCTTTGGGAGCTTAGTGCGGGGTGGCCTCGGCTTCTGCATCCAAACTCTGTTGATGACTGCAGTGACTCTTTCGAAAGAGGAAGAGTACATCTTATCTGCCCTTTTGTTTGTCCTGTATAACATCTCCTCAGCAGTTGGAATCCCAAATGCCTCTCCGATGGCATCCGGCGTGAAGTTGGCGAGCAGTTTACCATCCGGAGAGACAATCGTCCTACGTTCTGGCTTGTAGTGATTGGCGCACTCCATAATTAGCTCTGGACACTGAATTGCTGGCGGAAAACTAGCAGCTGCGTAGATTCCACTCTTCATTATATTATGTGCCGTGACTGATGGTTGATGGCCCCCTAGCCCGAACATCCTCGATTTGAGTGCATTTAGATTAAATGAACCAAGGTTGGTGTCATTTAATCCTGCCAACTTTGAAACTATTGCTGACTTTGGGAGAAATGGCTTAGAGAGCCTTTTAATCATTGCCTGCCGGGATGAGCCAGCCTTGCCTGCTTCAGTGTTTGCAGCTCTGCCTGCGGCTTTGCTTGTTCCTGCAACATCCTTTGCGCCAGCCATCTGCAAAATAAAATAGAAGAATAAGCTAGACTGCAGATTTTTAATAAAATAAAACAATTCCCGAGATGGCTGCGAATACGGAGTTAGCTTTGAAAATAAAATTCCTCGGCATAAATTTATAACTCCAAACCTCGTACTGTATAAAAATCTCTGAGTTTAGAGACAACTCTCAGCAACTGCACTTCTGACTGGTGAAGAAAAAACGCAGCAAGCTAATAACTTTCAGCAATGTAGCTAATTTCTCCAGCACAAATAGTTCGAACCTTGACTTCACTTTGTCAACTTCAGCAGTTAGAGGAATAAAGAGTTGCCAGCAATATGAAATTTCAACTTCCTTAACTTCTCAACGTTTAAACTTCTTCAACACTTCGACTTTCAGTAGCTTGAAAATAAAAATCTCCAGAGAAAAGAAATCCTTTACAACTTCGCAAATCTGCAGCAACTTCAACAATCTGGAAATAAAATCTTAGCTCTCCAGCATACAACTTCGAACTTCGCAGCAACTCCACTCTCAACAGTGAGAAGAAATAAATTCTCCAGCAGAAATAACTTCGAAATTTGCAGCAACACACTCTCAGCTCTCGAAAATTAAATTCTCCAGCAACTCCGGAAAATAACTTCAACCTTCAACTTTGAAGTTGCAGCAACACACTTTCAGCTTTTCGAAAGAAAGAGTCTCGGCAAATGAAAATTTCTCCAGCACTTCGTACTTTCAGCAACTCAACACTCCGAAATAAAATAAACTCTCACAGAATTTCTCTCCTCAACCACTTGGAAAATATTTCAATCTCTCAAGAACTTCTTCAGCAACTTCAACTTCGAAACAATGTGAGGAGAAATGAGAGAAGAGATTGTTTAAATAACTCTTCTCGGAGAATCCTGCTAAGTAGTGCTGGGGCTATTTTTAGCACCTTCATCAATTTTCCACTCTCTTCGTTCGGAATCTTCTAATTCAAGCGCAGTAGTGGACTAGTCGTCAGCTAGTCATTATGGCAGTTGCCATTAATAATGATTCCTTCTTTGTAAAAATTCGAATTTTCCTCCTAGTCTGCCAGTTAACTCTTGGCGATTTAAACAACTCGCGAGAAAAACAATCACTTGAATTCCATTTTAAAATCTCGCAGTGTTTAAATAAATTCAACTCGAAAAAATTCGTGGGAGTTGTAAATATATTTCCAACTTTTAAAATGTCTGTCATTTAAATTCTCGATTTCATAAAATTTGCCTTAGACATTTTAAATTCTCTCATTAAAATGTTCAACTCCGAGTGATTAAAATTATCTGCGCCTGCTCGAAATAATTCACCCTCTGAGATTTAACTTCCGTCAGGAAAATAATCAAATAATCTAGGCAAAACGAATTTCCTCTGAAAATATTAAAATTTCCCTTAGGAAATTAATTTTAAAATTTCCCAACCCATGGGTGCCTTTTGGAACAGGTTCATTTGATTTTTCACTTGACCCATGGAAAATATTTAGTTGCTTCCGCTTTGGAAATAAAACTTCGTCACTGTGTCCACTTCATTTAAATGTCTCTGGAAAATTTTAAAATTCATCAAGCTATCTTTTCATGCCAAGGGCGTGTTTTTCCCCAGTGAAATGTTATTCCATTTAGAAAATATTTCTAACATTTTCTCTACCATAGGCGTATATTTTTGATGAAATATTTATTTCATTTAAAAAAATTCCTCACTTTACACCTCTGGCGCACTTGACCCCTTGGCATTTATTTTTTTGCGACTTAGAAATTTTCTCCAGTCATCTCACATCTTGGGCGTATTTCTCTCAGTGATGTTTTATTTTGCTAGCTTTTACCCTTGCCACGCCTTAGAAACATTTTCAATCAAGGGCGCATTTAGCATGAGTCACTTTCATTTTCCACACTTAGAAATTTTTTTTAAAAAATCTCCACTTCAACTTGGGCGCATATTCATGTGTCTACTTCTACTCCTCGTGCCTTAGCATCTTATTGCCTCCTGGGCGTATTTTACTCATGCAAGCTTTGATTTCTCACTTAGAAAATTCTCAAACACTTAGAATATCCTTTCAAGGTGAGGGCGCATTTGCTAGGTTCCACTTTCATTTCGTTGCCTTAGGAAATTTTCTCCAGCAACCTTGGGCGCATATGGGGTCTTGAGCTTTTATTTTCTTGACTTAGAAATTTCTCCAATTCTTAGCCACTTTAACTTGCCTTGGGCGCATATGGGTCTTGAGCTTTCATTTTCTTGACTTAGAAGTTTCTCCAAGTCTTAGCCACTTTAACTTGCCTTGGGCGCATATGGGTGTGTCTGGTTTTATTTTCACCACTTAGAATTTCTTCAAGCCATGTATCTTCTTGAGGGCGCATTTTGACCTCTCTACTTTCATTTTATGCCTTAGAAGAATTTCGGCCTCCACCATCCTTCTTCATCATGGGCGCATTTGCTAGGCCAAGCTTCCATTTTGACCTTAGGCGTTTTGAGAGAGTCATCAAGGAGGGCGCATTTACATGGGTCTACTTTCATTTTTTTTTTTCTTAGACGTTTTGAGTCTTCAATCCTTGAGGTGAGGGCGCAAATCACTAGGTGAGCTTTCACTTTCCACGCCTTAGAACTTTTTCAAGGCATCACTACCCTTGGGCGCAAATGAGGTGTTGCACTTTCAATTTCATACTTAGCCGCTTTTCACCTATCCTCTTCTTCCTTGGGCGCAAATGAGACCCCATGCTTCTGTTTTGCTAGGTGGGCGCATTTACACATGTGAGCTTTCATTTTCACCATGGGCGCATTTGGAAGGGGCTACTTTGATTTTATGACTTAGAAACTTTTTAGTCTTCAATCCTTGAGGTGAGGGCGCAAATCACTAGGTGAGCTTTTAATTTTGATGCCTTAGGCATTTTGAGAGAGTCATCAAGGTGGGCGCATTTTCATGGGTGTGCTTTCGTTTTTTTTTTTGCCTTAGAAAATTTTCACCTCTCTCCTTCCTCTTTGGGCGCATTTTGAGGTATGAGCTTCTGTTTTATGCCTTAGAAACTTTCAAGGCTTCCATCAAGGTGGGCGCATTTTCATGGGTGTGCTTTCATTTTCCCACACTTAGAATATTTTCCATGCCTCTGCCTGCCTTTGTTTACGCATTCTATTTTTAGCAAGTTGTGCTATTTTTAGCAAATCCCTTGATTTTCAACCTCTAAGGCTCCGTTTTGCCTGAAAATTTCATCAGATGATCTTCTTCACCTTGTGAACCTGTTTTGCCAGTCCTCTGCCCTGACCTGCTATTTATAGCCACCTGCTATTTATAGTAAGTTTTGACTTTCTGACTTCAGTAGCTCCGTTTTGCCTGAAAGTTGCAACGCTTGATCTTGATAGCTTGAGTGTCACTCTGATGCCAACCTCGGGTGCAGACCTGCTATTTATAGCCGTGCCCTGACTTACTAAAAATAGTAAGTTCTCCGATTTCGCTCAAATTTTGCCAGCAGGTACCTTGAAGTGTGCTGACATTGGTGGGGTGCTTCGTTTCGGCTATTTTTGGATTTTACCCCCTATAAAAGTGGAAACCCTAATTTGACTTGCATGTATCCCGAACGGTCTCCGTTTGTCCTCGTTCATTCTGCATGTCGTTCTGTTTGCTGAACTGGAGTGTTGGGGGCGGCTGCCAGAGTGTACCTGCTAAAAATAGAAACTGCCTGAAAAAGTGACTCATCCACTGCCGGATGGTTTTGCATGTCATATTGCTCGCGGGATCTCAAAAAACCCAGAAAAACCCAGAAAACTGGTCTGCATGCATGCACTGGCTAAAAATAGTAAGTCCTTAAACTTTGATCTTCTCCGCTTGCAAGTCACACCGTTGTGAAGCTCTCGAAAAACCCATAAAGAAAAACCCGACATGCGTTGAAAAACACTGCATGCGAACCCTAAAAATAGCCTCCGAAGGCTGAACTCCGAAAGTGGTCGTCTTGGTTTGCATGTTACATCACTGCGAAGGTTTTGGAAAACCTAGAAGGATTCTCCAGACATGCATCTGAAAAGCTCATGTGGAAACCCTGAAAAAGGCTCTTGAAGCCTGAACTGCCAAAAATAGCAAGTCGTCTGATCTGGCTCAAAATTTACGTGTAGGCAGCTTGATGTTACCCGGATGCAGTGGAACTGACAGAATTCCAAAATCTCAATAAAATAGTCCCAAATTGAATACTTACTAAAAATAGTAAGTTGCCGGAATACAGTGAAAATTTAGGGGGACTCTGCTGGAAGTCTTCTGATTGCTGCACTAAGCTTAGATTTCAATTTTATAACTCAACTTGACCTTAAATAAGCCTGAAGGATGAAAACCCTAATTACCCAGACTTAACCAATATTTTAACCTGGGTCAAACGACAGGACATCCCCGGAAGGACCAGAGACCAGAGAGAGAGCGAACCAAAGCCAAAAGACCAGAATGGAGCAAAATTTAGGGGGTCCCCATCTTGATGGGGTGATGTGTGAAAAAGGTCACAACAGCTAGCAAGCTCCACGCACACGTACACCTACACACAACCAAGAAGGGAAAAATGTTGGGGCTATACAGGGGTTTGCCTTAGTCAAACCCTCACTTTGGTGTTTCCACCTCCACGGATAGCTAGGAAAGCCACGAAGTAGAAAATGCGATAAAGGAAAGAAGAATATTGAACACTACAAAAGATACAATGCTACTCTATCAAACCACAACAAGAAAGGATAGTGAAGCAATACCATCTCCACCCAAAGGCACTCAAGGCCAATGAAGGGAGAATGCAAGACAACGAGCTTCGAAAAGTCGACACGGCCACAGCGGTGACGAAGGGAGGTCTCGCAAGACTCCAAGCTCGCAGCTTCTATGGTAAAACCACATGTACAAAATGGAGTTGATGGAGTAACAAGCTACTATAATGCTCAATGGATGCCAAAGAGTTCAAGTGAATAGCAGGAATTGTGAAGAAGATGAGATAGATTGCTCAAGAGATGCTAAAGAGATGAAGTGATAGTGAAAATTATGCATTTGAAGGAAGATTAGGAGGTATAGAGCCGTTTTCAGGTCGGTTGGTTGACGCAGAGGCGTTACGCTTCATGCCGTTTTCAGGTCGGTTGGTTGACGCAGAGGCGTTACGCTTCATGCCCAATGGAGAATGTAACATCCCTGCGGACTCTGGGGGCAGGAATCTGTCAAGGATGGCAGCGCGCCAAGCTCGTGTCCCCGACAAATATTCCCCCACCGACACACAGGACAAATGCCAAGTGGATGGAAGGTAGGTGAGTGATGTGGAATTTCGCATTTGGGTTTGATTTTCTAAGGTGGAGGGATGCAAAAAGGGAATTTACACAAGGGATGCAAATTCGCTCCTATATAGTATCATATTGGCGTGGTTAAAATTGGATTTCGATGTGTTTCGGGATTTTCTGCAACTTGGGGTGAAATAATTAAATTATTCACTTAAGTTATAATGTTTTATCATTATTTTTGATAACTTAAGTTTAATATCTTTTCAATTCCCAATTAGATGCCTAGGAGAAATAAGGGGATATTGCACATGAAAAAGGTTTTATTTTACTTTAAAAGAATTTGGTGGAAAAGATGATTAAATGTTCACATATAATGAATTATTTGGATATGTTGAAGAATGATATTGTTATGCTGTTGGATTTGCTTTGGTTCTCCAAATCTTTGAGGATGGAAACCCTCATGGACTTTCTAGTATCAGAATTGAAAGAAATTCCCTAGCTAGATTAGTGTGATTCAAGAATCACCATTGGTGTTGATTGAAACTTCCAGTTTTGGCTTTATTGGTTTTGAATGCTTTGATGGTGTTTGAGTTTGCATTTTGAGAGGATTGTTTGCAGTTTAGAGGAGCTGGAAAGATTTTTCCAAGTCTACATTGACCTTTGGGTGCATTTGGGAGTGGGTCATTGAAGATTTTTGAGTCTTTATCTCGCTGTCCAGACTGCTGCAGCGAAGTTCAGACCTGTACCAATCACTTATTTGCCATTTCCTTGAGGTATATTATCATTTCTCATGACGGGTGGTTAGTTCTTAATGTTGTGGGATATGTGGGGGTGTTTTATCAATTTTCTTTCATAGCCATATTTGTAACAGCCGATATGTATTGATTTGAAATGAATTGTACGAGCTCACAATGTAACACTAGGTGGTAGTACCACTAGTGATCTTGCTCTTGATTTCTTGTTGTTACTTACCCCACTACATAAGTGGTTAATTTACTCACCCCATTGCATAAGTGGCTTTTGTACTGACCCCACTGAACAAGTGGCTTTGGCACTCACTCACCACTGAAAAGTGGAAGAGCTTGTTTCTTACGTTTCATTAGTGTATCATCTTTCCAACTGCAAAGTGGATGTACCCAACTAACCCCACTGGATAAGTGGACGATACTTTCAGCTACTCATTTCAAGTATAATTATATTCCCGTACCTTGTATGCTTTCACCTTGCCCACATTGGGAACTTGGTGATCAAAAAGTGGAAAAAAAGTTTAGCATTTTCATTCTTTTGAGCCAACAAGTTTTTTCAAAAAAAAATAAGGGTGGTTATTATAGAAGAGGGCTAGGTCTTATTTCAACATTAATGAAAAGCTAGTGGAGAGAAGAGTGTCAAAATCACATTAGGACTCTACATCCTTAAAGAAGATGGTTATAACTAAAAACATGCCTAACAGGGCAACACTTATTGCAAGCTGCTAACCACTGTTAGTACAAGTATCTTCTTTCCTCCACTATTCAATAATAGCATAAAGTGAAAAGATGGAATAATCCATAGACAAGTTATGTGCACAATCTCCAGCCGCTACCTCCATCAGCTTTGGGAAACTGCACGTGTTGTAGGTGATCACCTTCTCTGGTTGTGACAGACAAGTGTCCTTTTGTTGTGGGTTGACAGTCCCTTTGCTGCAGGTTGACAAATCCTTTGCTGCAGGGGTTAGTTTATTCCAAAGGCATCTTTCATCATTAATAACTATAATCAATCTTAAAACTCCATTAAATTCCATAGACATTCAAGAATTCACACAACCATTTACAAATATAATATATCATCTTTAATGCTTTACTTACTAAAAATATATGAAAAGGTCTAGGTATGTCTTTGAAACTTATCAGAAATATGATGAAAAATATGAAACTAAAACAAGGAGAACAAGACATTTCTAAGGCTCATCAAGAGTGAGAGGATGACATTATTAGAAAATAGGAGTACAAAAATAAAGACATGATGTAACAAACATTCATCTTTTGCATGAATGTGGTGTTGAACAAAATCCTCAAGATCATCAATGTAAAGACGAATGAGAGTTAGGGAGAGAGGGGAGCTTTGTGTGACTTAGAAAACCCTTGGCAAGCCTCCTTATTAATAATTCAGATTGTGAATATGTCATCAATAGTTTAGAAATCTCTCATGAAACCTGCTTGCACTCTTGCTCTTAGATTACTTGTCTCCTAGTACTCAAAAAGCTTTATGTTCAATGCAATGACAGAGATTGACAAATGAATGTTCAATCATGCTAGTCTTGTAATTGTTTGGATCCAAGCAACTCCCCTTTTTGTGGATGGGGTGGATAATGTGTTGTGACTAGGATGGCGGAAAACCCAAACAAAAAATTTCACTAAAAGCTCGACTAAAGGAGAGGCAATTGGACCAACAAATTTGAAGAACTTGTTTTGGAACCAACTAGATGGGCAACTTTGCTTGTACTCAACTTCAAAAGGGCTCTTGTGTTATTGTTGGAAGACAATAAACAACAAGAGTGATGGGAAGAGAAGATACATGTGTTGAATAATTAGGAGTGTCATAAAGAGAGGTGGTGGTGGTAGTTTGGAAAGGCATTGTTGGAGAAGAACTTTGATGAATGTTTGGACAAAAAAGTTTTAAATCCAACAAACTGAGCTTTTTGAAGATGAAGGAAATACAAGGCTTTGAGATAAAGTATAGAAGGAAAATGTAAATCAGATAAAAAGGGTGTCAAAATGATGTTTGATCAAGGGAAAACCACTATGAGGCAAAACATCCATGCTTTGGCCAAGAAACTGGTCTTTGAGTTTATTCTCCAACATAATAGGTCTACCTTCTTGCTGTTTTTTTTGTATAGAACTAAATAGAAGAATAATTGTTATGTTTGGAAGAATTATGGTTGAAACAAACAAGTTGTAGTTCTAATTGATGGGTGTGGACATAATCATGGGATGATGTAATGTCCCCTTACCTAGTTTGACCTAGAATTCGCTTGTTGTTTAGGTTTAGGGTTTCATCTTTTCAGATAAATGTTTTTTTTAATGAAGTGATATTGGATTGAAACCTGAGTTGCTATATCTCTCCATGTTTCCTTACTCGCCTCCTTCAACCTTATACTAAATTGATCATAGGATGAGGACAATTCATAAATATACATAATCTATTTATGTTTATATTAAAGAGTCATCATTACTTATAAGTATCATTATTGCATAATCTTGTATGTATGTGTATATATACTTCATACACACACACACACACACACACATATATATATATATATATATAATTATTCTTTTACTTATATCCATTAGTATTCATATATATTCTTTATTCATTGCATATTATTCATTATAAAATTTATGTATATCTATGCATATATACTTGTATGCCTATTAAATAATATATATATATTAAATGACTCTATATTCCAATGCATAACCATCATTGTTGCTGCTGTTCTGAATCGTAGATCGTATTTATCCGTCTCCTTTTTTTTCTTCCTTATTTTCTTTCCTTCTATTTATACCATTCAAGGTAGGTGACTCATGGGGGGAATGTATTGTTTGGTGAAAGAGGTGACTTTTCACAAAATATATCCCTTTGTTAGATTTAATTGTTGCCTTTAAAGGCTTATTATCACAATAATATCTATTTTTGAAAATAGTATATTATTACTAATAATTATGATATTTCAGATTATATATTTATTTTATTATTATTATTATTTTTTATTGATAAGTGCTATCAAGGGGATAGCTCCCATGTACATAATAACTATTTTTTAAACAGGCCACCCGAGACACTAGGAGGCCCGACTGAACTATCCATGAACTGTTACCTGTCAAAGGACCCGTAGACTATTGCCAGGAAGGTACCAAATTCTTCCAGCCTTAGAAAGCTTTCAGCCTCAAGCTAGTTGTCTTCGGCGTCCATGAAGCGGCGGAACGGGGCCAGGTCATTGTTCATCACTCCAACACGAAACACCTCCCAGGCTTCGCTCATGAAATTCTCCTTTTGTTTTTGGCGCTGCTCGATCATTGCCTCCTCCAACTCCTCCTCACCATCAGTCTCCTCTGTCTCAAGTTGGGAGTAGTCGAAGAGCGCCCCCAACGGGCTTACCCATCCATCCGCCCCTAGTTCCATGACTGCATTTGCTACTACGGGGCGGTTAGGCAGGGAAATGTAGTTATTGCACATTACTACCACTTTCTCTCGTGAGCCAGTAACGTCTACCAGTGGTTTCAACACAACTTCATAGAATTTCCTGTCGCATTGATGTCTCCAAATGCGGCCTCCCCGGGTCACGATGCCATGAATTGCTCTCCACACATTGGCTTGATAGATCAGGAATAACCGGCGACATTGAGATTCTATCCTTTCTTGGTAGTTCAGGTAGCTTATGCCAAAAATATGCGCCATTTTTCTCCGATCTTGGCCGAAGTTCATTCCCTTTTTAACCTAGCCCAAACAAGAAAGTTTGTCACGTGATTGAGATTTTCGCGACATTTTCCTGACACAGGCCGCCTGGGCCGGGGAGTTGTCATTTCATAACAGATTTCTCTTGCCTATTTCTATACTTTGGATAGGATAGAATTTAGCGTGGGTTTCACATGGGTGAGAAAGAAATGACCACCACATCCCTCTTGGGATTTTGGTTACTACTTCCTCGAATCACGTTCAACCAAATCTTTGAGTCCGGCCCAATGCTCAGGATTCGAATCAACTATTAGTCCTTCAACTTGCCAAACTCCTGCATTTGCCAGGTAGTCTGCCGCTTTGTTGGCTTCTCTATATGCGTGTCCGATCCTATAGTTATCCATTTTAGCAAGAAGGACCTTTATCTGGGCGACCCAACCGTCAATCTGCCAACTTGGCTATTGACCGTTGATTACTGCTTAGATGCATACCATCGAGTCACCTTCTATTTCAACTGATTTGATCCCTTTATTGATGCAGAGCTGCAAGCCCAACATTAGCGCCTCGAGCTTGGCTACGTTGTTAGTACATACACCCAATGATTTAGAGGCTGCCCAAGCACATTGATCGACTTGGTTTTTGATGAGGCAACCAGCCCCAACGGCGCTAGGATTTCCCTTTGCTGTCTTGTCGAAGTTCAACTTCCAAGGAAGCACCGATGGCCCCTTCCAGTGAACCATCCTTCTATCCACTTTGTCTCCCTCAGATGGTCCCACTCTCGGTCTTCTTAGCTTAGATCACTCTTTTTGAATCCCTTCATCCCATTTTGTAAAACGCGAATTTTTTCTCAGCCTTGTTCTGTTATTAGCCACCTCGATTATTGCCTCCTTCATCCGATCTAATAGCCTATTACAGTCGAGGGCTTTGCCTTTGAAGATTCTACGATTTCTTTCTTTCTATAAGTGCCAAACTATCATCGAGGGCGCTAAAATCCATATACTCTGCGAATATCCATATCTATTACCAATTTGCCAAGTGTTGAGGAATTTTGTCAGTTTCTCTTGTCTGGGTCCTTGCATTTGGAATGTTTTATGGAGCCAATCCTAGCAAACTGCCGCCATGGGACAAGATAGGAACAAATGGTCCACTTCTTCCACTTCATGTTCACACAATACACAACGGGTTGGACCCACGACTCCTAGTCTTTTTAATCTTTCCATCGTTAGGCATCTTTTATGGAAAACTACCCAGAGGAACGCACCAGCTTTGGGGAGCACCACTTGATCCCAACATAGTTTTGCCATCCAATACACGCTTGCACCAATTTCTATTTGTATTTGATATCCGAGTTTGGCTGTGTATTCACCTAATTTTCCTCCACACCAAACAATGGTGTCATCTTCTTTGGAAACACATACCACCCGCTTGTTTAGTTCGTCTGTAATTGCCTCCAATTTAGCTTGTTCTAGCTATGCATTCGACAGGTCCCTCCACTTCGCTCTCCCTCCATCACCCGTTTCTTCCCAATTAACATACATGGCTACTTCTGAACCCAAGTCGCCCTCTAGCCAGTCCAAATCTTGATCTAAATCGAATTGTTCTGCAAGACTCTTGAATCCGTTCCATGAGTCCACCCAAAACCTTGCCCTTTGACCATTACCAATTTTCCATGTGATATGGCTTGTGATCAATGGGCGGCAGCTTCTGATGAATTTCCAAATGGCTGAGCCACCCTTAATATTTTCAATTGTGAGTATCCTGGTCGGGGACTCGTTATCCAGGTATTTATTCTGAGCTATGCGGCACCAGAGTTTTTCTGGTTGTCAATACATTTTCCAAATCAACTTGGCGCCCAATGCCAAGTTTTGCCTCCCAATTTTTCTTAGTCCCGCACCTCCCTCTATTCTCGGCTTGCAAGTAGTTTCCCAACCGATTAGGGGTATTTTCTTATCTTCTTTCGATCCTTCCCACAGTAATCTCTTAAGGACCCTCTCTATACCTCCTTCTATCTTCTTTGGGGCTTCGTAGCAGGCAAGTGTATAGATTGGGATTGCAGAGAGAACGGACTTGGCCATAGTGATCCTACCAGCCAAAGTTAGCCATTTGTTTTTCCAAGACTCCGCTTTGCTTTTGCATATGTTCACCACCTCCTCCCGGTGCTTTGACCTGCATGCACCCTCAAAAATTTGGGCCCCTAAAAATTTAGCAGGTAACTTGTCAATCTGATATCCTAGTAAGGTTGAGATGGCATTTTGGACCTTGGCCCTGGTGTTAAAAAAGTATATTCTTGATTTCTCCTTGCTCATTTTTTGCCCCGACTGGGCTTCATACTCTGCCAATGTTGCTTTGATGCAGTTTGCCTCCCTGACACTTGCTTCCCCGAACAGGGTTGTATTGTCAGCAAATTGTGAATGAGTGATCGGTTCCACATTCGGGCCTGCTATAATTCCACACCACTCAGCCAACTGTCTTCTTCTTTTGATTGCACTGCTCAATGCCTCAGCCATGATAACAAATAATGAAGGTGAGATGGGGTCCCCTTGGCATAGACCATTGGTTGCCGCGAAAAAACCATGAAGCGAATCATTGATTAAAACTGAGAACCTTAATGTGGAAATGCACTGTTTGATTAGTGAGCACCATAGCTTATTGAAGCCCATGCGGTCCATGACCTTGAGCAAGAAGTCCCACGAAGCTTTGTCGAAGGCCTTATTAACATCTAATTTAATTACCATTCCAACATTATGACTTGTTTTTAGTGAGTGAACCACTTCGCTGATAAGTAGGATGCTTTCTGAGATCTCTCTTCTTGGCACAAAGCCATTCTGTTTAGGGGATATAATTCTACCGAGTAGCTTCTTGAGTCTATTTGCCAAAACTTTAGCAATCACCTTATATAGTGTATTACAGAGAGAGATTGGCCTATAGCCGCCAAATGACCTACATTCTGCTTTCTTGGGGATAAGTGCGATTACCAAATTGTTAAGGTCTTTGATGAATCTTTTTGTCTTCTTGAATTCTTCTACTACTGACCATAGATCCTTCCCAAGAAATCCCTAGCATTTTTGGAAGAATCTGACTGGAAATCCATCTGGTCCCAGGGCCTTGTTGGGAAAGAGAGCTGTCATTACTTCCTCCAATGAGACTGGTTCTTCGAGCATTGCGTTATCCTCTTCGCTCACCCTTCTTTCAACTGTCTCTAATATACTACCTTCCCTATCAGCCCTAGATTGCTCACCTAGTAGATTTTTGAAAAACTTGACCGCTTCTAGGCCAACTTCCGAACTGCCATGCTTCAGGCTACCGTCTTGGGACCGAATTGTTTCCACTTTGTTTGCCACCCTTTGGGCCAAAACTGAGGCATGAAATAATTTTGAATTCGAGTCCCCTTCCTTGAAGCTGATTGAGCCTCCAATTCAACACTCCTTCCACCACTTCTCTAATAGGCTCAGGATCCCATCATCTCGCCACCACATGTTCATAAACCTGAAAGTTGATTTCCTCAGTTCCGGGTCTTTACTTATGCAGAGTTCGACAGGGAAGTGGTCTGATATGGACACTGGTAAAATGCGTGCTTCAATGATGGGGTTAATGCTACGCCACTCAGGGGATATCAAGAACCTGTCCAACCTTTCTGAGATAGTCGTGAAATCCTTGTGTCTGTTCGTCCACGTAAAAACTCCATTCGTGGTCAGACAATCCTCTAACCGTGAGCTTGCCACAAATGATCTAAAATCGATCATAGTTTGGGACTCCTTCCTTATCCCACCACTTTTCTCCGATATTTCCAGGATGGCATTGAAATCACCACCAATGATGATGCTTGAATCCGAATGGAACTTTGTGAATTCCAAGACCTCCAGCCAAAAGTGTTGCTTTCTCATTTGTTCCAATGGGACCGTAAATATTAATGAGCAAAAATGTAAGGTTAAGATCCATACTGTAGACTTCTGCCGCCAACCAGTTCGTTTGAGAACGGTGAACTTTCACCGATATCGTTGACTCGTTCCAAATCAGCCCAATTCCCCTCGAGGCTCCTTCTGATTCTTGAAAAAATCCATTCCAGGACTTAAATGTAATTTAAGAAAACTTCTGCCTCGTTTTGCGATAACTTGGTCTCTTGAAGGATAATGATCTCGCTTGTACATGATTGGAGGTGACGCCTAACCAGGCACCACTTGTCAAGGGCCTTTAATTCCAGGTGGTGAGCTTCATTTCTTCCCAAGAGAGGCCATACCTCTCTTGGTACTTAAAAATTCCCTGATGCTAGGATAGCTTCTTGCTACTACTTCTTCTTCCCTTAATGTTTTGAATGACTTCCTTCCTCTTGTTTTTCCCTGTTTGCCGATTTTTCCCATACCAAGGTGTGTGGCTGCGGATTGTGTTATGCTTCTCTCATCAATAATGTCTAGTTCATCCTCGGGTTCTTGTTCTGAGTCTGAGTGCCGGATAAGTGTTGGTTCCTCCATACTTGCTTCCTCCCTGAGATTAGGTTGAGCCATCTCCTCTAAGGGACCTTCTGACTCAAGTTCCTTACCCTCTCTTTGTTCTGCGCTCGGCCCTGTAGCTTCCACTTCCTTTGCATCCTTTAGATCAATCTTTGCCAGGCTTGGGACAAAGGGAACGATTTGCATACTATTCGACACTTCTTTTCTTGCCTTTGCTTCTTTCCTATGCTGAGCCTTCCCTAGTGTTCCTTTGCACATTATTTCATTATGCGATCTTGAGCCGCATCTAAGACAATACCATTTTTCTTCTTCCACCTTGATTTCTTGGTTCCAGATTTCTCCATCAACTTGTAATTTGATTGACCGGGGTATTGTGTTAATAGCCGCGAGCTTCATCCTAGCATATTTATATAAATCTCCATCAATGATTTCCATATCAATGTCAATTAGTGTCCCTAGTGTTCTCCCGATTTTTTCCAGGCATTCACCATTCCAGTACTCGAATGGGAGATTATATAGGCGAATCCATATCGGACTGTCATAGGGCTGCAACTTGGTTGGATCAAAGTTATGAGTCCAAGGTTGCATGTATAATGGAAGATTGTCTTTGTGCCACACCCCGCCATCAGTGGTTTTCTTCTTAGTTTCATCATCGGCAAATACCACCACAAAACAATTTTTCGGGAGGAAACGGAGTAGAACTTCTATTTGCCATTTTTCTGTTATCCATTCTTTGATCGCTGACCTACTAGGGTTGCCCCCAATGAAACGGCAGATGATTGCCATATCCCTTAAAATCTCTGCATCGTAATTTATTTCCTGGGATACGTCTATCTTTGCAGTATCCTTTTCCTCTAGCCTTTTAGGGTTTTGGGCTTGAACCCGTTTTCGGTTCATCTTCTCCATATCTTCCCCCTGACTGGTTTTCTATGATCCACCTTCTCCTTGTGTTTGGGCTTATTCCTTGTGAGTCGAGGCCTAGGCCGCATATCTTTCCATACTTTGTTCTTGCGCCAGTCATTTTTGCTTGTTTCGGATGGCGTATCATGCCGAGTGCGGCCATTGTTGTTATCCTTCTGGTGAACTAATGGTTGTTGCCGGTAGTGTGGGTGACAGCGATCGATTCATTCTCCATTGGTGTACACCCATTGGGGTCTGTGGCCTTCTTCGTGATGCGAAGCTTCATGATCCCTGATAGCCTCATCCGCCCAACTGCACCAAGACGCGCCCTTCAGACCTAACCCCTTCGCACCTTCCGTTGCCACCCTGACGTTTATCGGAGTCTCTGCTCCACCCGCGCTCACACCGTTCTACCCCATTTTCAAGCCACCAACTATCAATTCAATTCAATTCTTATTTATTGATTCTAGACATTTAGTTGCATTTCTATCGTGATATCTTTTTTCTAAAAGACATTAAGGTTTGGGCCTTGGCTGTTGGCACTACAGGCAAGAAGCCACACCAGTTCACCAAGGAGCCTCCCCTTAACACTAGGGTAAGCAAACTCCATTGTTGACGTGGTAGAGAGCGACCCCGCGAGGTTTGAACCTTGGTTGTTAGCTCTACAGGCAAGAAGCCGCACCATTTCACCAAAGGGTCGCCCCTTATTTTATTATTTTATTTTGATGTTTTATTGAACATATTTTAACATTAAAGTATAATAATAAAACCAATTTGTTAATATCTTATTATTATTTTATTCTAATGTATTACAATCTTTGATGTGTAATGATTATAATATTTATTTATTATTATTATTTTTGGTATTAAGTTATTTAATAATAGAATGTAATAACAATAATTTGCCTATATATTATTATTATATTTGTTATTTCATATTTATATATTTATATATTTTTATATTGATATGGTACATATTTATTTTATATTTAATAGTTACAATATTAATTGATGTTTATGTTTTATATTAATTATATATGTATATTTTTAATAATGTTTATAATATTTAAATTATTAACTTATTTATATTATATTATAATTACAATATTATTATTTAATTGTTCTATACATTTTATATAATAATATTATATTTAATCTCTATATTGATATGTGTATTTTTTTAACATGTTATTGTATATCTAAATATATAAATATATTAAGCGTATACTTATCTCAGATGCCAACTTTTTCTGCTTTTTTTTGGAGAAAATTAGGGTTTTTTGCTTTTTTAGTCTTCACTCCAAATTTTCAAAAACGGACGATCTGGATTGGCTTGTAATGAAATTCTAATCAAAACCCATATCTCAGAATTTTTTTCAAATTTTCATCTGTTTGGCGAAGAAAAATCAGCAAGCTAAAATTAGAAAGTTTGTCAAAACTTGTCAGAACCTAGGCGTGTTTACTGTCAATCTTCAAGTTTTGCAGAATGGAGTACATTCCTACAGAGTTCAAGACCAAATCAGCACTGTACCATGATTTCATAGAGATAGCCGAGACTGACTTACATCATATCAAGCCAGTATTCAATCTACGTCCTTTGGAAGATGCAGGCAACACCACCATCAGGCATCTTGGCCATTCAAGTCTTCTCGCAGCAACATCCATACCTTTCTTAGTACAGAGCTTAGAATTCATAATTGCTTGTATCAAGCATTATAATCCAGCCACAAGGGAAATCTAGTCAGTCGATGGAAGAGTCATATGCAGCTTAAAGCCAGACATGATCGAGAAATGCTTCTCAATTCCACCATGGCCTGAAAGTGTCACCATCAACATTGAAGAGTGTGAAAGGATATGGGAAGAGCATCAAGAAAAATATAGCAAGAAGATTGCACACAGGTGGCTGAAAGATAAATACAGTAAATTGCCAAAGAACGTCGGGAGAGGAGAGTTCAAGGACGAATTTGCTATAATAATCACCCTACTCAACCAGATTATTGGTCAAGCGGATGCAACGAAGTTTCAGCCTTGGATGTTCTAGGTGACACCTCATATCATGAAGAAGATAGAGTTCTATGACTAGCCTACATTAATCAGTGATTGCCTTCACCATCAAATAACTGAATATTTTAATAGACATGCATTCCACATGGTCTCCTACCTAGTCTACTTGGTTGCCTATCAGGGTAAATTCAGAGGGTTAAACACAGAGGGTTCTTTAAATGTTCAACATGTCTACAATTACTACACTCAGTTGGAGTTCACTGCAGCATCACATCATTACAAAAGAGTGAATGAAGCATTCTTAATCTACACAGTGCGTGACCTGGACAATGAGCTACATGTTCGCATCTCATCTATTGCCAGGGCAGCAATGTCGGATTGGGCTGATTGGTTTATTCAGTTTGCCACTTTCACTTACCTAAGGGTTTACGGCTATTTAGGAGCTCCTCTTATGTTACCAAGGTATCCATTAGATGAAGTCGTGTGTATGGAATTTCTCAGACAGGTATCAGATGTTCACACTCGCCCGCGCAACAAAAAGAAACCAGCCTTCAACTTTCCTTTTGCTTTAGGTATTTACAGGTGCAAATCATCCGCAAACGCTAAAATAATGGGTAATGAGTTAGATAAACTTGGTCTCAAGCCTTTCAGCGAGAGACGATCATATGATCCCCATGGTGTCTATGCAACTCGACTTGGTCAGAACTATGCTCATGTGCCCGCACTTGAAGACTTTTGGGCTAACTGTAGAGACGAGTACGAGGTGCGAAGGCGAAGTAATAGTAGGCACACCCTTCACCAAATGAAAGATTGTTTATCCGAAGACATTGAAGGGTTATCAGATGATGACGGGGATGTAATTCTCCTAGCCTATACTAGAAATCAGGTTGAACGGCAACCTCTTCCACAGGTCAACTGGGCCAACAAAGAATGCATTACAGTGGAAGAAAGGACACGACAAGTGGTAGAGTACAACAAGACTTTCTTAATCCTCAAAAAGAGGGAGTCCATTCTGGTAGCAGAGCCGCCAAAGAAGCATTCATCTCTTCCCTCTTCAAGAGTTCAAACGAAGATGAAAGGAAAAGTTCAATCTCAAGAGGTTACAAAGGGTAGTAGGTCTACAAAGAATGCAAAAAAGAGGTTGGACTACATAGGGATTGTCATACAGGAGCAACCTACAACTGAAACAAAAGTTCCTCCACCCGAGCCCATACTTCAAGAAGAAGTACAAGATGAGCCTTTGATACAAGACCCTTTACCATCTCCCAGGTCTTCGCCAATTCACATTGATTTGGAAGATGAGGAGATAGAGGCTGATGTTGCAATTATTCCTCCCTTGGATGTTAGTAGAGATACCACATCTTGGCTTGAGAGCTCCTTGGGATGGATGAGAAGAAGGCCTTCGTATCAGGTGAATGTTGATGACCTTAGTATATATCAGGAAACACCCAAGAAGAAGGCCAAAAAACAAACGCATTTTGAGAGGAATCTTGAGGGTGAAATGGTCATGGAGACAGTTACGCCTCTTGAAGATAAAATCAAGGATGAAACGGATGTTGATGATTTCATAATGGTCAAAGCAAACCTTGGTAAAAGTAAACGACATGCTGATATGAGTTTGTTTAAGATTGTAACTGAAAATATTCAAGAAAGAGTGCAGAAGGATGGAGAAGACAAGGCAGCCCTCAAGGCTGAAAATCATCAACTCTGGTTGTATATATTAAATCTTATTCAAGGCACCTCACAAACAACACAATTGCTGCCACAAGTTTTAGAGACATCAGCTGATCAGCAGCAGTTGAGGCAGTTGGTTATTTGTGGAAAACAAACTCAGGAATGGATTGAAGAGTTCATCGTCAAAGGAGAAGAGATTCTAACACAGGTCTTCCAGTTGAGATATAAAGCTCATGACTTACGTCAAGGTATCTAGGATTTTGAGTAGTTGATAGCCGAATTCAAGCCTATGCACGAAATCATAATTGCAGATTTAGAGATGGCTTATGGCTCTACAATGGCAAGAGAACACAAAAGACAAATCTTGGAGTGGAAAGAACGTCACCTTTTCAAGGTAAATACATATGTTAGAATATCTGAGGAGTTTGCAGTGTATAGGCAAAGAGTCATTGATACTCTTAAGTTCATCAGAGAATTTGTTGTAGCAATTCCTTGTTAGTATTGCCTTGAGGATGGTTCATACATTGGGTTTGACGTAGTCCAAATAGAGTTTCAGAGTATCTTGCATGGTAGCGATGGCAGTGTTGGAAGAATGAAGATGATTTCCATGATGTTAGCACAGTTCGAGAAAGCGGCCAATGAGAGTGAAGATTTCTTGAGATCTATTGAGGATGGCGAAGAAATCTTGGAAAAACGACATTTTGCTATTAATAGTATCAACACTCCCACCACAGATGAAGTTGCCCGCTTTTTAGCAGATGTGATTGAGATTTAAATCAACTTTCTTCTAGAAGCTTCTTCCACCCTTTCTTTCTATTCTTGTCTCAATTCTCATCCATTCTTTGAGGATAGAAAGAAAATAGTTGTAACAGTTGTAACAAGTTGACACTTTCCATTTTTAGATGCTTTCTAGGGTTTAGATGTTTTATCTTTTTTAGGATTAGAAATAAAGCTTGCATGTTGGCAAACAGTAGTTGTAAAAGCAAGGAGATTTTAGGGTTCCCTACTCCTCTGCTTAGTTATAAATAAGAGTAGTCTTTGCTCATTTTAGTTTAACCGTGCTTGTGATAACATAATCGTTGAGCTTATGCCTTCATGTTTGTTATCATTTAGTGTCAGTTCACTTTTTGTAAAGAGCAAGTTTGCATGCGTCCTTAGCTGCAAATCCTTGTTTAGTGCTTGTGTTATGTGTCAATTGTAATCTGGTTTGATCGCATGTTGCAAGTATTTTACTACAACTTGTTGTCCCAGAATTGTAATCTTTGTGCCAGAAGTTTGAGTAAATAAAATCCTGAGCGTGCTTTGCTGCCTCGATATAAATATCTCAGATTTCCGTTTATTGTTTTGTGCTAGAAGTGTGAGGAAATAAAATCTTGAAGCTTGCTTTGCTACCCTTGAAATAAAGTCTCATATTTCCGTTATTTGTGTAATACTTTTATGATCTCCTTTTTCAGCCTGCATTGAAATTTAGTAGATGTATGTTGAGGAAAGTTTATTCAAGTATCTTTGTCAGAAAATCAACCTCATCCATTTCTAAACTCTCTTGCTCCGCGTTTACTTGAGAGGATAGAAACGTTTTAGTGTAAGTTAAGTTGTAGTTGTCAAGTTTCATTAAAGGGAAAACCTCAGCTGCAACATCTAGTATTCTATAACCTTATGTTCTTGTAGCTGAACCAAAAAGATAGGCAAAATTAGTTTTAGTTTACTTACTTTATACAACTCAGCAAAAGAGGGAGCTTCCCCTCCTAATTCGAAGAGCGGTTTTACTACACATAGCTGTCCGTTTCCAAAACACATTCCAGAGGTACGATTTGAAACACCAACATATTATATATATATATATATTTCATATAAACATATATATGCAATTACATACAATAATGTCAATGGAGCAAATGTATCAACAATGTTATAAGATAACTAGTAGCATGCATGATTTATTATTCCCAATGCCATCAATAGATAACATTAAATAAATAGCATCATGTATGAATTATTATTAATTACATTATTGTTTAAATCCATGATGTATTTATCAACATCATTATTCAAATGTACAAACAATTATCTAACTTATTATTTAAATTCATAAAATACTTATTTCCTTATTGCTGGACAATTTCTGCAGATATCCCTATTTCTCCTAGCTACCGTTCTGTAGAACCTCTTTATTTCCAGCCAACGATGAGATTTCTATAAGTTGCTGCTTCTTTATTAGATATATTTCCCTTTTTTCCTTTTTCTAGTGTCTAGGATAAATTTTGGCTCTAACATAAGTTGTACATCGTCTAGAGGAGGTAACTCAGGTAGCTCAAGCACACAAGCAAGTAGCTCAAGCAGGCAAACAAGCAACTCAAGCACATAGGCAAGTAGCTTAAGAACATAGGAAAGTAGCTCAAGTAGACAAGCAAATAGCTCAAGCATGCAAGCAAGTAGCTCCAACAAGTAGGCAACTAGCTCAAGTAGACAGGCAGGTAGCTCAAGCACGCAAGCAACCAATTCAAGCATGGAAGCAACCAGCTCAAGCGCGCAAGTAATCAGCTCAAACAAGTAGCTTAAGTAGACAAGCAAGTAGCTCAAGCAGACAAGCAAGTAGCTCAAGCATACAAACAACTAGCTCAGGCAAGTAGGCAACCAGCTCAAGCATGTAAGCAAGTAGCTCAAGCAAGCAAGCAAGTAAGTAGCTCAAGCAAGTAGGCAACCAACTGAAGCATGTAAGCAAGTAGCTCAAACAAGCAAGCAAGTAGCTCAAGCAAGTAGGCAACCAGCTCAAGCATGTAAGCAAGTAGCTCAAACAAGCATGCAACTATCTCAAGCATTTAAACAAGTAGCTCAAGCATGCAACTATCTCAAACAAGTAGGCAACCAGCTCAAGCATTTAAACAAGTAGCTCAAGCATGCAAGCAAGTAGCTCAAACAAGTAGGCAACCAACTGAAGCAAGTAGGCAACCAGCTCAAGCATGTAAGCAAGTAGCTCAAGCAAGCAAGCAACTAGCTCAAGCACACACAGGATGGCAAGAAAGATGCTTTGATACCACTGTAATGTCCCCTTACCCAGTTTGACCTAGAATTCGCTTCTTGTTTAGGTTTAGGGTTTCATCTTTTCAAATAAATGTTTCCTTTAACGAAGTGAACTTGGATTGAAACCTGAATTGCTATATCTCTCCATGTTTCCTTACTCGCCTCCTTCAACCTTATACTGAATTGATCATAGGATGAGGACAATTCATAAATATACATAATCTATTTATGTTTATATTAAAGAGTCATCATTACTTATAAGTATCATTATTGCATAATCCTGTATATATATATATATATATATACTTCATACACACACACACACATATATATATAATTATTCTTTTACTTATATCCATTAGTATTTATATATATATATATATATATATGTTTATATAATTATTCTTTCCTTATTCATATATATTCTTTATTCATTGCATATTAATCATTATAAAATTTATGTATATCTATGCATATATACTTGTATGCCTATTAAATAATATATATATTAAATGACTCTATATTCCAATGCATAACCATCATTGTTGCTGCTGTTCTGAATTGCAGATCGTATTTATCCATCTCCCCTTTTTTCTTCCTTATTTTCTTTCCTTCTATTTATACCATTCAAGGTAGGTGACTCATGGGGGGAATGTATTGTTTGGTGAAAGAGGCGACTTTTCACAAAATATATCCCTTTGTTAGATTTAATTGTTGCCTTTAAAGGCTTATTATCACAATAATATCTATTTTTGAAAATAATATATTATTACTAATAATTATGATATTTCAAATTATATACTTATTTTATTATTTTATTTTGATGTTTTATTGAACATATATTAACATTAAAGTATAATAATAAAACCAATTTGTTAATATCTTATTATTATTTTATTCTAATGTATTACAACCTTTGATGTGTAATGATTATAATATTTATTTATTATTATTATTTTTGATATTAAGTTATTTAATACTAGAATGTAATAACAATAATTTGCCTATATATTATTATTATATTTGTTATTTCATATTTATATTGATATGGTACACATTTATTTTATATTTAATAGTTACAATATTAATTGATGTTTATGTTTTATATTAATTATATATGTATATTTTTAATAATGTTTATAATATTTAAATTATTAACTTGTTTATATTATATTATAATTACAATATTATTATTTAATTGTTCTATACATTTTATATAATAATATTATATTTAATCTCTATATTGATATGTGTAATTTTTTAACATGTTATTGTATATCTAAAGATATAAATATATTAAGCGTATACTTATCTCAGATGCCTCTTTGTGATGGGGACATCACAGATGATTGGTTGGAAATGCAGACAGTGGCTTGCCTCTTGAGCTGCATGCGTCTATTGTCTATAATGAGAACAATGAAGAAATGAAATGATGTATTTGGTTGAAGACTCCACAGATGGTGATTTTTACTGATCTATTGGTTTGTTGGTTGCTTGGCTAGAATTGTTTATTACTTATTTTCTAAGTTTATGGTGCTTATCATGGGAGTTTTTAATAAGTACATATTTTTCTGGTCTCATACATGTTTGTGTTCAATATAGAGGACACAATGCTCCTAAAGAGGGAAAGGCCGATTAAATTTATTGCCTTAAGTCTTCTGTTTAGCTTTTGTAATTTTCATCTTGTTAATAGATGTGCTGAGTAGATCAGTTTTACTTCAATATGTGAATAAAAACCTCAATACTCAAACTATCTCATTTGTTATTTTTTTAGATCGGAGTAAGTAGTAATGTTTGAAGATCTCCACTGTTTCACATCATATTTGTTTCTGTTAAAATCTAGATCGTGGTAAGTAGATTCTACACTCAAAAAATCATCCTAATTGCAAATTGAAACTTCATTCAAAATTACTATCTTCTGAGTATGTCATTCTCTGAAAAAGATCTGCTGAAAGTACAAAAACCAATGAATAAGATGCTATCTTAATTATATTACTTGTCTAAATATTCTTTTTATTATGAATTTTCTGTGTTACACAAGTGAGTGCCCATGGTCATTAAATAAGTCTACTGACTTGAGTGTCCAAAACAAAACTAGAATGCTAATTAAAGTTTGAGTTTTTATCATGTTTTCCATCACTTAGAATCTCAAAAAATAGGACAAAAAACTGCTTCTGCACTTGGAATTAAAAGCTAAAAAAACAGAAATAAAACTAAAACCATAAGAGTTGACTAACACTTGCACCTAAATTTAGCAAAGTTAATGCTAAATATAATATCCTAAATTTAAGAAAGTTACCAATGAATAAATTTGTCCATCTATAGCAGTTTAATTTGCTAAACGTAAGACGTTTCTGCGCTGAGCTCATTTGCTAATATAGGATATTTTTGCACTTAACTTTAAGACCCACCTGCACTAGCTGGAAAACAACAATATCTGAGTGATAAGAAAAATCAACACTCTCATCACAAGGAGCTTTTCTCCACCAAACCCATATTAGCCTTTAGAATCTCAAGCTTTCTTTTTGACAAAGGCTCTGTCAAAATGTCTGCAACTTGCTTCATGTAAGCATACATATTAAGGAACTACTATTTTCTTCTTAACTGTCTCTAAGGAAATGATAATGAATATCTATATGCTTGGAGTGATCACAAAATACTAGATTTTAGAGAGTGATGCAACTCTGATTGTCATAGTATACTATAGTTGGCTCCAATATTTGATTAGTAACTTTTGCTATCAATTTGCGAAGCCAGATAACCTTACAACTAGTAGAAGAAGGTGCTATGTAGTCTGTCTCAGCTGAACTTAATTTTGTTGCTCCTATTTCCTGTTAAACGAGGATATCATACTTGCCCCCAAGATAAAATAAAACCCTGAAGTGCTCTTCCTACCACTAGCATCACTTGCCTGATTTGAATCCACAAAGCCATGCAACATTAAATCTTCATCTCCATCAAACCTCAATCCATAATGAATAGTTCCCTTTAAATATCAAACCACATGTTTTGTAGTATTCTAGTGAACTTGCCTTGGCTCAACCATAAACTTAATGTATTATTTGCAAAGCAAATATCAGGTCTAGTATTTACCAAGAACATGAGAGAACCAATCAATTACTTTTAAATTAAAGGATCCACCAAATATGATAATAAATTTGTAGTCAACTTATGATTTGGAATCATTAGAATAGTAAGGGGCTTACAATATTGTTGTACCCCAAATTAAATTTTTTGCTACACTTAGGCATTTTGAAAAAATGGTTGAAGTCTTGTGTAAAAACTATCAAAAAGGTTGAAAAATGGATTTTGCATGTCATGCATGAGGGTCAAAAACTCAAAATATTCAAAATTTGAGGATTTGGGTTTGCTCAAGCGACTTGGTCTACAAAACCCAGATCCTAGTTTTTTTGGCCCTAAAATTTAGGAAATTTTCTAAAAATAAAGACTTTTTTTTGGGTTTCTTCTCATATGAATTTTGGCTTCTAGGGTTCAAATTGATTTTGATTGGTTGAAAATACTTCCTCATCAGGCTGGTCCAGTCAAAATCGTCAAAAGATCAGTTTTTCTCTGGTGGCTCAATTCTGCTTTTTTAAAAGCTAAATTAGGAGTTCCAAGGACATTAATGGAGGTTGATCAGCTGCTAGGTGTCAGATGCGAGGTCCCAAGCATTGCACAAAAGATGAGAAATGATGAACATGCACGCAGAACGGAGAATGAAGGAGGGATGCTGTGAATTCATGAAAATTGCAAAATTTTGACTGTCTAGAGAGTTCAGGTACCCCTGCCTAGTCAAGGCGCTTGGGATTCTCTGCCTTAGTCATTTTTCAGTCTCCAATTGTCGAGCACGAAGCGAAAAGTGATGGAGAAGGTGGAATGTTGGAAAATGCAAAATAAAAACTATCTCTGGAGAAAAAAGGCGCCCTTATTAGCCAAGGGCGCCCATCATTTCAAGCTATCAAATGTTGTTGTTAGGGTTTGTGCTCCTAAGGTATCTTGCTCATAATTCCTTCGCCTCCGCAGTGAATCTAGCAACAGGACCATCAAATCAATCCATCAACTGGAATCTCAGATAGAACGGAGAAGTCTTCATCAAAGAGCAAACTGGAAATTTCGAAAATCATCAAAATATTCCAAGTCTGGGAACTCTAGGGGCCCCAGGTAGCCAGGGGCGCCTAGGGTTTTGAAGGTTCAAACTCAGTAGTTAGGGTTTGCAAATATGCTCAGATTCTTTAGAATTTTGCCATCTATCCGATGTATATCTTAGCTTGATCGTTAGATTCATTAGTCACCAACAGCTGCAGATCAAACAGAGGACAAAACTTGCAGGGTCAAAGTTGAGAAAATGGAAATCTCGTGAAAATGACTAAGTCTGGGAGTGATGGGCGCCCCAGCTCAGGGGCGCCCAAGGATTTGAGTGCCTGAAAGATGAAATTAGGGTTTGCAGTCTTCATAACATTCCTTCAGTTTATGGTAGGCTCTTCAACGAAATCAACGGTGAACTCATTAGATTTTCCAGTCATCAGATATTGCAGATCAAACGAGCATAGAAAAGTCAAAAGAAAGATAAAATCTCAAAAAAATATTCTAACTCTGGAGGAGTTGGGTGCCCTAATTAGCCAGGGGCACCCAAGCTTTTGACCCCCCGAAACTACTTTTTTGAGCTAGTCACCTCTAGAAGATCTTTCACAAAATACTTCAGGCTATCCAATGCATCTGACAGCCAGTTCATCGAGCCAGTCAAATAGCCGGAATTGAGAATTCATCAGAAGATCAGAAATCATTAACAAATTGAATAATGTCGAAAAATGGTTATCTCTGGTGATCATGGGTGCCCCAGGTAGCCAAGGGCGCCCAAGATTTTGAGGACTTAGATTTAGTTTTTTGAGGTTGCAGTCTCCAGAATAATCTTTCCAGATTCAATCAGGCTCTGTAACGAGATCATCAACCAGTTCACAGGATTCACTAAGCGCCCAGAATTGAGGATTAAAATGAGGTCAAAATCAAGCAAAAAATTTGGAAATACAAAGAAAAATGGCTAAGTTCGCCAAGAAAGGTGTCCAAAGTTCAATGCCTTAGTGAATTTTTCCAAATTTTTATCATTCATCATGCAAGCAGTGTCCAAATTTGATGAACCTGGCTCAGGATTGGCTTCAAAGATTTAAAAGTTGGAGAATAAAGTGTTTTTTTTTTTCTCAAAACCTATTTGATAAGGCCTTTGCATTCGTTATTCACAGATTTTTGTAGGTTGGCGTCTAAGAGCAAGAGAGGAGAAAACATAAAATTTTCTTCATATCAAGATTTGAAGGCCAAAACGTGGTGCTTTTTTAGAGTTCTTCATATTTTCATGATCAGGTTGCACAAAGGCTCGCTTTTTCATGCTTCAAAATTCAAGGGCATCATTTTTCAGAAGAAGGGGGTCATCTTTTTCAAATTCCATCAATTTGGGTCTGCTTGATTTTTCATCCTCTTCAAATTTGGAAAATTTTATATTTTCAAGAATCTGCTTTTTCCATGCTTTTTTGAGAAACCTCAATTTGCTCAAAATCTAATAATCTGGGTCTATTTAGTATGTAATTGTTTACAAAACCCAAATCCTAGTTTTTCAACTATTTTTCGAAGCTCTGCATGTTGAGGAAAGATCAACTTTTTCAAAAAATTGACAATCTGGGTTGCTTTAGAATATAGCTATCTTCAAAATCCATATCTTAGTTTTTCAACTTTTTTTGGCCAAAAATTGAACATCTTGCATGTTCTTGAAAAAATCAGTTTTTCTAGTTTTCATCGATCCGAGTCTCTTTAGAATGACATTCTATACAAAACCCAACTCTCAGCTTTTTTCGAGAAAATCCTAAAATTTTAGGGTTTCTGCTTTTTCAACCAGCCATCAACATTTTCCAAAATCTGGTGATCTAGGTCTCTTTGCAACGAGATTGTTCACAAAACCCATATCTCAGATAATTTTTGAAAAAATCTGCCTTTTGAAGAAGAAAAACCAGCAAGCTATTTTTAGCTTTTGTGCAGAACTTGTTTGAGCATAGTCGAGTTTATAGTCAAAATTCGAGTTTTTCAGCATTCAGTATTCTCCCATGGAATTCAAAACCAATTAGTAGATAGGGGTTGTTTGCAGCCTCAGGCTGGACGTTGTTGAGAAGTGCTTTTCAATACCACCATGAACATAAAACATTATCATCTTAATCGAAGAACGTGAAAAGATGTGGTATGAGCAAAAGGACAAGTATTAAAAAAGAGTTGTACAATATTCTTCCATTGAAAAATCAGGAGAAGTGTTAGAAATATAAAAGCTGCAGAAGAAACGGAGGAATGTTAGAAGATGGTCAACACAAGGTAAAAATAGATATGTTGAAGCAAGATGATATATTTATAAAAGGTCATCACTCCGGTTGTGGAGCCACCGAGATTAGCAAGATTTGATGAAGAAGCTGAAGATGTTAAAGATTTCCTAAGTTCAATTGTAGAAGGCAAGCAAATCCTAGAAAAGCAGGATATTGCCTTAGATAGTATCAACGCTCCTAACAAAGAGGTAGTTTCCAGCTTTTTGGCGGATTTAGTTTCCCAAAATATTGATGGAGTTATCTTATCAGGACAACAAAGATCTCTAAAAATAGTTTTAAAGTAGCAATTAACTCGATGCTTTTTTTGAGTTTTCTTGCTATTCTCGTCTTATGCTTATCTATTCTTTGTAAGAGAGAAAAGAATCAAGATGTAATAGTTGGCACTTTCCCTATTTTTTGTTTTCAGTAGGTTGTTTGTTGGTTGTCTAGTTTTAGTTTTAGAAATAAAGCTTGCATGTTGGCAAGTCTTGGTTGTAAAAGCAAGGAGATTTTAAGGTTCCCTACTCCTCTGCTTGTGTATAAATAAGGGTAGCCTTTCCCATTTTTCTTTATGGTTATTGTGATAGCAAATTGTTGAGCCTATTTTGCCTGCAAGTTGTTATTCAATATCAGTTCAATTAGTGTAAGAGCAAGCTTGTATGCCTACCTTTGCTGTGAGATATTGTTCAGTTCGTGTGTTATTTGTGTCAATGTATTCTAGTTGATCACTAAAATGTAAGCCTATTATTGCTACAATCCTATTGTGCCAGAAGTGTAATCTTTGTTATTTGAAATTTGAGTAAAGGAAATCTTATGCCTGATTTGCTGCTTTGATCTACTGTCTCAGGTTTCCGTTTTATGTGTTTCACTTATATAATCTTTATTTCAGCTTGCATCTAAAGTACAATGAGTCTTAAGGTGTGCATTAGGAGTGAGTTTATGTGAGTTTTGTGTCAAAGAATCAGTTCCTTGTTTACTTTTAACTCTCAAGCTTTGAATTTACTTGAGTTGTTAAAAGCGTCATTAGAGTAGGCTTAGTCATAGTTGAAGTTTAAAAAGAGAAAATCTCAGCTACGGCGCTATTGTTTTACTCTTAGTTGAACAAAAAGATTGGCAATTAGGTTTAGTTTACTTTCTTTAAGCAACATCAGCAAAGAGGGAGCTTCCCCTCCTAATTTGAAGAGCAGTTAATCTGTGCATAGCTGTCCGTTTCTAATTCGCATACCAGAGGTGTGAATTGAAATGCCAACAAATACAACATCTGAAATCTGTTTGGAATCTCCATTGCACATGTCCCTCGATTTAGGAAGGCTTCTCTTTTTCCTTGGCACATTTCAAGACCTAAGAAATAGTGCGTAAGGCCTATATCCTTCATATAAAAATTGGATGCCAACTCCCTCTTGCACCATCCTATGAGATTTTTATCACTTAATGTAAAAATATGGTCATCTACATACATGACTAAAACTAATAGATTAGATTTATCAAACAGGTAGGATTTGTAGCAGTTTAAGTGAAGTCCAAATTTATCAAGTATTCATCAATCTTTGACTACAAAGCACAAGGTGCTTGCTTCAGCCCATACAAAACCTTCTTTATTATGCATACATGGGTTTTTTTCCCATGCACCTCAAATCCTCTAGGCTGATTTATATATACTTCTTCCTCCATGTTAACATTTAGAAAAGTTGATTTTACATCCATCTAATATAAAAACCAACTGTAATGAGATGCAAAAGACATAATTACTTTGATAGTAGTGTACCTTGCAACTGGAGCAAAAGTCTTATCTTAGTCAACTACCTCTTTTTGAGAGAACTCTCTTGCAAAAAATCTTGCCTTTGACTTCTATATACTCTCATCTACTAAATGCTTCACTTTGTAAAGCCACTTTGAATCAATCATTGACTTCCCATTCGCATTGGAAAAATCTCCAAGACTCTAATTTAGAATAATGGAGTAATATTAATACTTCTTTATCATGGTATCTTGCCATACTTATTCTGAGTTTGCCTCCTCAAAACTAGAAGGCCCTGCATCAATGATTGAAGATATTAATGCAACATAACTTGGAAACTTGGGTGCATGGCTCACTTTGAAAGAATTTTTTTGGTACTCCTACTTGCTCGTGTGCCTCCTATAATGTCTGATTAAGCCATTTAAGCTCCCTAGCTGTTTTAGGTAGCACTATGGTATTTGTCACTATACACGTTTTTGGTTTTCATAAAATAAATCCAAGTTTTCCTTGAAGAATCATCAATAAATGAAACATAGTAAACATTTCCTACCAATGAAGCTATTGACATAGATCCAAGTTTTTGGTTTTCATAAAATAAATCCAAGTTTTCCTCGAAGAATCATCAATAAATGAAACATAGTAAACATTTCCTACCAATGAAGCTATTGACATAGATCCACATACATATGAATGAATTAGATCAAGAATCACTTTTGATTTATGCTTATTGCTAGGAAAATCAGTCTTAATGTGCTTGCCAAGTGCATAGCCCTTGCATACTTAGGTCTTCTCTATATTGAAGTTAGGCAATCCTTGCACCATATCCCTAAAGAGAGGTAGAACTCCATAATGCAAATGGCCAAATCTCATGTAGTTTGTCACTGTCATTTATGAAGACTTTTTGTTTGATTAGATCGACAATCAACATGTAAGGATCTCCCTCTCAAATACCTCTAGCTAATACTTGACTAGATCCTTGGCTACAATTTTTTATGATAACTTGCTAACCATCCAACTCAACCACACACATTAAATTTTTCATGGCTGAAACTAAAAGTAGATTCTTAGTTAATCTAGGGGCATTTAAGACATCACAAAGCAGAATAACATTGCTTGAAGGCATGTAAAAAGCAGTTCCAATCCTTGTAATAGGATATGTAGCATAATCACCCAGCTCTACTTGTCTACCTATCTTCTGCACTAGATTTTGGTTATTTTGCTTTTATACCAAGATAAAATGAAGACTGTGGTAAGCAGATTCCACACTAAAAAAAAAAGACCCTAATTGCAAACTAAAATTTCAATCAAAACTATTGTCTTATGAGTACATTGACCTGCAAAACAAATCTCATTAAAGTACACAAACGAACAAATAACATGAAATCAGACTTATGGAACCTTCTTGTCTGAATACACTTCTTATTCTGAAATTTTGGTGTATTACAATAGTGAGTGGGGTCATTAAATAGATCTACTGACTTGGGCACCCAAAACAGAAATAAAGTGCTAATTAAAGTTGGAGGCTTATCACATTCCCCATCACTTAGAACCTTTTTAAAAATAGGACAAAAAACCGGTGTTAACCCAAGTTTCCGGGATGGGGACGGCAGGGGACAGCGGAACGAGTCCCCAAGTTTCCGATTTTTTAGGCCAAATTTAGGGACGGCGGGGGACGGCTATATAAAATATAGAAATATTTAAAATATAGAGGGAAACATTAAATATTCATATGAAAACATGGATAAAGCATGCATATATACATTATAGAAACTTAGCATATAACATTTTTGTTAAGAATTCATTGCCAATATAGTTTTTTTTTCAATTACGATATGAAAATCAAAATAAAAAGAACATGGTACACTGTTGCCATCCCCCTGACCGTTTCCGGGATGGGGACGGAGGGGTTTAGACCCGGGGACGTGTCCCCGGGTAACACTGCAAAAAACTGCTTCTGCTCCCAAAATAAAAACTAACAGTAATAGAAATAAAACAAACTAAAACTGTCAAAGAGTTGACTGGACATTTGCACCTAAATTTAAGAAAGCTAACACTAAATAAAAGTGTCCAACTATAGCAATTTAATTTGCCAAACATAGGATGTTTCTGTGCTCAGGTTTACAACTCACAACTGGTTCGCTGGCTGAAAAAGAACAGCAGCTGAGTGATAAAAAAATTAATAATTTCAACGTAAGCACTTCAAAAACTGGAGTCCATAAAGCACAATCTGTTAGGAATGGAACTCGAATTCTAATTATGATGAGATGACAAGTTGCTTGAGCCCTTTCTATTGTTAATTTCTGGGATGTTTCTGTTTGAAGAATATTGATATAGGATTCCCCATGTTTTCTTATACAATGGTGAGGAACATATTTTGTCTTTCCCTCCACTTTATGTGTATACAATTTTCTGTGATTATTGTGCAAGCACCATGGACTAAAAAACCAGGTTTGTGTGCACTGAGCTTTTCAAATTTTCTCACGACACTGCATATACCAGTGTTTCTCCAAGTTTTTGGGATGAGGAGGCGAGGATGTGGTTTTTGGGATATATTATTCTTGATATTGTAAATGGCAGGGAGACAGCTATCAAAATAATATATAAAATTACTACTTAAATTTGTAATATACAAGAAAAAATAAAAAGCTCAATCAAACACACTACTATATCAAATACCTACGTATTAGTTGCATAAAATACCAATTACCAACAATTATCATTACACTATACACAAACAGTCAAAACAAACAAGGAGCAAGAGTGAAAAAGAAATGATGTATTATAGACACAAGAGCAATACAACTAAAGTTACTGCTAAAGTCAGCTAGATCTCTATTCATACATTCTTTCTAAATCAAATAACAGGCAAAATTTAGCAATGTGTGCAAAAGGTTAATCTTGCTTAAGGTCATTATCCTTGACCACAATAATTGTTTTGGATGTTTTTTTAAAGTACAGGTCATCAGGGACGTCCTGGCATCTCTTGTGTGTTCCACAATGGACATACATTCTTGAAATGTTCCCCAAGCTGAGTGGATTTCCCAGGTATGTTCTGATGTACCCGTGGTGTTCCATAATGGGAGAAAATCCCTGAAACATCCACCAAATTGAGGGTATGTTATAGGGACACCCTGATGTTCCCTTGATGTTCCATAATGGGTGGACATATAGTATAGTGTTATAGGTTAAGTAATTCCATTTAGTAGAAAGTTGTAAACTGGCATACAAAGTATCTCATGTTTTAAAGGCTATATCTATGTTGCAAAAAACTAAATTTAAGTAGTATAATGACATTTCTTCCCTTTCATGTGCTATTCCTAAAATTGTACTCTCGTGAATGTTCTCTGTAAGTTTTGAAAAAATCTTTTTCTCCTGTCTTAGGAGATCAAACTTTTATATATTAGATAGTTTTGAACTTTCGAAATTTCTGGATTGCAGTGAACCGAGACACTTAAATAAAATTTGAAGTTCTAAAGCAAATGCAAGTTGATATTGAGTTTGGCTCAATTCAGATGGCATTTCCTCATTTGGATGCACAAATCGGAGTATTGTTATTTATAAACAGAGGCCAGGATTTCTTAAAAGTACTATTTTGTTGTAAATATTGATTCCTATTGGTAAAATGTGTACTTACATATGAAAGATACGGTCTGCTAATAGAACTGTCAAAAGGCCAACATATGTGAATTTCACTGTATATTATTATGTAAAGTATGGTTTCTATTAATGAAATGTTCTGTGTTCAAAATCTGGAAATGTATTAAAAATTAAAAAATGATTAGCTTGCTAATCTTAAATTTAAAAGTTTTATAACATCCTGGTCCACCTAGTGGAAGAAGAAACATTTACATACTGGGATCAGATTCAAGACTAACTTGCCTGAGTTGTGCAAGGATTTACTGGATCACATTGATAGTTTGAATCCACAATTCATGTTATGGGTACATTCCATTTTTATTTTTTCTGCTCCTGTCGACCTCAAATCATACCCAATGTAAATTGATTCAAAGATGTTGAAATGGTGCAAGTTCCTGGAGTACGGGTTGATTCATTCTGATCTGTTTGATTTGAATCTACACCATGGACTTCTGCCAGTTATTGTATGCCAATACTTTGTCATTTGGATAAGTTTTTCATTACATCTTTTTGTTTGGAAAATTTAAGAAACATGTCAGTAGAGTCCCAAAATGTTAGGCCGTGTAAAGCAAGATATTTTTGTTTTGAAGTTAAATCAATGTTTGGAGTGCATGCAATAATTTATAAATATTGCAAATTTATTGATTTGTTTATTACATGTACATTCTATGGGGTTGGGTGATGAAAAATTAAAAAGAACTTATATAAATTAAAAAAGAAAACCCTGATGGAAAACCGCATTAGAACCCAATTTTTTTATTTTTTATTTTTTATTTTGTATATTATTGATCTATTGCGTCTTCTGATTTGTGCCCAAGGAACTGCAATGTCTTCAATATATCTTTAAAGAGCTAGGCTTGCTAATAAAATTTAAGAATGATGACTGAAAATTTTAAGGTGGTAGAAACAATTCCAAATCTCACATTTTTTGGGGTATCCAATTTGAGCGTACAGATATGTTTTTAACATTTAAGAATATTGCAACTGCTGTTAAGATGACAACTCTTTGAGTTGAAATTTTAAATTTACGATGGCCTCCATAAAAACAAAAAAAATACAATTGAGAGTAAATACAAAATAAAAAACTGTAACAATTAAAAGTACAGACTTCAAACTAATGAATCTTTACCCTTTATCATGGAGAAAATTGCTAACGAAGTTAGCAGTATCAGTATGTGTACAAGCATTGGGCACATTGCATAGAAGAATCTGTATCGTCCAACGAAGTTGGCTGTATCTGTATAAGAATTGGGCACATTGCAATTGAATAACCTTTCTTTTATTCGTAAGAAATAAAAGGGAATCTATGCTGAACATATTTATTATAAAGCAATTGCTCGACTGGAAAGAAAGAGTATTTTCTTATAGGCCATGATCAAAATTACAGCCAGCCAAAAGCAAATAACATAAAAATGGAATGTTACATTATGACCAACTAAATGCCCTAGAACCAGAATATTAGAACGTCAGGTTATCGGAGTTCAAATACAAATAAAAATGGATGTAAGAGCTAATCGTACAACCAAGAGTTTTCAAAATTATTTTGATGGCAAATGGAAAGTTAGTTGTTTGGTATCTCATGGGAAAGGCTTAAACAGTGAGCAAGCTGGGGTCAATGTGCTAGTTTATGTAGGGAGTGGTTCTCTTTGTAAACAATCAATATGTTTTTTATATATATATTAAAGATCGTATATACATAGAATTTACAAAATAAATATTAGAAGCAATAGATCTGGCTGTTGATAGATCACGTAGGATTTTATCACAATACTATATTTATGCATCAATACATTTGCATCTTCCTAATTCGTGTAATTACAGCCTTACAGATATATATATTTTGCTGCCTTTTGAAACTGTCATAAAATTGATATATGGACTGTTAGATTTATGATCAGATGTAATGCACAGAAAATTAATTAAGAATCAGACACAAAACACAGCAGATACCCTGGGAAAACCCTCCAATAGAGGGAGAAAAACCCAGCAACAATATATCACTTATATATTGAACCACTGAAATAATGATCTCCTTACAAGAGGCCAATATGTAGGCCTGAACACAAGCATCAAAGTATGATGCAACACAGAAATACAAAGAGACAATTGACGATGAATTCTCAGCCTTCAATAATGCCGAACTTGATCTTGTATGACTTTGACTTGCCTTGAATATAAATTCGCACTTGAGATGGAATGAGAACAAAATGAATGAATCGATCCAAATGAGATACAATGAAGGTGTATATATACAAGATAGGAGGGGAGACGTGACTCCGTGATGTTGTCATGGAGTCACACACATGACATCCACCATGGCTCTCCCAGAGGGTGGAAACAAGGGCTTTCACCTCAAATCTCAAAGAGAAATGCATTATCAAGGGCTGGCACTTCAAATCTTTCTCAATAAAGAAATACATTAAAAGAGGATCACTGATACTGAGACTCCTTCTCAGCTAGGGCTTGATTCTCCACCATACCAAGATTATCTCGGAAGTACACAAGATTTATCCTGGAGAGAGGCTTGGTGAGAATGTCAGACATCTGCTCATGAGTGCTGATATACCTCAACTGTATTGCTTTCCTCAATACCATATCTCTGATATAGTGGTATGCTTAGTTTTGTCATGAAACATTGGAATGACAGTAAGCTTCTCAAAACTTTGATTATCACAATGGATGATAGTTGGTTCCAATGATTGTCCAAACAATCTTGCAAGGAGCTTCTAAAACCACACTGCTTCTTGAGCTGCCACACAAGTTGTAATGTACTCGACTTTTGTTGTACGCAGTGCCACAGAAGACTGCTTCCTGCTACACCAGGATATCATCGTAGACTTCAAATGAAACAACATCCAGAGGTGCTCTTCTGATCAGCAACATAACCATCTTCTTTAGGTTCAGTAGGCTCCCTCTGAATCTTCAAGCACTTGCATCAACCTCCTAACCTCATCGTCCAAGATTGTCTGCAACGCTTGCCTTAGAGAAATGGTTTTCAACACACACCTCTGTAGAGATTCAGGGCTATCCTCTTCGACCTCATCCCAGATCACTCTATTCTGAATAGGTTTGTGGAGCTACCAATGTTAAATCTAGGTTGACTGACTTGAGCGATTTTGATCTCAACTGCTGAAGAGGTACTTCAAGGATTTAACATCTGGCCTTGCAACACTGCAAACTTATTCTCAGCGAGTCATAGAACTCCCTCTGAAGATTAATTCTTCCTCTTCGAAGAGATGTTTTCAGTCATTCATTCAGACTCATGGTTGCAAGCAGTGTCTCCATTCTTCAACCTACAGGATGCATCAAACTCTTCTTGAAATCAGTCTCTTACATTTCTTGATCCCTCCTGAAAGCATTAAGAAGGGATTACTAATAGTTCATGGAACTCAACTATCTCGAACAAAAGTACCATTGCTAGAAGCATACATGATTGACTATCTCAATGTTATAGCATGAATTAATAACTACATAACAATTCATGAACATTATTCAACCATGCAATACTTATCTCATTGAAATTAGGATCTCCTGAGTAATCTCAGATAATTAATTCACCATCCATCTTTGTTGATTCTGACATGTCTTTCTTCCATTTTCTCGGAAGAGCTAATCTCAGCATAACAAAAGACAATCTACACAGAATCATAGATCATGCATATAGAAAATCAATCATAATCGTAATTTTAGTCCTCCTTTTATTTTAGAGTCACACTCAAAAATTTGCATGAAACAACTTGCAATAAATAATTCTTAGTTCTAAGGAATCTTATCCCAATGATCACTATTTACTGGTCACACTTAATCCAAGCAAATAATGTCAGATTTGCACAACTCAACAAACATAATTTTAGCCTAGAAGGGTAATTACAATCAAAACAAATATTACTTATCTCTTAAATATTTTGATGGGTGGACACAGTACGATACGTTGCTCTTGCGCTCAGTACACAACTTTCACGGTTTGAACAAAAACCCATGACTTAGAATAGAAATTCCCTAGAATCATTTTGAGTAGAGATCTTATCCACATCCACAAATGAAGCAGGCTGATTTGGCCTGGTTGGGCAATCCTTAGGATAGTGACCAAACTTGTCACATCGAAAACATTGGACTTTGGAGAGGTCCCTATTCTTCTTAAACGCAGGAACACCATCAGCTTCTTTATCTCTATTCCTCTTGAAATATCATTTCTTTTCCACCTTTCCCTTTCTTTTTGAAGGATTGAGTGGAAAGTACATGAATGTCTTCATTTGTAGAGCTTCGACCAATACCTTTCGCAACCAACCTCGACTCCTCTCGAATACAGTTTGCCCTCAAACAATCAAACTTAGGGAGTTTTGATCTTGCACTTATACCTTGAATGTAAGACTCCCAAGATGAAGGAAGACCATTAAGAGCCAACATGGTCAAATCCTTGTCATCAAAAGTATGACCAATGGTAGAGAGTTGATTTCTCAATTCAGAAATCTTCATGAAGTAGGTGATGACAAATTCTCCTTCCGCCATCTTAACATGATGAAGTTGTTGCTTCAAGGCTAGAGCACGACTTGTGTTGTTGATCTTATACATCTCCATCAAAGTCTTAAGCATCTCTCTTGTTGTCTTCAACTTAGAGATGATTGGAACAATATGGTCTTTTACGAAATCAACTAACATCTTCGCCTTGATATATTTCTTTTTCCATTGAATCTTTTCTTCCTCATCCGTAGGCTCAGTAGTTGTGCTCTCCACGAATTTTGCCAACTCACTTTCTTCCAAGGTGACCATAATTTTGAATCTCTATGATGTGAAATTTGATGCTCCCTCAAGTCTATCCTCAATCTCAAGACCGTTCACCATCTTGACGAAGAGATAGAGAAAGACAACAATGAGAAAGAGAAAATAGTATCGCTGTAATAAGAAATCTGATCACGATCTTCTTCACACCCGCTTTGATACCATGTTAGATTTATGATCACATGTAATGCACAAAAAAAAATTAAAAATCAGACACAAAACACAACAGATACCCTGGGAAAACCCTCCACTAGAGGGAGAAAAACCCAACAACAATATATCACTTAGATATTGAACCACCAAAATAATGATCTCCTTACAAGAGGCCGATATGCAGGCTTGAACACAAGCATCAAAGTATGATGCAACACAAAAATACAAAGAGACAATTGCTGATGAATTCTCAACCTTCAAAAATGTTGAACTTGATCTTGTATGACTTTGACCTACCTTGAATATAAATTCGCACTTGAGATGGAATGAGAACAAAATGAATGAATCGATCCAAATGAGATACAATGAAGGTGTATATATACAAGATAGGAGGGGAGACGTGACTTCTCAAGAACAAAAGTCGGCCAAAGATAGAAGGATGTGCCTTTCTAATAAAATTGCGTCCATGAAGGTAGTCGGCCTCATTAGCAAATTGAGCCTCTTCATTAATTAATCACCATTTATTGTTAATGACGTGTCTCTTGAATTTATCCAATCACTATAATATAAATTAAATAGCCTTAGCTATTATTTAATTTATCACATGTAGAAGGAGATCGCTGGAAGAAGACCACAGCGCTGCTCTAAACATCAACACTCTGGACCTTCTAAATGCCTTGTCCTCCATGAACTTGACACAATGCCTAACTATAATCCTCCTGGCCCCTGGAATAAATATCCAATATGCCTTTGAGGTCTCGTTGTACCCCACAAAGTACCCTCTCTCTGCAGTCTGATCAGACTTGGAACGTGTAGGCCCTGAAATGTGACAAAATTCCAAACTCCCAAATACCTTGAAGTGGCCGACATCTAGCTTCTTCCTTGAGAACGCCTCCTCTGGTGTCATCTTTCCCAATACTTTATGTGGAACCCTGTTCTGTATGTATACCGTCATATTGCATGCCTCTACCCATAAGTAATGTGGCATATCCTGGTCATACAACATAGCCCTTGGTGCCTTCGATATAAAATGATTCTTCCTCTCAGCATTCCCATTCTGCTACGGGTTGTGAGGAACAATCCAATCTCTCTTGATTCCTTCCCTAGTACAAAACTCCTGAAACTCTTTCCCTTTGTACCTGCCTCCATTGTCTAACCGAAGAACCTTTATTTTCTTACTTGTCAAATTCTCCACAAGAGCTTTGAACTCTTGGAAATGACTGAAGACCTCATCCTTGGTGTTCAAGAAGTATATTTAGGTCTTCTTGGAGAAATCATCAATAAAAGTAACAAAGTACTCATATCCTCTGAGAGACTTTGTCGATATTGGTCCACATATGTCTGAATGTACTAGATCAATAACACCCTTGGATCTGGTGTCACACCTTGGAAAAGATGCTTTCACAAATTTCCCCAATACACATCCCTTACATACATCATCATGCTTTGTGCTCACCTTTGGAACACTTATCACTGTCTCATGAAGCAATTTAAGTGCTCTATGATGTATATGGCACATCCTCCTATGCCATAGCTCTCCTTGATCTCTAGGATTACTACTGCTCATGAGTGCCTTATGAGTATAAAACTGCAACCGATAAAGTCAACCGCTCTTAACTCCAGTAGCTATGGATGATTTCCAATCCTTATGTTTGATTAACAGATGCACCCCTCTAAAGAGTACATTGTAGCTTTTATCCTAAAAGACAAATACAAAAATTAGATTCATGGCCAAGCCTGGCACATGCAACACATCATGAATGGGAATCAATTTGCCATTCTCCTTCTGAAATAGAACAGTCCCTTTCCCAACTGGATTGAGTTTGGACATGTTCCCCATAGAAATTTGGATTATGATGTCCTCCTTATAACGAGAGAAGTACTCTCTAACTCTTGTCATATGAAATGACACCATACTATCTATATACCAAACACCCTGTGAAGTTGAGCTAACCATACAAGCTATGAGTGCAAACTCATCCTCCATTCTACTAGAAATCTCATTTGCACTTGCTGAAGCTGACGTTTGCTTCTATCCTTTCTTTTCATTTTTCTTTATTTGCGGGCAATAGCTGACATAGTGGAAAAACTCATGATAGCCATAGCATTTGATCTTAGAAAAGTCCTTCTCACTTTTAGGATGTGATCCTTTGCTAGACCCCTTCTTTGCTTTCCCTTTTCCTATTAGGGCAACGTTTTCCTGTTCTGCCTCACTTTTTTTACTATTACTACTGGTTCCACTAACAAGACTTAGTCTAAGCTCCTCTTGACTGAAGTCACTCCATAGTCGATTCCAACTTGGTAAGGTGTCTCGCCCATTAATAGCTTGAACAAAGACATCCCACTGCTTAGTAAATCCATTTAGGGCTATCCTTACTAGCTTGTCATCATTTAAATTATCTCCAACAATTGCCAACTCATCCCTGACAAGTCTAAGCCTGGTGAGGTAACTTGTAACATCTTCTCCCTTGTTCATCTGGGTATTCCTCAAAATTTCTTTGAGAATCAACTTCCGATTATTAGTAGCATTATGGTACAGATTCAGAATGGCGTTCCACATCTTCTTTGTTGTATATAACTCTGCGATATGTGGAACAGTATGGTCCTTAACACCACCAAGGATCAACCTCCTCACCTTGGCATCTCCCTTCTTATATGCTAAGAGTTGTGTTTGATCTATAGGTACATCTAAAACACTGGTCACATATTCCTTGATACCATTCTCTTCTAGCAATAAAGAAATTTTGGCTTTCCAGACACCAAAATTTGAGGTTCCATCTAATCTGTCCTGATCTCTTAAGCCTGTTGAGGCCATCTCAAAAGATGACAAAAAAAACATAATTCTGAAGAGGTTGAATTGGGTTTTATAAACCCTCGAGTTTCCTTCCTGTGGCTACGTTGAGCCTTTTCTGCCCTCAGATCAACTCTGATACCATGTGAAAATTCTATTGTTGTTACTGATTATTAATCTCCTATCTATAAAGATTATTTGATCGCAAAAAATTAATTCACAACAAATATTGAAAAATAACACAACTATAACTTCACAAATAAAACTACAGGAATAGAGAAGAAAATACACAAAATAATAAACACAATAGTTTTGGACAAATTGTCTCTAGAAAAACCCCAAAAGGAAAACCAATTTTACAGATGAGGATTTTTATTAAACTTCAATAAATCAAGAGATACATAAACTGCTTACCTCTTACTAGTAAAGCTCCAACAATATTCTTCTTCGAAAATTCTTCCCTCAATTTCTCTTGCTGAAATTCCACTATTGCTGCCTCCAATGGTATCACTGTGCCCTTGCTATTACTAGAAAAATATTTGCTATCACTGCAAATCTTTCTCAAGTGTGTGTTCTCCAAATGCCCATTGATCCCTTTTTATAATCATCTCATTGAAAAACCAATGGCCATGATTTAATCTCAATCGATGGCTAAGATTACTAGACTCTAACAAACCCTAACTAACTAGTTTCTAAAAGTCTCTAGAGGAATCAAATAATTAATTAATTATTCTTGGGTTTGGAGACACTTGTCCAAGCTACATAAATTAAAACAATCTTATTGTATATTTCCATTCCTAATGTTCCTTCAGAAAGTGAATGCATGTCTGTCCTGTTTATGTTGAGCACTCCAGTTGTCAGGCTGAAGGTGGGGGTTAAATAAGGAACATGCCACATTCGAACCTCCATTGCCTTCAATAATTGTGTGCAACTATATAAGAAGGTTGTGTAATGTCGAGCATCTGGAACAATGAAAGGTCGAACAATTTACATATTTATAATTTGGAGGCACAAATTAACACAAATCATTTGCAATTCTATCTGAGGGGGAAACAAAGCAGGGAAGCACCCAAGAGAGCTGATTTACAAGTCTAGGGGAAACCAAGCAGGCAAAGAGATGAACAATGAGTGCAAAGCCAAAAGGCATGTTTTATAGATTCCATTTTAGGATAGGTGTTTTATCAATTAACAAGTATCATTACACTATATACAAATACTCAAAATTAACACTGTAGGCTTCACAAAAACTTCGCACAAAATTTAATGAAGAAGAATTTACACACAAACTCTTTCTTGAATGATTTGAATTTGCATTTAACTCTTTGAGTAACTTATATTGTGTGGAATCTTTATTATCTAATGAACTTGTAGTTGCGGTGCGTTTTGGAAATAACACTTTTTGTCATATGATTGATATTAGAACCCTTGTGCTCGTAGTTGTTGGATTCATTTTTGAAGTGAGTTCTTACTTTGTGATGAAATTGAAAGGGTGTTTTGTAGTTGTAAGATTCAAGAGGTCACTACATAGTAGAATACAATGTTATGATACCCCTTGGTTATAATATCCCTATATAAGACAATGTTATTATTAGTTTGGTTCAAGTATGTAGATCTAGGCATCTCTTCATCCTATGGCTAATAGCTTAGGTTATGGTTAATTATGGATAACATTATTAAGCTAACACTACTTGAACCTAGTTATATGAAAAACATTGTAAGACTTCCATTGGAATCATGAATAGAATATTGCTATGATGGTATTGGACTAAGTTATAGTCATTATAAAGTGGCAAGACACTAGTATGCCATTATTGATTTGGATGATCAAAGATTTATTGGAGATATGGATGTAGTATAATGTACATAGTATACTATGTAAGATTTGAAAATAGACATTAGACATAAAGGAGATGAAGAATTAAAGCAAGCAATCACTTAACCTACTATCCTCAATTCAATCTAATCTAATATACCTATGAAGTACAAACAACACAACAAAATTAGAATAAATGCAGCATTACCTTAATCATGTTGACATGATTTACCTCCATAGTATTCTTTTGTCTTACTTTTCTCTCAGATTTATGTGTACTTCTTTGCTTCAAGTTCAAGATTGTGTGATGATCACAATGACACAAAACACTAGAATTCGTGGTTAGTCGTGAATGTGCAAAGAGGATTGCTTTTATATATTTGATTGATTCAAATGGATGATCTGGATTAAGAGGTGGTGATTTGATATCAAAAGACGAGAATGAATGAGAGGAATCGATTGCCCAGTTAATTGACTACAACTAGCTACATGAGGAATTGACTGAAGAGTTAAGTCAATTGATTGATCAGAAGATTCAGAGTGAGTGGGAATTAATAGAATTGATTGACCAGAAGACTCAAAGTGAGTGGGAATTAAGAGAATTAATTGATCAGAAGACTCATAGTGAGTGGGAGTTAAGAAAATTGATTGATCAAAAGAGTGGTCAATCAATCTCAGTTGACTGAGAGAGAGAGTGTGTCAGTTAAGATTTGAGGGAATAATGCATGATATAATTAATTAATTATTGGAGGAACACAAAAGATAAGATTGATTTATGAATAAAATGTTTATTTATTAATGGATGATGCTTGAGATAAAAGAGGAGAATTAAATAATTAATGTAATTACTTAATTTAGAAAAAGTGTGAATCTCAGTGATTAATAATTAAAGTAATTATTTAATCTAGAGGTGGGAGAATAGATTAATTAAATAATTAAAGATAATTATTTAATTTATGTATGACGGTGAATGATTAATTAAACAATTATTGGTAATTATTTAATTAGAATAGAGGAATACGTGAAGTTAGCGACATAATTTAATAATAAATGTTTATTTAATTAATCAAGAGGAATGCGGTTAAATTAGCCCTTTATTAAATAGATATGATTTATTTAATTAATTGGGAGAATAATGTTACATTAGGGCTTTATTAAATAAACATGATTTATTTAATTAGTCGAAAATGATGACTGAGGATGAATTACTTAAATAATGTTAAATTACTTAACTAATAGTGGACTATACATAATGACCAATGAACAATAGGGAGGGAATGCAACACAATTGTATGCATCTTCTCGTTAGTTGATTTTCTAACATGTACCCTTTACAAAATGGGCAACCCCTAACATTAGTCACCTCTATGCTATTGGTGAGAGCTAGCTATACTCGAATATACAATAAATAACTCAAGACATCCATCACCTACATGATACTAGTGATAACCAACAAACCGCTCCTGTATCATAACACGAATATAGATCCTAGCAACGCCACCTTCATGCAATTGGTGAAAGCTAGTTGATTCTCAAGATACAATTGATAACTCCAAACATTTGTCACATGCATGGTATTGGTGATAAAAACCTAATCGCTCATGTAGACTCGATTCCAACATGTGAGGGATCTTATATCCAAGTACACAATAATCCACACATCACAGGGGTTCACAAATACTAGTCAAGTGATACATGAGCGTATACACAAAGTCTTATAGGTTTAGTGTCAAACTTTACAAACATATAAGAATCACATTGAACCCACATGAGTTGTTCTTATATGAACACAAGAAAATAAATAATGCTACTCATGAGTAATCAAAGTCTATTAACTTCATTCAGTTGTTATCCATAACACATTATTTGTAAACACATTCTTTATTAGACATATACAAGGGGAAAATATCCAACTTTATTTATTAAAGCTTATATTTTTTGCCTACAGATGGTATAGACCATCTTGAGGAATCTCATCCTAGGCTCAACCCAAAATCAAACATATAGCCATATCAAGTAGACCATTTGTAATCAATAAGAGTACTCATTGTTACACCATTAGATCCTATTAGGCTAATTCTACACCATTGTTAAATACAATTCATTAAGTTCCCTTAACTCATTCATAGCCATCTAATGCAAATTTCAACCTTTGATTGAAGCATATTAAAGAGGGAAGGTCAAATGAGTTTAGGAACAACCCCAAACCTTGGAAATATTTTTAAAACATATCTCATACACACTTGGGTTACAGAGGCATCCTTCACCCAAGGATTGTTGGTCTAGGGGCACCATGTTAGTTCATTTTTTGTGTAAATTTGGTCAAAAAAGGTCATTTGATAGGTTTTAGGATGTTTGAGTCTTATTTTGTCTAATAAGGTAATAATAGACCATTTGGAGTTGTAATTTGAGTCCAATGTGATCCATTTTTTAAAAAGTGTCAATATTCTCAAAAGTTGTCAAAAATGCAAAAAAAAGTGTAAAATAGGAAGATGAAGAGTCAAGTTGGTTTCTCTCATTGGGAAAGTAGTTGAAACTGAATGGTCATGATGTGTAAGGATTTTAAAAACCTTGTTGAATGTTGGGAGAGAGTTTGGTCATTGAAAATTTGAATTTGAATATTGAAATCATTGTTTTTTCTGCGTTCTCACAAAGTAATTTGTTGCTCCAATCTACAATACAGCCTGGTACGGCCTACAGAAGATCACTAATTCTCTTAGGTTGATGGAGAATTGATCTAAATCCATTTTGGCTTTTATTTCATTGAGTTTCATTAATTTTCAAGGTTGTTATTGCATTTTTCTTGTTAACTGTCATAAAACTTAGAATTCAAGGGTTTGATAGTGAAAAATGAAGATTTAGGCCATTCCACCAGGTGAAATTTGTAATAGCTTGGTAGAATGACACAATTTGGTGTATGTTTTGAGTTTATGTGATATCCAATAGTAGGGAAGGCAGTTTGTAGAAGTTAGGTTGTTTCCCCAATTGCAATTCTTCATGTTTTGGGTGAAAAGTGATGCTTTGAGTGCAGGGTTTGTACAAAGGCTCTTGGAATTGGTCATGTAAAGGTTGTTATAAAATTTGAAGATAATATTTGAGGTGTTCAAGGTGTTGGTTGGCAGTGTAGAGGTCTGGAGTATGAAGATCCAATAAACCCTCATTGGAATCAAGCCAAAATAGGGTTTAGATGAGTTTTTGTAGTTTGATGAGTTAGGGAATGATTCTATTGGGAAAAATTGTGGAATCAGTCTATTTGTGACTTGTGTTGATCATTGGAATAGGAATTTAGGGTTGAGAAGGTATTTGTTGAGCACTTTCTTTGCAAAACATGCCTAATTGGCTTAAGGGGCAACATAGAAACAATTGTTTAAGGGTATTGTTCTAAAACAATTATATTCACAAATGAGATATGTTTAAGAATTCCATAAAGGGTGTCAAGAAAGTAGATCCTTTGGTGGGTTTGAGGAGGTTTGTGAAAGATATTTGTAAATACAATCATTTGGAGGGCTACTAGGAAATGAAGGTGAATGGTGAGTAGGACAACAAAATTGAGATTTGTGTGATTGGAGATTGTTTGAATTTGACCAAATTGTGATTGTAGGAAGGTTTTCTTCCCTACTTTGCATTAATTGGTATTAGAGCATTAGGTATTAGAAATTTTGAAGGAGAAAAGCTGAGTTTTGAAGAAGGAAAGGTTGGAAGTTGAAAAGACAAGATGCCGCCTAAAGCTAGTGTAGTACATACAAAAGAGATAAAGTTGTTGAAGGAGTCCCAAGAAGCAATCTTAGCCAGATTTGCAGCATTAGAGACAAAGCAAAGAAGAGGAAAGGCCACTAAAGAGGAAAGTGACCAAGAGGAAGAGTGTGAGGATGAGAACCCTAGAGAAAGAGTCCAAGATGATGAAGAGGAATTGGACCCAGATGAGAGAAGAATGATAAGGATGCTGAAAGTTGTAAAGGGAGATGCTTCTAGTGGGAAAATAGATGAGTCAATGTATAATGGCAAGTTGGATGCTAAAGAGGTATTGGATTGGATAGATGCAATTGATAATTCTTTGAATACAAGGAGGTTGCTGATGGTCAGAAGGTAAAGTTTTCAAAAACTAAGTTGAAAGGACCCGCTCTTACATGGTGGAATTATGTTCAAGAGGAAAGAGTGAAGAAGGGGAAAGCAAAAATAAGTTCATGGGATAGGATGGTGTCAAAGGTAAAAATCCATTTTTTTCCAAGTGATCATGCAATACAAACATTCAAGAATTTGCAAGGCTTAAGGCAGAAGGATAATGATGTCATGGTCTATACTGAAGAATTTCACATGTTGAGTATTAGGGCTGGTTGTGTTGAAGATGAAAATAAGAAGATAGCAAGGTACATGAGTGGTTTGAGATTTCAAATTCAAGATGAATTGAGTCTTGCTACTCAAAGGACAGTTGAAGAATGTTTCCAGTTGGTTACTAAGGTAGAAGAGAAACTAAAAAGAAGGAAAGAAAGACAAGGAAGAGGTAGAAGCAACACCAATAGAGGAAGAGGTACAAGGTCAACTTATAAAGACCAAGAAGAAACAAGCAAGAACAAAGACCAAGTGGCTGATCAAAGAGGTAGAGGCTTTAGAGGAAGGTTTGGTGGAGGTAGAGGTTCAAGTTCATTTTCAGGAAGGTGCTAAGTGTCCACATAAATAAAGCTCTACTTCAAGTGGTGGTGACAAAAGAGTGCAATTGGTGCAAGATCAAGATTGTTAAAGCGTTCATTCTCCTAATCAACTTGTTGCTCTTGAAGTTGGATAAAATATGATGGTGAGAAGGACATTACTCAAAGCATCAAAAGTGAAGGAGATGACTCAAAGAAGGGCATTATTCAATACCACCTGCAAATGCAAAGAAAAGGCATGTAAGGTAGTGATAGATTCAGGGAGCATTGATAATGTGGTGTCTAATGAAATGGTTGATAAACTGAAATTGGAAAGGATTCCTCATGAAACACCCTAAAAAGTGTCTTGGTTGAATGATGATCAATCAATTTTAGTTAATGAACAAGATTTGGTTGATATAAGGATATCATTCTTTGTGATGTGTTGCCCATGAATTGTTGTCATTTGTTGCTTGGAAGACCATGCCAGTTTGATAGACATGCCATATATGATGGAAGAGATAATACACATCAGATTGAGAAGGATGGAACCACTTTTACATTAACCCCATTGTTGGAAGATTTGAAGGAAATTACTAAGGTAGAAAACATGATCATGATGGGAAAGGAGTATATAAAGATAGAGGAAGACAAAGATGAAGAGTGTGCAGCCACTTCAAGGCTTGAAGATGCTAGTACAGTAAGTTTGAGGAATGATTCCAGGTTAGAGAGAAGAAAAGATGATGATAAGTTGGTGTCAAGAGTAGACAAAGAGAAGGTCAAGGATGAATTGCAAGATTGGGTAGAAAAGCATGTTGAGATCATGTTGGGAAATATAATTTGTCCATTGAATGCAAAGGAGGTTAGAGGGAAGTCATTTTTTGTCAGTACAAAGGTTTCTAAACTTGATAACACAAAGGTTCTTGGGGCAGGAAATCTGAGAAAAGAAATGAAAGAAAAAGGGGAAGTGAATAAAGGTGAATGAAAAGGCCAAAGGGGTGAGTTCAAGTGTGTGTCAAGAGTTAAGAACAAGATGGATCGGAATATATATGGAAAAGTTATGCTTACAGGTTTGAAGACAGGTTTCACATTGTTTCCAAATGAGAAGAAATTCAAAGAACATACAACAAGATAGTTTGTGAAAAAGGAGCAATTCCTAGGTGGCAAGGAGCCTAACAATGTAAAGAACAATGCAAATCTTAAGTACCTAATCTAGTGGAAGATATTACTAGGTGGAGGAGCATTTGAAGATCAAGGAGATGAGGTTATCAAGTTGGACAAGCTACAATTCAATTCTCAAAGGGGCTTGAGATCTTTTTCAGGCTGGGTGTATGGTGCAGGGGCACCATGTTCATTTTTTTTGCAAATTTGGTCAAACAAGGTAATTTGATAGGTTTTAGGATGTTTGAGTCTTATTTTGTCTAATAAGGTCATAATAGACCATTTGGAGTTGTAATTTGAGTCCAATGTGATCCATTTTGTAAAAAGTGTCAATATTCTCAAAAGCTGTCAAAATGCAAAAAAAAGTGCAAAATAGGAAGATGAAGAGTCAAGTTGGTTTCTCTTGTTGGGAAAGTAGTTGAAACTAAATGGTCATGATGTGTAAGGATTTTGAAAACCTTTTTGAATGTTTGGAGAGAGGTTGGTCATTAAAAATTTGAATTTGGATATTGAAATCACTATTTTTTATGCATTCTCACAAAGTAATCTGCTACTCCAACGTATAGTACGGCCTTGTACGACTTGTAGAAGATCAATAATTCTCTTGGGTTGATGGAGAATTGATCTAAATCCATTTTGGATTTTATTTCATTGAGTTTCATTAAGTTTCAAGGTTGTTATTGCATTTTTCCTGTTGACTGCCAGAAAACTTAGAATTCAATGGTTTGATAGTGAAAAATGAAGATTTAGGCCATTCCACCGAGTGAAACTTATAATATCTTGGTGGAATGGCACAATTAGGTGTAGGTTTTGAGTTTATGTGATCTCCAAGAGTAGGGAAGGCAGTTTGTATAGGTTAGGTTGCTACCCCAATTGCAATTCTTCATGTTTTGGGTGAAAAGTGATGCTTTGAGTGTAGGGTTTGTACAAAGGCTCTTGGAATTATTCATGTAAAGGTTTTTATAGCATGTTTAGGTCATATTTGATATGTTCAAGGTGTTGGTTGGCAGTGTAGAGGTTTGGAGTATGAAGATCCAATAAACCCTCATTGGAATTAAGCCAAAATAGGGTTTAGATGAGTTTTTATAGTTTGATGAGTTAGGGAATGATTCTATTGGGAAAAAATGTGGATTCAGTCTATTTGTGACTTGTTTTGATCATTGGAATAGTAATTTAGGGTTGAGAAGGTATTTGGTGAGCACTTTCTTAGCAAAATGGGCCTAATTAGCTTAAGGGGCAATGTAGCAACAATTGTTTAAGGATATTGTTTTGAAACAACTATATTCACAAATGAGATTTGTTTAAGAATTCCATAAAGGGTGTCAGGAAAGCAGATCCTTTGGTGGGTTTGAGGAGGCTTGTGAAAGATATGCCTAAATACCATCATTTGGAGGGCTACTAGGAAATGAAGGTGAATGGTGAGTAGGACAACAAAATTGAGATTTGTGTGATTGGAGATTGTTTGAATTTGACCAAATTGTGATTGTAGGAAGGTTTGCCTCCCTGCTCTACATCAATTTCCTACATACTCACTTCCAAACAAGATCAAAGTTGCATGTAGTTCTCCTCACAAGATCTCTCACAAGGAACACACACCTAGGTTCCCATACCCAATAATTCATAACCATTTAAGTACCATTACTCAAGGGAGTGAATTAGAATGAATAATCTAGAAGGAAAACCATACGAGGGATAAAGATCAAGAAATTTAAGAATTCACTATTTTCCAATACCCAATTATAAACAAACCATAACTCATCAAGTTTATCAACTAATCACAAACCCCAATTTCTTGGTTACAATTTCATACCCCAATAGGCTTCCTGTTATTTATTCCCAACAATTAATAGTGCTTAATGGTATGTAGGGTAAACTAACCCCACTCCCAATTTAGAAAACCTATACAATGACACTTCCATCCAAGGACATCAAGATCTCAAATTAGACCTCACCATCCTTATTAGTCCTAATTCAACATCAACATCCCAAAATATCTTATAAGTTATCTCCTTGTCATACAAGTTAGGATGATTACTTAACAAGAAATTCTCCTTGATTGCACTTTTAGATGATGAAAATGTGAATCATGTAAAATAGGAACAATGCAATTATGACATAGAGAAGACCTTGATTTTCTCACTCAACAAAGCTTAAGATCTATACATGAATCAAATAATGAAAAATTATACCATAGAAAATACATTGATTTTCTCCATTGTTTTATTGATATTTATTTGAATGCTTGATATGTGGGTTTATTTTAAAATAGCATAATCAAGATAGCACAGTGATTGTATGATAGTATGGATTTGCAATGATAATGATATATGATCACATATAATAAATAGATAAGAGAGCTAGGTAAAATGTATTGATATGAACTTGCTTAATAATGACAATTCTTGATAATGCTAGCCAGCTATGGAATAATTTATGGATGAAGGATTTTATTTATATGCTTCACTTGATATTTGGTCAATGATAGAGATTAGTTAGAAGAATCAATAGATGAGAAAAAATGAGACAGGGAAATAACTAAAATTAGTAAATAGATTTAATTGATGAGGTGGAATAGTTGGAAGAATTAAATATTTATTTAATTCATAGAGTATAATTGGGGAAATAAATAAAATATTTATTCTATTTATTTATTTTGGAGGAAAAAAGTTTAAAAAATTATTTTAATTTATTTAATTATGGAAGAAGTGTTAGCTAATTTCAAAAATTATTTAATTATAGTAGATCAAAAAGAAATAATTTGAAATTGTTTTAATTTAATGATGGAGGAAAATGATAGATTAATTAAATAAATAGAAATTATTTAATTAATACAGATATAAGGAAACTTCAAGATAATTAAATAATTAAAAAAATATTTAATTAATAGATAGAAGAATTTATGACAAAATGATAAAATGAAAAAATGAAAATGTGTTCATCACTTTTAGGTGTCTGCATTTTTCCCCTGTTTGAGACAATGCATTTCATGACATTGTTTCAAAGAAATGATGTTCATATGAAAGTTTTTTTGGTGATGTACCCTAATGGATTGAGGGATGGAGGTAGGATGGTCCCTTGAGGGATTGGCCAAAATTTTATTCTTTTGGTCAAGCTCATGACATGAAGGATAAACTAGGTTTGTGATAATGATGATGATATGATGATACTAATACATATGTTATAGACGTGATTTTATTTTTGTTTATATATGATTCTATTATGATGATATTATGATACGATGATATGTATGTTATGAGTTATATTTGTGTGCGCAAGAAATGTGAATGCAATGAGATGCAATGATGGCAATTAGATTGTTGATCAAATATTAGATGAAGCCTATAAATGAGAAATGACATGGATGGAAATATGCAAGATGGATGGACATGAAAATGGAAAGATGCTTATGTAATGGTTATGATAAAGAAAACGTGAAGATAAATCCTTATTTTGATATAGCAAGTGGATATTATGCACCAAGGTATAAGAAATCAAGATGAGGTTGTATCCCTTGTATGGATTTTGACTTTGCAAACAAAAAGGGTTGTCCCTATTCATACCAAACATACAAAAACCTTGTCAAATCTATGTGAGAGTAAAATTTAGAGCATATTTGTTCTAATACACAAAAGGTATGACTTGATATGCAAAGGATGCATGTTTATACAAGAAGCTACATCTACACATACAAGGTAAATATTCACCATGGTCATATTACAAGAACATCCCATAAACACAACATACAAAAAACAATGACCATTCCCCATTTGAAGCTTCTATAAACACACCAAGATATAGAAATATCGATGTGGTGTTGAGTAAGCAAAAGAATAAGATAAAAAGATAAATCAATAAAGAAAAGGACCAACAAATAAAACAAGCCAACAACCATTATATCTCTTGCCAAAAGATAAGCTCAATTTAAGATAGGGCCTATTTTGGGAAAGATGCATCTGCTAAGGCCTAGATTTGGATAAAGATAAGTTGGGAAAAAATCTATGCAAACAGTAGACGTAGTTCAATAGTAGTCCCTTGCATTAGATTTTCATGAAAGATCAATGTTTCATGTAATGTGTAGTTTTCTCTATTTTTTTAGTGTCAAGTGTAGGTAGTGTTTGTGTAAATTGTATTCTCAAGATAGTGACACAAATCCAATCCAATGTCTAGGTCAAGGAAACTTTCCCTTGGTTAGGTATAAGATCATTTACTATGAGATGGAAAAGCGGATTGAAATTTATTATGATAGCTAGCTAGGTGAAACAATATATACTAATAATTATCAAGCCATGATAGGTGGATAGGTGGAAGATATGAGAATGAATATCTAAGGATTATGTTGCAAGGGAACAAGATGCCCCATACTAGAGGTAGTGCAACCATGGATAGAAGATAGTAAATGATTCTTAAGATGAGAGGATGGTGCTTAAAAGACATGGATTGTGGAGAAAGTAAGGGTTCACATTGTCCAAAGAATACATGGATACTTTTTTTCCCCTAGTTTTATCAAGATCAAAGATGAAAGGGTATGTGGATGGATTAGATAAGATGAGGATATATGATGAAGCATACAGATAGGATAATCAAGATCAAAGGAAGGAAGGAAGAATGTATTTGGATAGGATGAGGGATATGTGATGGAATGGATGACTTAGGGGTGCATGAAGCTTTTGGACGAGCTAGTTTGGATGCCAATTTAGTTTGTGCTTTGATATGCATTGCCTGGATAGCGATAGTGGGATCTTGTGGAGGATTGGGATCATGAGGGGGATTAAGAGGGATGTTGGGATCTTGAGATGGAGATAGAGATGGGGAAGAATCATAAGGGGAAGTGGAAATGATACCTTGCTCTTGATTAGGAATAGTATCTTGAGATGAATTAGGAGGTATATCATGAGATGGAATGGAAGGGATTCTTAGGTCTTGATATGGAGTAGAATCGTTTGCAAGATTGGAAGGGTTGTTTTGAACTTGAGATAAAAGAATATATTTGGATCAAATGGAATGGACATCTTGAGGTGTTATTTTACCCCTACATGTATTGGTTTTTTCTACTCAAGCTATGGTGTATTCATATGGAACAAAGGTATAATTTGCATCTTTGATGGTGTTACCCTTGTTGGAGGGGTTCCCTTTACCACAATTAGGGATTGGATTTTTGTATGACTTGAGATAATTATTGGATGAAGAGGGACAATATTTGACATAAATATCACCTCGGTCTATAAGATCATAAATAAGATTTTTTAGTTCTATACAATTAAGAGTTTTATGACCTTTGACCCTATAATATTCACAAAATTAATTATCTTTGTACCACGATGGTTCAGCCCAAGGTTCATAGTTTTTGATCTCTAGTAATTTAATAAGATTAGATTGAACTAATTTTTATAAATCCGATTCAATAGGATCCCCTAAAGGAGTGCATTTTCATCTTGGGGCATTGTTTTGTCTAAGTGGTCCCTTAGGAATGGTAACACATTAAGTATTTTTTGTATGTTTAGTGATAATTGTGTTAGATGGTGATTGCATATTTTGGATGGCTTTGGTGTCTACTACACCATCATTGACAATGTTTTTTGTATTTCACCCAAAGATGAGGTTTATCATTAGATTAAGAGCCATTGTCTTTGTTTTCCTTATAGATTTTCACAAGGCCTTTAGCAATGAGATATTTTTTAATGGTTATTCCTTTTTCTATGATCTCATCAAATGTATTAGCACATTGGATTTATAGGTGAAATACCATTTCTTAATTTAGGTTTTGGGTGTATATGTGGACAAGTTGTTTTTCAGGGATAGTGATGAAGTAAGAAACCAAACCTCATTCACACACTCACAACAATCTGTAAATGTAACTCAAATTTTTTCTGAATCAACACCAAAAATCTGCTAGTAAGGTCTCATGTTTCTCATTCAAAGACATGAATTGTTACAAAAACAAAGCATAAGTGAATTATAATATTTTGCAGCCATATGGGGCTGATGAAAATTATTAAAAAATTTATACAAATATGATTTACAACAGCAAATAAAAATTAAAAATTTATCTCCTTCAATTTGCCTTCTTTCACAATATTCTAGCTTCTTCAACCCGCATTCATCGTTATAAATCACTACTGAAAATAAACCATGAAACCATGAACCTTCTTGCTTCTATAATACACCTTCAAACCTGTAATAAAAATGTCTTCTTAGTCTCTTTCAACCTTCTCTTAGTTGAAGCTCTCAATCTCCCTTCACATAGACTTCACTAGCCCACTATCTCTCCAAATATGAAGCTCACTAGCTCCCTAAACCACGGGCTTCTATGCAAATAGAAATATGCAACAATGGAGTCTTCAAATCCTCTCTTCAATCTGAAAGAATCTCCCTATCTCACCTACAAAAATCCCAAAGCCACCTTCCCAAATGACAAGGCTTGAATATGTAGATTTGTGACTGAGGAAAACCACAATGGTTTTTCCAAAACCATAAAAAAAACCCGTCACTTTCTGCCATTACTACTCCCTCATTCATCTAAATATTTTAAAACAGTCTTTTGGGTTTTGTGCGTCTCCTTCTCAAATTTCCATAACATTTTTAAATTTCTTGATTTCGTTATGATATGAGGAAGTTATGGCCATTTCATTGAGACTAGGTCTCATAATTACGACCCAGATATGCAACAACATGCAAAGCTTGTGGCCAACATGCAAATGCATGCAAATAAAGCAATTGAACATGCATACCAAGTGGCCCCACCTAGAAATGAGATGGAAAAATAGAATATTCCACCATTGATGCCTTTGAAACATTTACTAGAGCATATTTCCTCAAAATTACATTTACAATTTTTTCTTGCAAGGAATATTACTAAGTTGAAAATCAAAATATTTATTCTCCTAACCCCTAAGCACTTATTGAAAATAAACCAAATTAAAATAATAATATTTTTGGTGATGTAATATTGCCTTACACCCTGGATTCTCCTGCATAAAATAGGCCATGAGAATTTGCTTGCCATATTTCTCCATCATTGTAAGAAGATGACAAAGGATTCTCCATTTTTTTTGTATTACATAGATCATTCATAGAGATTCCATGCTCCATATTATATGAAAAATGAGCAATGAAATTTTGAGCTGAAATATTCCCAACCCAATCTGATCTGATTTTTCTGGGTTTATATTTTCAAGAAGTCTTTGACCAGCAAATAGGAGAGGTTTTGTTTTGCTTTCTTTTGCATTTTTTTCTATTTTTTTGGCGTTTTTACGTTTTATGCATATAACATGACATATACAAATGATGAAAATGGAAAATAATGGAAGTATACAAAGATTCTATTACTAAAGACTAAAATTACATAGATTTGGGCTAAATGCAACATACCCCATTCATCAATAGACCTGGAAATGAAATATTACATGAATGAAACAAACTTTCAGGTCTGATATAATCCTGGGATAGGAAGTTTCACCCTTCCAACTCTAAATTTGACTCCACAATCTAGCTTCAAGTACAAGATGATTTCCTCTAATTGCTGTGAGTGAATTTCTAGCTCCAAAACCCCCCAAAACTCCACTTGGCACCTAGGGTTCGATGCCCAAATGCCTAATGGTGTATGGCTGACTGTAATACTGCTCTAAGATGGTAGAAATGTCCTCAGAAGGGGCTGATCTACAACTTGATATGAATTTTTTTCCTTCCAAATGACTGATCTACAATATCCTTCCCAAATAAATGATGCCAAACTGATAATGAAGCTTCTCTATGATGTTTTTTCCTTCTAGAACGCTAGGGCTACGTCCAACACTCCCTTCTCCCAAGAGTTTTTATTCTTGGAAAACCAAATCTGCATGTGGAAACCCTTCTTGAGCTCCAACCTACAAGTTGCTCTGGAAATATAAACTAATAATGTCTCAAATGGCTGCCTCTAATTCTTTTTTTATAACCTTTTACTATTCCCCCAAAGAGGTCACCCCTTTTAGGGTTTTTACTTGGAATCGTGAAGAATTTTTAGCATTTTTTATTAAACTTTACTTGGCCTCCCTCAAGCAAGGCGTAGCTTTCCTCTTGGCCCCTTTTTATCATTAAATTTGTTTTCAAAAGACACAGTTATGTCTCCTAGGCATCATGGCACAAGGGGGGTGAACTTTTCACTATTCACCCTTTCACTATTCCATTAGAACCAACTTTAATAATTCCAAATTAACTTTGTATTCAACCTTTGGCTCCCAAACTGAAGGATCGAAAAGCTCCCAGCAAGGCTCCACAACCCTTGGTCGGGTCCCCTAACCAAACTGCTGACCTACGAGAACCCCAAAAGTAGGTCAATCTCTGCTAAGTTCTGAGTTGTCTAAGGAAGGGACATTACAGAGCTAACTCATAAAAATACTTGATCCCATGGGTAGGTGGGAGAACCATTCAATGGATTGACCTCCTAAACTTTGAGGAAAGAGGCGCATTAAATAAGTATCATTGTAAGCAACCTCAAGAAAAGCTAAGTAAAATTCCCTTATATGTTCACATGGATCACCTTTTCCTTTGTATTTTTCAAATTTAGACATTTCAAATTTAGTAGGAAAGGGGATCATGGGTATATACCTATCAAAGGGATAAAGGCATATGTCTTCCAATGTATAACTCTTCTTAGTGTGTCACATTTCAATATTTTCTATATTTTGTTATAGGTCCTTAATTTGTGCTACCAAATCATTTGTGGGTGCCGAGGTAGATATGTTGAGAGGTGTGTATGTGGAAAAATATGGAGGGTTTTGTGGGATATATGTGCTTGTGAGTATATTAAACATAGGTTCTTGAGAGGTGCATGAGATGGGAGGGTAACCTAGAGGGTTAGCTATGGGAACACATGTAATGACATGATTGGATGGGATGTGGTATTGATTAGGTGACACATTTTTTGGAAAGACATTAATAATGTTTGAAATTGTTGATAAGTGGAATGATGGGATGTAGAGGGTAAGGTTGCGATAAGTTGTGAATGTGTTGGTTGTGGTATATATAGGATTAAAGCAATGATGTGACATCTAAATAATTTGTTTGAAATAGGTTTGATAGAAGAGGCACTTTTGCATGTTAGATTTAGTAATACTTGGAATAGAATGTGTAACGGTATGGGGTGGATCAAGCGGAAGCGAAGGGTGATCCCAGTTACAGAGCTGCCAGCAGTGGTGGTTTCTTCTTTACCTTCTACTTCTAGGGCTAGACCTCGAGTCAAGGTTACCATGAAGCCGCCTGAAGGGGTTAAGATGGGGGTTAATTCAAAAGGAAAAAGCATCACCAAAAGGAAATAGGTTGAGAAAGAGCCAACACTTCCAGTTGTAGAGACAGTACTTCAAGAGCCAGCATTTCCAGATGTAGAGACAGTACTTCAAGAGCTAGCATTTCTAGTTGCAGAGGCAGTACTTCCAGAGCCAGTTATTTCATCGGAACCAGTAATTCAGGCTGAGGCCGGTTTGTCATCTCCAGGTTCACCTTTTTCACCACAATCGTCTCCTATAGATATTGATTCAGAGCCTGAGTCTCCGATACATGAGACCTTCATACCAGTGGATCCGCCAGTAGCTGATATAGTAGAAACGACTCCACCTCGAGAGCATAGTGTTCCTTATTCATCTTGGCTCGAGAAGTCATTGGGAAGAGAGAGGCGTATTTCTTTGTATGATCTTGATTTATCTGAGTTTGGTGAACCCTATCAGAACAAGTTGAATAAGAGGGCCAGAAAGTAGATTAACACTGAGAAAAATCCTGAGGCAAAGATCATCATAGAGGTTGCTACTCCTCCAGAAGGCAAGTACTTGGATGAAGTTGATGTTAGTGATTTTACCTTCATCAAAACTAATCTGGGTAAGAGTACTCGACACACCGACGTGAATCTATTCAGGGTCATTGCGAGTAATCTAGAGGAACGCGTCATGAAGGATGGTGAGGATAAGGTAGTTCTCAAAACTGAAATCAGGCAACTCTGCATGTACATCTCGAGTTTGCTTCATGGCAGCGAGGGGCAAGCAACTTTACTCCCACAGCTTCGAGAGACCGTCGTAGATCAGTAGAGGATTCACCACTTGGTTAATCGAGGAAAGCTACTGGATACCTGGATTGAGGACTTTATCATTGTCGGTCGACACCTCCTCATAGAGCTATATCAGTTGAGGGTTGATGCACATAGTCTTCACCAGAGAATTTAGGAGCTCGAGATTTTCATAGCCGAGCATAAGCTGAAGGACCTGATTCTGATATCACAGCTTGCGGGAATCTATGATGCCATTGAAGCAGATGGAGATCAAAAGAATGTCTTCACTTGGAGAGAGTTGTATCTTTGTAGGGTGGAGACATATGACAAGATTTCTGCTAAGATGAACATGTTTCAGGAAAAGGTTGTTGCAGCTCTTCGTTTCATCAGTGAATACATCACTCAGATCCCATGTCATTATCGGCATGAGGATGGTACATATGCCGAGTTAGAGGCAGTTCAAGCTGAGTTCGAAGAGTTAGTTCAAGATAACCTAGGTAGAGGGCCAGAGGCATCCAAGATGGAGGAGTTTACAATGCTGACTATTAGTTTCAAAAAGGTGACCACAGAGGTTAGAGATAGTCAGAGGGAAATCCGGGATGGAGACAAAGAGTTAGACAAACAATTAATCATCGTGGACAATGTCAAAGTGCCAGATGATGATACTATTGATAAATTCTTGGAGGAGATGATAAACTTGGAGTAGACTTTCAGTTAGACCATGTAGTTGTTTACAAAGATGAGTCATAAGAAGCAGTTAACTCGAGGCTTCTTTCCGAGTTAACTTGCTGTTACACATTGTATGCATTTCTTTCTTGGAAACATCTACATACACTTGGAGCTTAGATTAGATCTTTCAGTTGACTGATGATAGCATTCCAGTTGAATTTCTTTCAATAAGGATGTGCATGTTGCACCTTGTCCATTTAGGTTAGATGTTTCAGTTAACTGATGATACTTTTCTAGTTAACTGTATAGTTTCATTCAATTAGGGTTTAGGAATAAGATCTTGCATGTCTTGCAAGATTGTAGTTGACTCAAGGTGATTTTAGGGTTTCCTACACCTTGAGGTCTATAAATAAGAGCATTCAACTCATTTGTATTTTAACTTTTGCTTGATAGCATACATGTTGCACCTACCTTGCCTGTAGTATTGCTATTATTGTATTTGTTCAGGGAACTTTTACAAGAGATTAATATATGTTGCGCCTACCTTGCCTGTAATATTGTCTTTTTGGATTTGTTCATGAGTATTTGTTTTTATAATGAATTGTTATGCCACTCGGGTTCCATGCAATTATTATGATGAATGCTTTCCTTAGTTAGATATAGTGGCTAGTTCGATCATGGATTGTATGCGTGTCTCGCCTATGCAATTTGCTGTCCTAGTTGTCTATCTTTTGTATTTTGTTATCAATAGGCCTATTCGAATTAAGCAAATAGTTGTGCCCACCTTGCCTTCATGTTGAGAATTCGTACTTAAAGCCTATCGTATGATGTGTGTGATAATAAGCTTATTTAGTCGAGCAAATAGTTGTTCCCACCTTGCCTTCATGTTGCAAATCTGTACCCAACTTATCGTATAAAAACCATTCCTGCTCCATTTCCTCACGCTCTATTTTCTTGAGGAAACTGGATAGATTTTAAAGAAGTTAGCTTAGTTGTAGTTAGATGATCTGTGAAACTAGAAAATACTTAGCTACAACGTTCTAGGTTTTCTTAACCTTGTGCCTCTACCAGCTGAGAACAAAAAGATAGGATTTAGTTTAGTTTTCTATTCCATGCATTCCAACACAACGAGGGAGCTTCCCCTCCTAATTTGAAGAGCACTCATTACGCAGTGTGCATAGCTGTACATACAAACTCACACTCCAGAGGTGTTAGTTCTTACGCCAACAGTTTTCTGGCACCCACCGTGGGGCACGAGGCAAGAAAACATTCAAGAAAGCTTCACGCTTTATGTCATGGGAATGACCATTTGGCATCCTACTGCTCCAGTTCAACAACCAGGACTTACTTCCGCTACCTTACAGCTAAACTTTGTGCTAATTCAAGGCGAGTTGTCAAACATCATCAGTAGCTTGCAAAGTTTTATCTTTGAAAATCATACGTCTACTACTCAGTGGAGGAACGCAACTACTACTCTGGATAAAGAAGAAGAAAAGACGGATCTTGCAGCAGGTAGACCAGTTTTGCCTCCACCCGCGTGGGAATAAAGCAACTTGGCTTACCAAGTTTACTACAGAAGGAGGCACAATCCTCCTATTCAAGAAGAACCGTGCTTTGAGGAGGTTCCTGAGCATTTTCTAGAAGGATTAGAAGAAGAATCTCCAGTCTCACCTGTCACAATGGGTGACAACGACAACAACAACGGTAACGTGAGACGTCCAACCCCACTACCTTGGGGCAATAACATCAGACCGTTGGCCTTACAAGGACATCATGAGCTGCCTAAGGGATCGCGAAAGCACTTTCCTCGGTTCCATGGCGATGGATCTAAACATCTAGATGAACACATTTCAACATTCACAACGGCTTGTTCCGTTTTGCATGTTCCACATGAAGACATAGCTATTCGTCTCTTTATTGAGACCCTGGAGAACAATGCATTAGACTGGTTTCATAATCTTGAGCCTGGTCTTATCACAAGTTGGGCAATCATGAGTGAGAAATTCTTGGCAAGGTTCAAGCCTGCCGAGGATAATCATCAATTATTTGCACAACTCTCAAATTCAAAGATGGAGCCTACTGAACCAATGAGGGAATTCATAGCAAGGTTTAACCGCCTTGTTACACGTCTTGCCCATACATTAAATCCATCTGATGAGATTTTAATGAGCAACTTCATCAATGCACTACCATCAAAAATAGCATTTCTCTTAAAGTCAAGTGAAGGAGTAGAGTTACAACTCACTCAGGAGGAAGCTATCAAAATTGAAGACAATATGATCACGACGGGCAAGATGAGGAATGATTCAATCAGACCGCTTGTTCAAGCGTCTGCTGATCCACTACTTCAGAAAGTAGCCAACGAGGTGACCATTCTCAAGAGACAGTCACCCACACAAGGGCAGCAAGCACTGCCTACACAACAGTCATATCAACCACCATATCAAACTCAACAACTGTACCAGCCAAAGAGGAATAACTTTCAGCCTTTCAACAACTACAAATCAAAGTTTCCGCAAGGACAACAAAGGCATCTTGAAGCTAAGAAGTCTATAGCTTATTGCACTTTCCATGACACAATTGAACACACTGGATCTACATGTCCAGAGAATCAAAGAATGAGTCAACTCATGGGATTTGTTGAGGCTACTCCTAGTTCAAGTTTCGTACCTTCACCAACTACAAATGTTGTCTCACCATAGATAGACAAATTTGATGGCGACTCCGCAATGGGATACTTTGATAGAGAACCCGTTAATGAACAAGAAGAAGAAGAAGAAGAAGACTACTGCCGATACTCTCTTGCGGTCAATCATGAGAACATCTCATCGCCTATGTTTACATGTGCACAACACTTCAAATCATAGAAAGAAGAAGAGGAAAAGTGGAAGTTTGATGAAAAAGGAAAGGAAGTGGCTTCCACTTCCAATCAAAGATCTTCACAAGTAAACACCATGCCGGTTGCTCAGGATCCATCCTCTGCAAACTTCAACATTGTGTCTTCCATGATGAAGACAAAGGTACAAATTTCACAACTGGAGTATCTTCAGGATCATCCAAAGCAACTAGAAAGAATCTTCAAGGTGGTAAAGAAGAAGGCTGCAATTCAACCTATATTACTTGAATCCTTTGTACCAGCAGAAGACAAGCCAAAGCCATTCTATATATCTTTGTATATAGGAGGTTTTCAACTTAGCAATTGCATCATAGATAGTGGAGCATCCAACAACGTTATGCCTTTACAAATCATGAATGCCTTGGGACTTTCGTGCACCAAAACCAAAGAAAAGTGTTATTCACTTGAATCAAAGCTGGTGCCGTTGGTTGGCCAACTAAAAGATGCGCAAGTAAGGCTAGCGTCTTGTCCAAAAAAGAAGATTATGATGACTATCTTGATCGCTGACATTCCTACAAGTTATGGGATGTTGCTCAACAGGAGTTTTTGCAAGGATCTTGGAGGAGAAATTCAGTTGGATTGGTCATTCGTGACAATTCCATTGAAGAAGGGTAGTTTCAAATTGGAGCTTGAGGTGAAATCAAAGTTTACGGTGGTTAAGTCCCAGTTTCCACATGCACAAGTGTTATATCAAGACACAGGACCGGGGACTTATGCTATGATATCTGATGTCAATGAAGATTGTCAGAATTTTGCACTTTCCACAACTACATCACATGAAGAATAAAAAATGTGGAGGATGTAGTTTGATGGCAGTTGTTCAACATCAGGATCAGGAGCGGGAGTAGTGATCATCTCTCCCGAAGGTTGCTTATATCCATTGGCATATAGGTTGCAATTTGAATGCACCAATAATACTGCAGAGTATGAGGCACTTTTATTGGGTCTTAAGAACGTGAAGGATATGGGGATCAAATTACTTAGAGTTGAAGGAGATGCAGAGCTCATTGTCAAACAAGTCAGGGAGCAGTTTCAAGTTATAAAGAATCGCCTTCAATCCTATAGACAGAGGGTGTGGAATGCCATCGACTGGTTCGATGCTTTCAACATCCAATATATTCCAAGAACGGACAATAGCAGAGCTAATGCCCTCGCAGTATCAATCGCTCTTTTTAGGCCGCATTCTGACTTTCGTCAGAATTCTTTTGCTATTGAGCTAATCTATAGGCCAGCTGTACCAGATAATGTAGACAACTGGCAAGTCTTTGATGACGATGATGACATCAAAGAGTTTCTCGTTATGGGAGACAACTACAAAGAATTGTTCTTTGAAGGAAGTCATACTCCTTTCAAAGAGTCAATTGTTGAAGACTCTGAAGCTATGGAATCCGGAATCATACAATTGAAAGGAAATAAGATTCCCAAGGGTTTTGTATCTTTAGAGGATATTTTTGACTGGCATGACTGTTTCATTCAAAATCAGAAGATGTCAGGTGTTAATACTTCTGCTGAACATTTCCAAGTGAACATCGACACTGAAGACAAACCTCGGTTTGTTAATCTAGGCAAGTGTTGTACTACAGAAGAAGCTGAGAAGTTTACCGCCTTGTTCAAACAATACAAGGATGTATTTGCCTGGTCATATGAAGACTTGAAGGTCTTGACACCCATAGAGTTGTCACATACAATTCCTCTAAAGTTTGATGTTAAGCCTTTCAAGAAAAAGTAGAGACATTACAATCCACGGGTTCAAGATACTATCTATGCAGAGATTCAGAAGATGGTAGACGCAAAGATAATTTATCCAATTCATCACTCCACCTGGGTGTCTAACATTGTTCCTGTGCGCAAGAAGAATGGAGAAATCAAAATTTGCATGGATTTCAGGAACTTGAATTTATCATTCTTGAAGGACAATTATCCCTTACCGATCATGGAGCATACATTGCAGACAGTCACCGGATCGGAAATGCTATCACTTCTTGATGGTTTTTCCGATTACAATCAGATTGCAGTGGCAGAGGAAGAGTAGATCAAAACAGCTTTCACCATGCCGTGGGGAACGTTTGCTTATGAGAGGATGCCTTTTGACCTTATCAACGCCGGTGCTACTTTTCAGAGAGGCATGGATTTGGCGTTTGGGGATCTTAAAAATAAAATAATAGTAGTTTATCTAGATGACTTAACCATTTTCTCAGATAAACGAAGCGATCACTTTTTGCACCTCGCGAAAGTTTTCGAAAGATGTAGGTACCACAAGATTTCATTGAATCCTAAGAAGACCATCTTCACGATGACGGAGGGAAAGTTACTTGGCCACATCGTTTCCAAGGAGGGAACTAAAATTGACCCAAATCAGGTGGATTCAATTAAGAGCCTGTCTCTTCCTACAAGTAAGAAACAAGTGCATTCCTTCTTCGGTAAAGTCAACTTTATCCGAAGGTTTGTACCAGATTTTTCAGAGCTGACGAAGGAAATCTCAGCCATGATGAAAAAGACGTCCAATTTCATATGGATAGAAGAAGGCAGACAAGCCTTCATCAAAATCAAGGAAGCTATTACTAACGCACCCACGTTGGTTCATCCTGACTTTTAGAAGGATTTCATCCTTTACTGTTATGCGTCGGAGCACACGATGTCTGCAATATTGACTCAGAAGCTCAGTGAAGAAGGAGAATCTCCTATCGCATTCATGAGTACTAGTTTTAAAGATTTTGAATTGCGCTATTCTCAAATTGAGAAGAACGTGTATGCTGTCAAGAATTTCAGGTTCTATATCTTGAATTCACATACTACGGTGTTTGTCACTGATCCAGTAGTAAAAGGTGTGCTAACTCAACAGGAGATGGGCACGAAAAGAGGAAACTGGATCGCCAGAGTTCAAGAATATGATCTAGAAATCAAGCCAACCAAGCTTGTTCGTGGGCAAGGTCTTTTTTAGTTATTGGTAGATGATGGTGATGAAAAGAGGAAAAGCAATAGTGGAACTGAACCTAAACCAGAAGAAGACTTTCCTTTGGTCCTATTAGTTGATTCTGCGGAAGAATGGTACACAACCTTGTGGTATTATTCAACTTATGGAGAATGTCCACGTCACATGGACAAATAGCAGAAGAGAACTTTAAAGCTGAAAGCACAGAGCTTTGTGCTTGTTAATAACATTCTGTACAAGTGTGGCCTTGATAGAACTTTCCTTTTATGCGTCGGCAGAGACCAACAACAGAGATTGTTGGATGCTTTTCATAGTCAAGTGTGCGGTGGTCACTTTTCATCGAGGGTTACTACATTCAAGATCCTACAAGCATGGTTCTATTGGCCAACCATGTTTCATGACGCATATGAATGGGTGTATATATGCCAGTCTTGTCAACAGTTTGCTGGTAAAGTCAGATTGGTAGCTACTCCACTCAGGCCAGCTATCATTGATGCTCCATTTCAGCAATGGGGTATTGATTTCATAGGTCCCATCAACCCACATTCCAGAAAAGGGCATGTGTATGTCCTTACAACAATAGATTATTTTACAAAATGGGTTGAAGCGGTTCCTACTAAGCGAGCTACCTCAGAAGTTTTTTGCGACTTTTTAAAGGAAAACATCATTTCATACTTCGGGGTGCCTCGCAAAATTGTGGTTGATAATGCAACAAGTTTCTCGTCAGAAGAGATACTTAATTTTTGTTTTGATCACGACATCACACTGTCACACTCATCAGATTATTACCCTCAAGGTAATGGATAGGCCGAATCATCAAATAAGAACATAGTCACAATTGTGTGCAAGCTAGTCGATGCAAATCAGAAAGCTTGCCATAGGAAAATATATAATGCTCTTTGGGCTGATAGAATCACTCCCAAATGAGCCATCGACACTTCACCTTTTATACTTTTGTATGGTACAAAAGCAATGTTACCCATTACACTAGAGTTGTCCGCTTTGCAGGTTGCATCTACAGTGGACGATGGTGAGTTCAAAGATCCAATCGAAAGGAGGATCTTGTACCTGATGAAGCTAGAGGAAGAAAGGGTGGAGGTTGTCGATAGAATCACTCAGCATCAAGAGCGAGTGAAGAATATTTTGATAAGAAAGCTCGTCCGCGAGATTTCGAGATTGGAGGTCAAGTCCTGTTATGGGACAAAAGACATGAACCTAAATGAATGCATAGTAAATTTGATTCCTTGTGGTTAGGACCCTTCCAGATACATGAATCAAGAGGAGAGAACACATACATTCTCTCACATCAAGATGGAAGGCTTCTCCCGCTGCCATACAGCGAGCAATATCTCAAGCACTTCAACCCTCTGGGGGAGGAGTGATTTTTGTAAATTTTTATAAATACTTTTTATGCTTTATCGTTATGTTGTATTGTGTTTCCCCGTTTTGTGAAGTTTTTTCGTGTTTTAGGTGATTAAAATAGGTAGTCTTGTTATAGGTGATTAGGAAAAGTCCAAGTGTATTAGGTGATTAGGAAAGAAAGTCCATACTCCGATGCCCAATGTTAAAGTCACTGGTCTACGAAACACAGAGATTCCTAGATTCTCCTATGCTATAAGTATCCGACATGGTCAGCAGACGGAGCCTAATGTTGTTCATTCCAAAATGTATATTGTTTAATTAGATCATCATAGTATTTAATTGAAAAAATCTATATAATTTTGTTTGATTAAACCATGATAAAATTTAAAAATTTAGATAATCTCTTATGCATGCAAACATCCATCAAATATTAGCACATGTATATGAAAACCTAAAACAATATATATATATATCTCAAATATACAATGTCCATACATATACAAGTGTTATCATCACTATTAAAATAGTGTTGTATATACATCAAAATAATCATGAAATACAAATATATCATCATGGAGCATGTGTATTTGAGCCCTATGGTAGGTATGGATCCTTTGGTTGGGATGATGGTTGTCTAATAGAAATTTTAAACCAAAAATGTGTCCTAGATGCACGTTTTCTATAGCTTGCATGCCTTTGACCTGACCCCTTAGTGCATATATCATCCTCCCTTAGAGAAAAATATCACTCTCTTGTAGTTGTGATATCATCCATAAGATGATAAAATTTAGGATGATCCAGGTCTGTTAGATTTGTGACATGTGTTCTTTGCAATTCTCTTTGAAGCTGACCAACTTGGCTCTGTAGAACATCACATGTTTCCTCAACACTATTTTCTATCATCATGTCCAAGTCCCTCTCTGATGTGAGTGTTTGTATCTTTGCATCCCTATGAATCTTATGCACTTGGGCCTCCTCATAAGTATCTCTAAGTTGCATTATAGGCTCAAAGATCTCTAGGTAGTGAACTGTAGTCTAATGTGGCTTGTGAGATGGTCACACCACAATCTCAATCTATGTGAATAGGACCATCTCTATCATGACTTGACCAATGAAGTTGATCCACTGTCCAAACTACAAAAACAAAAAAAACAAATACATCAATATCATATTCATGCAAATATTAGATCAAATCATGTCAAAAAATTCTACATCAAATTTTATTCTAAAGTAAAAAACCTAAAGCATAATCATATTGTCACTCGAGTCTTTGATTTTCTAGTGTGGGTATTAGGGTGCAGGTGCAACATGCAGTCTTGGGACCTATGGGTGTTTTAGGTGCAGTAGTAATCACTATGCTAGACTTACCTCACTCCATCTATCTTAGAGGTGAACTCATTAGAGGGTCTACTCTCCATTGTACCCTTGGCCTTTCCTCCTCTTGTCCCTCCTCTCTCACCTACTCCGATTCTTGCCTCTACTACTAGTAGGCTCTTATCCAAACCCTAGGTTTTGGTATCTCCTTTAGGAGCTATTACCCATTTTTCACTTACAACTCAAATCAAGTCAAGCTTATTGGTTAAGTTTTAACAAAAATAAAATGAGGTGCATTTCATTTTAGTCTTCCCTATATTGCATTCAGGTGTATAAACATAAGAATCAAGAATCTTTTATTTTCAGTAATGGATTGTTGCATTTATACAAATGTATACAATATTGAAAAGATTTACACAAAATTGCTGAAAGGAAGTCTTTATTGATTCAAAGTTAAAATCTATCTCACACAAGCCGTGAGATATAGCTTGTCCCATGTGCATAAAATGCAATATATACAAGAATGGATTGAAAGAAAATAAAAGATGCATATATAGGGAGGGAGGTTGGTCATTGCCTGATGACTAGCTGGTCCATCATTTTGCGTGATCCTCAGCTCCAGGTTGCTTGTTTTGTGTCCTCTGCAGCTCTCAGTCTTCATATCCTGCATTTGAAAGAATTGCAACAATTAGAGGAGAGCTCTAAGCAATGATAGTCTCCAATCCTACATACATATTCACCCACTAATGTATAGACTGTCTTTTACATGCATCAGACAAGCTATAAGTCACTCCTGTCTAGTAAAGAGAGAGAAGAATGATCATACATCTGAAAAATATTTTATTTCTAACTTGTTTGTTTCATGTGTAGCTACAGGTGCAGATATGACTTGAATCAAAGTGAGTGGGGTAGAATGAGGCTCCCACAAGGGTTGAGCCCAACTCATTATTTACGCACAACCTTTTATTTATTTGGGGCATTCCAAACAAAATTACCATGTCATGTAGGTTTTTATACAATGGAACTACAATGTCAATAAAACTGAGCAAGTATAAAGGAGTTCATTGATCAAATTTTATTTCCCAAAAGCTCACAATGCTTTGTAAAAGGGTTTTTTGACACTGTCACTAGGGTATAACAATCTATGATGAGAAACACTCATGATGATCATATAGGCCTGCATATTGGTGCTGACTAATGATATTGACAAATAATGAAGCATGTGGATAGATGTGAGTGTATGACTAAGCGTGCCTCATATGTGGAGGATCCCAACATTGTAGAGGATTGTCCTCTAGTCCCTATCTTAATAGGAACATGGCATAGGAAGTACACGAAATGACAATGAATATGGTGACATTCTATTCATGACAAACAACATGTTGTGTATAGAAAGAGTTGCAGGTCTTTTACCTCAAGAGCAAAGGAAAAAGAGGATATTTTCAGATCATAAAAGGTGAAGGTTTACACAGATGACTGGAATATTTTTGCATTGAAATATTAAAAATTGGAAATGCTAAAAGGAGGAACTCAAGTACAAGACAAAGTAAGGTAGAGGGTAGTATCTCTCACAGACCAGGAGGACGGATTATGCAGATTTTTGATGGTAAATGTAGTTATTCACATTGCTTTTGTTCATAGTGGCATTGTTATGGGATACATGAAGGGGCAGTATTTGTATGAGTAACAGTGTTGAGCATATTTTCCTTCATTATAAATAAATAGAAAACACGTGAAACTCAAATTATTGCAAAACCTAGAATGGCCAATGAAATGTACTGATGTATCAAAGCTACAGGAGAAACATTTACAAAATCCAGTGACGGTCATAGAGGAAAAATGCAAAGAATCAAACAGAGGCTCGCGGCCTATCGCATGCAATATATACATATGACATTTTTGAGAGATACAGGGTATAAGGAGTTTTCATTTTTTGCTATTATAGCTCAGTTTCGAGCCTTTTATTCTCAAAATAATGTAACAAATGATAGAAATAGCTTACCCTTATTTGTTGTTGAGAAGAGATGCAAAACCGTGGCCTCAAAAGACAAAGGGCTTACAAAAGGTTTTCAAAGTGCAAAGGGATCTTCCAAATTCGAAGATAAAGCCAGATTTATGATGTCTCTCACCTCATAAACCTTCACAATGGCGTTCAGAGCAGAAATCTCTAGCAAAGAAGGTCGATAGGGTTCTCAGGTGGCGGCGCCCTCAGAATGGCTTGAGTTTTCCGGAATCCCTCATGAAGAATCTCTGTGTTGCAGAAAATTCGCCATGGATATCTTTGGCAGATTTTCTTCCAACCCTCACTGGCGGCAGCTCCAACTTCTTCGTGAAGCTTCATCCAATAATGCAAATGATGATGTTTCTTTCTTTTGGTTTGTTTTAGGGTTTTTTCCCTAAGTCAAGTGGTGGCCAATTGAAAGTTAGGCAATTTTTGCCTTTTCTTTTAATATATACATTATCAACTAATGCATCCATGGGTCAAGACTATAAGTCTTATACCTTGTATTGTATAGATGCTTAGGAGTCCTTTGGACTTTATTTTCTTTTTTGCATTTGTTTAACATGGTTGAGCTTTGACCTCCTTATTTTTGCATAAACTATAAGTGTAAAATATTTGATTAAGTGGTGTAGTTATAAGCCATTTAATTAAATGTTATTTTAAATGCAAAATGGAGCATGTGTTAATAAGATCAAGTCAAAAGGAGGACATTAGGAGGGTATCTAGGGATGTTAGAGAAGATTTAGGGTTTGGATTTGACTTCTCCCAAGCAGTTGGGATGCCTTTATGGTCAGTTGGAGTGCTTTTTGGGGTTGTTTTGCTGAGTCATAGGGTGGTTAATGATTTTGAGAGACTTTTTCCATGTTTATGGTTTCTTTTGGAGAGTGACGTGTGTTGTTTTGTAGGCTACTTTCCTGGATCCGACCCATGGAGGTTGTGAGTTGTACTTATGAGTTTTGAAACTAATTTTTTAGTTAGTTCTTCTACATGATATGAGAGAACTTTTTTGGAGTTCCAGTACCAGTGTTTTTCTCTTTTTGCAGTTGTAACTCATGATATTTTGAGGAGATCCTTGCAGTCATTCTGATAATACAAGAGATTTTGGGACCTACTTTGGAGTTCATTTTCGTCTGCTTATGTTTTCAATTTGATGTTTCATGCTGAGATTTCTATTAATCCTACATGTTATGTCTTGGAATTGTGTCTTAAGTGAATATTTTGCAGCTGAATAGGTTGTAGATTGTGAAAATTTATCTAGTTCAAGCTTGGTTGTGGATTGTGAAAATTCTCTCTTTTCCTACTAATTCAAAGCTCTGAACTAGTTTATTACCTATCTATGAAATTTTTTTATGTAGTTGCTTACTTGCCAAAGTTGTGTTTTAGTATGCTCGGTTTTATTAGCTTCACTATTATGTGTTGTTAAGTCAAGATATCATTCTAATTTCGATGTATCACCTTAGAAATTTCAAATACCCAGTTATTTTATTGTTCAAGTTTCTCTCCTATCCTTTTACCTTTCAAAAATTTCAAGTTTTAAGTACTTTCAGGTGATTATCCAAATAGGAGCCATCCTAGAACCCGGAGGTTTCACTTCATTCCAAGTGTCCCACGTAGAAGTGAATCCCATGTTTTACCAAAATTGTTGAAGCTTGTCAAAATTTAGTATCGGGTGCAAATTTTGGTAACTAACAGGAGCATCCTCATGAAAAATGGGTGTTGGACAAAAAACCTACCACCAATCGATGTAATCCTATGTAACACCAACATCATCCACATTCAAAACTAGATGATCATCCTCTCCCTCACTATTTATGTCTCTCAACATGACCTCAAAAAATTAGTTAGATGAGGAATATATCATACTCTAGCAACACTACAATGTGAGTGCATGTAGGTAGATACAACAAAGGGCACTTGATGTACTAAGCCAAACTATCTCATCACCCACCTTTAGTAAAATGGCATGATGTAGCCATGTGGCACTCAACAAAAAGATGGTCTTGATGCATGTGAGCCATCAAACTAAAAAAATTGGGTCATGCTCTCAAGCATTTATAAGAATACCATACAATCTCTAAACTTCGTAATCGATCACATGTCTATCTCCAAAAAAGTAAATATTCAAACCTCTAATCTATAATCAATATATATTCTTGTACTGATGGTGCATTTTGTGAGATATGTCTTTGGTAGCCAATAGGTCTTGTGCACATGATGTGCTTGAAGGCCCATACTTGTAATAATGTGCATTCCATGAGGTTATTCCCCTCATACTGCACATATCTGCATAAATCATGATAGAGGTGTGTGAGCATAATCCACCCCTATGTGAAGATATTGTGTTGCTCCTCCATCTCTTTGATAGTGTGAATGAAGACCCCATGTAGATGCATGCCTTGTCCACCTATTGCCACTCTCATGGCTAGAGTAGCAATTGATATCCTCATTAAAAAATGGGAACTCATCCCTACTTGAGCCATCTCATGTATATGTGTCATGTGGTGTCTTTGATGATGACCCATCTGAGTGCATATAACTAGCCCTTCTGGAAAGTGACCAAAGATCTCTCCTCCTCGATGATCATGCACTGACCGTAAATAGGATGTCTAAGAATTTGATATACATCCACCAAATTTATAATCATATCCTTTATTGGGAGAAAAAAAGTGGATGTATCAACATTCTACCACTCTAATTCCATGAGCATCATGGGGTGGAATCACATCTCTAGGAGTATGAACACCCAATAGAGGCCCACTCATTTGAGTAGAGTCTACTCCTATGCAATCAAAGTCTATAATTAACTCTTGAGTAGTGAAAGCACGGTTTTTCTGCCATGCTCTCGCATATGTGAAGTGTCTGTGTAAGTTCAAAAATACTATCTACTCACTCTACTGCTACAATATTAACATTCTAAAATATGTTTTTTTTTTTAAACTATCATTTTTACCTAGATGCTAGTGTATCCTAGGACCTTAGCACCTCAAGTGTACAATAACATGCATCCTACAGAGGCCCACTAATGTTTAATAAACTTGGTGTTAGACACACAATTCAGAGGGGGTCCAGACTAAACAATTCATTAAACCCTCAAAAGGCCTTCATTTAACTATCAACCAGGGCTAATGTAAGCTTGTGATGATGTTGGAATTGTCTGTGCATTTAAATAATATACTACCTATATCATCTTAGTATAGGTGTTTACACATGTTGGAAAACTTAAATTGCATAACTGTGAAAAGAAGTAATGTTGAAACTATTGTCACGGGTGCCTACAACTAAAGACTATGACTAGTTCACTATTAATAAATGAATTATGTAAATACTGCTAACTTGATTAACTTGACTCACTTCAGAGGATGATGCATGGAAACAAATAAAACATGATTACAGGACAAGATCTTATTCACGATTTTGTTCACATTTACAACATGAAGAATCTAATTAAGATAAATACAACCAGGAAAGTAACTATTGTAACAAAATAATTAAATGTATATAAAGTAAAGTGGGGAATAGTTACCTTGAGTGCCCCTCGCTCAAGTGATTGTCTCCACATGGTAAACTCAAATCTAGCTCCTTAGATTGATTCAACATAACAATAACTAAAAACCTCTTTATTCCATAACTCAAAATATCACAACCTAATAAGAATCTTCTAGGATTTCTTATTCATAAGAACATGATTGGAACAAAATTGTTTGTGTAAACAAAGAACTATCTGAACATATACATTTTCTATATTTGTTTCATTTGTTCAACCAACTTAACTATTCACCTCGACCATCAAACCATATATAGGTGCAGGGGAGTTTTATTGAAACAATGACGCAAAACAAAAATCTAAATGCAAATTGCCACTCCCTAAGAAATAGAGTGTGAAAAACTCTAAAAACACAACTGAAAAGGTAGAAGAATTTGAATAGGACTACAACTCTACTACAACAGTAAAACTAAAATGTGGACTGTAAAAATAGTCTTGTTGGATTCCCAATCATGGCATATCTCTTCTCCTTCATTAGTCCTATTAAATGACATGGTAACTCATAATATTCCTAACAAATAGATGCCTCCAATTCTACAACTATTTTTCTTTGCTTATTTTGGAACTTCTCTTGCATTGTTGTCTGAAACTCCTTCAGATGCGGGCTGCACTCCTTAGTTGTTGCAGACTACAGTCTACTTACTCTGGCTCCTTAGATACAAAGAGTTAGTTCATGTGACAAAATATACACAATACTAATAACCATAGTTTAAACATAGGTATTCATTGCATTTCATACATATTCACATATTAACTATGCAATAGATATCATACCATAATCATGTTTCCATATACTTAAAACCAAGTTCAAGTTTGTATGATGATCATAAAACATAGTAAAGTTTTAGGAATATGTATGAAATAAGTATCTGGAGATGTCTAAAAGCATGTACTACAACAACAAAAAACTAACTAATGATTGGCCTCATCATCCCCCCTAACTAAACATTCTTTTGTCCTCAAGCAAAGTGATTTGAAGACTGGAGGTTATACTGCAAGGTCATCTCCTTGAGTTATATGATCACATCCACTCCTTTTAGTTTCTTCAAGTAAAATCCTCCATAGCATGGAAGTCTTGCCCACCTGATATCCTCAGCTTCCTCTTGTTCCTCATTCCTTTCCCCTATCCAATGTGGCACTGGATAAAGAAGCATAGGTGGAGAGAAGGTAAGAGGCGCCCATTCAAATTCCTTTTTCTTTTGCAATGTCTATGTACCTGTGGGTCCTTTTGATCATAACTATGAAGTTGTATACAAAGAGGGGTTCCTTTATCTATAATTCAAGGGTCAAACTATCCCATGTTTCTTATACAAAATGAAAGGAATGATGGATAAGCCCTACATTTAGTCTCTACATCTTGTTATAATCTTTTAGCCTTAAATTCATAATCTCCTGCCTAGACCCTTATACTTTAGAAGTTTTTTCCATTCTTCTATCATCTCATTGGGGTCCTTGGATTCCTTCCCGACTTGGAGAGAAATTGATTTCTCTCTTTCAACATAATCTTGCATAATTTCACCCCTTAGTGTCTCATTTGTGAAGTAGGATACTAGTGCCTTGATTTGTAAATCACCCAAAAATATTAATGGGTTCCATTATGTATTGTTTGGTACAACATAATTATGTAATTAAAATTCACATAACTGGTCTTGTACATCAGGTGTAGCATCAGCAAAAATACGTAAAAAATCAAGCTTTCTAATCATGGCAATTGGTAGTTTATTGATTAGCTAGTTGAATTGAAAAATTAGGAATTTATCATTTAAGAAAAAAAGAATAGACTCTAGCAAGAGGTCTGCACTTGATGATTTGAGCAGTCTTATCTGCTATTTCCTCAATTCTAACTGTCATTTTCTTCAATTCATCTTCCTTGTTTTTCAATATCATGTTATGGTCTGAAATTATCTTTTCCTTTTCCTTCTTCCATTTTTCTTTTTTCTGGGAGAACTCTTGGGTTGTTTCCCATAGCTTATACCCTAGAGACATTTTAGTGTGATGAGTTGGAGTCCTAGTGAAAGGGGGTCTTCTGGTTTCAACTATAATTTTTGTACTTCCCACCTTCACTATGGCAAGTTGTGCAAGTAAGTCTAGTTTAGACCATTCCCATATGTGTGAATCTTCTCCTCCAACTCATTGATTTTCAAGTCTCTTTATTTGTCTCTCTACTCATATGTCCTTACCAATTCCTCTAACTGTTTAATTCTATCTAGTGCTTCTTATAATTCTTTCTTTACATTCCTTTCTTCTATAAAAAAATCTCATTCTTCTCCAAAAATTGGTCATCCTCATCCACACTGTAATCACAACCCTCACAAATAGGGCTTTGTGGGGTTCTCTTCCTTGTCTTATTAGCAACAAAAATATCCTATGAATTGGATTCAAAGGTGGTTGAAACATACTATTTTATTTTAACCGGTATATGAATATTCTCATAAATTTTTTCTTTCAATTTTGAATCTTTCACTGCCACAATATTTTCTTCCTCCTACTTCTTGATACTACCCCTCATACCTTTTTTAGGTGGCGTGAACGCCTTGGCTAGGTGGGTTTATTCTTCTACACTTTCTTGGGTGTAGAGAAAGATCCACCTTTCCTCTTTCTTACTCCTAGTTTTTTGGAAGAAGTTGGGATTTCTTGGACATCCTCTGCTACAAGTTGCTTAGAGGATGCATGTGGTAAGTTTTACAAACCCTTCTCCTCTAGTTCTCCTCTACTATGGGTAGGTGAAGTAGCAAGTGAACCAGAGGGAATTTCCCTCATTGATGCAATAGGTGATTCTAGATTTTCTGGGATAGCTGACTCTTCAAGAATGTTGCTAATATGATTACAAATTACAAATCTTTCCCATGAAACCTGTGCATGTTGAACCCTTATACTTCTTTTTACCAATAGGGTAAATAAGCAATAATGTGATAGGGTTGTATTGGTTTTGTTTCTTTTGTATTCAAAACTCATTAATTTCAATAGGTTATACAAAAATTTAGGAACATTAACCCTCCTATTGTGTTGAAGGTGACTCAAAATCTTGAAATACACTGTGTATAAAAAGAGATTTTCTACCATCACATGTAAGATATTTAATAATGTAAGAGGCAAAAAATGTTGGAAATATGAATGAACAAGAACCCAATTGAAGTTGCACACTCTTCAAAGGATCAACCAAGAAAGACACCATCGACATGAACAAGAAATTGTTGCAACATGAGAAAGAAAACAATTTGATCAAATGATGATCTATGATGAATTGATCTAGAATCTCTAGAATATCATGAGATAATGAGATGATTTACAATGAAAAAACACCTTGTTTATATAGGCAAGGTGGGGGGAGGTAGGATAACTACCTTGAACACAAATATTAAATTCTTAGTACATAATTTTAAATGCATGAGTGAAATATTAAATGCCTAGATAACTATAAACTAATTAATGAGACATGGCCCATTAATACTAGTTTTTAGAATGTCACTTAGAAAACTAACTCCTAAGTAAACTTATTAATGATGTGCATAGGTCCTCACTAGGAACTAGTTAGGAAATAACCCCATTCACACTAACAATAGAATCCCATAGCCATGGTAATGATATAATTTTAGTACCTTGCGATGCTGAGTCAACATTCTCTCCATGCTCTCTAAATTCCTCTCTGGCAACTACAACATTTTCCTTGACTAGGAATTCAGCTCCATCTCTTGGAAAACCAGACACTTCTACAATTGTAGCTTCTGAAGCATCAACCTTTAACCCTCGAACAATGGCTTCATCATTCTATAGTGTCTTTGCAAACTACTATGTCATATCCTCACTATATTTTGTTAGCCTCAAGAAATAATGTAACCATCTTGATTGTCTAAAAATAGGAAAAAATAACCCATCTTCCAATATCTGTTGATGTACAGATGGTTCTATGCAAATTATATCTCCTCCCATGATGGAAAGCTATTATGTTTTTGTTCAAATTTCTGCAATTTTTTGTTCACAACTCAAACCACACCAATCCTTCATGTTTTTTTACTTGAATTCTTCAAATTCAAATAATATACTTGTTTGTTATAGCTTGAACTAGCTTGGATTAGCTGGATTATGGCTTAGAATTGGGAAAATAGATGATAAAAGGTTGCACAAAGATATAAAGGTTTTTGGTGGAATTTTTTTTTATTGAAAACCTTAGAAAATGTACTCTCCCCCATCCGAAGCCTTTAAGTGACCTCACTTAAATGTACTTGACTAGGCTAAGGGTGTTATGATATTTATTGGAAATATGAAAATGAATACAAAGCATGCAAAATTAAATGTAAACATATCGAAAAACAATTACAACCTATGATAATTATGGAAAAATAGTATGTGTACCTGTCAATGTGAAGTAAACTCAACTCAACTCTGTGAAGCTTAATAGGAGTGTCCACAACCTGGGTATGATTTGATGTTTAATTAATTGCAATAGGTGATTTATGAAATGACAACTTGGTGCATGGTAATGGAAAGGCTATGAAATGTACAACTTATGGGATATGAATTGAACTCCTGAATGCATAGAAATTAAGGAATGCAATGTGGGATATGATGGGGTAGGCTACATGTAATGAAATGATAACTATATGGCTGCATGTTCAAAAAAATAGTATGTGGATGGCATGCAATTAAGTTGGATTTTTTTTTGAAAATTTTGACTAACGAGTGTTGTGGGTATCTTCAATAATAGGTCCCTATGTGAACTATGCTAGCTTTTATTAATGAAGCTACAAGTCCCTAATGCATCAGGGAGTGTACTTGAAAAGAATTGTTGATTGTTTCACCTGTGCAGTGTGTGCAAGTGAAGGGTGATAGAAAATTACACCTAGTTGACCTTAGTAGGTGAGTTGTGTAGCTCATTTGCCGAGTCAACTGAAGAACTTGTAGTATGTATTGTTGTATCTTTGTTGTTTGTGAGAATGTCTTCATCAGGATCACTTCCTAGTTCAATTGATTTGTCATGATCATTGGCTTGTTCAATTCCTTTATTTGAAGCACTGTTTGGTCCATATTGTTGCATTAATGAAAGGAGAAAATAATCTTTTTATGTTATGTTTTTGTAAATTTTCAGTCTGTGACCATTGACCAGCAATGAAAATCTGACTGCACCAATGGTTTACATCTTGAATACTCCATTTGGGAAAGCTTACTCTATTTCATATGGTCCTAACCACCTTGTTTGAAGCTTCCCTTTATAATATTTATATTTGGAGTCATATAACAAAGGTCAATCTCCCACATTGAATTCCTTTGTCTTAATATACTGATCATGCCATTTTAATCTATGTTTCTAAACAGTCTTAGTGTGGTGCATGGCCTCCATTCTTATCTCATCTAATCTATTCAGATTGTTTAGTCTTTCTATTTGTGTTGTTATCAAGTCCATATCTAGTTCAACTACTGTCCTCAGTGTCTTGTATTCAAATTCAATGGGAAATACTTTTGTTTTACCATACACCAACTCATACAGTGTAAATCTTATTGTAGTCTTCTTAGTTTTCCTATAGGCCCATACTTCCTCAGGTAACCTAGCTCCCTAATATTTTTTGTGAATCTGCACTGTTTTGGTCATGATGTTTTCAATCTCCCTATTTGTTACTTCCACTTTCCCATTGGCTTAAGGGTGGTAAGGTTTTGATTTTCTATGCTTTATCTCATACTCTTGAACCAATTTGGTAATAACCTCTTATATGAACCGAGAACCTTGATCTGTTACAATTTCTCTTGTCACTCCATACCTTGTAAATATTTATTCATATAGGAATTTGGCTACATTTCCATCCCTACAAAATTGCAATGTTTTGACTTCAACCCACTTTGTTAGATAATCTGTGCAAACTAGGATATACTCCTTGTTATTAGATGTTGGCGATATTGGACCAATGAAGTCTAGCCCTCACATATCAAATGGCGCTAGTGCCAACTGAGGTTGTAAAGGCATCTCATCTATTTTGTTTTTCTTACCCATTCTCTGACATTTGTCATAGCTCCTTGTATATTTCACTGCATTCTCACTGCTATCTATTACTGGCCAATAATAGCTAGTGGTGAGAATCTTGAGTGTAGTTATCTTTGTTGCAAAGTGTTCCCTACATGGTTCATCATGGAATACTTTGAGGATATCAAAGACCTCATCCTCTCTTATGCATCTCCTCATAATATTGTCTAGATCTGTGTAAAATAAATAACCAGCTACCCAAGATTAGGGGAAACTTTTGTGCACCAACTACCTCTTTTCTCTAGAGGAGAAATGAGGTGGTATCTCTCTTGCTACTAGGTAATTAGCAATATTAGCAAACCAAGGTGTCTATAGTGTTAGAGAAAATAGGTTTTCAATTGGAAAATAATCATCAACACCTTTTGCGCCTAATTGAGTTGGTAACTTGGACAAAAAATCTGTCACCACATCTACTTTTCTAAGCTTGTCCACTATAGTGATGTAAAATTCCTATAGTGGTAATATCCATCTAACAAGTCTTCCACCAACCATAGGTTTATTCATTAAATACCTTATTGTTATGTGATTAGTGTGGATAAAGACTGAACACCTTGTAATGTAATGCCTAAACTTGTTAGTTGCATAGACAACTACCAACATATCTTTTTTGTGTCTGTGTAGTTGAGTTCTGCCCCTTGTAAGTTATTTCTAATGTAGTATATGGCATACTCCTTATTACCTTCCTTTTGTCCAAGTACTACTCCTATAACAAAGTTTGAAGCATTTGTGTGTATGTGGAAAGGAAAAGTCCAATTTGGTCCTCTCAAGACAAGTGCTTTGGTCAATGTTGTCTTGAATGCTTCAAAAGAGTATTGGCATTTTATGGTCCACACAAATTCTATATCCTTTGTGAGTAAAAAAAATAAAGGTGTGGCAATTTTTCTAAAATCCGAAATAAATATTCTATAGTATCTAGCATGTCCTAGAAAACTCCTTACATCTCTTTGTTTTTGTGGCACAGGGAGTGTGGAGATTATCTCAATTGATCTAAAATACCGTAGAACAATCCCTTGGGTCATCATCATGAATATTTCTCATGAATTAGGGATATATTATGTTCTTGACACCTCTTTAACACTTTCTCTAGGTTATTAAGTGATTCATCATATGTTTCTCCATAGGTTGTGGAATCATCCATGTAGATTTCCATGGAGTGATGTAAAATTTTTGAGAAAATTCTTAGCACCACCCTTTGGAAAGTGGTTGGAGCATTACATAGTCCAAAGGGAAGAAAAAATAGGAATATGTGCCCCAAGGGCATGTAAAGGTGGTTTTATCTTGGTCCTCTAGAGCTATTCTAAACTGGTTGTAACCACTAAATCCATCTAGAAAAGAGAAGTACTTTTTACCTACTAGGGAGTCAAGCACTTGATCAATGAAAGGTAGTGGAAAGTGGTATTTTCTAGTGGTTGTGTTCAATTATCTATAGTCCACACACACTCTCCTTTCCACCCCTTTCTTTGGGACAATAACTAGAGGTGACACCCATTAACTGCCAGAAATAGGGTAAATGAAACCTACAACATACAATTTTTGTAACTCAGTCTTGACTATGTCTCTTAGTGCAAGTTCATTATATTCCTTTGGGGTTTTATAATTAGTTTGAAACCATCATTAATGTAGATCATGTGCATGCACAGGTTTGGATCAATCCCATTCATGTCATGGTATTCCCATGCAAACTTTTCTCATGTTACTGCAACATAGTGTTTAGGGAAGTTTGTTGCTCAACAATTAATCTATTGCTAACATTTAGCATTCTACCTGGCATGATTTATAAAGTCTTGATGATAATTGTTTAAATGAAAGGTCAAGTCCAACAACATCTAGGACACATTGTTGTAGAAACAAAGAATGGAAAACTTGGGAAATTGACTTTGATGAATCGATAGGTATAATATTCTACAAAGGATCTTGCAGACATGACATACAGTCCTATTGTTTTGAGTTCCTACCACAGCTATTTTGTATAATGTGTGCAATTAAATCATCCTCATCTTGGTTTCTCAACAAAGGGATACATTCAATAGTTATGAGAGTCTGCAAGGAATACTAGTCTTCTTCATCTAGATTAGGACAAATGATCTGCTCTAAATCTGCATGAGGTTGGGCTAGTGGATAAAGGACCAACTTCTTGGTCACAGTTCCATTTGAGATAATCATGTTTCCAGACTTGCAACCTATAAATACGTCAGTTGCTGCTAACCATGGCCTTCCTAGAATAAGAGGATAGCCTGCAAACTTAACCTTTGGATACAGTATTATAAAATCTATAGGGTACTCCCATGAATCCAAAGCTATGACCAAGTCCTCAATAATACCCTCAAGTTTCACTGTTCACCTATCTGCCAACTATAAAATAGTGGGTGTAGGTCTATGATTTACTAATTGCAATAGTTGCATTGTTTCCTTAGTCATCATATTAATGGCTGCCCCCAAGTCAATCAAAGTATTTTTTATGAGGGTATCATTTATCTTAACATCTACCACTGCACTTCTAGGGTCTGTATACTTAGGGACAGTTATGTTCCCTAACATAATGTCAACAAGATTCCCTAAGACATGTACTGTATGAGGGTATTTTATCTTTCTTCCTGGCCTTTTAAGACAAAGGTCTCTCACTATTTTTGTGTAAATGGGAATGTATTTGATGTCTTGGATGAGGGGTATCTTTATACACACATCTTGAAGCTACCCTAATAGGTCAGTTTTAGCTTGATTTTGATATTTTTGAACAACATCGCTCAAGGAATGGAGGTTGTGGACTTGAAGTGGTCTGGTTCACCTGATTTGACTCAAGTTCCATAGGTGGATTGTCCAAGGATTTTGCTAAGGGTGCATCATCTACCAACTCAGTGATTTGAGGGGATGAAGAACCATCCAATGTTTTCCTTGACCTAAGGTGGGCATCACTCACCTCTACCACATAAGTGGGGTATTGAATAGCCTTGTTAGTGTAGGCTTGTTGAACAAGCTTGCTATTTAGGTTAGGTGCAAGTTGGCCTGGTAGTTGAGATGATCTTAGTGGTTGAGACGATGGATTTATTGGATTGGGCATGATGGCTTGCTATTGTGGCTGCAAAGGTTGTTGGTAATTCATATTTTGGTTTTTCCATTGTTGGCCCTTTTGCCATTGGGATTTCCATTCATTTTTTTGTGGCCATTGGGGGTTGTAGTAATTTTTTTTTGTGGCCACATGTTTTGTTGCTATTGGTTCTAGTTTGGTTGAGGATTTTTCCATTGGTTTTGTGTGTTTTCCCAAGCCTGAGGGTTCCAACTAGAGAAATTTTGATTTCTAACTTGAAATGGTGTATTGAAATTCAAAGGATCTTGAGGCATACCTTGTCTTGGTTGACACAACCTCCTTTGTGCAATTTATAATAGTTGTCCATCTTGTCCCTCCAGTGCTTGAAATTCTATTTTCCCCGGTCCATCCTTTGTAATACTTGCTACTCTTTTTCATTTAATTAGCTTTCCTCTGTATGCAGTTAGGGAAGTATTCGATAAGGATTGCCTCTGCCTCTTCTTTCTTTTTCTTTACATGGAGAGTGTCCAATTGGGTAGACAAATGGCTTATGATATCTTCTTTCATGTTGGACAACAAGTTACTCAATTCCACTCTAGAGACTTCGTTAGATGTCTTCTTGACAGAAGATGTTCTTTCCCCTTTTATCCTCTTAGTAAAAGTCCTTGAATAGTTTCTACAGGCCTTGCAGATTTTTTTAAAAGGTAATTATGATACATCTCCTGAACCAATAAGGTTAAAGGCATCCATGCAATCATCATTGACTCCTCTTAAAACACCAACTTCAAGGATTCTTTTGAAATTTTATCTTGTGGATTCTTCTTCAAGTAGAACTGGAACCTTTGTACATAGTCCTCCAATGGTTCATCTTCTTTTTGAGACATCCTAAAAATGCCATCTCTTCTTTTGTCAGTTCCTCTATAGTAGTCCTGGTATTTTTCCAGGAACTTTATCTTCATAGTGTCCCAATCTGGGACAACATATCTGCCCAAGCCTATAAACCATCTTAAGGAAGAGTCCTTCAAGGTTGTTGGGAATAATTTGAGCATGTGTGCATCTGTTGTGTAATCATAACTTCTACACAAGACATCAAAATTAAACAAGAAGGTATATGGATCCTTAGTAACCAAACCATAGAAGATAGGAAAAGTTGAAGGAGGTATATTATTTAAAATAGTTTCTCTCTCTACTGGTTGGCAATTGGGAACTTAAAAGTTACATGTTCTGGTGGGTCATCCACCATTGCATCAACCATTATTTGGAAGGTCTCCTTTATATTTGTAATGGATGTTGGTGAAAGAGAAAGTTCTTCTTCAGGGAAACCCTCACTCTGATCACTATGATCACCAATATCCTCTCTAGCTTTGTGTGATGAGGGGAGAAATATTCCCAAGGTGTCTTTCTACCTCCGCATACAATAGGTGTGACTTTGTGTATCAATGAATCCTACACAATGTTAGTAAATTTTTTTGGTATTGACATGAAATAAAACCTAATTGTCCTAATGCTAGAAACAAAATACTAAACTATGAAAACTTAAAATAACAGAGATGATTTTTTGAAAGTAGCACCATCCTCGAAAATGGTGCCAAAAATGTAGAGGCCAACTAATGTGCAATAAACTTGGTGTTAGACACACAATTCAGAGGGGTCCTAACTAAATAGTTCACTAAACCCTTGAAATACCTTCATTTAATTATCAACCAAGGCTAACATAAGCTTGTGATTATGTTGGAACTGTCTGTGAGTTCAGAAACTCTATACTACCTATATCATCTTAGTATAGGTGTTTACATATGTTGGAAAACTTAAATTGCATAATAGTGAAAATAAGTAATGTTGGAACTATTGCTACAAGTGCCTATAATTAAAGATTGTGACTAGTTCAGTGTCAAGAAATGAATTCTATAAATACTGCTAGCTTGATTTACTTGACTCACTCTAGAGGACAATGCATGGAAACAAATAAAACATTAATACAAGACAAGATCTTATTCACGATTTCGTTCACATTTATAACATGAAGAATCTGATTAAGATAAATAAAACCATGAAAGTAACTATTGTAACAACATAAATAAATGTATAAAAAATTAAAGTGGGGAATAGATACCTTGAATGGCCCTTACTCAAGTGACTGTCTCCATAGGATAAACTCAAATAGAGCTCCTCAAATTAATTCAACATAGTAGTAACTAAAAACCTCTTTATTGCATCTCAAAATATCACAATCTAATAAGAATCTTTTGGGATTTCTTATTCATAAGAACATTATTGGAACATTGTTTGTGTAAACAAAAAACTAACTAAACATATCTATCTGCTATATTTGTTGTATTTTTTCAACCAAATTAACTATTCACCTCGACCATCGAACCATATACATAGGTGCGAGGGAGTTTTATTGAAACAAAGACTCAAAACATAAATCTAAATGCAAATTACCACTCCCTAAAAAATAGAGTGTGACAAAGTAGAAGAATTTGAATAGGACTACAACTCTGTTGCAACGATAAAATTAAAACATGGACTATAAAAATAGTCTCATTGAATTCCCAATCATGTTAGATCTCTTCTCCTTCAGTAGTCTTATCTAATTACATGGTGACTCACAATATTTTTGACAAATAAATGCCTCCAATTCTGCAACTGTTGTTCTCTTCTTGTTCTGGAACTTCCCCTACATCACTGTCTGAAACTCCTTTGGTTGTGGGCTGCACCCCTTAGTTGTTTTGGGCTACATTCTAATTACTTTGGCTCATTGGCTGCAAAGAGTTAGTTCACACAACATCTACACAATACTAATAACCATAGTTTAAACATATATATTCATTGTATTTCATACATATTAACATATTAACCATGCAATAGCTATCATACCATAATCATATTTCCATATACTTAAAACCAGGTTCAATTTTGTATGATGATCTCATAAAATTAAAGTTTTAGGAATATGCATGAAATAAGTATATGGAGATGTCTAAAATCATGTACTAAAACAACAAAAAACTAACTAATTATTGGCCTCATCATGTTCCTTGGATGAAAACGTGCAAGTTCAACACATGGGCAAGTGTTGGAATCCCACACACCGATTAGATGCTAGCATTCATGATGGATGTCAATGTGTGTCATGGGGTCCATAAGGCCTAAAACTAGCTAAAAATGAAAACAAAACAACAAAAATTTTGCTAACCTCATGAATTGAAGATCCATGGTCATCCACCTCACAAAGCTCGCCCAACCTAGATCATCATAAGTCATGTATGTGAGGTATTTTCACTACAAGATCACTCTGAAGTCTACAAAATTTACCCCGTTGAATAGTAAAAATTCATATTTTTTATATACTATCAAAATTTCCTTAGTATTTGGCATAATTTTTTATATAGGTAAATCAACCATCTTGTTTTTGCCCCTATGTGATGTGAAAGAAACATTAGGGGGCATATATTCACCCTCTTTTTCTTAAAATTTATTTTGGGTCTTACTCTTCATATAGCATTCTTCTCTTTATGGTAGTTTCTTTCAACTTTTGGAAAACTAATGTGTTGTGACTTTGCAAAATATTTTTAAATGCTAACAATAATTGCTATAGGATTTCATGATAAATATTGTATAATCACACCAAAATCAGATTAGGGGGCATCATCGGTCCACCTAAAGAATTTCAATGTCCTTTATAATATCATTTTTCCAAAATAAATTATCATTATTTTATGCATCTTGTTATCTACTTTAGCATAGCTTATTAATTAATGTAATAAAGTCAAAAAAGTGGGGGAAAATTTAGTGTCAAAAATTGCATACTTACAACTTGAAATTAGTAAGATTTAAAAAATAAAGAATAAAATATCATACTTTGATATTCAAATATTTTATTTTACAATAAGAAAACATGAAGTATTACCATCTCACTATTTGAAATCCATGGAATTCTCTTGGACTACAACACCACATGCAGACGTTCACATAGTGTGTTGATGTCTACAATACTTTTGAGATTCAAAAGTGATTTCTTCACGTAGGCCACTTACAATGCATGTTGTAATGCCCAAACAAAAATAACGTCTCTTCCCACCCATTCAAGCAAACAAAACACTTTATTTCTCATTTGGGTGCATTACATTCTCATTCTTTTGCAAGTTATTTCTCTTTTTTGCTAATACAAGGAAAATTTACCAAAATTTCTATAGCAAGCTCAATAATATTGAACAACAAGCCTCGTTTTAATAATTCTCTCTTTGCAACAGTTGAGACTTCCTCATCGATTTCTCATTGTCACATCTATCAAAAATATCATAGAGGGAAGGCCTTGGCTATGGTAATGCTTTATGTTGCTTATTTTTATTATTTTGTATCAAAATCTTAAAGTCTTTGAATCATTCATTTATTTTATTATTTATATAATATTAAATAGCATGGTGGTTTTCCCCATAGACTAGAGTTGACACCATATCATTTATTTTATCATTGAATTGCTACTTTTAATTCCTAATATCGCTAGGATTTAAAAGCTATATTTTTATCATTTTATCTCTAGTTGTATATGGAGGTCAAAAGACCAAAATGAGGGTTTGGCTGAGGCAAACCCCTCAAAAGCCCCCAATATTTCCTTTCTTAGTGTGTGTACAATTTGGAATGTTTATGTTGCCCTATATTGACATTATGGAAGATCTTGAGTTGGTTGTGTAAAGATGACAACCCAATGTGTATGCATTCATGTTATGTACTAGTATCCCAAGTCGAGAGTTTATGCATCTAGTGCCAAATTCCTCTCTACCTATATTTCCATTTTTGATTAATTTTTTTTTTATATTTCTATATTTAGTAAAAAAAATGTTTCTTTCCTAGTTTGTCATTAAAGTTTCATTTCTACTATGCGTTATCTTTGTCATTTTATTTTATTAGGTTTCTTCATCTATGTCTTAAATCTATGATATAACTTATGCTATATTGAGGTGATGTGTAAATTTGTTTTTTTTGTCAATATCTTATCTTAATCATCAAATTTCATACATTACAGAACCACCAAGTGATTTGATGTAATTTCCATTGGATGGGTTGCTTTCCAAAAACTATATGGTGTGCCCACAATACATTAAGAGAAAAATAAGTCTTATGGAAACCCAATTTGATCCATATACCACAAGAAGATTCATCCAATATCTCATGGGATGTGAGGTTTTCTCTATGTATTTTTATTGGATATGATGAGCTTCTACAATCTACTTTTAAAATCTATAAATCCTCTATGATAATAAAAGGCCATTCCCACCTACAAAGGTACACAACATTCAAATTTCAACCATTACAATCAAATTCTAACCTAAAATCAATTTGGAATTTATGGTTGTTGCTTCTCTATAAAGGATTCATTCATGACTAAAATATTTCACCTACCCAATGATGGCCTTGATAGTGTATAACAATAAAAAGCATTGTTACAAGTACCCATTCACTCTATTTCAAAGTCTCTTAGTTATTAGGATTAAGGTTTCATATAACTTGTAAATCCTATGTCATATTGCATGGTTCCAACATTCTTGGAAAGTGTTTGTAGGCACTTAGGGTGTATTGGGAAAATATTTTATAATATTTATTCTCGCCATTGTTTGTAATACATTCATAAGGGATGATAGGGTCCACCAACATCGGTAAAGGTGACTTTTGGACATGAATATTTAATTATGTTTTTCCCACATATGGACGCCTAGAATGGGATGGTAAGAAATAAGGAAGAGAAAATGAGTGGTTGTTGGGATTCTTCAAGTGTATTCTAGGAAAGATGCAACATGTGTCTCTTGGTATTCTATGTTTTGTTGCATTTAATGCAATGTTTAATTTCTAAGTTTGGGGGCCCAAGTTAGAGGGAAAGTATTGGTGACAAAATTAGCATCCTTTCATATTTTGAGGATGAAATATAAGGGTTGGAACATTTGGAATGAAGATTCATATTTGGGAACCATGTTTGGTGCTCAAGACATCTTCACAAGTCTATAAAATCAACTTCTTGGGTGTAGAAATTAAGAGGAACAATTGAATGCAGTTACTCTATTGGAACAAGGACATGTTGAGGCATAAATAGGTTGTTCAAAGGTACACAGGTGCTTCCATGTTGGAGGAAATGAGGAGAATGAAATTGAATTTATTGTAATATCATTTGTTTGAAGATAATACATACTTGGCCTCTCTTCTTGGTGGAGATTTTTCCCGCAAGCGTTTCTCCACGTGAAACCTGTGCTATGTGATATCTTTTATGTTTCTTATTTTTGTCTCTTTTTTGCTATTTTATGGTGATGTCATTCTCTATTTATTTCTATTATAAGTTTACATAAGGTAGTGTTATTAAGCATGTTATGTTGGCTGATTTTTAGCATCATAAAGAGTGTATCTAATAATGGTAATTCCACATTCAGGTCACTTAATTTCAGATTTTCATATAAGTTTCATATTTTTATATTGTATTATTCCAAGCCTTATATCTCATCCATTGAAGTCATAACTAGATTATTTGGATAGAGATTGAAATTTCCCAACATTTGGGATCAGAGCATAAGGTTAGCTTGATTTTGGGTATTTCACTATTTTTATTTCTTAGCATGGAAATCTTGTTGAAATCTATTAGAAGGTTGTTGGAGGCTTTTGGTCTGTAATTAATTTTCTAAGAATTTTATTTTGAAGATATATGAGATTGGAAGCCATGAATATTGGCAATGTGATCTATGTTGGGCATTGGAAGCTCATGATTGTGGATCTTCATGGAGTTGGTTATGTTTTTGTAACTTGGAGCTCTTGTTTGACAATATGTGATTATCCTCTTGATTTTTGGTTTTGTTCATTTACCTTGTGGTCATGTGTAGTGAGAAGGTGTTCATGTTGGATGGTTACTTTTGACATCCAAGTCACATGGAGAAACACCTGCTATTTGCACTGTGAAATGGAGTGATTATGTTGGCTTCATGGTTTTAGCCATTGGTTACATGAAAGATTTGGAAGATAAGCCAATGAACTCTTTGTGAGTTGTGGAGATGAAATGTTTCATATATTATAATCTCTTGGACAACTTGATTTTCCTGTTGGGTTGCATTTTCTCTTATTTTTACTTGCAAGTTTATAGAATTGTATTTATTCAATTATTCAGATGGCATGTTTATTGTGAATGTCTAGGTGTTGAATTGTATTTTAGATTTATAGAGATGGTTTTGTAAGTTTTACATGTTAAATAAAATATGTGGAATTTAGATATGTGATAAGACTATATTCAGGTTGTTCTGAATGAAGATAGTTATAGGTTTGTATGGTTGATTGGAGGGTTCTTACGGATCTATGGTTACTCCTATGTGAGCTTGTTAAACAAATATGTTTGGAATTGATCTTGGTGTTTGAGTATTGGAAATTTGCATGTTATGTCTGATTATGTTTTTTTTGCATGTTAATAATGTGGGGTTGAACTCTTTTTCAGCTATTTGAGATTGGAGCATTGATTATGTATTTCTCCTTTGAGATGTTACATATGTGCAAATCTTGTAAAATTGTTTGATGTGGATTTCGTTTGGTAGGAATTACTCTGGGTCATTATTATTACATTGGTATGTTTATTACAAGTAGTGAAAAAAGGTTATTGGGAGTACCTAATATAGTTCATTTGAATTTATAACAATATTTTATGGTGCATGAGAATCTTTGTTCACTTTCAGTAGAGTATTGGTAATGATATTAGTCATGATGCCATGTATAACTTGGTATCACTTTTAGTAGGAGATTTATGCAGTTACATAATGTGTTCTATCTTCTTTGTTTCAAGATTTTGGTTCTAAGTTGTTGCAGTGTGTAGCGAGCCATGAATAACCATTGATTAGAAGATGTATGGCCATTTGTAATGGTTTTTGGTGTCATAAGGAGCTCTTGTATTCTAATTTTAGATTGTAGTGAGACTTTAATGACATATTTGGTTTTATTGAAAAATAATGTGTGACAATTATATCTTCTTAGTTTGGAGATTGTGGTTTGACTTTACCTTTTGGAAGCTCATGGTGTCAATTTATTTGATTGTGTTGGGGCTATGGAGGATCTTCAATTAGGATATGGTTATCATAGTGCCTGGAGAGCTTGGTTACCCAATTAAGTGGGAGCTTTGGTAGTGATTTGGATTCATCATTTGATTATGGATGTTTATCTTCATTTGATTGGAGATGTTGTTTCTTGGTTTAGAGTATGGTTGTTATTATGTCATGATGTACTCTTGATTATAGATTAGAGTTCTGGCATGATACAAGTTCTCTTGAGACCATGATATGTTTGTTTGGATCATATTATCTTCCTTTGAGGAGATGTTAGATCATGATGTCATGTTTGGGTTCCTAATTCCATTGTTGGAAATTTAACAGTGGTCTTGTTTGTTTTTCTTTGGTTTTGAGTATTAATCATTTTCTTGAAGCTTCATGATTTTGTAGGGTTGCATTTGAAGTTGGCATGGATTGATTATGGATTCTCATGGAGATAAGAGATAATTGGGTTAAACTAAGATATCTCTTATTTTTGGGGATTTTGTATTGAGATGGTTACTCTTTGATGATGATTTAAGAAAAAATACCAAGGATCACACACTTGGTTATGGATGTGAATCCATTATGGACTTGAAGATAATATTTACCTTTACCAAAAGATTGTGTTCCTTGGTTTTGTATGGACAGGACAATCTTGTATTCCACTCTTGGTCTATTCGGTAGGTGAATTATCTGAGAGGTATTGCCAACATAAATATCAAATGTATTTTTTATTTTGTGCCTTGTCTTCTCATATGAGTTAGTCTTGAATATAGAATTTTTGAGGACTTATTAAGAAGAAGATGCATGGTTATATGTATTTTTTTTGTTCTCCTTGTTTTGGTATTGGGTTATGGATCTAGTTTTGATGACTTATTTGGAGAGGCATAAGAAAACATATGTGGCTTTTAGCATATTCCATTTATTGTGTGAATGATTGGTCGGTTTGGTCTACTTATGGTATGAGAGGTTTACATATATTGCTACCATGTTTTCATTTGATTTGAATGTTAGATGTTGATATCCTTTCAGTATGGGAATGGTGAAGGAGATATTACTCTATACATCTTGGTACATGTTAGTATGGAAAATAGATATAGTTTTATTTGTAGGTTCTCTCTTTGGTCTTGTTCTTCTTCCTAGATGTTTTTATTCACATAGTTGAGTGTGAATAACTTGGGATAGCTAATATGGAGTAGTGGTGAGAGAGGTATTATAGCATATTTATTTGTAATATTTGCATATCATTGTATGTTTCCTTGACACTATGTGATAGAGGAGTTAGCCAAATCCTCTATGTGAAGTACTATAGGTAGACTCGGTATGCGTTGATCTATTTTCAGATTTGACATTACTTGTGCAGTGGTTGTTTCTAGATAAATGCCAAGTTATTCTCTTTGATACCTTGGTTTTTTTTATTATTGATGTGATGATGAGCTTGCACTTTCATTGGATTAGGATCTACAAGTTATGTAGTTGTGTGGTATGGTCACCCATTTGATTGTAGTGGGATGACTCAAATGTGGACTATTTATATCCATGAGATTGTTTCAGTGTTAATGCATAATTTTTTAGTTGGCCTTGTTTGTGGTCATTTGTACATTGGTATGTTGCATTTTAAATAAGAGGATGGATATATAGAATCTTGATTGCATATTTTGGGTTAGTATGTTGATGGCATGAATTTCTATCTATGATGGTATATGTTGGTTTGAGGTATGGTTAGCTTGGATGAGTTGTAATTTGATGTGGTTGTTATTCTAGTTGGTATGGGTAAGGTAGCTACTCAGACCCTTTTTTATTATTTTGAATCTGATGTTTGTGTTCATGTAAATATTGGTGTAGGTTTTAGTGAAATTTGATATGTTTTACCTTGGTATGTTCCTTTTTCATAGTTGAAATGTTGGCAGATGCGAGGAGTTTTTTTTCTTGATGATGGTTATCATGGTTGCTTTTGTAGATATCTTTTTGGAACATGAGAGAATGGTGAAGATTCATGTGGCACATTATTAGCTAACAAATTTTTTTCCCCTGTTTGTGATTCTTATGGGTGTGTTTACCATGTATGATGTCAAGTAGGAGAATATTAGGATTATGGTGTCATCTAACTTATAAATTCTTTCATATTGCATGGTTCCAACATCCTTGGAAATTGTCTCTAGGCACTTAGGATGTATAGGGAAAATATTTTATAATATTTATCCTCACCATTGTTTGTAATACATCCATAAACGATGATGGGTTCCACTAGCAACAGTAAAGGCAACTTTTGGACATGAATAGTTAATTATCTTTTCCTTGCATATGGGCACCTAGAATGGGATAGTAAAAGATAAGGGAGAGGACAAATGAGTGGTTGTTGGGATTCTCCAAGTGGGTGCTAGGAAAGATGCAACATGTGTCTCTTGGTATTCCATCTTTTGTTGCAATTAATGTAATGTTTAATTTTCAAATTTGAATGCCCAAGTTGGAGGGAAAGTATTTGTGCCAAAACTAGTGTCCTTTTGTATTTTGAGGAGGCAATCCAAGGGTTGGGATGTTTGGAATGAAGAGTCATCTTTGGGTGTCATGTTTGGTGCTTAAGACCTTTTTATAAGTCTATAAAGTCAACTCCTTTGGTGTAGAAATTAAGAGGAACAATTGAATGTAGATTTACTATATTAGAACAAGGACATGTTGGGGTATAAAGAGGTTTTTTATAGGTATAGAGGTGTTGCCATGTTGGAGTCAAAGAGGAGAATAAAATTGAATGTATTGTAATCTCATTATTTGAAGATAATTCATACTTGGCCTCTCTTCTTCATGAAGTTTTTTCCGCAAGGGTTTCTCCATGTAAATTTTGTGGTATGTGATGTATTTTATGTTGTTTATTTTTTCCTCCTTTTTGCTATCTTATGGTGATATTATGCTTTATTTATTGTTGTTATAGGTTCACATAGGGTGGTGTTATTAGGCATGTTATGTCAGTTGATTTTTAGCCTTATAAAAAAGATGGATCCAATAATGGTTGTAGTGTAGAAAATTGTATACCTTTACAATTTCACAATATTTTTGGGCCCCTTAATTTATTGGACTTAATTAAGCTTCTAATTTTCCAAATTATGTATTCCAAAGCCTTATTTTTACCATTTTTTGAAAGGGGAATCAACATTAAATAAATACATTTAGTGATTAAATTGCCTTGTATCATGTGTGTCTTGGAAGTTTAAGCCATGACCCATTCACCCATGGGTGAATGGATCCCCTTTATGAGCCAAGAACTAAATTAAAATATGTTTTTGGTGGCATTTTAATGTTCAAAATTCAAATTGTAAGTGTCGGCTTTTGGAATCTAATTTTTGGGAAATTGGATACACACCTATAAATACAATTATTTTACCATTTGAAATCTAAGAAATATAACACACCTTCTAACATTCAAGAGAAAATATTTTTGTCAAGAGAATTCAAGAGCATCATTCTCAATCATTTGTAGCAGAAATCAAGATCCTAACATCATGTCAAAGATTATGTGTGTTCATGTTGTCTTGTGAAGGATAACAAGTGTTGTAGGTCTTTGTGCATTTAAGCATTCAAGAAAATCAAAAAAGCGAGATCCAATTCCCTTGAAGTGATGTGTATGAATTTAGACATTCAAGGAAGCTATTGAAGGGTGGTGAGTTACAAAAAATTGTTCATTCATCATTTCCTTCCTTTCCATTAAGGTTTTTAACATTGTCATTGCCATTGTGAAAGTGGGAACAATATTCATGGGGTTTGACTAAGGAAAACCCCTATATGGCACAAAAATTTGTCCTATTTGTGTATGTGTAGGTTACATGTTGAAGAAGAATTAAAGAGATCTTGAAGAACAATTTTTCATTGTTACATTTGTTATCATCGTTCTTTTCAACCTATGAAAACTAAGTCAAGTAGAATTCATTTCCGACATTCCAACAAGTTTCTAGGTTGAAAACAAGATCTCAAATCTAGTACCAGAGGACTGTAAACAACATTTTTGGAAGCCTAATCAAAGGCCCATTCGCCTAGGGGAAAACAAGTCCTTTGGCACATGCCAGAACCAACTTTTAGTAATACGTACATACTCTCTGATATCTCTTAGATCTACCTATAAAGTGTTGTTACAGTATGCTTATCTTCGAGAATCTATATTTTAATTATTAGGTCATATAGTTCAATTAGTTTCATCCTTTCAAATAATTTCTAGATCATTCCTAATCATCCTAATGCCCTAAAGAATCACCAACCTAGGTCCGATTGACTCACCATTGAGGTTGAAAGTTTGTATCTTGGCTTTGTGGTTGGTATTCTAATGAAATCTTGGAAAAAGGCCCCTTACATCCTAGGTTCTTTTCATTTAGGACCTAGGACCCCCACCCATTTTCCTTCATTTCATTTTGGTGAACTTGACATTTGACATCATAACTTTCTGATTTGGAAGTCTTTCAAACCCTAGATCTAGGTTTTGCATCATTGTTTTTTGCATTCTTAATTTAGGGTTACATCTTGCATATTTGCATAATTAAAACTCATAAAAAACCAAAAATATTGCATACATTTTGCATCATACTTTGTATTAGTTTGTGTTTCAATCATTTAGATTAGAATTTCATCCAAAATTACACTCAAAATTGTTATTTTTGTTTATACATTATCATACATTTGTACTTGCATTTCATCAAAAAATTATAGAAAAAAAAAAGCTTTGTTTGCAGATATGAACAATAATCATAAACAATAACCTAGACACTCAGTTTTTTATTTTTTAGAACCTTGTACAAAGGCTCATTTTCCCCTAGGTGACCCTATCCTTGTACAGGTGCTTCTACAAATTTTTGCACACATTTTTATCTTATTATTGAGATTCATTGTACTTGCAGATCTTTGTTACAGTTTCAAAAATTGTATATTTTGAAGCATTTTAAAATTAGTTCATTTGGTAAAAAGAATATGCATTATTTAGAATCAAATTTTGCATTAAAAAGTCATCATTTTCAAGTATGTGCATCTTACAATCAGTTAATTATCATATTTTAGATCTGCAAATTGCATCAAAAAATTGTTCAAACATCTTTAACATTCTTGCATACTTGCATTTCGCATCAAATTGGGAAATACTAAGAAAAACTTCATCATGGATATGTGTTTTGGTAAAGTGTGGATGTACTTGAAATCTTTGGTTGATGTTTCAAGTTGTGTTTGGTGATGATCCTAATGCAATTGAGACTATTCATGATCCTTCACCTCCCAATGCATGTCCTCATGAAGTAGACATCTTGGGTGAAGATGAAGAGAGCATGCAAGAATTCATACACAACTCCTTACATAACCTCTAGAAAAATGCAACCTTTTACCCCTCAGTGCAATGACCTAATAACCCATGTCAATAACCAACACCTCCCATAATTCCACCACTTGACATGTTCAATATTTTACACCCTAAAATTGAATCACAAAACAAGTCTCAACCACCAACCATGAAGGAAAATATTCATAGTGAATACATATCTATTGCTACATCTCCATCTTATGTGAACAAACCCATCAACACACCCATTAACCTAGAGCAGTGTTATGGCCAAGGCTTTATAATCTTGACAAAACAAGGATGTGAAATTTAAGGAATGAGCATGAGATACATCAATTGCTAGAACAAATACCATCAGAAGAAACTAAGGGATTAGGATATCAAGATCCTTTGCCTTCACACAAAACAATTTCTCAATCAAGTAAAAAAAAAAAGCCCTATAAAGTTAAGAAGCTACCATTTTTGCACACTATAACTAAAACTGAATGGACCTTAGATAAATTTCTCAACCTATGACTGATTACATTACCACCTATCCAAGAAAATAAGAAAGGAAAAAGTACAAACATGTCTTACTGTGCATATCACAGAACACTTGGGCATCTTACTGATGAATGCCATGCTTTAAAGAAGGTGTTGAAATAATTTGATCCTTTTACAATTCAATATGATTGTATAATTAAATAAAAATTGTGTACTTTTCTCCTTGCCATGTGATAGTTGTAGAATTATAGTGCATGCTCACTACCACATGTATTGAACTTTATGCATATTTATCTTTTGTATTGTAAGGAGTAGTATATCATACTATATCTTGGATCATCCTTGTCCTACACTTGGGGGCAAGGGGTTGGGTAGCCTTGTCTTAGGTGTATTTCTTATTGAGATCCCTATCTATCTCCTTAAAATGTTAGTGTAGCAAGTATACTAACATTTTAAGGGGGGGTATATAGTCCCTCGATTATTGTTTGCATGTTCCCTTCTTAGTGATAATGGCATATATCTCCTAGGAAGTGTGACCATATTAATCAAAGTGTGGCTTTCTCGATCTATGTGAAGTATCACTTTTACATGGTAATGTTAGAATTGATGTCCCATAAGAGTGTGACATTTATTGGCATATGATGTTTCTCTTGGTGGTAATACTATGGCTAGTATTCCCTAAGGTGTGATCTATTCCTCAACTAGTCCTCTCTTGGTGGTGATGTCATGTGTGATGCTCCCTAAGGTGTGGCCTTTCATAAATTAAGCAAATCCCCTTTGATTTTTATTGATAAATTTAACTTTTTGACATTATCTCAATGTCGTTTGTGCACCTTCTAAGGTCATGAGTTTTATTTGCACGGTTCCTAAGGTGAGTTTTTTTTGCACCCCTTGAGGTGAGTTTTGTTTGCACCCACTGAGGTGATTTTTGTTTGCACCCCCTAAGGTGAGTTTTGTTTGCACCCACTATGGTGAGTTTTTCATTTTTGCTTCACTTTGTTCACAAATGTTGAACCTAGTGTGGAATTGGCATAGCATGGACACATAGCATAACACAACTTGCTAGTCCATCTTTTTTTGCATTAAATTTGACATTGAATGTTTGTGTACCTTGTATTGCTGCTACACATGTGTGTGTTCTTTTGTGCATATGTTGATTTTCTATGAGATCATAGATCTTGGGGGCTTGATTACTCTCCTTGAACCTTTATCATTTCATCTTCCCAACAATTGTACAATTGGACCTCCCTTGATATATATTTCTCTACTTTAGTGTGAGTCTACGCATAAGTTCATACTCTCACTAAATTGGGGGCTAAATGTAGTGTAATAAATTATGTACCTTTATAATTTCACACTATGTTTGGGTCCCTTAATTCATTGGACTTAATTAAGCTTCTAATTTTCTAAATTATGCATTCCAAAGCCTTATTTTTGTCATTTTCTGAAAGGGAAAACAACATTAAATAAATGCATTTAATGAATAAATTGCCTTGGATCATGTGTGTCTTGGAAGTTTAGGCCAAGACCCATTCACCCATGGGCAGAAGGGTCCCCTTTATGAGCTAGTACCTAAATTAAAATATGTTTTTGGTGGCATTTTAATGATCAAAATTCAAATTATAAGTGTCTTTTTTAGGAAATTGGATAAACACCTATAAATATAGTTATTTTACCATTTAAAACCTAAATATAGTTTTCATTTGATTTGAATGTTAGATGTTGATATCCTTTCAGTATGGGAATGGTTAAGGAGATATTACTCTATACATCTTAGTGTAGCAAGTATACTAACATTTTAAGGGGGGGTATATAGTCCCTCGATTATTGTTTGCATGTTCCCTTCTTAGTGATAATGGCATATATCTCCTAGGAAGTGTGACCATATTAATCAAAGTGTGGCTTTCTCGATCTATGTGAAGTATCACTTTTACATGGTAATGTTAGAATTGATGTCCCATAAGAGTGTGAAATTTATTGGCATATGATGTTTCTCTTGGTGGTAATACTATGGCTAGTATTCCCTAAGGTGTGATCTATTCCTCAACTAGTCCTCTCTTGGTGGTGATGCCATGTGTGATGCTCCCTAAGGTGTGGCCTTTCATAAATTAAGCAAATCCCCTTTGATTTTTATTGATAAATTTAACTTTTTGACATTATCTCAATGTCGTTTGTGCACCTTCTAAGGTCATGAGTTTTATTTGCATGGTTCCTAAGGTGAGTTTTTTTTGCACCCCCTGAGGTGAGTTTTGTTTGCACCCGCTGAGGTGATTTTTGTTTGCACCCCCTAAGGCGAGTTTTGTTTGCACCCCCCTATGGTGATTTTTGCATTTCTGCTTCACTTTGTTCACAGATGTTGAACCTAGTGTGGAATTGGCATAGCATGGACACATAGCATAACACAACTTGCTAGTCCATCTTTTTTTGCATTAAATTTGACATTGAATGTTTGTGTACCTTGTATTGCTGCTACACATGTGTGTGTTCTTTTGTGCATGATCACTCTCCTTGAACCTTTATCATTTCATCTTCCCAACAATTGTACAATTGGACCTCCCTTGATATATTTCTCTACTTTAGTGTGAGTCTACGCATAAGTTCATACTCTCACCAAATTGGGGGCTAAATGTAGTGTAAAATATTATGTACCTTTATAATTTCAGACTATGTTTGGGTCACTTAATTTATTGGACTTAATTAAGCTTCTAATTTTCTAAATTATGCATTCCAAAGCCTTATTTTTGTCATTTTTTGAAAGGGAAAACAACATTAAATAAATGCATTTAATGAATAAATTGCCTTGGATCATGTGTGTCTTGGAAGTTTAGGCCAAGACCCATTCACCCATGGGCAGAAGGGTCCCCTTTATGAGCTAGTACCTAAATTAAAATATGTTTTTGGTGGCATTTTAATGATCAAAATTCAAATTATAAGTGTCATTTTTAGGAAATTGGATAAAAACCTATAAATATAGTTATTTTACCATTTAAAACCTAAAAAAAAAACACACAACTTCTAGCATTTAAGAGAAAATATTATTGCCAAGAGCATTCAAAAGAAACATTGGCAGTCATTTGTAGTAGCAATCAAGATCTAGCATCATGTAAAAGTTTATGTGTGTTCAAGTTGTCTTGTGAAGGCTAACAAGTGTTGTAGGTCTTGGTGCATTCAAGAATTCAAGAAAATCAAGGAAACAAGATCCAATTCCCTTGAAGTGATGTGTATGACTTTAGTCCTTCAAGGAATCTATTGAAGGGTGGTGAGTTGCAGCAAATTGTTCATTCATCATTTCCTACCTTTCCATTAAGGTTTTTATCATTGACAAATTGCCATTGTGAAAGTGGGAACACTATTCACGGGGTTTGACTAAGGCAAACCCCTATATGGCACAAACATTTTTCCTCTTTGTGTATGTGTAGGCTACAGGTTGATGAAGGATTGAAGAGATCTTGAAGAGAAATTTTGCATTGTTATATTTTTTGTCATCATTCTTGTCAACCTACGGAAACTAAGTTGTAGAATTCATTTTGGACATTTCAACAAGTTTCCAGGTGGAAAACATCTCGGATCTAGCACCATAGGTTTGTAAAAAGAATTTTTTGAAGCCTAATCAAAGACCCATTCACCTAGGGGCGAACCAATCCTTATGCACATGCTGGAATCAACTTTTGGTGATAGGTACATACTCTTTGATATCTCCCAAATCTGCCTACAAAGTGTTGTTACAGTTTGCTTGTCTTCAGGAATCTATTATTTACTTATTAGGTCATATAGTTCAATTAGTTTTATCATTTCAAATAATTTCTATATCATTCCTAATCATCCTAAGGCCATAAAGAATCACCAACCCAGGTCTAATTGACTCGTCATTGAGGTTGAAAGTCGAGCTCTTGGCTTTGTAGTTGGTACTCTAATGAAATCTTATAAAAGGCCCCTTACATCCTAGGTTCTTTGTGTTTAGAACCTAGGATCCCCACCCCTTTTCCTCCATTTCAATAGTAATTCCACATTAAGGCCAGTTAATTTTAAATTTGCATATTAGTTTAAAATTTTCATATTGTAGTAGTCCAAGCCTTGTATCTCATCCATTAAATTCATAATTTGATTATTTGGATAGAGATTGAAATTTCACAACTTTAGCTAATATTTAGGGTATTCAATTAACTAAATTTTTAGACATGGTAGGATTCACCTAGAAATAGAATACCTCCTCTTGTTGACTAGTGACTTCTTGACTAGAATTTGGAGGAAATTTTATAACAAATTAACAAGCAATTCTTCTATTTATAATTTGGCCTTCTTGTGATTCACAAGTTTGGATCCTATCTTGTATGAATATATAAAAGATTTTTTACTTAATATGCATGAATTATATTTCAAGGAATTTGAATTGGGTAATCAATTTTTTAATAATACAATTTGTAAGGACGTATTTTTAAGGTTTGATTTTTCCACCTATATTTCTATATTTTATTTTTTAAAATAAAATTTTGAATAAATATATTTTTCAAGATTTTTATAGTTACTTGAACTTATTTAAGCTTATTTTAAAATCTGAATTAAATTTTCTACAAACAACTATCACCCTAAAGTGACTCTAATACTATGTTAGAGCTATTAATTTTAAGAGTTAATTAAATTATGCTTATAGAAGATTAAATAGTAAAATATAAATGTACAAGAAAAGAATTAAATATAACACACAAATATATAGTGGAGAAAATTGTATGGTGGAAATCTTGACAAGCCATCATTATTAAGAAAAACTACATAAAGTTGAGGTAGTTTGCCCCCTCCTTCCAAGTGAGGTATATTTTAATATTTACTATTTCAAATTCTTCTTTTATAATTTATCTAGAGTATGTAGAACCCTTTTGGGAAGTTACCACACATTTTACAAACATTATAATTAATTAGTAAATTAATTAATCAAGTAAAGACACATTTTTACATGAAAATTTTAAATTAATTAATTAAATATATTATGTATAATATGATGAAAGTATATTTATATAATAATTTTTTAAACCTTATAAATTAGAGTTTTATAAATATTTATTTTAGATCTATTTGTTAGTTTATAAATCCTTACTAAATATTATTCTAGTATATTAGTCAAGGATTCTAAAAGGAATCATAAGGTAAGATTATTCAAGGGTGGGATAAATGATGTACAATAAGCATAGATGAATCCAAACCCTTGAAAATGAATGACAATTTTATCATACTAATATAATTTTTAAAATTTCTTAAACTTAGTGAAGGTAACCTTAAGGTTGAAGCTCCATGGATAGTTTCGTCAAAATTTATAAAGGAAAATAAACTTTCCCTATGCATAATCTTGAATAACTAAATAAAATTCATGCAACTCAATATAAGTTAGTCCAGATTAATTAGTCTATAATTGTGGGTGTGATAATTAAAAATTAAAAATTATTTTAGGAAAACAGATACAATACATAACATTTGGTTAGCTTTAGGCTCGTTGAAGATAATATTGTTATAACTTTCAAATATAGATTATTTTGGGACTAGAAATAGAACCTCTCTATCTATGTTTTTTCTTGGAGTCTCTACAAAATTTGTTTCTAGGTGTGTTGAGTCCATGCTTGCAAATCATTTCCATGTTCGTGGATTAGTCTTCTACCATACAGATTTGATGCTACTAGTTATGTATTTTTTGGCTCGCCTAATATGCAACTATCTATTATGCTCCAAGGACTGGTAGTATTTAAAATTGTCTTAAGATGTTTTTTGAGCTGTTAGGATACATGTTGCCCTAGGTCAACTCCCAAAAAGCACGGACTTTATTGGCATGTGAATGATCAAGAAGAACAAGCTTCAAACATGTAAATGCTCTAGATGTTGCAATGTAGAATTAGTTTCTTATTGGGCATTCTAATTGAAATGTTCCTAGCATGCTCTTTTAATAAATGTGAATGATAAGTTTGAAAATTTACATGTTCATCATTTGAATGAATGTTTTTAAATACAAGGACATAACAATAAACATTAAATATAAATATACAAGAAAAAAATTAAATATAACAAAAAAAACACATATTTATAATGGAGAAAATTATATGATGAAAAACCTCATGAAACATCATTATTAAGAAAAACTACATATTTTTCTCTATACTTGTAGACACATAAAGCTAAGGTAATTTCCCTCCTTCTAAATGAACTCACATAAACATCTAGTGAAAAGTGTATTTTAATATTCATTATTTCAAATTCTCTTTTTATAATTTATCTCAAGTAGCACCCTTTTGGGAAGCTACCACATATTTTACAAACAACATTAGAATTAATTAGTGAATTAATTAATTAAAGACACATTTTTATATAAAGAAATTTAAACTAATTAATTAAATATTATTTATAATATATTGAAAATATATTTATATAATTTTTTTTAAATCTTATATTAGAGCTTTATAAATATTTATTTTAGACCTATTTATTAATGTATAAAGGCCTAATAAACATTATTCTTTAATAGCATATTAGCCAAGGATTCTAAAAGGAGTCATAAGATAAGATTATCCAAGGGTGGCATAAAGGATGCACAATAAGCATAAATGAATCCAAACCCTTGAAAATGAATGATAATTTAATCATACTTATATATTTTTTGAAATGTCTTAAAATTAGTGAAGGTAACCCTAAGGTCAAGCTCTATGGATAGTTTCGTCAAAATTTATAAAGGAAAATAAACTTTCCCTATGCCTAATCTTGGCTAATTAAATAAAATGGATGCAACTCAATATAAGTCAACCTAGATTAATTAGTCTATAATTACGGATGTGATAATTAAAAATTAAATGCTATTTTAGAAAAATAGATCGAATAGATAACATAGGTTAGATGAAGATAATCTTATTAATTATTTTGGAATATAGATTATTTTGGGACCAGAAATTGAACCTCTCTACCTATGTTTTTCCTTGGAATATCTACAAATTTGTCTCTAGATGGATTGAGTCCATGCTTGTAGATCATTTCCATGTCCATGGATTTGTCCTCTACCATGTAGATTTGATCTTACTAGTTATGCAGTTTTTGGTTCACCTAACATGCAACTATCTACTATGCTTTAAGGACTAGTAGTATTTAAAATTACCTTAAGAAGTTTCTTGAGCTACTAGGAAACATGTTCCCCTAAGTCAACTCCCGAAAAAAGACTAACTTTATGGGCATGTGAATGATCAAGAAGAACAAGCTTCAAACATGCAAGTGCTTTGGATGATGCAATGCAAAATTAGATTTTTATTGGACATTCCAATTGAAATGTTCCTAGCATGCTCCTTTAATAAATGTGAATGATATTTGAAAAATTACTTGTTCATCAAATGAATGTTTTGAATGTTTTTAAATGCAAGGACATAACGATAAATTGTGCAAATGTGTGTTTAGTTGGTTCCAAGTAGAAAATTTCTTGAATCAAATTCATGGGTGTGGGACCAATCCTACATACGCAAGATTTAGGCATTAAAATAATAAAATTGAGGTGGATAATAAATGAATGGTGAATAATGAACATAATGAATAAGAGACGTATGAAAATATTCATAGATAAGAATAAGAGATGTAAGAATACATGTAAATACGTGAGTAACAATATTGTGAAAAGAGCTCAACTTCACACAAGAACATGTCATTTATCAATATATAATTATATTAAACTATTATCCAAAAATAAATATAAAACCAAATAAAAAATTTAATATTTAAAATTCCAATAATTCCAAATAAAAAAACTAATCTTATATAGAAGAAGATATTAAAATTTACACATACATATACGAATTTTTATTTTAATCTTCTTTTGCATAGAGCCATTCTATTAACATTATTTGAGATTCGAACCAAGCTTCTGATATGGCCTTTAGCACATACTAATCCCTGATAAAACAACAGCAATTACAGTTTACTGGGAAACTGAAATTCGTTAGTTGGTATGAAGTCTCCCAAAAAAATGTAATGTTACGTCCAGTGATTGACTTGTAGGTTGTCGAGCTTTTGGCAGGATCAACGAGGGTTTGCAGAATTCTTCCATGGCATCTAGACTACGGATCCATGTGGGCCTGCATTTATATCACGTTGGGATAAGATACGAAACAGTGACTTATTTTAGATCTTAAAAAAAGATGTATGAGTGTAATTGTGCTTCCAATGATTTTCTATGGAAGAGAAAAAAAAATCAAAAGAGAGCTTAAATGGTATTTAACAATGTCTCAAAAGAGTATTTGAGCACTTGGATTGGATGATGTAGGAGGGTACTCTAACTTATAATTTTGAAAAGGAGGAAGCTTGAGCTGTGTAGGGCATGGCAATCGTCACCACCTTAGAAAAAGACTGAGAATAGCAGCTGATTTTCAGGACAGGAATGGCAGTTGAGAGAAAATAAATCTCAATTGGAGCAGAAAGCTGAGCCTTAAAGCTTCTAGACTGATTGAAACCTTCATGGACCTCAAATTGGAGCACATGTTTGCTATGTATATATAGTTTTAAATAGTTTGAGAGTGGCAGTGATAAAGCACATTTATCATTTATTGTAATGCCTTTTGTAGGGCTAAACAAGGGAAAGGCTAACAGTTTTTCTGCAGCTCCGAATTCAATTGTACAGAATCAAAAAGCAGTGGGGAAACATAAGAGCAAGTGGAGCCTCCACTTTAATATATATATATGTGGATTTCATGTATTGTTTTGAGCAAAGGCAAGATTTGCTCTCTCCAGTGGTCCTCTAGTGCTCTAAGCGGCAAGAGAGTGTTGTACTTGTTTCAGTTCAATTTGTCTCATAGTTACATCACTGGCTTGATAAAGTCCAATCAACAGAAAATGGGTCGATCTCCATGCTGTTTGAAAGTTGGGTTGCAAACAGGACCATGGACTCCTGTAGAGGATAGACTGCTGACCAAGTATATTGCATGTCATGGTGAAGGTGGCTGGCGAAATCTCCCACCAAAAGCAGGTGATCTTTCTGTTTTTGAATTCTCTCTTCTTATGTTTCATGAGTTTAGCAAAAGATATTCATTGAATTAAGTGCCCTGCCATCAAACATATCATTTGTATGAAATGAGTTGATCAGAGAGATTTTGTAAGCTAGTCCCTGTTGTATTGAAGTGAGGCGTGTGATGTGGTCTCATATGCTTTTAAGCTAACATTGGAGTCTTAGTTAAGTAGATTTGGAGTAGGACTGTCTGAATCATAAGAAATGAGTTTCTGAAACCAAATGGGTATGTGATTTTGATTCCTGCATTTCAAGTTGCACTTCTGAACTTATCATAAAAGAAAGAAGCAAATAGTTTGTAGTTGAGAAAAACTTAGGTAGTTGTTTCTGTAAGCCCATCTGCCTATCATGCAGCATGGTAAACATATATAGTAATCCTCAAAGCTTTAATTATGGGTCTTCTTTTTCCTTTTTCATTTCAAATCTATCTAGTAACTTGTAACTTTTTGATTGAGCTGGTCAAATCCTTTTTGGGTGGATAGGCCTAGGATGGAGATGGGCGTAATAGAAAATACCGACAGCAGCAATATATATAATTTTTTTTGGTGTTCACATTTTGCATCCTTGTGAGATTAAATACCAACAACAACAATATATAGTTTTTAAAGTTTTTACATTGATTGTAATTATTGTAAGCACTAAATGTCATGTATCCTTTTGAGATATAATGAATTTTTATTTCAATCATTTACATGATAAACAGGCCTCAGGCGGTGTGGGAAGAGTTGCAGGTTGCGATGGCTGAACTACTTGAGACCCACTATAAAACGAGGAAACATCTCTGCTGATGAAGAAGATCTCATCATTCGCCTCCACCGCCTACTTGGGAACAGGTATCAAATATAACTTTTACATATAAATTCTCTTTTATAGAGAACAGTGATTCTCATTGATTCATATTTCATAATCATAACTTGCCCTGTTTTTGCATTGAAGATCTTGTATCAGCCATTGATATGGTAAATATAGATTGATTAACTGTTGTTACACTTGTTGTAGGTGGTCACTGATTGCAGGACGGTTGCCTGGGAGAACAGATAATGAAATAAAAAACTACTGGAATAGCCATCTTACTAAAAAGCTAAGAGAGGCAGGCATCGATCCTCATACTCACAAACCTTTTCACAATACTATCAATCCAACTGGCCAAGATATTCAGGCTGCACTTAATCAACAAAACAGTATTCAAGCAGTTACTGATTGCCCATCCACCATAACAGTTAATGCAAGTAAAGTATTACCATCATCCAGTTCTAGAAATGAGAGAGTTTCTACATTAATGCAGGAGCAACTTCTTCATCTTCCCATCGCAAATAGGCTCAAATCATTTCCTCGAACTTCCAAGAATGTTTCTGAGGACAAGACCAACAGTACTGCCATGGGAGATATGTTGGAGGACCCAATACTTTCTGTAAATCAGAATTTGGAGGAGTGCTCACCAGATTCAAGTACCTGTTATGATATGAATCATAGCTCCTCCTCAACTGTGGAAGACAGATGCCATTTCCAAGAAACTATAGTTAGTTGTATGCAGCAATGCTATAGTGATGATGAATATCAGAGCTTTGATAGTGAGGAGCTACAAATTGTTTTCCAGGAGTACTCGAGGCTGTTGGAACATGATTATTCACATGACTTGGAACAGAGAACAGTACAACTGAGCGATGATGTAGTGTAAGGCTTGTCCCAATTTGTGCTGCCTAGAATCAGATTTGCAGTATTTGATTGGAGGCATATTGCTTTTACTTTATCTGAAAGCGATTAGATTTGACTGCACCCAATTCCTTTTTGATAAAAAGGGTAGTAAGAGTAAGCTATATATTTCTTAGACTAACAAATGTTTTATCGGTTGATGAGGGTTATGTTTACCCAGATTTAGAATAACTGTGAGATGGCATAACCTATCCCATAACCTGCCTGATATGGGAAGCTCAGGTACCCCATGAAGAAAGTTTTGGATGTCTAAATACTTCCAATAATTGTGCTGTAATAGTTTTTATTAATAACAATGGTTATATAACTGATAAATATATTGTCCATTTTATTTAGTATAATGTATTATTTGATTATTGTTTGGTTTTAATTATTTTCACAAGAATATTTATTAAATATAAATATGATTAAATTTAGAAATTAAAGTAAATAACACAAAACAAAGTGGTCTGATAAAAATTGCAGCATTAGATTGGAAGTAGATGCAATTTTTTTGAACAGCAATGAATAGAGTTTGTTATGCTATAGTGCTGCTCATGCATGGTGTTATTCAATCTTGTATATATATTTTTTTTCTTATTTGTTGTGTTCTTGGCTGTGAGTTCATGTTTGAGTCATATGAGTTTTTAGGTCTCTCTTTTATTTCTTTTAAACAAGTTGTGATTGACTATATCATGTTAGTCATTTCATTCATGAAGTTAATACAAAGAATATTCTTGTGGATCTAGTTCAAAGACAACAATTCTCTTAAAAAATAAAAGAAAATGATATTTAAATCAATGGTTGTCCTCTTTAAAGTCAAGAGAATTTCACGGTTACTTTTAATCTTGACTTTGTGATAGAGGATTTTTTTCACAGATATATCTTTATTTCTAATTTCATGGGAGTTGGATTGAATATGAAGATGTTAAAAGACTGCACGCTTGTAGATTGGCTAATTGAAGGAGACATGGAGATAAGCTTGGTCGCCCATGGCTATTTTTTAATTTCTTTTAATAATATTTTTTATTGTGTTCAAATTTTTGAAGTATGTCTTTATTTCTTCAAACATGTGGGTCTTGTCATGAAACCCTAGCATGTAAATTTTTATTGGATACAAAAACTCCCTTTCAAGGTTTCAATTTGGATTTATCTATTTCCCTTGCCACTATTTTTTTGGAAAAATGAATTGTTAAATATTTTGGGTAGTTCATTGGGTTCTTATTTGGGTACCTCATAGATTATCAAGGAGATTTTTTTTAGTTATGTCTAAATTTTTGTTGAACTAGATTTAAATAAGCCCTTGCTCAAAGCTCTTAATATTCAATTGGAAGATTTTGTTTGGCAACAAGCCCTAGGTTACAAAGCCATTGTTTTAAGATGTAGGGAATGTCATCATTATGGACATCTATTTCATGATTGTCCCTAGCTTAAATCAAATGATTCTTTTGAGAAAGTGACACAAGATGGTAAAAAGGATAAATAAAAAAATCATCAAGATAATCAAGGGTTTGTCGTTGGTTCTGTTGGAAACAAGCTACATTGAGAGGGGGGGTGAATCAGTGTTGTGCAAAAATTAACTTTATTAACCTTTATCTTTAAAGTATTAACAATATTCAACCATAATGCATAAACATGAAGCAAATGAACACAACACCATAACACAAGGATTTTTACGTGGAAGCCCTGTTAGGGGAAAAACCACGGTGGATGGCCAATCCATAATTTAATCTGAGTATACTCAAATGAAGTTTACAATATGGGGAATGCACTTGCATTCAGGCACACTACCTAGAGCTCACTGCCTTGCAAAGAAAATTAGATTAAAACCATATGAGAGTTTGAATTGAAAAAAATAGCATCTACATATGCTTGATTACAGTTCCAATTAGACGCAATATTCAATCTTTTGTCCTACAGACTGATTCTGCACTTCTACTTTGTTCTGCTCACACTCACAACACAAATTCTTTATGCACAAGTGAAACTACACATTATTGCTCTTCTACTCTACTCTAATTCGAAATTCGCATCAACACACTTCATACATCATACAAAATGATACAAACGATCTTATATATATCCGCAACTTGGAATTCAATTACAATATGCCGGCTTCAATAGAACAAAGGAATATTTACATCTACTGGCTCAAAACATGGATAATATACAATGCGTATCCACAATGGTTGGCCACAACTTGGCTAGGACCCAAACAAAGATGCACAAACACAAAAATACTTAACCAATTACTTTTCATACATCCGTGACATGATACATTTATGAAGTTGGCTCCAGTACTAATAAAACAGAGAATTAGCCAACCAGATCTTCTAACTTGCACAAGGATCAATACGAGCCACCAAGAATTACTCGAAGTAGATATTATACACCAAAAAATATTTCCTGAGATGCGCAACACAAAACAATAACAAAAAATCTTCATACAGATCGATGAACACTGAATTACTAGATGCCCTGTTCTTCCTTGTCAATCTTCAATTTGTTTGTCGGTATGATCGAATGATGATGTGCGTATCTGATCATCGATTAGGGTTTCCATCAATGGCAACACCAAATGATACTAGCAGTGCCTATTTCCAACAATCTCCCCCTTTGGCATTGATGGCAACACTTAGTGAAAAATGACTAAGTGTCGGATCAGTACCAAGATAAATTGCATTGTCATCCCCAAAATTCAAAAAAAAGAATTCTCCCCTTGAGATGATTATGCATTTTTCACTCCACTACTCTCCCCCTTTGACATCAATGGAAAAGGCAAGGATCTACATACCAAAAATGGATCAATCAATCAAAACTGTTATACAAAAATGCTTCTTTAACTTACATAAGCTAGAAAATATCTGCAAAATCTTTCTTCAGCTGGATCAGATTTGTGTCCCAAACTCTTTTGAGACTCTCCAGGATTGTTATGTGACCATAGATTAGGTAGTATTGTGTCTCTACAGATTCCAAGTTGGATGGATCACCAACTATCATAGTGTCTTCTCCTCCCTTTAGAGTGCTTGACATTATCTCAATTTTTGGACCAATTAGGCCTCTGAGTTCACATGTTCTTGCAACAATTTTATCATTCTCATGCTTCAAGATTTTTATTTTGTCAAGCAAAGACATCAGCTCACCTTATATCTTTCCAACACCACCGTTAAAGGATCAAATGCTTTAGAAATAGTACTTAACTGTTTTTCCATATCCTTAACCTTTTTCTCATTAGCTTCAGTAAATTTTGAAAAAGACAAACATGATTTGTAAATCTTTCCACCTTCTCACAGAGCATTCTATACATTCTTCACACATGTGGCTAAAATGGTTTTATCTTTAGCAATCATTTATTTCAATCCACTAAACCTTTTAACATCAAATTCTTTATGCACTTTCACCATAGTTGATTTCTCAAGTGACTCAAAGTGAGTACTTACATATTTGATAAGCTTCTCTAATTCATCGGAGAAGGAACCGATCGGATCTTTTACATGAGTGGGCATTATCTTTTCCAAGACTCTAGATGCAAGATTCATAAGTTCATTGTCCTCAATGTGGGCCTTCAATAGTTCTTCTTTGGCTTTCACTTGAGCAAATAAAGCTACCTTCATTTTCTGAATTGGACTTAAGGTAGATAGGTCAATAAGACCTTCAATCAATTCTGGATCAATTTCTTCTTTTTGTTCTACCAAAAATTTCTTCATTGCCTTTGTAGTGTCTCTTGCTTCAACTGGAATGGCCTTTACATCAACTATCTTCTCTTCAATCATTGCTTCCTCAGTTGCAGGTTCTGATTTACCTTCAGGGATCTCCACTTTCTCAACTGATACATTTTCAGGTATCTCAACTTCCATAGGAATTTTCGTTTTGTCCACTGCAGGAGAAATTTGTGAATCCTCAGCTGTATCAAAATTTTCTTCTTCTACATCCCTTACCGGACCAGATGGGGCATCTTCAACATGTGTTTCCTCAACAACAACATCAATTTTGTCATTTAACAATATCTCCCTTCGGATTTTCTCAGTTTCTTTTGTAACCTCTTCAGCTAGATCGATCATTAGCTTATTCACCATTGTTTTTCTTTTAAATTTCCTTTTGGTTTTATTCAAGAGTGCCTGCATGTCATCCATAGACATTACCAAACACAATTCTGCAAGGATCCTTTCTCTCATCTTCTCTTCTTCTATTCTAGCATTGAGTATCCTCATTTCCAAAATGTCATATAGACTTTTAGGCAAATTAGGCATTATTTCAATCAAAATTTTATTGAAAATATTAATATGTTTTATTGTTGCCTGCTCAACAATTCTCAGGTCAAATTTATTAAAATATTCATACCATTTATAGAGTGGCTTGAGATTTCCATCCTTAACTAAAGCCTTTTCAACTTCCTCTACTGACATACCTGGATTGTCATTTTTTGTCTTCTTCTTTGCTTGAACATCTCCACCGAAGGGTTTATCTTTTATAACAGTTGTTGGCTTGGTGCCTTGATGTTTGATTCCTCTGACTTCTTCATCAAAATTTGTCACTTCATCCTCAGAAACTGCCACATAGACTCTTTTTCTCTTATCTTTCTTTCTCTTGCCTTCTTTATTGGATCCCTTAGATTCAATTTTCACAGAGATTGATTTTGTTGCAGGGGTTGAATGGGATACAGAGCTTCTAGTTGATCTAGCTCGAGTAGATGGTGTTGTCGGACCAGTTGATTGAGTTTTTGTTGCCTCCTTAGCTACTTCTTTTGCTTCTTCAACTTCTTCCCTTTTCTTTCTAGCTTCTTTTAATTTCTGTACGAATATACCCAAACTTTCTGCAAGAACTTCTACCTCTTTTCTAACTCTTTTGGTTACCACAGGTTTCCTGAGCTCATTGTGAACCTGTATGTCCTTTTTAGCATAGGTATAGCACAGGTACCGAACCTCTCTTCTACCAGATCCAAAAGTTTACTTAGTAAGTTTTGTACATACATATCCAGGATGTTCTCTTCAACTTCATACCCCATAGGCATGATTCAGATTGTTTTGGGATCAGCAACTTCCATCATACATTAATCAATATCTACCATGAAGCAAATTGTATCCTTGTATTTCTCTACAATGGAAGTGGGAATCCTCTCTCTAGCTTGCATCATAGTCTGAAAACTTTTGAAGTATCCCTAGAAAGTGGCATTCTTTGTCTTAGAGTTTGCATATATGTGAAAGAGATCTCTGATCTGAGCAGCTATTGGTATGTCTTTTTTCTAGTGAATCTTTCTGAATCCCAGAACCTCACCCATGAAATAAAAGAATAAGCATAAAAGAAAGTTACCATACTTGAAAGAGTTTTTCTTATCTTTCTTAATTGTTGCAAGATTTTCCATTAGCTGACTCCTCAGCAGTTCATAGATATCATAGTTTGCATTTTATTTCACCATCTAATAGGCGACATAAATTGTTGTACCGGACACAAATTTGTCTCGGCTGGAATGATAAATCTTATACACAATAACCATAGATGCAAATTTGACATCTACATCAACAATGTCATCAATTGTCATTTCCCTTCTGTCATACCTAGAACTTGTAGCATCAGTGACCGTTTGATTTTTCACATATTTCAGAATTGGTAATCCAATAGAAGAAGTTAGACCTGTTACAACACTGATAGCCTCCTTTGTAATTTTGAATGGTATGCTTAACTACATGAATTCATCATGGACTCGACTCAGAATATAATGAACCCATTCTGACTCTTCAAAGACGGGAAATTTGACAATCTGTGTAAACTGCTTTGCTTCTAGGGTTTTATGTTTTGGCTTCACACAAAAAATATTCACCTATGATGTGATTATTATAAAAATTCATCAATTGTGAACTTCTTAGTTCTTCAATATTCGCATGAATGTAAACCCTAATATCCTTTGTGTGTAACACTTCATACGAAACAGACGAAAATGCTCCTAACGGGTCAGTCTCAAGAGACTTGTAAGGATGCCATTTGAACTTGGGACGAGGTCTATCTTTGACTTCAACTACCAAAGGAGTGTTCATTTTGACCAAATCACAAATTCGCAAATTTTTCTGATAAATACCTTTTTTTCGAGATCGAAATTTGATTGTCGAATCACTTCCACACTTCAATTTTACCTTAATTCACCAAAGTTCGCCTTAGAGCTCTCCAAACTTATTTTCTCCAAAATACAAAGTGACAAATGAAGAATAGAAATGACTTTTTATCACTTACATACCTAACCCTTTTTATCGCAATAAATGCTTTTACACTAACTCATCTGGTTACCCTTTTTTTTTTATGCACTGTGACAGATAAATATTCTGCAGACCTCCAATACGGCAAACCACTTCCTCTAATGAGTTCAACAACATTTGTTGAGTATCTATGCACCTTTTGTACATATCCACATCTGGTGTTACTTACTGGTTAGGGGGTTAAAATATTTTCTTGACAGCTCCCCCTAGGCCAAAGGCCTGAAACTAATTCCTAGAGGAATTACCAGAAGCAAGTTTTGGTGATGGCACATTTTCTTCAACAAAGGGATCTTTTTTCACCCATTTCTTCTGCATCTATTTCCTGGCCACATTTGTAGTGATTTTTCCTTTTCCCTTGATATCCTTCTGCATGTTTTTCCTTTGATTTACTAGACCTTTTCTATTCCAACAAAATGTAGCAATGTGACCAATTTTGTTGCAATTATAACACACAATGTTTCTCTGTCTAGACCAATTGTTCCACTCATTTCCTCTTGATCAGGCATTGGTTACCAGTATGGACAAGTCTATTGCATGTATAACATCTGATATTTCTATGAAATTGATTCATCCCATTTCTGCATTCATTTGTCTTATGACCAACCTTATGACAATTAAAGCACTGACCTAAGAATGATGGACCACTTGATTTCATTCTACTTCTACATTGTGTAGCCATGTGTCCAAATTTATTGCAACTGAAATAGTATCCATTAAATCTCTTAGCATTAGGTTGCCTTACTGGATACCTTCCATATTTGTTCATTTGATTTCCTTACCTGAATCTCCTTTGTCTAGATTTTGAACTTTCTCCTTCTTCATATCCAAGACCTCGTTTGTCACCATTTGTCCTATGACTACTAATTAGTTCATCAAGATTGGTTGAGCTTACTTTTAACTTCTTCTTATACTCATTTGCAGTAGCAAGTTCATTTATGAGATCATCCATCTTCTTTTCAAGTGCCTCTTCATTTTTTTTAGATCGTTCTAGTTCATCGTCCAAACAGTTGCATACTTCAGATTTTTCTTTTAGGGACTGTGCTAGTTTCTCTTCATTCTTATTTTTGTCTTTAATCTCCTTGGTCATCTTCATCATGATAGATTCCATCTCATGCTTTAGGACTATATTATCTCTCATAAGCTTTTCATATTCTTCTATCTTTTCTTTTAGGGATTGACTGAGTTCTTATTCTTCAATACTCTTACTGACATTTTGCTTAATCTGATCATAGAGTTCCTTTCTCTTTTCTCTAGACTTATTGATTGTGTCTTTCAAAGACTCAATGAATTTCTCAACATCTGTGAGGTTTTCTTGCAATTTTTGAACTTCAGCCTTTGACTGATCAAGATCATCCAGGGCCACCAAAAGTTGTTGTTGAAGACTACTTGAATCCATTGAAACACTTTCCAAGATCTTCCCAAGTTGTTAGACTTCTTTAGAGGAACTAGCTCTGATACCAATTGTTGGAAACAAGCTACATTGAGAGGGGGGTGAATCAGTGTTGTGCAAAAATTAACTTTATTAACCTCTATCTTCAAAATATTAACAACATTCAAACATAATGCAAAAATATGAAGCAAATGAACAGAACACCATAACACAAGGATATTTACATGGAAACCCTATTAGGGGAAAAGCCACAGTGGATGGCCAATCCACAATTTAATCTGAGTATACTCAAATGAAGTTTACATATGGGGAATGCACTTGCATTCAGCCACACTTCCTAGAACTCACTACTCAAAGGGAAGGCTCATTTCCTTACAAATAAAATCAAATTAAAACCATCTGAGAGTTTGAGCTAAGAAAAATAGCATCTACATATGCTTGATTATAGTTCCGATTAGGCACAATATTCAATATTTTGTCCTACAGATTGATTATGCACTTCTTTTATGTTCTGCTCACACTCACAACACAGATTCTTTCTGCGCAAGTGAAATTGTGCATTATCGCTCTTTTTCTCTTCTCTAATTCGCAATTCACATCAACACACACTTCATACATCATACAAATTTAGATAGACAATCTTATATATATATTTGCAACTTAGAATTCAATTACAATATGTCAGCTTCAATAGAACAAAGGGATAGTTACATTTGTCAACTCAAATCGTGGATAATATGCAATGTGTATCCATAATGGTCAGCCACAACTTGGCTAGGACTCAAACAAATATGCACGAACATAAAAATACTTAACCAATTACTTTCCATACATTCGCGACATGATACATTTATGAAGTCGGCTCCAGTACTAATAAAATAGAGAATTATCCAACCGGATTTTCTAACTCGCACAAGGATCAATACGAGCCACCGAGAATTACTAAAAGTACATATTATACACCAAAAAAAAATTCCTGAGATGTGAAACACAAAACAATAACAGAAAATCTGCATATAGATCGATGAACACTGAATTATCGGATGCCCTATTCTTCCTTGTCAATCTTCAATCTGTCTGTTGGTATGATCGAATGATGATGTGCGTATCTAATCATCGATTAGGGTTTTCATCAATGACAACACCAAATGATACTAGCAGTGTCTCTTTCCAACAAGTTCTATAAATGGATTTTCCATGGCTTGCATGAAAGGTAAGGCTTGACTCCCTCCAAATTCCAGAGGGCCTAAAGATTGTAATAGAAATAAAAATAAATTTTCCAATTTTGGGAGAAATCCCTGGCACCAAATTTCAAGATGATCAAGATGAAAACCAAGAGTGAATAACAACAAATCAAGAGTATGATGGAATAATGCAATATCAATAGTTAAATAACAATACATAGAATACTATTTTTTAATAAAAAGAAAGATCATACAACACGAGACCTTCCACTTTATGGGATATCTCATACCTGCCTACTATCATTGCTAATTTCTATCATGCTCCTTTGGTGCCAAATAAGTTTATTATTTATGTCCCAAACCCTCTTTTGATTCCTAAGAATTCTCAAACTCTTGAAGTTTAGAATACTCATCTTGCCTTTAAAAGCTTGAATATGTGCTTAACACCCTTGTCATGGACTTTGTTAAAAAAGAAAATCTATCTATTTTCATCCAAAAGATAACTTGAAATTAGAATCATTCAAAGAAAATATGAAAAATGATCCTCCAAACAATACTTTGAGTATTAAACAAATCTAAGATGAAAATATGGGAGATAAGAGGCATTCTAAGTATGTCATAATATTGGCCATGATAAATCTAAATATTTTGGAGAATACTTGTTAGCTTCAAGTCTTCTCAATTAATCAGAATCATCTCTCCCTCATCCATCTTAATTGTGATTATTTATTGGAATGTAAGAGGGCTTGGTAGCAAATCTAAATAGAATGTTGTTAGAAGAATGGTCAAAAAATTTAACCCTTTTATGTTTTTAATTTAAGAAACTAATATTCCTAAAGAATCTATGGAAATATTTGGTTGCAAAATTGGTAGATATTGGGAAAATATTATTATTTCTACTTATAATTGTCTTAATAACTAATTGTTTTACTTCCCAAGATATTCATTCTAAGGTGAAACTTTGGGATGATATGTACATTCATAGAGGAGCTTCTTCCCAAGACTATCATTGGATAATTAGAGGTGACTTCAATGCTATGATATCTCTTAATGAAAAGGGTGGAATTCTTACCCTTAATCGGGTTATTCTTCTTATTTTATAGACATTAATCAACTTTAGTTCATGGATATCCCTCCCAACAATATTTCTTTCACTTGGAACAATTAGATAATTCAGGATGCTTTATTATGAAACATTTGGATAGATCATTTATTAGTGTTTCTTAGCCTTCTCAATGCCTTTGGCTTGCTTCTCATATCCTTTAAGCCTTGAAATACCCATTTTAGATTTAATTTCATGTGGTTAAAATAATATTCCCTAGGATAAAATATTAGAATTTGGTGTTTGGAGGGTAAGCCTCATCACATAACAACTTTATATATTTTGTTTGAAAAATTATTATTTTTAAATAAAAACTAAAAGAATGGAAAGAATGGAAATGGTAAATATCAAACGAATAAAAATAATATGTTTTCTCAAATGGAATAGATCCAAATTTGTATTTATGAATAGAGCTTAATTAAGGATCTCTTAACTTGACATTCTAAACTATAGACTGACTTGGAAACATCTAAAATTTAGAAGGAATTATGCAGCAAAAAAAATCATGCTAAATGGTTACAAGTAGGGGACAAGAATTCTTATTTTTTCTACCACTATGTTGTGCCATAAAAACATGTTAATTTTCTCAAGAATATCCAAATATATGATGTGTCTAGGATTGAATCCATTCAACATATCCAACTAGAATTTGTTTCTTACTTTTGTGAGCTTTTCAAATTTCTCATCAATTTCTCTACTAATAATAGACATCCCATTTTAAACTATACTCAATACAAGACTCATCTCCCCTCAAGATAATTCCTTCCTCAATTAAATTTTTCCTCATTTGCTAACATTAGACAAATAAAAAGGAATATTTTTCTCAGATGTTATAGACCCAAGACTATATTTAGGAACAAGGCTTAAGTAAGGATATTTTAACTCAATACTCTAAACTATAGAATAAATTAGAAAAAACTAAAACTCAAAAAGAAATAATGTAGCCAAAAAAAATTCATGCTAAATGGCTTCACGTAGGGGACAAGAATTATTATTTTTTCAACCACTATTTTATGCCACAAAAATATGTTCATGATTTCAAGAAGATCCAAAGATAGGATGGGTCTAGGATTGAATCCATTCAAAATATCCAACTAGAAGTTGTTTCTTACTTTTGTGAGTATTTAAAATCAACCAATTTCTCCACTAATAATAGACATCCCATTTTAAACTATATATAGGACCAGACTCATCTCCCCTCAAGATAATTCCTTCCTCAATGGCCATGTTTCCATAGATTAGTTAGAGTAGGATGTTTTTATGATGATTAAAGATAAAACCCCAAGTCTATATAGATTACCCATTGAATTATTTGAAAATTTATAGTCTAGTTTCAAAGATGATATTTTGAAGGCTTCTAAGGAACTACACACTTCAAAACAAATGTTAAAATCTTTTAATAACTCTTTTCCAACTCTAATTTCTAAGAAAGCTCACGTTTTAAACTTTTTTGAGGTTTATCCATATCTCTCTGTAATAATATTTATAATATGTTTTCTAAATCTATTGTTGAATGGCTAAAATAGATCCTTCCTTATATTATTTGTCTAGAATAAGGGGTTTGTAAACGAAAGCAAATTTATTAATGGCATTGTTATTGTCTAGGAAGTTATTCACTCTATGCATGTTAACCCAAAAATTTCTATGTTCATGAAACATGATATTTCTAAGGCTTATGATAGGGTTTGTTAAAAAATCCTAGAAGATATCTTGCCTTAAGTTGTGATGATAACTAGATTAAATAGGTTATAGCTTAATTTACCTCTCATTTTTTGTGATTATAAATGATTCTCCCTCTATTATTTTTCATTCTAAATAAAGGTTAGCATCAATATCATCTCTCTATGTATCTTGTTCTCATTATAGAAAAAGGACTTGGTAAGTTTTTAAAGCACCTCAAGTGTTATATCTTTCACATTGTAGAAGGTATGGATCCACTTAGCTATCTTTAATTTTTAGATGAAACATATTTGATGGACTTAATGCCACTCTTAAAGAAAATTTTCCTCTTAAGTGAGCTCTTAAAATTTATATTAGTGCATCTATTCAACTCTTGAATGAATAAAATTGCCTAGTTTCCTTCTTCTATATGGAACCTCGTCTTCAAAAATAGATTGCTAATATTCTTCATTTCTTATATTCTTCTCCTCGTTTCAAATATTTGGGTATCCCTAAATTTTTCCTACTTGCCTTGGAAAAAATAATAGAATGTTATGTTGGATTCTATTCAACATCATTTCATTTATTGGACATAGAGATACCTCTATTTGGCTAGTTGTATAGTCCTTAGATATGTGATTCAAAATCATTTTATTTATAGTAAGGCATGTGCATCAAGATGGGGGGGCCAAAAAGTGACTACTCCACATTTTGGTCCCAAAAAATAAAAACATAAGCACATTAATGAAATGCACTTTTGTTATGTTTTGCTTTAAAAAAATATCTTTCTCTTTCTCTTTCTCTTTCTCTTCTACTGAAACTATATACATGAAATAAACATTTAAAGTATAAGAAAGTAAATGTTCATATATAAATGGATATTTATATACATGTACATTTAATTTCTTATACTTTAAGTTATATTTCATGTATATAGTTTCAGGATGTTTGAGAATGGTTTCAAATTTGTAGGAGTTAGAATGCAAATTCTAAATTTTGAAAGTTTTACAATTTTTCAAATAGTCAAAGTTTGGTAATCATGAGCTCAAATTTCAGTAATTAACAAGCTTCATCTTTCACTCTCTATCTCAATATTTTTTTATCCCTTACACTCTATACCTCTCTCTCTCACTATCTCCATCTATTTATTTGACTCCCTCTCTCTCCCTTGAGCTCAAGAACTCTCTCTACTTTTTTCTATCTCGCCTCTCTCTCTCTCCCTCCTTCCCCCCTCTCTCTCTCTCCCTCCCTCTCTACTCTCTATCTCACCTCTCTCTTCCCCTCCCTCCATCCTCTCTATACTTCTCTATATCATTCCTCTCTTTTCCTACCTCCCTCCCTCCTTCGCTATCTACTCTATATCTCCCCTCTCCATCTCTACCTACCTATTCCTCCTCCCATTCCTCTTCATACCTAAAGAGAGATGGATGGAAAGTGGAGATAGAGATAGTTAGAGATGGAGGGAGAGGTATGTAGAGAGAGGGAAGGAGAGATAGAGATAGAGAGAAGTAGAGAGGGAGAGAGGGGGGGAAAGGTGATATGGAGAGAAGTAGAGAGGGAAGGAGAGAATGTGAAAGAGAGAGGAGCAGGGAGGGAGAGTTAGAGAGGTATAAGTGAGATAAAGAGAAGTAGATACAAAGAGAGGGGGGGAGGAGGAAGGGTGGGAGAGAGAGAGAGAGAGAGAGAGAGAGAGAGAGAGAGAGAGAGAGAGAGGAGAGGAGAGGGAGGGAGAATGGTGAAATTAAGAGAAGTAGAGAGGGAAGGAGAGAGTGAGAGAGAAAGAGGGGGAGAGGTAAAGAGATGGGGGAGAGGTGGGTAGAGAGAGTTGAGAGGATATATAGAGAGAATTAGAGAGGGAGGGAGGGAGGGGTTAGATAGAGAGGTGTAGAGAGAGGGATAGGGGAGATAGAGAGAAGTAGAGAGGGGTGGAGGGAGAGGTAGGTAGAGAGAGGTAGAAGGGAGATAGAGAGAAGTAGAGAGAGAGGGGGAGGGGGAGGTAGGTAGAGAGAGGGAGAGGAGAGATAGAAAGAGGGGGAGGGAGGGAGAGGTAGAGAGAGAAGGAGAGTTAGGTAGAGAGGGGGAGAGGGGAGATAGAGAGAAGTAGAGAGGGAAGGAGAGGTAGAGAGAGAGGGAGGGAGAGGAGAGAGAGAGGAGAGAGAGAGGAGGGAAGGCGAAGGGAGAGGAGGGATAGAGAGAAGTAGAGATATGAGGAGGGAGAGGTAGGTAGAGAGAGAGAGAAGAGAGATAGTAGGAGGGGGGAGGGAGGCAGGGAGAGGTAGAGAGAGAGGGAGAGGTAGATAGAGAGAGGGAGAAGGGAGATAAAGAGAAGTAGAGAGGGAAGGATAGGTAGAGAGAGAGGGGGGATGTATTTATATATAGATGAGGTATGTAGAGAGAGATTGGTAGGGAGTGATAGAGGGAGAGGTAGGTAGAGAGAGGAAGATTTTATATAGATAGGAGAGAAGAAAGGAGAGGTAGGGAGGGAGAGAGAGAGAGATGAGAGAGGTGAGATAGAGAGAAATAAAGAGGGAGAGAGAGAGTAGAGAGGGAAGGAGGGAGGGGGAAGCAAGAGGTAAGTAGAGAGGGAGGTGAGATAGAATTAGAGAGGGAAGGAGACAGCAAGAGTGAGAGAGAGAGAGAGGTAGATCTTGAGCTCAAGGAGAGAGAGGTAGATAAAGGGATGGAGATAGGGGGAGAGAGAGAGAGGTCTAGAGTGTAAGGGATATAGATAGAATAATATAGAGAGAGAGAGGGAGATGATGGGAGCCTATTGATTACTAAATTTTGACCTACTAATTACAAAAAAATTGACCAAGACAAAAATTATAAGATCTTTCAAAACCTAGAATCTACATTATAACTCCTAGAGATCTGAAACCATTCTCAAACATCCTGAAGCTATATGCATGAAATATAACTTAAAGTATAAGAAATTATATGTCCATATATAAATATAGCTTAAATGTTTGTTTCATGTATATAGTTTCACCAAAAGAGAAAGAGAAAGAGAAATTTCCAAATCAAAACATAATACGAGCATGTTATAACACACTCGCATTATGTGCAATTGCATAATGTGAGCATGTTATAGCGTGCTTGTGTTACATGAATTATTCACTTAATGTGAGTGCATTATAACACCCTCCCATTATGTTTTTCTTTGGAAATTTCTAAGCTTTGGCTTGGATTTGCCTTGGGCTTCCAACCCAAATGTTTGGAGTGACTTTTCAATGTTCAAAGATGCATTTTTGAACATAGTAAAAAAATCACATAATCTCAAGTGTGCTCCCCATCAAGTTTACACGTGTTTCAATGTCAAGTCAAAAAATACCACGATAATGTTAAGCTCTCTTAGCTATCTAACCATGTAATTTTTTTCACGTTTTGAGTATGTCAAGGTTTTCATCTTTAATTTATTTTGTTAGTGTATTTGTTTTTTGTCAAAAACCAATGTTTGGTATATTTGACTTTATTTTTTCAACCATTCATCAAAATTTCAAATAAATTATATTTTTAGAAACTAGACTCCATTCTACACATATTCAAAAAAATGATTTTTGATCAATTTCTAAAAAAATAGGGTGGAGCATACTCAATTTTCTATTTTCAAGATGTATCCACTTTTAAAATTATTAAAAAATTATATATTCATTAAAAAATTAGCAAAAAAATTGGGCATAAACTACATGGTGTTAGCTAATTTCTCACTAAAGTGATTTTTGAAATACTAAAAAAAAATTAACATTTTAGGGGGGGGCACATCAAATGCTATGTTATATTTTTTTGAAAAAAATAAGACCACTTTGTGTGGTCCCCATTTTTGAACCCCTTAATCTCTACCATTTTCCAAAAAATGCTAGTTTAGAAAGTAGATTCGAGGCACTATGACTTGTTTTTGTTGCATCTTAAGATTTTGAGTGTAACTATCTTCAATTTCTCATCCAAGGTTAGTCTTTCCCAATTTAAGAAAAAAAGTGGCCACTTAAGACCCTTTTTTGGTTCCTCATCTTTTTGCACTTACCCTATATATTTATGACTCTTACACCTATAAAAGGAATTATTCATGATTTGGACCATAGAATGAGAAATTTTATTTGAGATAAAAATTTAGAGAAAAATAAATATCATTTGGTTAATTGGGATATAAGTTTCTATCCTATAGAGGGATGGATTAGGTATGATATATTTCCTCCTTAACAATATAACTCTTACTACCAAATTATATTAGAGATGGTGTATGGAGGAATAAAATTTATGCAGGATAATTCTTTAGCTCAAGTGCCTAAATCTAGAAAAGTATTATTTTATTCCTATTATGTTGACCCTTGGCAAGGGCTCTTAGGTATTTAAAAAAAAAAAAATTAATTTGAGTAGTAATACAATTAAAAATAGCCTTTTTTTGGATTGTAGAGAAGAGTGACATTACTATTTTCTAGCATTATGTGTGGGACCAACATATTCCTCTTTTTGTGTGGTTGATATCTCCTTGAGTTAAAATATAAATGTGTCAAAGTTTGTTCAAGTTATATTTTTATTTTCATTATGAAGTTATATAAAATGGTGTGAGGATTTGAAAATATATACCTAAATATCTTTGGTTAGGTTGATAATTCCCTCTTATCATTGATCAATTAGTGTGTGTCATAGCATATTAGAAGGTCTCTTTCAATAGACATTCAAATATCCTTGGATGGGATTTGAGAGATTATATTATTTGCATGGTGCAAATCAGTTATAAAACTCTTGGTAGAAAACCTTTCAATTAAGATCTCTAAGCTTTGGAAAATGATTTGGCATCCTAATTGATTTCCAAAGGTTAATGCTTTAATTTAGCTAGACAATTTAGAAAAAAAAATATCATTGCAATGTCTAAAAATATGGGGTTTCTAGTTTGAATAGATGTATCCTCTTATCTTCAAGATAAAGAGAATGGAGAACATCTTTTATTCTACCCCATTGTCATTTTCCTTCATTGTTTATAGTGTGATATATTTTAAATTTTATAGAATAGCTATGATTTTATCTAATACTATCTTGTGACTTAACATGACCTTTTTTGAAGCTAAAATACCTTAATCTATTTCATAATGTTTTCCCTAGATTGATCTACTAAAATATCTAATGGGAATATAATTAGAGGATCTTCAATGGCATAACTAGGAAAATTAGTCATGTTTGGAGTAGAATTATGGTCAATTGATAATAAAATTATCAAGTATGGATTCAAGATTATTAAGTGAATTCTTGATGGGAATGTAGACTTTTATGAGACTTAGTATTTTTATGGTTTCTTGCTCTTATGCCTCTTTGAATATTAACCCTCGATAAGATCAACTTAGTAAATAGGAACATCCTCCTTTGAGATGTTAAAAATAATTTTGATGGAGCTTCAAAATAAAATCCAAAAAATGTTGGCATGGGATACGTTTTTTGTCACTATAATAGAAAGGTTAAGTTCTAGTTAATTAATAGTCTTGGTGTTGGTTTTAATAATATTTTTGAGGCTATGGCCATTTTCTAAGTTCTTTTAGAAGTAAAACTAAAACATTTTGTCGATGTTATGCTAAAATCTAACTCTAAATACTTGATAGATCACTTCAAAAGGAAGTCTTCCTCTCACCTCTAACATAGAAAATTGAATAAATACAATAAAATACTAATATCCTCATTCATGGTTTCAATGTTGCTAAGTAGAACCAAACTAGAAAAGAAGGAAATTGTGTTGTTGATTTCTTAACTAAATCAACTTCTAACTAGAATGAAATCAAGGTTGATATTGGAAATAATTAGGATTTCTCTGCCTAGGACTTGAACACAAAATTTAGTGTTCTTGTGAATGTTGACTACAATGCCTTACTAGATTATTAATTATTGTTGGTGTGTTGGTTCTTGTGGTGTTCTTCCTATTTATTGTACTATGAATAACATTATTATTGTTATTTGTCTTATGTGGTTTCCTTGTTAGTCCAACTTTTTTTAACATAAAGAAAATCATTACTTCCAATGCTCAAAGCATAAACAATATTCATGAAACAAGTGGTTAATGCCTTAACTATGGGATTTGGAAGGTTCATATTCTCTTGTTAATTGTTTATTTTCAATTCATCTTAATTTTCTTCATTTTCTAAAATTTATATATGTCATAATATTTTTAAGATTGACAAACCTACTTTATAATTTATCATTTCTTTAATTAAAAAATATTCCTTTATATTGAAAATTTAAAGCACCAAATACTCTATGTGTCTATTAGATAGAAAACACTATGACTAGTTACCTTCAAGGAATAAAAATAATAGAAAAATCTCCCAATGTAAAAAAAATCAAACAACAATCTGGTTGTGTGATAGAAACCTATTTAATAATTAAAGATAAATGAAAATATAAAATTAAAAATGATGTGATCATAAATTTCATGGTCTACATTAAGGTCAAATACTGATGTGCTAAAATGATTTATAGTACAATAAATTTGACAAGACATTTGTGTCACTTTAGCTAATTCTAAATGATTTCAAGTTGAAAATATGGATACGAGTTATGAGGAAATCTGAGTTAGTGAAATACATAATGAGAATAAGGAAAATTTGGACTTGAAAATTGTCGATAATGCTTCCCCAATTGTAGAACCACTAATTACTTTTTTTAATAGTTCAAAATTAGTAGTTGATTAGAATATTTGTACTAAAAATTAGGATATTTGTTATCTCACAACTTTAGAATGAGCATGAATAATAATTCATCTTGGAGAATGTATTTAAATCACAAGTTTCATTCAACAGAGGTAAAGGAAGAGGAAGGTCAAGTTCTAGAGGCAAAGGAATAAATAATAATCAAAGGGATGGAAGGAGTAGTCCAGATCAAGGTGGAAGGAAAAATTAGAATTCCAATTCTCATAGCTCTTTGAAAGGGCATAATTAGTTTCAATAACAATTTCAAAGGTATGATAATTCTAATATTCAGTATTATTATTATAGACAATTTGGTCATTATGTATATGATTTCTAAAAATAGAAGCAGGTGAAATTAAACAAAATGCATATTTTTCAAATATTCTTGAAAGAAATTATGGGTCATTATTCATTGCTTATCATGTTTTTTGAAATCTCTAGTGATATTTATTTTTTAGATAGTAGATATAGTAATTACATGACAAGAAATATATTTGTTTACAATTTTAAACAATTTAGTGATATTAGAAGTCAAATTGGGCAATGATAATAAAGTTTTAGTAATGTGTAAAGGTATGATTAATGTTATTAAAAAATATGGTGAAAGAAAGCATATTCCAAATATTTATTTTGTTCTAAAATTGAAGAATTGTCTCATGAGTGTTGGAGATCTTGTATAGAAGGGTTATAGAGTATCTTTCGAATATAATGTGTGCGCCATACTATATATAATTCAAGTGAAAGGTTGATTGCAAAGATTGAGATGGTCAATAAATCAATGTTCCCTTTGAATCAAGAGTGAAAAGCTATCCCAATGAGAACCTGAAGAAAAATTTTAAGCAATTTATTTATATTAGACATGGCTATGACATCTAAGGTATATAAACCTACATTTTGGAGGATTGATTTTGTTGCAAAATAAATATATGGTGAGAGGATCACTAGACCAATTGAGGAGCTAGCCAATTCATGTGAGAGTTGTAATTTGGTGAATTATAGAGCAAGGCCACCATTGGAGATTGTTCACACTAATTTATATGGACCAATAAAAATCCCTTCTTAGGAGAAAGTACTTATTTCCTAACCATAAATGATGATTTTAGTAGGAAGACGAAAATATTTTTTCAAGAAAATTTCTATAACTTTTGGAATATTCAAAGATTTCAAGTAATGGTCAAAAAATTGAGTGGACAATACATCAAGGTAATTAGATCAGACAGAGGCAGTGAATACAAGTCAGATGAGTTTTTAGATTTTTTGCAAATATCTTATAATTAAGAAGAAATTTACTACAAGGTATACATCACAACATAATTATGTTGCAGAGAGGAAGAATAGAATAATAATTGATATGACTAGGAGTATGTTGAAGGCCAAGAACTTTCCTAATGATTACTAGGTATAAGTAGTAGTGTATACAGTCTATATTCTAAATAGATATCCTACAAAGAGTGTCAAATAAAAAATTCCACCTAAAGCATGGAATGGTAAGAATCATAGTGTATTTCATTTAAGAATTTTTGGATGTGTTACATATGTTTATGCTAAATAAAATAAAATAAAATTGGATGATAAATCCAAATAATATATCTTTCCTATTTATAGTGATAAATTAAAAAATTACAAGTTATACAATCCCACTACCAAGAAGGAAATAATTAGTAGAGATGTTGAATTCAAGGAAGAAGAAGAATGGGATAGAAGTATAAATAGATCAATCATAATTGAAGAAAAAATACCTCAAAATGAAGAAGAATCAGAAGAAAAAGGTGTGTAGTCAATTCCATAAGTTATAACAGGTACTCCAATAAGAAATCAACAAAAGAATAATTTAGAAGAGTTGAGAACACAAATAAATTTTATACAAGGAGAACTATTAGGCCATGTAGTTCATATTACTCCTAATTTATAAGTATTGTGATGAATTAGATCCTATGTGTGCCTCACTAAGAGCATGGTGTAGAGGTAAGAAAAAAATTGGAAGAAATTTATGATTCAGGAGAAGAAAATCTATATTTTCATTCAAAATTTGCTTTATTCTCTCAAAATATTGTATATTTTAAATAAGTGATTAAGGAAGAACATTAGATCAAAGCTATGAATGAAGAGATGGTTACTATTGAAAGAAATGAAATATAAAAATTAGTAGATCTACCTAAAGGTAAAGATTACATAGAAGTCAAATAGATCTATAAGACTAAGTTCAATGCAAAATTTGAAGTTAAAAAATATAAAGCAAGGTTAGTAGCAAAAGGTTTTGCATAATATCATGGATTTTAATATAATGAAACATTTTCACCATTTGAGGCTTGATACAATTAAAATACTTTTAGATGTAGAAAAAGAAAAGTTTCAAATTAGCATTTGTGAATGGTTTTCTAGAGGAAGGACTCAATGTGGAACAACTACTATTCTATTAATTTCATGGGCTCGAGGACAACATATTTTTATTGAAGAAATATTTTTATGGTCTCAAACAAGCACCAATATTTTGGTATATAGTAATTGACTTATACTTGATTAGTAATGGATTATGTAGAAAAAACAATGAGCCTGCTTTGTACACAAAGATCAATAAGAAAAGTCAAATTTTGATTGTATATTTATATTTCATTGATTTAATATTTATTATAAATGTGTTTGTAGACATATTCAAATCAGCTTTAAAGAAAGAGTTTGAATTGATAAATTTAGGATTGATGAAATATTTTCTAGGCATAAAATTTGTTCAATCAAATAATGGAATCTTCATTTGTCAATATATAAGTATGTCAAAAATATGTGTTAAGGAGAATTAGTATTTTGAATTGTAATCTTGCGCCAACTCTAGTTGCAACAAGAAATGAACTCGATAAAGAAGATAAGGGATCCAATGTGGATTCAAAAATGTTCAAAGGACTCATTGGAAGTTTGATGTACCTCAAAACCATAAGGTTGGATATAATGTATGGTTTTATTTTACTCTTAGTATTTATAGGGTTTCAATCAACTAACCTCCAATTTTACAACACCAAATTCTCATATATTGAGAAGGGGGATTTATCCGTATTGTCCCTTTGATAACACCATGCTCATGAGAAACCTGTTCATAATCGTGCATAGGTACATTTACCTATGTACTCTCATGTGCATGCTCCTCTATGTGTATGGTCTATCATTGACATGCATATGCATACATATACGTACATTCACGTATGTTCACCTCATCAATCAAGCATAGTAATATAAAGAAGAATCATTAACTCTAAAAACATAAACATCATCCAAGAATGCACTCAATAGTAATTAAGACCATTACTAATGCAAACACATCATACTTAAGGATGACTTACCAACTCCCAATACTATGACTTGACTCAACCATTCTATTGTGAGTGTGTGTGTGAGCTCAAATAAGTATCATTAAGGGTTATCTGACTAATCACTTCTCTTGAGTGATACGTCCCCTCCCTTTCAAAGGATTGAACCTGTCCCTCCAACCATCTTAGCACATTTGCAATGGTAGTTGGACGCTCATAATAAATACATATGCATCATAAAACTTTAGCATATCCATATAGAAATTTATGTCAACACATTTACTCTTTCAAATCCATATTAATAATTTGTCAACACTTTCACATAATACCTATTTCAATATTCCATTCTTTTAGCAAGCATATCAAAATCATGATTGCATTTACCATCCTATTTATCCATGAAGGTGAAAGTAAATCAGTAATAACAAGATGGGGTGTGACATACTTCCCCCCTTGTGAATCATCGTCCTCGATGATTTAAAGCACTTCAACATATAGATAAATTCAAATAAAGGTCTTACTTACCTTTTCCAATTCATGTCAAAATTATACAATAATCTTCCTTTGTAACATCACTCTTTGCAACCTTGTCCTTCCTGGACTTTACATCGAGTGTCCCTGTTAATGCATAGGGAGAACTTGTTTTCCTTACACATAATTTCTCTCTCAAAGAGCTCTATATATTATAATCATATTACCTCGTATGTACATCCTAAGAACAATAGTAACTATATAACACATGACACCTATACTCTAGTGATTGGAAGACACGTTCTCATTGGCTAATGAGTTTGTCCTTAGTATAATCCAAATAGAAAAGGAATTTTGGTGCATTGCACACTACACTGTGGGTCCCATCATTCTCTTTGGTGTTTACACCTTTAGATAACTCAGAAGTTGAGTCTGTCCATCACTTACACATCCATTTTTCTTAATTATAAAAATAATTCTCTTGACTATTTGTCCATCTTGAGCATAAAATTTCTCTTGAACACCTATCAATTGTGAACATAATGATACTGCTTCTTATTTCAAGCTTTGAATCAATGAGGTTTCTTCAATCATTTTGATCTATTATTCCTTTTTGACAACCTTTCTAGTCTAAGGTTAACCCTAATTCTTAGCTTATTTTAGCATAATAGAGATTCAACCCTCATTCCACATATGGATTAAACCTCAATGATAGAAGTTTATAAGTATTCTACAAATCATTCAAGATTTGGTTTATCAATTTTGTCTATTCGGCTACAATAATATATTAAGCATTCGTTCAATTGAATTTCTCACAAAATGTTCACGGTTTACACAACCTCATAATTTTTTCCCCGTTCACAACTGATATAACCTTCTCAAGAATACTAAGCAACTACTTTACCCAATATACTATTTAGGCCAAAATCCTATGAATCAAAATTCCAACCAGTGTTGGTTACCTTGGTGAGTCTTTTCACCATAAAATTATGTCATTTCCATTTACATAGATAGATTTAAACTATCTTGTGTTCTACCCCTCCCTCTCTGAAATCTCAAGAGAGTATACATGTCCTATTGATGATGACATCTTGTCTTCTTTCCCTAGCACACTGGACATTAACTTGCTACATACCGTGAAACATATTACTCCATATTTTTTTCAGATTATAGTGGTTCCTCATCCAAAAAATAATTTTTTCATTCCAATATCCTGAGAATGACATCAATTCCCTCATTTCATTCCTCAATCTCCCAAAATTTTGGGTACAAAGGTTCTTTCGTATCCTATAATAGCCTATTCCGACTAAGTGGAAACCTATTTCGTGGAATCTTGTCACATTTGATTCTCTAGTTTTGATGGCTAGATAATTCCTTAATATTAGGACATCTATGCATTGGATTCCTTTGTCCTTTGATTATTTTCAAAATTACAATCTGATTTCCAGCTCATTCTATCTTTCCCGATGAGCATCGGTACCAATTTCAAGTAATAATCCTTTTTTAGTCATGTTGGTTTCTAAAAGATATCAAGTTTAATTGTATACCTAATTTACCAAACATGAATGTCTCTTAATTTAGATCTTTCCTTACCTATTCCTTAGGCAATGATCTTCCCCTTTCATGATCAAGTAATCTACCTATCCTTTTCTTAAGGCATCGATAATAACATTTGATTTTTCAATCAAACATATATATATAAAGTATTGAGTGATAATATTCCTTTCTCATTGGTCATAATCCTTGACATTTTCACTATATTTCAATAATTCCAATACTTTATTCTCGTGGTCATAAAATATATAACTTAATTGACACCATGACTTATGAAGAAGTCAAAATTTATTCCAAATCGAAAATTATATTTACAATATTTATTTTATGGGGTACTTTATTTGAGTCAATCCACTCTCTTTCTTTCCCCCTTAGTGTTTCCACGATATTATTTTGACTGATAGCAAACATTTTATTTCTCAAATTGACTTATCATTCCTTTTTGTAGGCTTTCTATTGCCTTTTTCTTTCCTCCCTGGCATACCTTGAGTATACTTATTCCCAAAGTTAGATTCATCATTGATTTCTAATCTCATAGATTCAATAATTGGATCATCAATAAAGAGATCTAATGAATAATCAACAAATTTACAAGTTAAGATGATTTATAATATTTCAATTCTCTTTTCCATGTCTACCAATATCCTTTTTGTGGAGGAATTTCCATATCCACAAATCCTCTTTTGTTGATGTGTCTTCAACTTAGAGCATTGTTCCCTTACTAATTCTATTGATTTGACACATAGTGTCACTCTGTATCCCATTTCCTTTTGGAACCTCTAAACATAAGTTTTTTTTCATTGACATGGTCAGTTCAAATTATACTCCAACTAATCTATGCACTATCCAAACCTTTGTCAGGCCAACCCGATTCACCTTTTTCAGGTTTCTTTCTTACTGCCACCTATCCAAGTGACTTTGTCAAAATTCTTGGTAACTTCATATCCTTAAGCACCCTATGTGGCTTGGATTATTTTCCTCATATTAATCATAACTCCTAATTGATCTCATCAATTTTGGTTGGTGGAACCATTTCCACTTCCTTGAATGCTTCATTTTTGACCATTTTGGTATCTTCCCTTATTCCAAGGTACTACCTCCTTTCTTGCAAGATCTCAACCTTGCACAAAAATTAGAAGATTTTTTTCAAGATTTCTCCAACCTCTTGGATACCTCCTTCATTGACTATTTACTTCGATTGAAGTTTCCAATTTATGCCAATAATGCATACTCGTGGATTTGCAGTATTCTTGTACTAACTCCAAAAATCCTTAACTCTTTGTAACTATAGATTGCTACTAATAAGGGGGTTGTTTCAATTCTTCCCATACCATTAGATTCATTTTAACTTTTTTAGTAGGGTGAAGGTACATATTGGTTATCCTTCATAACCTTCCTACATAACCTAATTGCATAATTTCTTGTAATCCAAGGGGTTATCATAACGAGTTGTTGGTTTAGGAGTTTTCAACTCCAGGGACGTTTCTTTATTTAGTCCCAACTTAAACGAGTTTCCTCGAATATTATCTTCCTTTTCATTTTCCTTTGTTCTTTCTTCTTTCCAGGTCTTGGTATAAGAAATTTTATACCATTATCTTTTGATAAGGTTTACGTTTAACTTATATAATGAGCCCATAGGCTCCAGAGCTGAACCTAGTAGCTCTGATATCACATGTAACAACCTCAGTGTTCTTCTCAGTAAAAATTTACAAGTTCCCATCTTAATTGAATGATCCATGTTGCCATAGCATAGCAATAAAAATATTTCTTTCCACAATGTAAATTACATGCACATTTGAAATAACACTATTTCAAAACTTCCATTGCATTCCATTATAATTTCACAAATCTACTCATAACATAGATTTCCTAATGAATAAACTCAATTATATCATTCAAAATTGCATCCTTCCATATAAATGGGTGCATAATAAATGTATAGATCTTCTGAGCTTCATCTGGAAATAGATATACAAATTGGTCATGATGTTGTTGCAATGGTGCATACATTCTGGATGTCCCCACTCCCTGGTGCATATAATCTAGTTATCCCCAATGTTGGCACAAATATCTAAAAACCTTGGTTGCCAACTGATGAGGAGAAGCATCACTCAAGCGCTTTTCCACCAACCATGGACTCAAATGTGATCCCTCGCACATCTGTCACATATGACAAGATGGCCCTACCCTTCGACAAAGAGATTGGTTGGTAAACCCCATAACAATAGCCTATATGAGCTTAGTTTTGTGTTCTACAAATCAAAACCTATTCATACGGTCATTATTCCTATGAGTATGAATTTTTTGAACTAGAATGCATAAAAGGAACACAGTGAATTGATAGTGTAAGTAGTGGAAACTTACACTACTTTGGCCAAAGTATTTTCACCCAGTACTTAGAATAAAAATCATCCTATTCACATACACTTCTATTGCTTGGTTTGGATTGTGACCATTCATATTCTATGCTTAGGTAATTTCCTTACATAGGTAATCCCTAACCTCATAAATAACCTATTCCCCTTTTCCCCAAAACACTATGGTATCTCTACCAATTAAGCCTAAGCATAAGTTACCCCTTCATTGGACATTCCTATCCCAAGTATATCATATGAGATTTTCTAGTCTACACATTAACTTTTCATAAACATCTTAACAATATATTCCCTTCAACGGATAGCCTAGTCCTAGGTTTAACTTTATAGTCTGAAATGTAGCTACATAAGCTTCAACCAATCATAGATTAAATATTCATAAATAACTGACTCCATTCAATAATATATCACATTAATAAGTGGTTATCATCAAGAGAATAGCCACACCCATAAATGACCTCAATCAAAGAATAATCATATCAATATATGATTCCATTCGAGAGTGTAACCTCCTTAGTAAGAAGGGTTAAACAAGAGTATAATCTTGTCAATACTACGACTTCATTTCAAGAGTGTAATGCGCTAATCAAGTAGAAACTCTAACTCAATAGGTAATTCCACGTATATCTTCAACATATATTATCTCATAAACTCAAGTGATCTACTTAATCACATAGGTGAGTCTCAACCATAGTATACCCTAAATCTAGGATAAAGACATCAATCGATGCCTAGTTTGATTATATAGGTTAATCTAACCCTATATGTTCCAATCAAGACCAAATGGAAAACTCAACCAAGTAGGTTATCCCCAAATTATAGGTTTCAATGAGTAGTCAAGTACATATCCCAACCCTATAGGTAAATCTTAACCTAAGGTTTCTTTCATAAATCAATCAAACTTCTCGAGCCAATAGGTTATTCTAAACCTAGGGTTTCATTCGAGTGGAAGTAATGATCAAGTGATCATATAAGTTTAGATTCTTAATGTGGTTTGTGCGATGTCACATCCTGTCATATATTTCTTTCCATCACTATGGCTATATAGATAAACCTTATCATTCCCCAAGGTTATCTAGTATAATAAGATAATAGTGTCGTGTCACTTCATGGCATTGACATATTTCACATTATACACGTAGTCTAAACTATCTATGTATAGAACATCAATATCTAAAATATCATATAGGGTATATAAGAGTATTAAGACACTCCCTTAAACTAATCATGTTTCATCATTCCTAATATATAATACTAATGATAAACATACACTCCTATTATGGAGTAAATACAAGCACTTCCATAGAAAAGCATAAAACAACTTTTTTTTCCTTTCAAAATAAAATGCTATGATTCCCTAGTGCAAGTATTCTCAAGTAGTACCAAACAAAGCATTCAAATATCTTTCTTTCATAAATAAAGACAAACAAGAGAAGACTAGATCCCCATGCCTGTAATATGCTTGATCTAGTTGACTAACTTGCTTCTCAACCTTCCAACAACAACTTGCTAGCTTCACTTTAACTACTTATTGAAATTATCACTATAACCTCTTTCACAAGATAACTCTATGCTCTCACGAAGTAACTCAAAGCTCTCATAAAATAACTCTAGGCTTTCACAAAATATAGCTCTCATAATATTTATAGCCGAAATAGATTTGTTGAATAGTGTGTCCCAAATGAGAGAACTATCCCATCTATTTATACATAAACTTGAGACATTGAAGCCAAAATATAAGGCATTCTAGTCAACACATTGCCTCATGCAGATTGACTCACTACACACAAAAAAAAGGTGGCAGAAATCTAAGTGTAAACTCAGCTAGGTATTCTACAGATCAACCCCTATGGCTTGACAGTAGCTCAAGACCAATTCAAATAAGCACATGCCCAAAATATGATAATTGACTTGCAACCAGAGAAGACTTCTACAGAAATAGAGCTTTTATATATTGGCACCATGTTGTAGCATTTTTCCTTATTCGTTTTGTGGATGTTCAAAGGACTAAGATAGAGCTTATTTAAAGCGTTCCAAATTTTCATCGCTTTTTGACTTGGTCTCCTATTTTTCTATTCAACATAAAAAAAAATTTCTTGTTGTTGACAAATTCTTAGCATCTCTAATAACATGTAGGTTGGTTTATGTAAGCATGCGCCTCTTATCACTTAGCATTGCACCACAACTTGTAGCGTTGGCCTAGTTTGTTTTACACAACATACTTGGTGTTTAATATCTCCAACGCCTTTTTACCCTTTTAGATAACTTTGTTCCAAGTTGAAGTAATTCACTAAAATATATAATAGTGATGTATTTCCAAATGGTATTGATTATGGTTTAATTTCCATATTGATCTTTACTATTGCATATTACTTGCATATAAATCAGCCTTTAATACTTTGCATAGAATATATACAAATCAGCCTCTATTAATTAACATATATATATGTATATGCATATGAATATATTATAATATATATATATATATATATATATATATATATATATATATATATATATATATATATATATATATATATATATATATATATTCCATGACAATCAAACACGTATATATTTGATACTCAAATCAAGTTAATAATAATATCGACTGTACATATACGTATACCTCTATGTACATGTAC
>CM021103.1:62356428-62471969 GCA_007115665.2 Sequoiadendron giganteum
TCCACCTAAAGCATGGAATGGTAAGAATCATAGTGTATTTCATTTAAGAATTTTTGGATGTGTTACATATGTTTATGCTAAATAAAATAAAATAAAATTGGATGATAAATCCAAATAATATATCTTTCCTATTTATAGTGATAAATTAAAAAATTACAAGTTATACAATCCCACTACCAAGAAGGAAATAATTAGTAGAGATGTTGAATTCAAGGAAGAAGAAGAATGGGATAGAAGTATAAATAGATCAATCATAATTGAAGAAAAAATACCTCAAAATGAAGAAGAATCAGAAGAAAAAGGTGTGTAGTCAATTCCATAAGTTATAACAGGTACTCCAATAAGAAATCAACAAAAGAATAATTTAGAAGAGTTGAGAACACAAATAAATTTTATACAAGGAGAACTATTAGGCCATGTAGTTCATATTACTCCTAATTTATAAGTATTGTGATGAATTAGATCCTATGTGTGCCTCACTAAGAGCATGGTGTAGAGGTAAGAAAAAAATTGGAAGAAATTTATGATTCAGGAGAAGAAAATCTATATTTTCATTCAAAATTTGCTTTATTCTCTCAAAATATTGTATATTTTAAATAAGTGATTAAGGAAGAACATTAGATCAAAGCTATGAATGAAGAGATGGTTACTATTGAAAGAAATGAAATATAAAAATTAGTAGATCTACCTAAAGGTAAAGATTACATAGAAGTCAAATAGATCTATAAGACTAAGTTCAATGCAAAATTTGAAGTTAAAAAATATAAAGCAAGGTTAGTAGCAAAAGGTTTTGCATAATATCATGGATTTTAATATAATGAAACATTTTCACCATTTGAGGCTTGATACAATTAAAATACTTTTAGATGTAGAAAAAGAAAAGTTTCAAATTAGCATTTGTGAATGGTTTTCTAGAGGAAGGACTCAATGTGGAACAACTACTATTCTATTAATTTCATGGGCTCGAGGACAACATATTTTTATTGAAGAAATATTTTTATGGTCTCAAACAAGCACCAATATTTTGGTATATAGTAATTGACTTATACTTGATTAGTAATGGATTATGTAGAAAAAACAATGAGCCTGCTTTGTACACAAAGATCAATAAGAAAAGTCAAATTTTGATTGTATATTTATATTTCATTGATTTAATATTTATTATAAATGTGTTTGTAGACATATTCAAATCAGCTTTAAAGAAAGAGTTTGAATTGATAAATTTAGGATTGATGAAATATTTTCTAGGCATAAAATTTGTTCAATCAAATAATGGAATCTTCATTTGTCAATATATAAGTATGTCAAAAATATGTGTTAAGGAGAATTAGTATTTTGAATTGTAATCTTGCGCCAACTCTAGTTGCAACAAGAAATGAACTCGATAAAGAAGATAAGGGATCCAATGTGGATTCAAAAATGTTCAAAGGACTCATTGGAAGTTTGATGTACCTCAAAACCATAAGGTTGGATATAATGTATGGTTTTATTTTACTCTTAGTATTTATAGGGTTTCAATCAACTAACCTCCAATTTTACAACACCAAATTCTCATATATTGAGAAGGGGGATTTATCCGTATTGTCCCTTTGATAACACCATGCTCATGAGAAACCTGTTCATAATCGTGCATAGGTACATTTACCTATGTACTCTCATGTGCATGCTCCTCTATGTGTATGGTCTATCATTGACATGCATATGCATACATATACGTACATTCACGTATGTTCACCTCATCAATCAAGCATAGTAATATAAAGAAGAATCATTAACTCTAAAAACATAAACATCATCCAAGAATGCACTCAATAGTAATTAAGACCATTACTAATGCAAACACATCATACTTAAGGATGACTTACCAACTCCCAATACTATGACTTGACTCAACCATTCTATTGTGAGTGTGTGTGTGAGCTCAAATAAGTATCATTAAGGGTTATCTGACTAATCACTTCTCTTGAGTGATACGTCCCCTCCCTTTCAAAGGATTGAACCTGTCCCTCCAACCATCTTAGCACATTTGCAATGGTAGTTGGACGCTCATAATAAATACATATGCATCATAAAACTTTAGCATATCCATATAGAAATTTATGTCAACACATTTACTCTTTCAAATCCATATTAATAATTTGTCAACACTTTCACATAATACCTATTTCAATATTCCATTCTTTTAGCAAGCATATCAAAATCATGATTGCATTTACCATCCTATTTATCCATGAAGGTGAAAGTAAATCAGTAATAACAAGATGGGGTGTGACATACTTCCCCCCTTGTGAATCATCGTCCTCGATGATTTAAAGCACTTCAACATATAGATAAATTCAAATAAAGGTCTTACTTACCTTTTCCAATTCATGTCAAAATTATACAATAATCTTCCTTTGTAACATCACTCTTTGCAACCTTGTCCTTCCTGGACTTTACATCGAGTGTCCCTGTTAATGCATAGGGAGAACTTGTTTTCCTTACACATAATTTCTCTCTCAAAGAGCTCTATATATTATAATCATATTACCTCGTATGTACATCCTAAGAACAATAGTAACTATATAACACATGACACCTATACTCTAGTGATTGGAAGACACGTTCTCATTGGCTAATGAGTTTGTCCTTAGTATAATCCAAATAGAAAAGGAATTTTGGTGCATTGCACACTACACTGTGGGTCCCATCATTCTCTTTGGTGTTTACACCTTTAGATAACTCAGAAGTTGAGTCTGTCCATCACTTACACATCCATTTTTCTTAATTATAAAAATAATTCTCTTGACTATTTGTCCATCTTGAGCATAAAATTTCTCTTGAACACCTATCAATTGTGAACATAATGATACTGCTTCTTATTTCAAGCTTTGAATCAATGAGGTTTCTTCAATCATTTTGATCTATTATTCCTTTTTGACAACCTTTCTAGTCTAAGGTTAACCCTAATTCTTAGCTTATTTTAGCATAATAGAGATTCAACCCTCATTCCACATATGGATTAAACCTCAATGATAGAAGTTTATAAGTATTCTACAAATCATTCAAGATTTGGTTTATCAATTTTGTCTATTCGGCTACAATAATATATTAAGCATTCGTTCAATTGAATTTCTCACAAAATGTTCACGGTTTACACAACCTCATAATTTTTTCCCCGTTCACAACTGATATAACCTTCTCAAGAATACTAAGCAACTACTTTACCCAATATACTATTTAGGCCAAAATCCTATGAATCAAAATTCCAACCAGTGTTGGTTACCTTGGTGAGTCTTTTCACCATAAAATTATGTCATTTCCATTTACATAGATAGATTTAAACTATCTTGTGTTCTACCCCTCCCTCTCTGAAATCTCAAGAGAGTATACATGTCCTATTGATGATGACATCTTGTCTTCTTTCCCTAGCACACTGGACATTAACTTGCTACATACCGTGAAACATATTACTCCATATTTTTTTCAGATTATAGTGGTTCCTCATCCAAAAAATAATTTTTTCATTCCAATATCCTGAGAATGACATCAATTCCCTCATTTCATTCCTCAATCTCCCAAAATTTTGGGTACAAAGGTTCTTTCGTATCCTATAATAGCCTATTCCGACTAAGTGGAAACCTATTTCGTGGAATCTTGTCACATTTGATTCTCTAGTTTTGATGGCTAGATAATTCCTTAATATTAGGACATCTATGCATTGGATTCCTTTGTCCTTTGATTATTTTCAAAATTACAATCTGATTTCCAGCTCATTCTATCTTTCCCGATGAGCATCGGTACCAATTTCAAGTAATAATCCTTTTTTAGTCATGTTGGTTTCTAAAAGATATCAAGTTTAATTGTATACCTAATTTACCAAACATGAATGTCTCTTAATTTAGATCTTTCCTTACCTATTCCTTAGGCAATGATCTTCCCCTTTCATGATCAAGTAATCTACCTATCCTTTTCTTAAGGCATCGATAATAACATTTGATTTTTCAATCAAACATATATATATAAAGTATTGAGTGATAATATTCCTTTCTCATTGGTCATAATCCTTGACATTTTCACTATATTTCAATAATTCCAATACTTTATTCTCGTGGTCATAAAATATATAACTTAATTGACACCATGACTTATGAAGAAGTCAAAATTTATTCCAAATCGAAAATTATATTTACAATATTTATTTTATGGGGTACTTTATTTGAGTCAATCCACTCTCTTTCTTTCCCCCTTAGTGTTTCCACGATATTATTTTGACTGATAGCAAACATTTTATTTCTCAAATTGACTTATCATTCCTTTTTGTAGGCTTTCTATTGCCTTTTTCTTTCCTCCCTGGCATACCTTGAGTATACTTATTCCCAAAGTTAGATTCATCATTGATTTCTAATCTCATAGATTCAATAATTGGATCATCAATAAAGAGATCTAATGAATAATCAACAAATTTACAAGTTAAGATGATTTATAATATTTCAATTCTCTTTTCCATGTCTACCAATATCCTTTTTGTGGAGGAATTTCCATATCCACAAATCCTCTTTTGTTGATGTGTCTTCAACTTAGAGCATTGTTCCCTTACTAATTCTATTGATTTGACACATAGTGTCACTCTGTATCCCATTTCCTTTTGGAACCTCTAAACATAAGTTTTTTTTCATTGACATGGTCAGTTCAAATTATACTCCAACTAATCTATGCACTATCCAAACCTTTGTCAGGCCAACCCGATTCACCTTTTTCAGGTTTCTTTCTTACTGCCACCTATCCAAGTGACTTTGTCAAAATTCTTGGTAACTTCATATCCTTAAGCACCCTATGTGGCTTGGATTATTTTCCTCATATTAATCATAACTCCTAATTGATCTCATCAATTTTGGTTGGTGGAACCATTTCCACTTCCTTGAATGCTTCATTTTTGACCATTTTGGTATCTTCCCTTATTCCAAGGTACTACCTCCTTTCTTGCAAGATCTCAACCTTGCACAAAAATTAGAAGATTTTTTTCAAGATTTCTCCAACCTCTTGGATACCTCCTTCATTGACTATTTACTTCGATTGAAGTTTCCAATTTATGCCAATAATGCATACTCGTGGATTTGCAGTATTCTTGTACTAACTCCAAAAATCCTTAACTCTTTGTAACTATAGATTGCTACTAATAAGGGGGTTGTTTCAATTCTTCCCATACCATTAGATTCATTTTAACTTTTTTAGTAGGGTGAAGGTACATATTGGTTATCCTTCATAACCTTCCTACATAACCTAATTGCATAATTTCTTGTAATCCAAGGGGTTATCATAACGAGTTGTTGGTTTAGGAGTTTTCAACTCCAGGGACGTTTCTTTATTTAGTCCCAACTTAAACGAGTTTCCTCGAATATTATCTTCCTTTTCATTTTCCTTTGTTCTTTCTTCTTTCCAGGTCTTGGTATAAGAAATTTTATACCATTATCTTTTGATAAGGTTTACGTTTAACTTATATAATGAGCCCATAGGCTCCAGAGCTGAACCTAGTAGCTCTGATATCACATGTAACAACCTCAGTGTTCTTCTCAGTAAAAATTTACAAGTTCCCATCTTAATTGAATGATCCATGTTGCCATAGCATAGCAATAAAAATATTTCTTTCCACAATGTAAATTACATGCACATTTGAAATAACACTATTTCAAAACTTCCATTGCATTCCATTATAATTTCACAAATCTACTCATAACATAGATTTCCTAATGAATAAACTCAATTATATCATTCAAAATTGCATCCTTCCATATAAATGGGTGCATAATAAATGTATAGATCTTCTGAGCTTCATCTGGAAATAGATATACAAATTGGTCATGATGTTGTTGCAATGGTGCATACATTCTGGATGTCCCCACTCCCTGGTGCATATAATCTAGTTATCCCCAATGTTGGCACAAATATCTAAAAACCTTGGTTGCCAACTGATGAGGAGAAGCATCACTCAAGCGCTTTTCCACCAACCATGGACTCAAATGTGATCCCTCGCACATCTGTCACATATGACAAGATGGCCCTACCCTTCGACAAAGAGATTGGTTGGTAAACCCCATAACAATAGCCTATATGAGCTTAGTTTTGTGTTCTACAAATCAAAACCTATTCATACGGTCATTATTCCTATGAGTATGAATTTTTTGAACTAGAATGCATAAAAGGAACACAGTGAATTGATAGTGTAAGTAGTGGAAACTTACACTACTTTGGCCAAAGTATTTTCACCCAGTACTTAGAATAAAAATCATCCTATTCACATACACTTCTATTGCTTGGTTTGGATTGTGACCATTCATATTCTATGCTTAGGTAATTTCCTTACATAGGTAATCCCTAACCTCATAAATAACCTATTCCCCTTTTCCCCAAAACACTATGGTATCTCTACCAATTAAGCCTAAGCATAAGTTACCCCTTCATTGGACATTCCTATCCCAAGTATATCATATGAGATTTTCTAGTCTACACATTAACTTTTCATAAACATCTTAACAATATATTCCCTTCAACGGATAGCCTAGTCCTAGGTTTAACTTTATAGTCTGAAATGTAGCTACATAAGCTTCAACCAATCATAGATTAAATATTCATAAATAACTGACTCCATTCAATAATATATCACATTAATAAGTGGTTATCATCAAGAGAATAGCCACACCCATAAATGACCTCAATCAAAGAATAATCATATCAATATATGATTCCATTCGAGAGTGTAACCTCCTTAGTAAGAAGGGTTAAACAAGAGTATAATCTTGTCAATACTACGACTTCATTTCAAGAGTGTAATGCGCTAATCAAGTAGAAACTCTAACTCAATAGGTAATTCCACGTATATCTTCAACATATATTATCTCATAAACTCAAGTGATCTACTTAATCACATAGGTGAGTCTCAACCATAGTATACCCTAAATCTAGGATAAAGACATCAATCGATGCCTAGTTTGATTATATAGGTTAATCTAACCCTATATGTTCCAATCAAGACCAAATGGAAAACTCAACCAAGTAGGTTATCCCCAAATTATAGGTTTCAATGAGTAGTCAAGTACATATCCCAACCCTATAGGTAAATCTTAACCTAAGGTTTCTTTCATAAATCAATCAAACTTCTCGAGCCAATAGGTTATTCTAAACCTAGGGTTTCATTCGAGTGGAAGTAATGATCAAGTGATCATATAAGTTTAGATTCTTAATGTGGTTTGTGCGATGTCACATCCTGTCATATATTTCTTTCCATCACTATGGCTATATAGATAAACCTTATCATTCCCCAAGGTTATCTAGTATAATAAGATAATAGTGTCGTGTCACTTCATGGCATTGACATATTTCACATTATACACGTAGTCTAAACTATCTATGTATAGAACATCAATATCTAAAATATCATATAGGGTATATAAGAGTATTAAGACACTCCCTTAAACTAATCATGTTTCATCATTCCTAATATATAATACTAATGATAAACATACACTCCTATTATGGAGTAAATACAAGCACTTCCATAGAAAAGCATAAAACAACTTTTTTTTCCTTTCAAAATAAAATGCTATGATTCCCTAGTGCAAGTATTCTCAAGTAGTACCAAACAAAGCATTCAAATATCTTTCTTTCATAAATAAAGACAAACAAGAGAAGACTAGATCCCCATGCCTGTAATATGCTTGATCTAGTTGACTAACTTGCTTCTCAACCTTCCAACAACAACTTGCTAGCTTCACTTTAACTACTTATTGAAATTATCACTATAACCTCTTTCACAAGATAACTCTATGCTCTCACGAAGTAACTCAAAGCTCTCATAAAATAACTCTAGGCTTTCACAAAATATAGCTCTCATAATATTTATAGCCGAAATAGATTTGTTGAATAGTGTGTCCCAAATGAGAGAACTATCCCATCTATTTATACATAAACTTGAGACATTGAAGCCAAAATATAAGGCATTCTAGTCAACACATTGCCTCATGCAGATTGACTCACTACACACAAAAAAAAGGTGGCAGAAATCTAAGTGTAAACTCAGCTAGGTATTCTACAGATCAACCCCTATGGCTTGACAGTAGCTCAAGACCAATTCAAATAAGCACATGCCCAAAATATGATAATTGACTTGCAACCAGAGAAGACTTCTACAGAAATAGAGCTTTTATATATTGGCACCATGTTGTAGCATTTTTCCTTATTCGTTTTGTGGATGTTCAAAGGACTAAGATAGAGCTTATTTAAAGCGTTCCAAATTTTCATCGCTTTTTGACTTGGTCTCCTATTTTTCTATTCAACATAAAAAAAAATTTCTTGTTGTTGACAAATTCTTAGCATCTCTAATAACATGTAGGTTGGTTTATGTAAGCATGCGCCTCTTATCACTTAGCATTGCACCACAACTTGTAGCGTTGGCCTAGTTTGTTTTACACAACATACTTGGTGTTTAATATCTCCAACGCCTTTTTACCCTTTTAGATAACTTTGTTCCAAGTTGAAGTAATTCACTAAAATATATAATAGTGATGTATTTCCAAATGGTATTGATTATGGTTTAATTTCCATATTGATCTTTACTATTGCATATTACTTGCATATAAATCAGCCTTTAATACTTTGCATAGAATATATACAAATCAGCCTCTATTAATTAACATATATATATGTATATGCATATGAATATATTATATATATATATATATATATATATATATATATATATATATATATATATATATATATATATATATATATATATATATATATATTCCATGACAATCAAACACGTATATATTTGATACTCAAATCAAGTTAACATTCATAGAATAATATATGTACATATATACCTCTATGTACATGTACATATATATATATATATATATATATGTTGATATATCCATATAGACATTTTTGTTTGTCATATATACGTATGTATTGACACATGTATACATATGTATATATGTATATATCTTATACATATATATACATTCGATTGCACAATCAAGCACATACACATTACTATCTTATCGATAGGAGATATATGTGTGATGTATTTATACATATATACTTACATGTTGTATTGTCCCTTTGATAAGACCATTCTCATGAGAAACCAATTCATAATCATGCATAGGTACATTTACCTATGTACTCTCATGTACATGCTCCTCTAAGTGTATGGTCTATCGTTAGCATGCATATGCATACATATACATACATTCATGTATGTTCACCTCATCAATCAAGCATAGTAATATAGAGAAGAACCATAAACTCCAAACACATAAACATCATCCAATAATGCACTCAATAGTAATCAAGACCCATACAAATGCAAACACATCATACTTAAGGATGACTTACCAACTCCCAATACTATGAATTTACTCAACCATTCTATTGTGAGTGTGTGTGTGAGCTCGGATAGGAATCATTAAGGGTTATACGACTAATCACTTCTCTTGAGTGATTCTTCCCCTTCCTTCTGAAGGATTGAGCCTATCCCTGCAACCAACTTAACACATTTACAATGGTAGTTAGACATTCATAATAAATCCATATGCATCATAAAACTTTTGCATATTCATATAGAAATGTATGTAAATGTATTTACTCTTTCAAAGCCATACTAAACATTTATCAACACTTTCACATAATACCTATTTCAGTATTCCATTCTTTTAGCAAGAATATCAAAATCCTAATTACATTTACCATCCCATTTACTTGTGAAGGTAAAAGTAAATCCATAGCGACAAGATGGGGTGTGACACCCTCAAAAATTCATTTCAATTGGGTCACCTTTTGTCTTATAAAAATTGGTGGAAGTCAGATTTTCAGGAGTTAGTGTTTTTTTTAACATGTAGTGTCGTTGAATTTCAACATGACTACATAATTTTATCACCTGCATCCCAAGATGTAGTCATAAATAATTTCTCTGCGACTACACTCCTGCATTCACACATTCAATACTAAAGGCAGATTTTAATGTCATTTTTTATTGATTTTAGCCCGTTCATTTTCCATTTTATCTTGTTTTCTTCACCATTTGCATACTCCTACATCTCATTCATTCATTGTAGTGGTCGTCCTTGGAATCTCATGAATATTTCTTCAGATTGTATATCATATTGGGTTTTGCAAGTATGTTTGGTTTTCATTCTTGTTTTTTACTGTCATTTGACATCTTTTTTTTTTTTTAGGTTTTCTTCCTTTTGTCTTTCCATAGTTTTGTTGGTTCTTATTTAGTATTTTTATGTGTTTTCTTGTATTTGACTTTCTCTTAAATTTTATTTATGTTTTTCTTCCTAAATTGTTGCTTAGGTTTCTTTTACCTATATTTTATCTTCAAGGTTGTTTGGATTTCAATTTCTGAACAACACCCAACCCTTGAACTTCTAGATACCCTTGCTAAATATGTTGATTCGAGATTAATCTCCGAGAAAAACTCATCCTATAGAATGACCACAAACCCCTCATCCTCGACCCCACTTCACATTGTTTTGTGTGGGAATTTTTCTCCGCACAACACTGCAAACCCTTAAACCATTTTTTATGTTATGTAGAATTTTTTCCCCACATGGCACACACTCAAACCACCCTTGGTTTGTGTTAATCGGTAAAAATTTACATAACAACAACCATATCACCACAATTCATGTTTCTTGTGATAAAAATCCCAACCTACACTCAAACCATCGAACATTCGTCGATCTAAGTGTAGTTTAGGGAATAAACCGTGAATGAAACTCATACACTACCCATGAAGTGTTGAGCAAGGAAAATTCTCGTTGCAACACCAAAAATAATGCACCACCTTTATTTTATTTCCAAAAAAAATTCATGAAGTACATCAAATTGATATGCCCCATGTATTTCAAGAAATTTTCCCCAAAATACATATCTTTTGCACACCAAAGTGCAGGTCGGGAAATTTTTCCTAACCTACACCAGGTCAATTTACTCAAGTTTATATCAGAGAATTTTCTCCAAGTTGAACTTATGCATTAATCTACCCTATGTAGTTCAAATAAAATTATCCAAACTACACCAGTATACCTACCCTCATGCAAAGGTGGAGAATTTATCCGACCCTACATCCAATGATGAATTTCCCATGTAGTTTGAAGAATTTTCTCTTAACTACACATCGACACATCAAAAATGTATAAGTGATTTTTTTTTTTTGTAACTATAAAGTACCTTGAAATTTCTCAAACATGGAGGATTCTAAAATTTATGTTTGCATTTTCTTGGCAAATGTCTAATCCTTCTCTAAAAATGAAGAATATGAAATACAAGTATCAAGTTGTGATTCGAATGACTTCAATGGAATTTAATGTGGATACCATCAGAGATACTAAGATTGGTCATGTGGACATATCTAAATTCTTGGGGAGGGTAAACATGCAACTTGTCGACTCAAGCATGCAATGTGTCCTAAATAGCAGTATTCATTTGGTCTCTTCTTTTCCAATATCGTCCCAAAATCTAGAGAGTGTGCTAGTAGAGGTTGCCCATTTCAATAAGGAAACCAAGATCATCATAGATGTTGATGGGAAAGTGATATAAGGCTAGATGAAGAGTTCTTTAACAAAATTTTCAGGTGCCCAAGCATTGATAATTATGTTGACCTCACCATGGAGGCAGCACAAGCCTTTTATGATAAAAAAATTGATGTGTATAAAGAACATCAATACTTGATGGCTCAAGACTACTAGGTCTACCATTGTAAGATGGTCTAAGAAGCTCCACTATAGTGGGTTAATCAAGGAGGTGAATGACCTAATAACTCTTCTCAGCAAATTTAAAGGGCTCGCAACATCCAACACTTTCCAAGAATGGATGTATCAATATATCTATGTCATAAAGAAAGGTCATCAAAAAATATTTTGGGGAAAGAAGATCATTGATCAATACAATTTGTGAATAGATTTCCAAGGTATCTACCTCTCTGATATTTTATATGACCATATCTAGTGTATGTTTTTGCCTCTATGAGGCAATTTCCAAGCTTGTCTTCGAAAGGTGATAGGAGAAAGGTTCCTATATATGAATGTTATTCTCAGCTAACTTTGAAACAAAGCTTCAAAAAATTTAGGAGAGTAAATGAAGCTTTATTCTACTCTTACATGTGCATGTTTGATAAGGAACTTGAAAAGAAGAGGTTTTCATATGAGGCATGGGAACTAGTTTGAAATTTTGGTTGCATATTTCTTCAATTCCCTATTTTCACATACATCAGGGTTGACTTCTTTGATGGTGTAAGAGGGGGGGACCAACCATGTCAAGGCCCCAGTTCATGGAGGGTCGAGAGCAATAGGTGACCCCAACTTACCTCAGTTTAAGGGAATGTTAGGAAGTGTGGGATGAGAATGATGAGAACTATGAGGTTTTTCTATCACTTTGCAGACCCAAAACTTGAAGGACACTAGGCGAGTCAGTTTTGAGGATCAACTATGTGTCTTAGATAGCTCTCTATCAGAGGAAAAAATCATGAATCCAGAACGACAGTGCGATGCACTGGTGTCTCTTAGGTGCATTGGCATCCGTACGACCAAAGGACCAAGAAGACAAGGTCTAACTCCTAGAAAATAGACTATCATCCTAGCTAATGGTTTCTAAGGGGAAAAAAATAGCACTATGACATATGAAACATATAAATAGATATGATAAAGGAAGTAGATTATCACAAAGGTGACAAGAATGATCTCACCAAAAGGCTTGTTCCCCAGCTAGCTCCAAGATATCTCCACCTACAAACAAAAGAGAAGTAAATTTTTGGGGGGTTGTATAGGGGTCTACCTCAGTCAGACCCCCATTTTGGTGTTTCCACCTCCACAAACAACCAATATTGCAACGATGGAGAAATAATACGATAAATAAGGAGATAAAGAAAAAGAACACTAAAACACTACCAAATAATAATGTACTAACTCAACCAAGTAATAGAGAAGGGAAGTAGAGAGCTTACCACCTTTGCCCAAATTTCTCAAGGCTAGTGGGGGAGAAAATGAGAGGAACTCAAGCCTCTATTGCAATGGTGTTGTCCTAAACTTTCTCTATTGAAGTTATGGAGAGATGAAATTGCTGCTATGGAGTGAAAGAATGTTGCTTCAATGCTTCAAGTGAGTTCTTGGACCTGTGTATGAGATTGTCTAAGAGTTGAAAAATGAATGAAGGTGATTGAATTTGAAGGAGAAATGAAGAAAATGGCCATATTCAGGTTGGTCAGCTGAAGGGGGTGTTACAATTTGACTTCCAATGAGAAGTGTAATGCCTCTATAGGATCTAGCTAAAAGAATCTTTTAGGGATGTAAGCACACTGCACGGACATCTATGTGTCATGTGGGCATCCCCAATTGTAACTCCTTTGTTGATGCACAAAATGGATGCCAAGTGGAATGAAGGTAGTAGGATTAAGTGGAATTTTTCCTTCGAGTTTGGTTTTCTAAAGTGGAGGGTACAAGGGGAATTTTCCCAAGGGGTGAAAATTCACTCCTATATGTTTCCCCCACTTTAGCAAGCACAAATTATGATGAGTGCTTCGATAAAGTAGATCGAAGAAGTAGTAGGGTTAGAAATGTATACCTGAACTATCGAGGAAGCAAACCGTGATTTGGAAAACCTAAGAGTGCAAGACAAGAAAAGGACTTCATAGCTTTGTAGAACTATGAAGGTGAAGAAAGAAAGCACCTCATAGACAAGTAAGCGGACAGTCATGCAAACTGTCATCAAGTTAGAAGACTTTCAAAGGGGTCCCTCAAGAACTCTTCAAAAGTAAGAGGGTTCCACTCAAGCGACACACTTGTTTGAAAAGTGAGGCCTATTCAGGATGCCCCCAAGCTAGACATAAGGATATGAAATAGTTCTAGATAGGCTGCCCCCGAGCTACACACAAAGATGTGAAATGGTTCTAGATGGGCTATCCCCAAGCTAGACGTAAAAATGTGAATTAGGTCTAGACGGTTTGCCCCAAAGCTAGACGCAAATATGTGAAGTAGGTCTAGACAGGCTACCCCTAAGTTAGACACAAAGATAGGAAATAGTTCTAGACAGACTGCCCCCGAGCTAGACACAAAGATGTGAAGTAGGTCTAGATGGGCTTCCCCTGAGCTAGATGCAAAGATTTGTAGATCTAGACAGGTTGCCCCTGAAAGAGATGAAAAGATAGGAAACGAGTTTATTCAGGTTGCCCCTGAGCTAGACGCCATAGAACTTTCTTGAGATAAAAAATTTCAAATGGGTTCCTCGGGAACCCGACATAAAAAGAGAGGGTCCACTCAAGGGACGCACAGTTCGAAATTTGGTGCCTTCTTTCTCAAATTGATTTGTTTTCAAGGAATCCTTCTAAAAGATGTCACTTCATCAAGGGATTTGAAAGGAAGAATATGCCTCCATGTGAGGGGAAGATCAAAGTTGTTCCCACTTCATAGGAAGGTTCGCAAGTCCTTTCTTTATGAACCTGTGATGAAGGAAACATGTTTCATTAGGGTTTCAAGTCAAGAATACGATTCTATTAAAGAGGTGTGTGAAGATCCTTGAGAAAATATTCGTTGGTAATGAATGCACTTTCTAAAGATCCAAGTGATGTAGAAGTGGAATTGTCACACATGAGAGGGACAACTCAAGCAAAGAAGAGAGAAAGATAAACAGAAAGCAAGAGGGAAAAAACCTTAACAAAGGGCACAAGGGGATCTAGTTTTGTGGGGTCAGATCTGCATTTTCTTATATAAATAATAGGTAATTGCGGTGCAAGGTGAAATATCATCAATCCCCAACCAGATCGGGAAGAATGCACATAAAAAAAAGTAAAAATAAAAAATTGGGTCAACATGGAAGGGAAGCCTAAATGCCCCAACGCTTTGCATTGTCCCCAATTTTTTGAAAGTTAATCACAAACATGCAAGAATGATGATACAAATAGAAGAATTTTTACAACATAAACACCGCACTTGTATCCAAGCACCAACAAGGGTGACGAGGGTCATCCAGGCACATATAGCACAATTACGAGGGAAACATATAACAACACACACACATCTAATCTAAAGATCAAGAAGAGGTTTCGCCCTAACACTGATCAACCAAGAGGTCGTTAGCTTCCCACTCTAGATCATTGTAGGGGGAGGAGGACGAGCTTGTAGTGGTTGAATGTTAAGGGGAGGAGCTTCTAACCTCCCCGCAACAAGGGATAAGGAAGGACCTGTGAGGTCTCCATCACTCAGCTCTTATGGGTCCAAGGTCAACAACTTTGTGAAGATCGCTGACAAGGTCGAAACTTCATCCATCGAGTTAAACATGAACTTAATGAGAGTGTCATTTTTCACTTCGATGGATGGAGGAGATTGCACCTGAGGTTCACCACTGAGCTCACCAAGTGATTCAAGAGTGGTGACAAACTCAGGAGAGGTTGGGACTGGTTATGCCACTAGGATAGAACAAGTCAGTGTGGGGCCACCTTTTGGAGAAGGTGGGGTCCTCTTTCCTCCATCATTGCTGGAGGGACCACTCTCTACCTTCTTCTTTGTCAGAGGAGGCGAACTCCCCACATATGAAGCAAGAAGAGTAGAGGGAGAGGAGGAGGAAAGAACCGTAATAGATACAACCTAAGTGTTAATCATATATATGGGCTTCAGGAAAGGAGGGACATCCAGGATGGATGTTAACAAATGTGGCTCCATCATAGGAGTGATGAACACCTGCACCTTTCCAGGGTTACGCACATTTTCACTCGCAACAGAATCTGAAAGTGATACAAAACTATTTTGGATAGAAATAGAGAGGAGGACGTGGTTGAAGGCCCCCATACAAGGGTGGTTGTCTCCTCTTCTTTCCTCTATGAGGTGGACTTCTCAACCAAGAGATACTTTCACCGGCACTTGTGTTCACATGCAAGGTGGTTTCTGCGACTCTTTGAACTAGAGGTCATAGGTTGTGAAGGAGCCGAAGGTTCCTATTCAACCATGGGAGTGTCCTTCACATCTTTTTCTAGTAGAGGGATAGACTCCTGGAATAGAGTAGGAGGGATAGGTTCAAAAATAGCAAGAGGAATTAGCTCCAATGCCTCAGCAGCGGGCCTCTTCCCATTCACTGCTTTAGGAGTAGGGGTGGTAGGAGGCCGTGGAGAAAATTCTCTTTGAGAACCTATCTTTCTACCATATAAATAGTACCAAGGCCCAGGAGGCTTGGTAAGGAGATCCAATATCTCGATCTTGGGTCTATGCGAAACAGGCACCATCGGACTCAACAGGTAAAAACTAGGCTTACTTATCCAATACTCTTCCCAAGAGGGGAGTAGATGAAGCAGCCTGAAAAGGAGCAAGCTTCTCCTTTCCTTTTCAAGAAGAGGAGGCAACTAGCTACTCTAATATAGGTAGGGTCAGTTTCAACTGTCCCTTGCCCCCAGTCTTATAATTTACATAGTTTTTATAAAGTAGGTCTGTTCTTGGAGGAAGCAGACCGACCAGGGTGGGCCAAAAGTGATCCAATGAATATCCCCCACTAGACACTATAGGTTGGTATCCAGTGTCATGTACCACATGCACAACACCTTCATGGGAAAACTTTTAAACATTTATGAATTATGGAGGCGATCCCATTCATGGAAGCTAGCCAAGGTATACTTAGCTTCACCCTAAATAGGTCTGACTCGAGGATAACATCATAAACTATGTCTACGCTCCTAGGTCCAACCAAAGATGGATAGATTTATCGATCCATATGGTTTAGCACAAGGCCATCATGCGTGCGGATGATGGACTTTGTTTTTTCATATTTCTCCCTTTGTAGGGAGTTTAAGAATAGAGTATCCTCTGTGATGACATTCACTCTATTCGCGGGGTCAACTAAGACTCCTATCATAATGTTTCCATTGAGGTGAGCGGGAATCTAAAGTGGAGAAGGTTTTTCATTTGTAGGTACATCTTGTGAAGTGAACATTATATCCGACGAACCGATCAAAAAACGAGGAGGATTAATAATAACCATGTTAACATAAGCTTCAAGTTGAGAAAAAAAACCGGTGAGATCAATAATCATGTTAGCAAAATGCGATGGAAACGGGTCTGTGTATATATGAAATTCACTATTAGCTTTCACGACTGATTTGTTCACGTTTTATTTGCTTCCATTAAGATGAATAGTACTATCCTCGATGTTATCCTTTATCACATGACGCAGGCGCATACAACATTCGGTATCATGTTTGTTAACTCGATGATATTGACAATAGGTATTTGCATCATACCAGCTAGGGTAAGGTTCCATAATGAGTTTAGGGCTCGAAAAGTTAATGATCTTATCCTTAAAAAAAAAACTAAGATGGAGGAATAAGATTCTGATAACTTTGTGAAATTTGAGTCACCTTCGAGGTTGTTGTTGTTATCCACAATGGCTACTACATTCACAATGGCTTTTCCTTTTTCAAATATTGATTCAATGGTCTTCCCTTTAGGATGGGAGCACGAGGAAGGTCCCTCGAACTAAACCACCGTCTGTTGATATTCTTGTAGGGTTAGACACAAATGCACAAAAAAAGGGTATTTCATAAGGGAAAAATTCTCTTTCCAAGGCCTCTATAAGTTCCCTATGAACACCTTATGCACATCAAAATTAGGATACAGGCATGAGATTTTTGAAAAGAGTGCTTGATATATCGCTATGAAATCGGTAATCTTCTCACTATCCCCTTGTTTACACTGGACAAGGTTAGAGAAGGTCATCTTACGCCCGATGTTGGCTTAGAACTGTCATAGGAACTGGTTCACAAGCTGATCGAACGTAAAGATGGAATTTTTAGGCAAGGAATAGTACCACTCAAGTGTTGTGTCCTTGAGGGATCGAGGGAATAGTTTTTCCATCAATGCATCGTGATGGAAGAAATCTATACATAAGGCATTAAAGATGGACACATGCGTTTGCAAGTCCCCTTTGCTGCCATATTTCTCAAATTTAGGAATCTCCATCCCTTTCGGGAAAGGAGTGTTTAGAATCGCTACCGACAATGGGCTATGTCAGAAGAAGGGTTGGAAGATAGGCTAGGAAGAAGCTTCGGAAAGGTTCGCCAGCTGGTTCTGCATCTTACCCATATTCTAAAGAAGAGTGTTCAAAATCGGATCATTAGAAGATATAGGACCAGCGGAACTACCTCCAGAGCCACCGTTAGGACCACCATCATGACTACCATGAAAGTCGCCACCAATTCCACCACCACCAATGTGATCTCTGTCAGATCCACCGCCACTACCATGACCTCCGACAGAACCACTTTCACCAATATCACCTATGTCGCCAAAGCTACCACCACCAAAGCCTCCACCAATCAACTTTCCAAATCCTACACCACCGGAAGCGACAGGAGGGGTGAAGTGAAAACCCAAAGGGTTTTTGTTTACCTTGACAATTTCAGAACTTTCAGAGGCAGTGGGGATAATGATGGAAGGGTCCGTGTCGACCATGTACACGGATGTGGGAGGCATGGACACTCTTAAATGTCTCTCATGATCCTCGAAGGGGCCACCTCATATAATGTTTCCATGATTCAAGGAGGTGCACGCTTTAGTCAAACCAATGAGATTGGCCAGGAGTTCCACTCCTATTCGGTCTTTTCCCACCATATACTTTATTTCAATGATAACCTTAGTGGCCCTAGCCAGCTTTGGGTTTTTCTCCAAGTGATTTTTCAAAGCACTTAACCCTTTGCTCAGACTAGTGACATATTTGGAAGGGATGTGGACAGCTTCATGCTTTTCAATGGATGATGATGTAAGAGACACAGGAGGAGTAGGGATGCAGTCAGTTTCATTGAAGAATTTGAACTCACCCTGTGACACCTACTCCTACATAGAAAGGCCAACAACAGAACCAGAGAAAAGACCAGTAGTGAAACTAGAAGAGACTTTCATCTTCTCCATCGAAAGGTTTCATAGACTTCTCCTAACAATATACCCAGAGGTTGTGGACTGGGTTTTGATTCTCATAAACCTTCACAACACGTAGGGGCACAACAAACAAAGGGTACAAGGGAAACAACTCAAAACACTAACAAATGAGTAGATGTTGGTTCACATCGGGTTCACCAAAAATATAAGAGAGAGGGACCAACCACGTCAAGGCCCCAGGTCATGGAAGGCTGAGAGAAAAAAGCTTCCCTAACTTAGTTTAAGGGAATTTTAGGAAGTGTAGGATGAGAATGATGAGAACTATGAGGTTTTTCGATCACTCTGTAGACCTAAGACTTGAAAGGAGACTAGGCGAGCCAGTTTCCAAGATCAACTGTGTGTCTCAGATAGCTCTCTCAAAGGACAAAAGCACGGTTATGGGATGACAACGTGGCATGCTAGCATCTCTCAGGTGTGTTGGCGTCCATACAACTAGAGGACCAAAAAGACAAGGTCTAACAACTAGAAAATAGACTATCAGCCTAGCTAATGGTTTCTAAGGGAACAAAATAACACTATGATATACAAAACATATAAAAAGATATGATAAAGGAAGTATATTATCATAAAGGTTTCAAGAATGATCTCACCAAAAGGCTTGTTCACCAGTTAGCTCCAAGATATCTCCACCTGCAAACAAAAAAGAAGGAAATTGTTGCAGGGTTGTATAGGGGTCTATCTCAGTCAGACCCACGTTTTGGTGTTTCCACCTCCACAAACAATCAAGTTTGTAACAATGGAGAAATAATATTATAAAGAAGGAGATAAAGAAAAAGAACACTAAAACACTACCAAACAGTAATGTGCTAACTCAACCAAGTAATAGAGAAGGGAAGTAGAGAGCTTACCACCTCCACCCAAAGCACTCAAGGCTAGTGGGGGATAAAATGAGAGGAACTCAATCCTCTATTGCAATGGTGTTGTCCTACACTTGCTCTATTGAAGTGATGGAGTGATGAAATTGTTGCAATGAAGTGCAAGAATGTTCTTCAATGCTTGAAGTGAGTTCTTGGACCTATGTATGAGATTGTCTAAGAGCTAAAAATGAATGAAGGTGAGTGAATTTGAAGGAGAGATGAAGAAAATGACCATATTTAGGTCGATCAGTCGAAGGGGGTGTTACAATTCTACTTCCAATGACCAGTGTAATGCCTCTACAGGCTCTAGCTGTGGGAATTTTCCAAGGATGTAAGTGCGTCGTGTGGACATCTGCACGTTGCCTGGGCATTCCCGACAGTAACTCCTTTGTTGACACATAAAAGAGATGCCAAGTGGAACGAAGGCAATGAGCTTAAGCGGATTTTTTCCTTTGAGTTTGGTTTTCTAAAGTGAAGGAGGATAAAAGGAGAATTTTCCCAAGGGGTGAAAATTTTCTCTATACATATGGATATCCATACATGCTGCCAAGATATCCTAGTGATAAAATTGTACTAATGGAATTATGCAAGAAGATTATGATAATACATAGCAAGCATATTGATTCACATAAAGTCGGTTTCAAGTTTCCTCTAACCATTGGCAGGTATTCTATCACTACTCCTAGAACCAAATCCATGGAGATTGAGATGCAATCGATAACAATGAAAAAGTAAAAAAATAGGAATGAATTTGACTACAAGGGAATGAAGGATAGAATTAGGAAAAACTACACCCATGTTCACAAATTTGAGGATATATGCATTGAGTGCAAGATTGACAAAGATGTAAGGAAGCTAGACTTCAGTCGACTTACCTTGGAACAAATCAAGAACCTAGAATTGATTGATATTTTTGAGGATATTGAGGATGAAGATTGCATTGTAGATCCTCCTATGAGGAGAAAAATATTGTGGACACTCCTTTTCCGCCAATACAATGGTCCCAAAAGGAAATAATTTCAATAAGAGAGAGGTTCCAACCTACTTTTGCAAATACCAATCTTTGGCTAAAAGATGGACGAATAAATTTGAAATTCTTCAACATAGGATTAGAAGATGAGGATACTAAAGCTCATGCTGGTAAAAAGGGAGAATTAAGGACAAAAAATAAAGACCTGCAAGCAGTAATGGATTCTTTGATTGAGAAATATGACAGAGATAAAATTATCAAGGATCAACTAAAGATCAAGGTGGAATATCTCACTTTCGTACTTCAGAAGATGACTCAATATTTTGAGTCCATTGAACCTGTTACAACAAGTGTGGATGATGTTGCCATCCAAAAGGCTGAAATGATTGGTTCACAATGCAAGGTTGTCAGTGAATGGATAGACAGGATAATGGCACAAGGAACTTAATTATTGAAGTCTTCCATTGATTTGATCAACAATATGGAAAATTTTAAGTTATCGAATTAAACTTGACACTTGATGTATTATCTCATAATTTTTAGTTGATACAGAAATATCTTGAAGCTTGGACCAAGTTGAGAGATTTCAAGCTAGATGTGTTGGTGGGAATGGGGTGATCACCACAAGAAAGATGTTCGTTGAATTTCGGGAAGCAATGAAACATAAGAGAGATGTCATCAATGAATTAATCAAATATTTACAAGAAGCTCAAGAGATAAGCAATGACAAAGGATCAAATATCACTATCAAGATTGGGGAACTTCCTTTCCAAATAGTTGATGACAATCAGAAGGTTTTTCCCGAATGTAGTTATCTAAGAATTCACTTCACTATTTCATACCAATATTGAGTCTAAAACTTTTACATTAGTTTCCATTGATAATTTAGTGTATTTTCAAGTGATTTTTGATCAATTAAAATTTATATTGGATAAGCATAGAAAAGTGTGTATCAATATCGAGGACTCCATCACACGATTGCTTTCCAATTCTATCTATATAACTGGGCCAAACGAATCTGAAGTTCAGGTTACATTAAAGAAATATGAAGATTTCCTAGAGAAGAATGTTGAAGAATAAAAGAACATGCTTGTTAATACTTAGTTTATTTTTCAATTTTTCTTTATGTAGTTTGTAATTTGTAGATGACATTTTTCATGTCTTTTGTAATATAACAATTACATGTAAGAGGAGTGTAGTCCCAAATCAAATTGGACTTTTCCTTTGAATAAGTCAAAGTAGTTATAGGTTTCCTATTTTTCCTCTTTGCTTCCTTCTATAAATAAGAGGGAGCTCTTTTATAAATATTATTTTTTAGCTTATGAAGTGAAACGTTTCCAAATTGAAGAGTGAATTGAAACTTTGTTTTCAAACTGTGAATTAAATTTAATCAATAAGAAGAAGCAATTTGGCATTCAATATTTTCCTTGGATCAAGCTTGTTGTGTATTGGGATTGTTCTTACATATTTCCTATTACATTCTCTTATACATGATTGAATCGTAGCTTGGAATCATATGCTCTAAGAGGTAATCCAAATCTGATTTTGAAGTCTTTGAGCTGCAATATTATATTTGGAATTGTGTTTGTGTATAATTTGGAGATAAAGATTTGGGCTGCAAGTTGTTATCTACGTTTGTTTGATCCTATTGTGGCATACATTGAATACTTTGGGTTGCAACATATACCACACCTTTTCACTTTCAAATCATCATAAGAAACAACAAAATACTTTGCGCTTTTGTGGTTTTTCTTTCCATTAACACTTATTGGTATCATTCTAGTTATTCTTTCATTTAACTGAATTGAATATCAAATATTATTGCTCCAACCAGTTTTTTTTGGTTTGTTACATGTTGTAAACATCATGGTATTGTCATTGTAAGTTTGTAAAAGAAAAAATCTATTCTAAAACAAGAGAATAGGATGATATGGAAACACCCCATGGATAGTTGTGTGCATAAGCTTAGTTAATTACTAGTTGTTTAAAGTTAGCAATAAGGAGGGAGCCTCCCCTTTCTGAGGAGAGCCGATTTAATCTCATTTATGGTTGATATAACCATTTTGTTATCCGTTAGTTGATAACCAAATATTCACCCAACAATTTTTTGGCGACTCTACTGGGGAATCGAACACACAACCAAGAGCCTCACACCTTTGGTTGAAGTATACCAAATTCGTATTATTTTTAATTATTTTTATTATTTTTGATCTATACTTCTTACCAAATTTACATTATGGAAGAACAAATTTCTACACGTGGTAGAAGGGTTGAAGGACATATTGATCCTACATTTCAATTGTTGCAAAAACATAACTTTGATCTTTTTCCTGCATGAATGAGATCACCTCTTTAGCATTCAAGGGGTTTTCCTCCTACCAACGCAAGATCTTTTATACTAAGTGAAGCTTCCAGTGCTCACGGGGCATTATCTATCTCACCACTTCAAAGGTTTGTTATTCCTCCATTCAACCCAAGAAGAATGGCTAGTCAAGGTCCTTGGGGTAATCCTTTTGGTCCATTGAATTTGGCACCACCATCACATTAACTTCCTCATGGTTCACAAAATAACTTTCCCAATTTCTATGGAGATGGTAAACAACATCCAGATGAGCATATCATCACATTCTACATTGCATGTGGATTTCTTGCAATAGAGCATGAATATGTGTCTGTATGTTTATTGAAATGCTCCAAGGAGTGCTTGTTCATTGATTTTATCATCTTTTAGTTGGAAGTATTAGTAGTTGGGCTACACTTCAAACCAAATTTGAAGAGTTTTAAACCAACAGAAGATGTTCATGCTTTGTTCACCCAACTCACTCAAATGAAAAAGGAACCACATGATCCCATGTGTGAGTTCATGGCTAAGTTCAATAAGTTGAAAAATAGAATTCTATATGTTACTCAGCCTACAGCTAAAAACTTGAAGTGTTTATTCATCAACACTCAACTGCCTGAGGTGATTTTTCTTCTACGGAGAGTAGTCCTAGTTGATCTTGTAGTTTCTCAAAGTTTGGATATAGAAATAGAGGATGATCTAATCCTTGCAAGTAAAATAAGAAGGGATCCAAATAGGTCTAAAGGATAGTCCTCTTCAGCCTCATCTTCTACCAACACCATGAATCCTATGGTACAAAAGATAGCTAGTTAATTGTTGGATCTCAAGAAGCAGGTTTATCAAGGTTCATCTACTCCCTCCTACAAGGAAATACCAAAATGCTTCTAACTATCCCAGAAATTTTGTAAGGAATCAAAACCATAATAGACTTCCCCCACCACAAGGAAGGCTTGCACTGGAAGCACTACTTGTAAATGCAGCAATGGGTTATTATGAATCTGAACAAGATGACCTTCCATAATCAAAATATTTCATAGAATATTATTCTAATCCCTTCATAGAGGAGGAAATAAAGATAGTTGGCAACTCTAATATCGAGTTTTTGAATTATGAAGAAGAACAAGAAGAAGAGAAATATGGTGAGTCTTATGTTGTTTTCACCCTCTCTCAAAATCAATTGAATCATCAACAGGAGTTTGATGAAATAAGTCAAAGGATCATCCACATCCAATGATCACAATTGCTAAGAGGGGGACCCCTTTTCTAGTTTAACCAAAGGACATAGCAGGAAACAAACAAGTACACCAAATCATCCTACTTCGTCTTTTGTACCTAGAACTAGTGCACCAAATCCAAAGCCCCAAAGTGAAAATGCTTCATCTTATTCAATGAATCCTTACCAAGCTTTTGATATTATAGACTACACTAAGAAGACAAAAATCCAAATGTTTGAGGTTGAGTATCTCCAAGATAACCTTGACCAATTTGATAGATTGACTAAGTTTTTCAAAAAAAGGAGCTCATCCTAGTCAAGACTCTTCCCAAAATGTATATTTTTCTCCTAAACCAGAGCTTGCACAAAGTAATCTCAAATCCATCTATTCTTAGGAAAATAGAACCTTTGTACACTTCCTTATTGGTCAATGGTCATAAACTTAGTAAATGTGTCATTGATTCAGGTGCTTCCAATAATGTGATGCCAACCAAAGTAGCTAATGATTTGGGATTAAATTTTACAGACTTTTGGCCATTTCTTTTCTATGGAAACCAATCAAGTGCCCCTAATAGGTAAAATAAAAGATGCTCAGTTTGTATTTGTTGTTTTTCCTGATAAGAAGATAAAGATGACAATTCTTGTAGTTGATGTCCTAGCTTCATATGGAATATTGTTGGGATGGAATTTTTGCAAGGATGTTGGTGATGAGATCAACATGGATTGGTCTGAAGCTAGAATACCTATTAAAGGTTCTATGCAAAATCTTATCCTAGAAAGGGAAGCTAAGTACACTGTGACCAAATCCGAGGATCCAAAATCTCAAATTATTTTTGAGTCCTCTAGAATGGGCACCTATTTCTTGATGAATGATGAAGTTTATGAACCTTCGGACAATGATTCAAGTGAAGAGAAATTAGCTGATAAATCATCCTCTTATAGTGAAGAGAATCTAGATTTTGAAACTTTCAACATAGGAGGTTCAAATGACATTTGTAATTTGGAATTTGATGGTAGTTGTTCTTCCACTAGATCTAGAGTAGGGATAGTTCTCATATCCCCAGAAGGAAATATCTTCCCATATTTTTTCAAGCTGCAATTTGGCAACACTAAAAATACTATTGAATATGAGGCCTTTTTGTTAGGAATAGATGTTGCATAGAGGAAAGGAATCAAGAATATTCATGTGCAAGGTGATGTTGAATTGGTTGTTTGTCAAGTAATAAATTTATACCAAACAAAGAATGAAAGGCTAAGGCATTACCACAATCATGTTTGGGATTGCATAGAAGATTTTGATGTTTTTGACATATATGTGGTTCCAAGGGAATATAATGACAAGGATGATTCTTTGGTTGTATCAGCCACTCTCATGGTTCTTCATAAGGATTTCCAAGGAACTAAGTATACCATTGAGTTGGTTTTTTGACCTAGTGTTCCTAACAATTCCAGCCATTATAAAATATTCAATGATGATAATCAAATTATAGCCTTTCTAGAAAAGGAAAACAATCTCAATGATCTATTTTCAAAGGAATTGACTCTACTCCTTGGGAATCAATCTCTGAAGTAGATCATGAAATTGGTGAGGAGATCTCACAACTGAAAGGGAATAAAATTCCCAAATGATTGGTCTCCTTGGAGAAATTTTTTGATAAGCATGATCATCATATCAAATAGCAACAGCAATCAAAATCAAATTCATCAACTGAGGTTGAACAAATTAAAATGGGAACGAAAGATGATCCTAAAATGGTGAATATTGGGAAATGTTGCACATTGGAGGAAAAGGAAAAGTTTGCAACACTTTTATGGTAGTATATGGATATTCTTGCCTATTCATATGATCACTTGAAGTCTTTTTGTCTAAAATAAGTTCAACATGAGATTCCTCTCAAGTTGGGTTTTATGCCTCATAAGTAGAAACAAAGGTAGTACAACCCAAAAATCTTCGGTTCTATTCTTGCTAAAATTCAAAAAATGTTGAATGCTAGAATTATTTTTCCACCATTCAACATGGATAGCTAATATTTTTCCGGTGAGAAAGAAGAATGGATAAATCTGTATTTGTGTGGATTTTTAGTAATCTGAGTCAATCTTCATTGAAAGATAATTACCCACTGTTGATAGTGGATCAAGTTCTACGAAAATTAATAGGTTCATAAATATTGTCTATGTTAGATGATTTTTCAAGATACAACCAAGTGGAAGTAAGTGAAGAAGATCAGCACAAGACCTCCTTCACTATTCCATGGGGAATTTTTTATATCGTATAATGCCTTTTGGGCTGATTAATATCAGTGCCACTTTTCAAAGGGAAATGGACCTAGCTTTCCATGATGTAATGGGTAAGTTTATTGTAGTTTACCTTGATGATTTGACTATTTTTTCGAAGGATCATCAAGATCATTATCATCATTTAAAACAAGTCCTTGAAAGGTGTCGACAACATAGTATTTCCCCAAATCCCAAGAAATCCATTTTGAGGTTACCAAAAGTAAGCTTCTTGGGCACATAGTGTCTAAGGACGGAATCAAGATTGATTTTGAGAAGCTCAAATCCATCCAAAATCTTACTTTTCCTTCAAGTAAGATAGAAGTACATTCCTTCTTTGGGAAGGTAAACTTCTTGTGAGTATTTATTTTAGATTTTGTAGAGAAGACTCATCATATCATGGATATGATGAAAGGAAAATCAATATTTCTTTGGAATGCAAAAGTAAAAGTTGCTTTCAATGATATAAAAGAGGAAATTTCTCATTCTTCGGTCTTAGTTTGCCTAGACTACACTAAAGACTTCATCATGTACAGTTATTCTTTAGAGAATTCTCTATTTTCCATCTTGGTGCAGCAAAATAGTGAAGTGATTGAATCCCAATAGCTTTCATGAGTTGTCCTTTGAATACTCATGAACTCAAGTACTCGTTGATGGAGAAGCATGCTTACATTGTGGTAAAAGTAGTTAAGTATTTTAGGTTTTACATCCTCAATTCTCATGTTATTGCATGAGTTCTTGATAAAACGGTCAATACCATCTTGACTCAATAGGAATTTGGGAGCAAGAGGGGTAATTGGATTGTAAAGATCCAAGAGTATGACATCAAAATTAACCCCACCAAGTTAGTTGATTGTTGATAATAAATCAAAAGAAATGTGTGATGATGAAGAAGCGAATACCAAATAATTTCCTATAGTCTTGTTTGTAAGAACGATGGATGAATGGTATTCTAATATTGCACACTTCCTCACATATGAAGAGTGTCCTGAGCATTTTTCACAAAAGGAGAAAAGGACAATTAAGCTTAAAGCCACAAACTTTGTTCTTTGGGACAATGATTTGTATAAAAGAAGCATTGATGGAAATTTTATGTGATGTGTGGAAAAATCACAAGAAGGAAATTTATTGGAATCTTTTCATAATTTGGCATGTGGGGGACATTTCTTAGCTCCGGTTACAGCTCACAAAATTGTCAAAGTAAAATACCATTGGTCCACACTTTTTCAAGATGTGTATAATTGGGTGTGTAAGTGTGAATTATGTCAGGAGCTTGTGGGAAAACCCAGGTTAGTAGCTCTACCCCTCAATCTAGTGGTGATCAAAGAACCCTTTCAGCAATGGGGCATTGATTTCATTGGTGTAGTGAACCCACAATCAAGTGCAAGACATAGTTATGTTCTTGTAGCTACTGATTATTTCACCAAGTGGGTGGAAGCCCTTTCTGTCAACCATGCTACTTCAAAAGTGGTTTGTAACTTCCTCAATGAGAATATTATCTCAAGGTTTGGCATTCCTAACAAGATAGTAGCAGACAATGCTACTTGTTTCTCATTGCATGAGATAACTGAATTTCATTTTGAGTATGGCATCACTCTTGCTCACTCTTCTAGCTATTACCCTAAAGGGAATGGTCAAGCCGAGTTAAGAAACAAGAATCTAGTTACCATAATCAAGAAATTGGTGGATGAAAATCAAAGGTTCTGGCATAAGGCATTGTATGATGCATTATGGGAAGATCGTATTACCCCTAAATGGGGAATTGGCATGTCCCCTTTTTAGCTCTTGTATGGTTTGAATGTCAATATACCAATCACATTGGAGTTGTCTGCCTTGAAATTGGATAAGTTAATTGAAGATGAGACTTTTCAAAACTCTATTGATAAGCATCTTATGTTTCTTACTAAATTGGAGGAACAATACGCAAAGGCAGTTAATCGCATCACTGAGCACCAAAGCCACGTCAAGAAGCTTTTTGACAAGAAAGAAAAATCCTGAGATTTTCAAATTGAGAGCAAGTCCTATTATAAGATAAGAGAACAGAACAAAAGGGAGGCATGGAGATTTTGACTCTTTGTGGAGAGGCCCTTTCATTATCATAATTCAACAACTTTGTGGTGAGAATAGTTTTCTTCTGGTGTACCAAGATGCAACACCTTTTATGCTACCCCACAACAAACAATATTTGAATCTAAAGGAAGAAGAATACAAGCAAGGATAGTAGCAATAAAGGAAAAGGTAAGCAATGAGATGGTAAGTGCACCTATGATTGTTTTGACATCTAGCATTGAAAAGGTTCAAGAGGAAAAGGTAAAATTTGTTGTGGATGAGTCTTTACATAATTTTTAGTTGGTTGAATCTAATGATCTAGTTGAACAAGTAGAAAGGAATGTGGTTGTTGAGGTTGATGAAAAGGTTGCTGATAAAGTTGGTATTGATACTCAAGTTGTAGTTGATAATGAAATTGCTAGTAAGGGTGTTTTCGATTTGTTTGCTAATGAGGTATATGAAGTTTTGCAAGAGTATGATGCAGGTTATACTAATGGTGAATATGTTGTCATGTAGTGTTCCAATGATGAGGATAAAGACAAAGATAAATCTACTGAGGTATACGCACAAGAAATAGAGTTTTGGAAACTAGAAGTTGAGATAATGTTGGATAGAAGATGGTATAAGAAGAAGAGGAAGAAGGACCCAAGAAGAATTAAAAATAGGAAGGACAAGTTGAAAAATAATTGGAAGACCAGAAAGGAGCAAACCAACATTCAATGGGACTGGAATTTTTCTTTCTTCGGGAGTATGGTGCAGGAGCACCTAGTCATTTCCATGCCTCCATGAGGCCATTTTGTAAAATTTTATTTTTTTGGGTGTTTCAATCATTTAATAAGGTCAATTGGACCATTTTGAATATGTATGATTCCATTTTGAGGTTTAGGTGGTCATTTTGGAGCCATATTGCAAATATTGCAAAAATTATAAAAGCGCAAAATTGGGAAGGTGAAGAGTCAAGGGGTATTAGGAGTTGGTTGGTGGTTTGCAACTAATCAAAAAAATATGTCAAAGGTTTAAAATAATTTGTATGGTCGACCACAAGGTTGGTGGCCATTTGGATGCAAATTGGAATCAATAAACTCATTGTTTTCTTGCAAAATATGACTGTAATTTGTGTTGTACATAAATATACGGAATGGTATGGACCTTAAAATCACATTTTTGGAAATATAATTTAATTTCAGACATTTTTTGTTCTTACCAGTTCAAAAGATAAGTTCATTTGATGTGTCTAACAGGGTAATCTTTCTAGTAGCCCTATTCAAAAATTAAGGTTCCAATTTTGAAGAAAACTTCATATTTGTAGTTTCCAATATTGAAAACCCTCCAAAAATTTTGAGAAAGTTTTTTTTAGGTTTTTTATTTTTCCGCAAGGTTTCAGGAATTATGAAGAAGATTTGCATATGGTATGAGGAAGCCCTAGGCTGAAACAGTATGTTTTGTGCAAGAAGAGGTGGTTATAGGTTAGGGTTTGAAGAAATAACCTTGGAAATGAATAGGAGATAGTTTAGAAAGCATGATCAGGTCAAATATGATATTTTTGAAGAGTTTATTAAATATTTTAGGCCCTAAAACCACAAGAACCAATAAACCATCTTGCTACCTAGCCTAATTAACCCTTGTGAGCAACAGAAAAATCAAGTTTTGGGTGGTTTGGTCCAAAGTAACCAATAGTGAATTTGAGATATGTTTTAGAATTCCCAAAAGGGTATCCAAATTTTTTTTTATAGTATTAATTGGAGGTTTAGTTTGGAAATGGTATTAACCAGTCCTAAGAAGAATGTCTATAAGAATTGGAGCAACCTTGAGGAAACTACTACTTGTTGTTTATCACCGAGTCTTTGGACACTCAAAGTATGTTAGGTTGATCATTTTAATTATGTTAAAGGCCTATTTTGTGTGGTGTAAGGTTTGGAGGCACTCTTGAGCATGTAAACCTATGAGTTGTGTGTGTTTGGAACCTCCCCTCTGCATTAGTTTGGTATCAGAGCCCAAAAGGTCTGGGCAAAAAATTTTGGTATTTGTGGTTGTGTTTGTGCAGGTTGAGAAGAGAACCGGGTTGCCAAAATACTAGGTAGAGGGAAAAAGAAAAGACCTAAGTGAAACAAAGACAAGTGGAAGCAAGGTGAAAGAGACTTGCTTGAGAAAGAAAATGGATTGATTTAGGAGAGTAGTAAATGGTAGTTTGCAGGGTAAGGAGGTACCAAATATGAAGCAAGAAAAGATAAGGGAAGGTGAGAAGAAGAGAAAAGATGAGAAGGCAGAAAGAGAAATAAGGAAGAAGGAAATAAGGCAAGCCTTGGAAGAAATGAACAAAAGAATAATGGAACTTGAAGAGAAAGAAAAACAAGAAAGTAGTTGGAATTTACCCTTAGGGAGGATGGTTACATGGCCCATCAAGAAAATTATCCAAAGAAGAAGAAGACAAGCAAGGATAGTAGCAATAAAGGAAAAGGTAAGCAATGAGATGGTAAGTAAACCTATGATTGTTTTGACATAGAGCATTAAAAAGTTTCAAGAGGACAGGATAAACATTGTTGTGGATGAGTCTTTACATCATTTTCAGTTGGTTGAGTCTAATGATTCAGTTGAACAAGTAGAAAGGAATGTGGTTGTTGAGGTTGATGAAAAGGTTGCTGATAAAGTTGGTATTGATACTCAAGTTGTAGTTGATAATGAAATTTCTAGTAAGGGTTTTGCTGATTTGTTTGCTAATGAGGTATATGAAGTTTTGCAAGAGTATGATGCAGGTTATACCAATGGTGAATATGTTTTCATTTGGTGTTCCAATGATGAGGATAAATACAAAGATAAATCTACTGAGGTATATGCACAAGAAATAGAGTTTTGGAACCTAGAAGTTGAGATAATGTTGGATAGAAATGGTATAAGAAGAAAAAGAGGAAGGACCCAGGAAGATTTACAAAGAGTAAGGACAAGTTTAAAAAGAACTGGAATACCAAAAAGAAGCAGCATACCAGCATTCAATGGGACTTGAATTTTTATTTCTTCAAGAGTATGGTGCAGGAGCACCTAGTCATTTTCATGCCTCTATGAGGCCATTTTGTAAAATTTTATTTTTTTGGGTGTTTTAATCATGTAATAATTTCAATTGGACTATTTTTAATATGTATGAGTCCATTTTTGGGTTTAGGTGGTCATTTTGGAGCCATATTGCAAATATTGCAAAAATTGTCAAAAGTTGTCATGGAAAAATTGTAAAAGTGCAAAATTGGGAAGGTGAAGAATCAAGGGGTATTAGGAGTTGTTTGGTGGTTTTTAACTGATTAAAACAAGATTTAAAATGTTTAAAATACTTTTTATGGTCGACCACAAGTTTGGTGGCCATTTGGATGCAAATTGGAATCAATAAACTCATTGTTTTCTTGCAAAATATGATTGTAATTTGTGTTGTACATAAATATACGGAATGGTTGGACCTTAAAATCACATGGTTGGAAATTTAATTTAATTTCAGACATTTTTTATTCTTACCAGTCCAAAAGATAGGTTCATTTGATATGTCTAACAGGGTAATATTTCTAGCCTCCCTGTTCAGAAATTAAGGTTCCAATTTTGAAGAAAACTTCATATCTTTAGTTTCCAACGTTGAAACCCTCCAAAATTTGTGAGAAAGTTTTTTTTAGGTTTTTTATTTTTCCCAAAGGTTTCAGGAATTATGAAGAAGATTTTCATATGGTATGAGGAAGCCCTAGGCTAAAATAGTGTGTTTTGTGCAAGAAGAGGTGGTTAGAGGTTAGGGTTTGAAGAAATAACCTTGTAAATGAATAGGAGATGGTTTAGAAATAATTATCAAGTCAAATATGATATGTTTGAAGAGTTTATTAAATATTTTATGCCCTATAACCAAAAGAGCCAATAAACCATCTTGCTACCTAGCCTAATTAACCCTTGTGAGCAACAGAAAAATCAAGTTTTGGATGGTTTGGTCCAAAGTAACCAATAGTGAATTTGAGATATGTTTTAGAATTCCCAAAAGGGTATCCAAAAAATAATTTATATTTTAATTGGAGGCTTAGTTTGGAAATGGTATTAACTAGTCCTAAGAAGAATGTCTATAAGAATTGGAGCAGCCTTGAGGAAACTACTACTTGTTGTTTATCCCTAAGTATTTGGACATTCAAAGTATGTTAGGTTGATCATTTTAATTTTGTTAAAGGCCAATTTTTTATGGTGTAAGGTTTGGAGACACTCTTGAGCATGTAAACCTATGAGTTGTGTGTGTTTGGAACCTCCCCTTTGCATTAGTTTGGTATCAGAGCCCAGAAGGTCTGGGCAAAAGAGTTTGGTATTTGTGGTTGTGTGTTTGTGCAGGTTGAGAAGAGAACCCGGTTGCCAAAAGACTAGGTAGAGGAAAAAAGAAGAGACCTAAGTGAGGCAAAGACAAGTGGAAGCAAGGTGAAAGAGACTTGTTTGAGAAATAAAATGGATTGGTTTAGGAGAGTAGTGAATGGTAGTTTTCAGGGTAAGGAGGTACCAAATATGAAGCAAGAAAAGAGAAGAGGTGGCAAAAAGATAAAAGATGAGAAGGCAAAAAGAGAAATGAGGAAGAAGGAAATAAGGCAAGCCTTGGAAGAAATGAACAAAAGAATAATGAAACTTGAGGAGAAAGAAAAACAAGAAATTAGTTGGAATTTACCCTTAGGGATGATGGTTACATGGCCCATCAAGAAAATTATCCAAAGAAGAAGAAGACAAGAAAGGACAATAGCAATAAAGGAAAAGGTAAGCAATGAGATGGTAAGTACATCTATGATTGTTTTGACATCTAGCATTGAAAAGGTTCAAGAGGACAAGGTAAAATTTGTTGTGGATGATTCTTTACATCATTTTCAGTTGGTTGAGTCTAATGATCTAGTTGAACAAGCAGAAAGGCATGTGGTTGTTGAGGTTGATGAAAATGTTGTTGATAAAGTTGGTATTGATACTCAAGTTGTAGTTGATAATTAAATTGCTAGTAAGGGTGTTGCCGATTTTTTTGCTAATGAGGTATATGAAGGTTTGCAAGAGTATGATGCAGGTTATACTAATGGTGAATATGTTGTCATGTGGTGTTCCAATGATGAGGATAAAGACAAAGATGAATCTACTGAGGTATATGCACAAGAAATAGAGTTTTGGAACCTAGAAGTTGAGATAATGTTGGATAGAAGATGGTATAAGAAGAAGAAGAGGAAGAAGGACACAGGAAGAGTTAAAAAGAGTAAGGACAAGTTGAAAAAGAACTAGACGACCAGAAAGAAGGATCAGACCAACATTCAATGAGACTTGAATTTTCTTTTCTTCAGGAGTATGGTGCAGGAGCACCTAGTCATTTGCATGCCTCCATGAGGCCATTTTGTAAAATTTTATTTTTTTGGGTATTTTAATCATGTAATAAGGTCAATTGGACCATTTTGAATATGTATGAGTCCATTTTCAGGTTTAGGTGGTCATTTTGGAGTCATATTGCAAATATTGCAAATAATGCAAAAATTGTCAAAATTTGTCATGAAAAAATTGTAAAAGTGCAAAATTGGGAAGGTGAAGAGTCAAGGGATATTAGGAGTTGGTTGGTGGTTTTTAACTGATCAAAACAATATGTAAAAATTTTACAATACTTTGTATGGTCGACCACAAGGTTGGTGGCCATTTGGATGCAAATTGGAATCAATAAACTCATTGTTTTCTTGCAAAATATGACTATAATTTATGTTGTACATAAATGTATGGAATTTACGGACCTTAAACTCACATGGTTGGAAATATAATTTAATTTAAGACATTTTTTGTTCTTACCAGTACAAAATATAAATTCTTTTGATGTGTCTAGCAGGGTAATCTTTCTAGCAGCCCTGTTCAGAAATTAAGGTTCCAATTTTGAAGAAAAATTCATATCTTTAGTTTCCAATATTGAAAACCCTCCAAAATTTGTGAGAAAGTATTTTTTTTGGTGTTTGATGCTTCCCCAAGGTTTCAGGAATTATTAAGAATATTTTCATATGGTATGAGGAAGCCCTAGGCTGAAACAATGTGTTTTGTGCAAAAAGAAGTTGTTAGAGGTTAGGGTTTGAAGAAATAACCTTGGAAATGAATGGGAGATGGTTTAGAAAGAATGATCTGGTCAAATGTGATATTTTTAAAGATTTTATTAAGTATTTTAGGCCTTGGAACCACAAGAACCAATAAACCATCTTGCTACCTGGCCTAATTAACCCTTGTGAGCAGCAGAACAATCAAGTTTTGGTTGGTTTGGTCCAAAGTAACCAATAGTGAATTTGAGATATGTTTTAGAATTCCCAAAAAGGTATCCAAAATATTTTTTACAGTATTAATTGGAGGCTTAATTTGGAAATGGTATTAACTAGTCCTAAGAAGAATGTCTATAAGAATTGGAGCAGCCTTGAGGAAACTACTACTTGTTGTTTATCCCTGAGTCTTTGGACACTCAAAGAATATTAGGTTGATCATTTTAATTCTGTTAAATTCTTATTTTGTGTGGTGTAAGGTTTGGAGACACTCTTGAGCATGTAAACCTATGAGTTGTGTGTGTTTGGAACCTCCCCTCTGCATCACCCCTCATTCTCGACCCTGCTTCACAGTGTTTTGTTTAAGAATTTTTCTTCGTGTGACATTGTAAACCCTTAAACCATTTGTTATGTTATGTAGAATTTTTTCCCCGCACGACACACACCACAACCACCCTTTTTTTGTGTTAATCAGCAAAAATTTACTAAACAACAACTGTATCACCACCGTTCATGTTTCTCATGAGAAAAACCCTGACCTACACTCAAACCACAAAACATCAATCAACTTAAGTGTACTTCAAGGAATAAACCTCGAATGACACTCATACACTACTCATGAAGTGTTGAGTAGGGAAAATTCCCCATGCAACACCAACAATAATGAACTACCTTTATGTATTTTGGGAAAAAAAAATCAAATTACATCAAATTGATATACCCCCATGTACTTTGAGAAATTTTCCCCAAAATACATATCTTTTGCACACCTAAGTACAGGTCGAGAAATTTTTCTTAGCCTGCACCAGGTCAATTTACTGAAGTTTACATCAGAGAATTTTCTTTGACCTACACTTATGCATTAGTCTACCATATGTACTTTAGATAAAATTCTCAAAACTACACCAGTATACCTACCCTCATGCAAAGTAGAATTTCTCCAACCCTGCATCCAATGATGAATTTCCCATGTAGTTTAGAGAATTTTCTCGAAACTACACATGATCAACACATCAAAAATGTATAAGTGAAATTTTTTTTCGTAACTACAAGGTACCTTGAAATTTCTCTAACACTAGAGGATTCTAAAATTCATGTTTGCAGTTTCTTCACAGATCTTTGATCCTTCTCCGAAAAAGAAGAATATGAAATACAAGTATCAAGGCATGATTACAATGACTTCAATGGAATCTAATGTGGATAACATCAAAGATACTAAGATCATTCATGTGGCTCTTTTTACCCCTTTCCAAGCCTTGTGCCAAAGTGTTGTAAGCCATTGGGAAACATTTTCACACTTTCCTAGGCTTGTCATCACTAAATCAACCTTGTCTTATGACATAATGACCCCGTAAAGCACTTATAGATCCTACTTTAGTGTGTTTCGTGAGACAATCCCAACAAACATCAATAATCATCTTTTAATTCTAGAAAACCACTAAAAACTGCCCAGGTGGACTAGGTCACCACCTTGGGTGACCTAGTCCCATGTGGCATAAAATTCAAAATTAACTTAAAATTCTTTTAGGATTTTTCCTCCTAAACCCTAAATAAGGGGAAATTAGGGAATTACATGTATAAATAAGGGTTTTTCCTCTCATTTTAACCCTAATTCATTCACCTAACTAGTCATCCATCTCTTTCTTCTCAAGAACTCATCCACCACTCTTCTCAAGCAAACTAGGGTTTCTACAGTCTAAGTCAATAAGACATCTTGCTGAAGCACTCAAGGGTTGAATCCTCCATTGTTACAACTCAAGATCAATCATCATGGCAAGGTAAACTCCATTGTTGCATGATTCATTACATAGTTTCTCTATTTTTTTTAATTACTCAAAAGGGGTTTGACCAAGGCAAACCCCCAATCCCTAACAATCAACATTTTCTTCTCTCTCTTTGTGTGTTTGCAGAATTAGGTATCTTGGAAGCTTGGAGATCATTCAAGAATGGGTTGAAGACTTGTTTAGGGCATATCCTTTTTGGTTAGGTCAAGAATCCACACAAACAAACACCTACAGGACAAGAATCAAAGTTGCAGATCCGGACACTCGAAGAAGCAGAAAGTGTAGACCGAGACCTTCAGAGTACACCTTCAAATCTCCTAAAATCTCGAAGTGTACTAGGTCACCATTAGTCGTGACCTAGTCCCACTGTACATGCATTTTTTGGGTTTTATGTAGATTTGAGTACCCCTTTGGTAGAAACTGGCTCCAGTAGAGTTTCACATAAACTGGACTAGGTCGCCCAGAATAGCTTAAGTGTCCCAGTTGACCTTTGTATCAGATTCTTCTGGTTTCCATACCTCCATGCCATCCCTCTTCAGCCTCCAGGTGTACCTCTTCATTTATGTTCATTTTTGTAATAGTTTTCTTATGTTTTCTTAGGTCATTTAGTTAATGTTTGCATATCATTATGTGTTTTCAAAAAAAATTGCATTTCAATAGTTTACATTCAATAGATAGCTTATTTCATTTATTTTCTTAGCATTTAGGGCACACCACACACCTTTAAGCCCCTAACCCTGAATGAAATCACCAAGAATACATAGCGTGAAAGAGAGTTATTCCCTAACCTAGCTTCTAGGTGAAAAACCCTAGGAGCCTATTGTGGAATCCTCTTTCCCTTATTGCATGTTTTTGGTGGTTCAGGCCTACCATTGCAATATGGCCTAAGAATCTCCACTAAAATGAGTTCAATGAAGAGGTGAATGACCTGATAACTCTTCTCAGCCAATTTAAAGGGCTCCCAAAATCCAACACTTTCCAAGAATGGATGTATCAATATATCTATGCCATAAAGAAAGGTCATTAGAAAATATTTTGGGGAAATCAAATCAATGATGCAATTTGTGAACAGTTTTAAAAGGTATCTACCTCTCTGAGATTTTACATGACTTTGTATCTAGTGTATGGTGTTGCCTCTATGAGGCATTTTCTAGGCTTGTCTTCAGAAGGTGGCAGGAGAAAGGTTCCTATAAATGAATATTATTCTCAACCAACTTTGAAACAAAGCCTCAAAAATTTTAGGAGAGTAAATGATGCTTTCTTCTACTCTTACATGTGCATATTTGATAAGAAACTTGAAAAGAAGATGGTTTCAGATGAGGCATGGGAGCTAGTGTGAAAGTTTGGTTGCACATTTCTTCAATTCCCTACCTTCACATACATTAGGGTTGGCTTCTTTGACGAATATCCATACATGTTGCCCAAGATATCCCAATGATAAAATCGTACTAATGGAATTATATAGGGAAATTATGATAGTACATAGCAAGCAGGTTGAATCACATAGATCCGGTTTCAAGTTTCCTCTTACCATTGGTAGGTATTCTATCACTACTCCTAGAGCCAAATCCATCGAGACTGAGATGCAATGGGTAACAATGAAAATTTATAAAAAGAGGAATGACTTTGACTACAAGGGAATAAATGATGAACTTAGGAAAAACTACACCCTTGTTCACAAAGTTGAGGATATATAGGCTAAGTGCAGAACTAATGAAGATGTAAGGAAGCTAGAATTTAGTTGGCTTAACTTGGAACAAATTAGGAACTTGGAATTGGCTTATATTCCTGAGGATATGGAGGATGAAGATGACATTTTAGATCTTGCCTATGAGGAGAACAATATTGTTGACACTCCTTTTCCGTCAATACAATGGTCCCAAAAGGAAATGATTTCAATAAGAGATAGGTTCCATTTGGCTACAAGATAGAGGAATAAAGTTGAAATTCTTCAACACAGGATCAGAGGAGGAGGATATTGAAGGGCTTGTTGGTAAAAAGGGAGAATTAAGGAAAAAAAATAAAGATGATGCTCCTAGTAATAGTAAGACTCCTAAATTTATCTTCAAAATCAAAAGGAATAAAGATAAGGCTAAAGAGGGGGCATCAACTCAGGTATAAGAACAAGAGGAAGAGAATGCAGTTGAAAAATCACAGGAATCTCTTGTTAATTCTCAACTAGAGTCACCTCATGAAAATTCTCCTTCCTCCTCTCCTATAACTTCTATTATACAAATGCAAAGTCCTACTCCTCCTATTTTTCAATTGCACAGTTTTTGCCTATTGTTTCCATTATTCCTACTAGTCCTTCCATGTCTATATAGTCTTTCATTCATCACCCACTAGTTGGGTCCATTTTTGGAAGTCCTCGAGGTAATATTGAGAATTTTTTTGGCCTCTTTATTCCATTCCCAGTCTATTTGATGTGACCTCGCCAATTCTTAACACATTCACCCAAACTAACTTTGATAACTTAATGGATACATCTTCACCTTAAGTGTCAAGTGTGGAGATCCCTACTTCAATGTTGAACCTAACTCCACCTATTTTGACTTCCACTGTTGTAGAATCAACCCCCCCATCCACACAAAATTTGGTAATAGGAATTGAAGGGGGTTCTTCCACTCTTCCTCCTTGGTGGACATCATAGACACCCAAAAGGAAGAAACAAGTCGTCTCTCAGATGACTTTGATTTTGGCCAACTTTTTTCAGCAAAGACCAACACTACAAAGAAGGCCAAAAATATTTCCAAGGTACTCATTGACAAGTCATGTAGTAAGTATGTCAAAGTGGCACGACCTCCATTGAAAAAAAATTATTGAAGAATTAGAAGTTGTTGACTATGTTATCACCAGAATTGAGCTTGGAAAGCAAACACATGAAAGTCACGAGGAGGAATTGCGAGCAGAAATGGCTTCTTTTATTGAGAAATATGATAGAGATAAAATTATCAAGGATCAACTGAAGATCAAGGTGGAATAGTTCACTTTCCTACTTCGAAAGATAGCTCAATCTTCTGAGTCCATTGAACTTGTTACAACAAGTGTGGATGAAATTTCTATCCAAAAGGTTGAAAGGATTAGTGCACAAGGTAGAGTTTTTAGTGCATGGATAGATAGGATAATGGAACAAGGCACTCAAATATTGAGATCTTCCATTGAGTTGATCGACGATATGAAAATTTTAAGTCAGAATTGAACCGGACACTCAATATATTATCTCAAAATTTGTAATTGATAGAGAAAGATCTTGAATCTTGGCCCAAGTTGAGAGATTTCAAGCTAGATGTGTTGGTGGAAAATGGGGTGATCCCCACAAGAAATATTTTCATTGAATTCCAGGAAGCAATGAAACATAAGAGATGTAATCAATGAATTAATCAAATATTTGCAAGAAGCTCAAGAGATAGGAAATGACAGAGGATCAGATATCACCTTCAAGATTGGGGAAATTCCTTTTCAAATACTTGATGATAATCAGAAGGTTCTTCTTGTGGATGTAGTTATTTGAGAATTCACTTCACTAATTCATACCAATATTGAGTCTGAAGCTTTTTCATTACCTTCCATTGATAAATTAGTGGAGTTTCAAGTGATTTTAGATGACTTAAAATTGAAATTATATAAGCATACAAAATCACATACACTATCGCGGACTCCATCACACGAGTTCTCGCCATCTCCAACTATACAACTGAGCCAAACAACTCTAAAGTTTAGACCACATTGAAGAAATATGAAGATTTCCTGGAGAAGAAGGTTGAAGAATAAAAGAATTTTCTTGTTGATGCTTAGTTTATTTCTCAAGTTTTCTTTATGTAGTTTTTAATTTTAAGATGACATTTTTCATGTCTTTTGTAATATGACAATTACATGCAAGAGGAGTGTAGTCCCTAATCAAATTGGACTCTTCCTTTGAATAATTCAAAGTAGTTGTAGGTTTCCCCTTTTTTCTCTTTGCTTCCTTCTATAAATAAGAGGGAGCTCTTTTGTAAATATTATCTTTTAGATTATGAAGTGAAACACTACCGAATTGAAGAGTGAATTGAAACTTTTTTTTCAAATTGTGAGTCAAATTCAATCAATAAGAAGAAGCAAGTTGGCATCCTACAATCTTTGTCTTGGATCAAGCTTGTTGTGTTTTGGGATTGTTCTTACATCTTTCCTATTACATTCTCTTGTACATGATTGAATCATAGCATGGAATCATATGTTCTAGGAGGTAATCCAAATCTGATTTTGAATTCTTTGAGCTACAATATTATATTTGAATTTTGTGTTTATTTGTATAATTTGGAGATAACTTGAAGACTTTGGGTTTCAAGTTGTTAGCTACGTTTGTTTGATCCTATTGTAGCATACGTTGAAGACTTTGGGTTGCAACATATACCACACCTTTTCACAAACTTTGTGCTTTTGCGGGTTTTCTTGTCATTAACACTTGTTGGTATCATTATAGTTATTATTTTGTTTAACTAAATTGGATATCGAATATTATTGCTCCAACCAGTATTTTGTGGTTTGTTACATGTTGTAAACATCATGATATTATCATTGTAAGCTTGTAAAATTAAACATCTATTCTGAAACAAGACAATAGGATTATATGGAAACACCCCATGGATAGTTGTAGTGTACATAATCTTGGTTAATTCTAATCTTTTTAAAGTTAGAAATAAGAAGTGAGCCTCCCCTTTTTGAGAGGAGATATTTAATCTCATTTATATTGTGGCTGATATAACCATTTTATTATTAGTTAGTTGATAACAAAATATTCACCCAACAAATGCCCAAACCACTTGGCCTTAGCACGTCGATTGAGACTATACATTATTAAATTTAATAAACTGTTAATAATATATGTTATTTTTTATTTTTGATAGAAGATCCTGCATTATGCTTGTTCACCATAAGCAATCTAACAACCAAGAAATTTCTTGCTATTATTAAACTAATGACTAACATTTTCGTCCATTCAAAATCATATTGATAACTTAGAGTATGTTTAGTCAAAATATATCTACTATATTATCTACTCATTTAAAATAGTTTAGCTAAGGCTTCCACTTGAAATTATATTGAAAATCCATTAGACTCAAAAAATATCTTTAGATAAAGTTCATTTTAGATATTCTAGCTATTGAAAATGTATGCTTCCACTATCAATAACTATACATCATGTTTGGAAAGCTCATATTTCTTATAATACATCCATAACTATACGTTTGTCTTTTCAAATAACAACAATGTTTGACAATTGTGTGTTGGGTATAAGAAATTGCAAGTTTCAAAACATGGCATGTTCTGTAACCACCATTTGATGGGGTTTCTAAAAAACATGATGCTTTGAATCTTGAACTGATGAGAATAGTATTGTATTTTCCCAATACCAACAATAATGATGCTTCTAATTGAATTATAGACCTAGATATACACAGATGATAACCACAAGGGTTGGTGTGGTTGTGAATTGCAACCTAAAACACACAGTATGTTTTACATAGTGTGTACTATGAAGGTTACCCCATTATATAAAGTGTAGGTTAACAAAGATAGCATGTTTGGAAAGCTCTTATTTTTTATAATGCATCCATAACTATATATATGTCTTGTCTAGATGTCAAATAACAACTGCATTTGATAACTATGTGTTAGGTATGAGAAATTGTAGGTTTCAAAATATGGCATGTTTTGTAACCTCCAATTGACAAGGTTTCCAAAACACACAGTGATTTGAATCCTCAATAGATGAGAAGAGTATTGTATTTTACCATCACCAGCAATAATGATGTTGTTTCTATTTGAATTTCAAACCTAGAGATACACTAATGAAAACCACAGGGGTTGGCATCATTGTGAACTATAGCTTAAAACATGTTGTGCATTTTGCATAGTGTGTACTATGAAAGTTATCACATTATATAAAGTGCAAGTTAACAAAAACATGTTTGGAAAGCTCTTTTTTTTATAATACATCCATAACTATATGCATTTATTGTCTACATTTCAAATAACAATAGCATTTGACATCTGTGTGTTGCATATGAGAAATTGTAGGCTTCAAAATATGGCATATTTTGTAGCCTGCATTTGACAATTTTTCCAAAACACACATTGATTTGCATGATCCTCAACCAATGAGGTATATTGTATTTTCTCGATACTAGAAATAATGATGTTTCTATTTGAATTATAGATCTGGATATACATAGATAATAACCACAGGGGTTGGGGTCATTGTGAACTGCATCTTAAAAATGCATTATATTTTGAATAGTGTGCTTTGAAGGTTTCTCTATTATATAAAGTGCAAGTTAATCAAGACAACACATTTCAAAATATCCTATTTCTTATAAGACATCCATAACTATACATATGTTTTTCTACCTTTGAAATAACAACAATATTTGACAATTGTGTGTTAGGTATGTCAAATTACATGTTTCAAAACATGGTGTCTTTAGTAATCTGCATTTGATGAGGTATCCAAAACACACTTCATTTTATATCCTCTATCAAGAAGTGTATTGTATTTTCCCAATTGCAACAATACATTTATTTTTTCTACTTGAATTGTAGACCTCAATATACACAAATCAAAAGCATGAGGGTTGGGGGCATCATTGTGAACTACATGTTAAAACATGTTTGTTTTGCACAAAGTGTACTTTGAAGATTGCCCTATTATATAAAGTGTAGTTAATAACAAACAACATGTCATATTTGTTATGAGACATCTATAACTATACATATGTTTTTCTATGTTTGAAATAACAACACCATTTAACTACGTGTTCAAAATGAGAGATTGCAGTTTTAAAAACATGGCATGTTTTATAACCTACATTTGATAGAGTGTCCAAAATACTCCATGTTTTGAATCCTCAACCAAGGAGAAGTGTTTTTATTTTCACAATACCAACATTAATGGTGTTGCTTCCATTCAAATTATATACCTCCATATACACAAACCAAAACCACAGGGGTTGGGATCATTGTGAACTACAGGTTATAAGGCGTAGTGTGTTTTGTAGCCTGCCATTTTTATAGCACGCAACATGTGTAATATTGAGTGTGTACAGGTTACCTTATGTTGTAAAATACAAGTTAAAAAATACACCATATTTTCAAATCTCCTATTTATTTTAAGACATTCATCGCTTTACATTTCTCTATCGTAAGTTGAAATAAAAACAAATTTTGATTACATTCTTACTCTTTAAAAATTGTAGGTTTCAAAATACAAAGTGTTTTGAAACTTGCAACCCACATAGTGTTTTAAAACCATCTACAGATAACAACCCAATACCATAAATACATATAATTTATTCCAATTGTTCCTCATATGTCACCTAAATTTTATTTTTTTGTATTCCCCACCTGCAAGTCCTCTCTACGGTCTCCACCATTTACCTTTAAATAGGAGAATGCAAAAATTCACAACACAGTATTTTCCAACCTACAATTGTTTTGTGCAATTTCATTTTTAAACACTATACCATCAAAAAAAAAATTAGATTTAGATTGCATATTTACTCGTGTCACCTTGTAACTCCCACGTACTCTATAGCCACTCTACACCAAAAATCGATGGTTTGTCACAAAATAACACACCATACAATACATTGATTTGTATAATGTTGTGTACATTATGATGTTTTTTTTGTATGTTATGATGCCTTTAACATGCATTTTATAGGGAGAATAACCACGTACAAAAGTTAACACATCAACTAAGGGTGGAGCCCACACTAAAGAAAAGGTTATTAAGAGACATTTCACCATGAAAATAACACAGGGCACCCCAACACTTCCTGGGAATGTTGCAAGAACTAACACATCTCTATTACATTATTAGTGAAAGATAACATAGTACAAGGTATATAGACCTATCGAATTCATCCAATATAATGAAAGCAGGACACAACCAAAAGTGAAATAAATAAATCTTGAATAATAAAATACATAATGGATTTTCATCCAAATTATTGTCTAGAAAGCCAATTTTAGCTCCATTGCATAGATATCTTGCATGCAATCACCCAGTTTGCAATTCTTCAACATTTTTCTTTCAAGGCAAACAATATAAGTATATAACTAGTTTCTATAGGAGTTCAACCAAAGAGAAAAGATGCCAATTTTTTTAGTGCAAGCCTTCAAAGAAATAAATTGTTCTTATATTCAATTCATTAAGTGAAGTGTGACTATGCAAGTTGACCTTTCATTCTCTATGTAAAGAAAATTGATATTTATATTTAAACCATCTCTTCTTGTCCTTTTTTATGGTTTTCCTCTACCTTTTATTATTGTTTAATTGTTGTGTCATTAAGATCCTTAACTTGCTTATGTAAAATTCTACAATTTATAAATGGTATTGAAATTGTGTATAATCATGCCCTTTTCTTTTCACTAAAAATTGTTAATTTTAAATAATCTAATCTCTTTGAAAATATTCAATGGCAAAAGAAAAATCACTTTTTTTGTGATTCACCTTATAGTTTAGAATTTCATTTGAAATAAAACTCTCCCCTTTTCCTTTCAAAAATTAAATTACCCTTAATATACAAGTTGAAACGAAAAAATTGTAAATCTTAGATATATACATGTATCAAATAAATGTAGTTTCCCACATATTCAATTCTAAATAATTATTTTTGTGAATGTGTATGGTTGGTAATCCATTTGCTCACCAAAACCCTTTCGAAGCAACATTGTTGTAGAGAAAACATGTAAAATCACCCTCTCACATTAACTCTGAAAAATGAATGTACAGCAACATTATGGGCTAGCTACCAAATTTGGCTTAGGTGGTCATTATAACCCTCTAGTTCCTTAGTTTGGTTGTTTTCATTTGCAACCTCCAATATCCTTTGCCTTTCATGTCTTCCATTTCTAGAAGAATAGTGATCAAGTTCCTCATGATGTTCAAGTAAAGCCAAAAATAGGTGAAAATGTGAATGATAAGGAAGTAAAGTGAGCAACCAAGATGATTTCAACAATCTTGCACCCTTCCAAAAAACATTTAACCACTGATTTTAAAGTTGGCTCACTCCCTCTCATAGATGGAGCACCTTCGACATAATAAGTGTTTATGCCTTTTTTATAGAGATTCTAGCTAGTTTCTCTTTAGTGCCTTGTATATGATTCTAGTCATCCTTTGGAATTATTTCTATCTTTGTTAGCAACTTTTAAATTTTCCATTTTGGGTATCCATTCTTTTCTTAAGTGTTTCTTAAGATATTTTTCCTCATTCTTCTTGTAGATGTTCAAATTATCCTAATTGATATTATGCACTTGATCCTGATCCACTAACATCATATCTTCTTAAATCACTTCTTTACTAACCAGTTAATTAAATAATCCTTATTTAATTAATTCATCGTAATTCCTCTTTTAATTAAACAAATCAACTTTATTTGATTAAATCATTATCTTATTTTAATTAAATAAATCATTTTATTTAATTAATCCTAATATTTCCCCTTTGATTAAATAAATCAATTTTATTTAATCCTAATGTTCCCCTTTTGATTAAATAATTCATTTTATTTAGTTAAATTGTATTCCCTCTTTTGATTACATAAATCACCCTTATTTGATTAAATCTAACATCATCCCTTTTAATTAAATAAATCAAACTTTATTTAATTAAATGTCCATTATTCCTCTCATTTGATTTAAATCGATCCAAAAATCTAAATCAAATCTCAAATCAACTAATCTCCACCTAAATTAATTAAATCCTAATTAACTCTAACTCTAATCCATCAAATCCTCTAGATTTTGCAACTTGCACATGTAAATCAATTTAATTGATTTATAAATTCTTCTATTTTCATTCAAAAGGGGATCTCATTTGGAATATTCCCCCAATTTGAAATCTCCCTCCAAAAGGACTTGTCCTCCAACATGGCATTAAAGCCTCTTACAATTCATTTTTCTTGAGCCAAGTGGCATTAACTCCTCTTCCACAAGCCATCTTTCAAATTTCAAATTTCCACGTGATTGCATTTATTTGCACATTGACCAAAGTGTGCACAACCTCCTTTCAATAGCATGTTGACAAATGGCACATTTCTATTGGGTCATTTTTAATCCCGCATTCTCCATATTTCTCATTTCCCCATCCTTCTTTCCTATAAATAGAGAACTTCTCTATTGATTTTGGATCCACAACTTTATGCAAAGTCACTATCTTCATATTTTAGGCAAGTTCATCCATTGTTCATCAAGGTTTTCATAGCATTTCATCAATCTTAGCTAGGTTATGGTCAAATTTTCATCAAGGAGCACAATCATCAACAATCTTCATCTTTGCAAGGAATCAGGAAAGGGCTTCTTTCCATATCAAAGAAGCATCAATTCCCCCATGGGATGTTGGTTTGGATGTTTTGAATAAGACTTAGCAGCTTTTATTTGGTTTATTTTACTTTATTTCTTGTTCTTGGCATTTGAATGAATTGCATGGGGAATGGTTTTTTAGATATTTTTATTGACTAACATTGTGTTTTTTTATGATGTTTGAGCGGGTCTAGACCAAGCATTCACATTTTAGCACTAGAAGGAGGGTGAATCTCAAGAAATTAACACATTTTTTGTCAGAATTTTATTATTTTTTTCAAATTTGTGTCTACAGGAAGGAGCGACGTTGCAAAATACAAACGACGCTATCATTCAAGCATCGCTATATAGCGACATTGTATCTACTTCAAAACCTGACACTTCTATCATTTTCCACCTGGGTCGGTCCATCAAACTCCAAAGATCAATGCTTGGTGAAATAGCGACGCATTCGCGGTCTTTGTTTCTCCATAGAGCAACACTAACTTCACTAGAGCATCGTTGAACTTCTCCAAATAGTGACACCTTTACGGATTGCGACGTTCGGGTGGGATAAAAGTCATCTTTTCAGTTTTAATTCAACATGTGCCTTTTATTTTTCATCACCTTGAGCTTTTAACCTGTTTTGTGGCTCTATTTTATGTGGATTAACCAGATTTTGTAGGTTGAGGTGATCAAGAGGAGGAGGAAACAAGGAGAAGTTTTAGTATGGCATTATCACATAATTGGAACAAGTACTTTTAAACACCTTGGGAGCAATTATAACCCCATTTTAAGGATATTGTTATCTTCAAGGTTTTAGGACTCAAATAATTTTTGTTTGGGTTTTAAAAAGAACAAGAAAAGGGTTAAAAAGAACCTTAGGAACCTACTAGATTTGGTTTTGGATTTAAAAATTGAACAAACAAACTTCACACTTCATCTTGGTGCTATAAAAAGAAAAAATTACTTCTTTTGAGGCTTAAAATGAATGTGTCTTTTGTGTTTTGTAATCTCATTTACAAGTTAATATCATTTAAAAGACGTATGCACTTCTCTCACTCTTCATGACTATCTTGAGAATCAAAAGTCTTTTGGTGATATTAAGTTGTATAAAAGATTACCTCCACACTTCAATTTGGGTTTCTTAAAATTAAACAAATCTTGATAGTGTGAGTTAGGTATATCGTGTGTGTTATCTCTTTGTTCACACAAAAAAAGATTGATCGAACTATGGATGTGATTGCTCGCTATCGTTCACCTTTAGAGGGCTTGCCTAGTGGGAAAAAGTAATCACCCCAGGGAACGACCCAGCCGGGAAAACGCTAAAGCCAAGCGACTTCCACCCAGTATATAAGTGTGGGTACTTGAGGAAAGTTCAAGTATCACGAGGATTGTACCGACAAGAAGGGTAGAAATTGTCTCTTGTTGTATGGATGATCCCTTATGAATGGAATGTGTATAATAAGACCTTTTGTTATAGTAAGCCAAATCCCTATCTATTTTTTGGTGCAAGAACAATCGTTCTGAAGCCATCTCACGCACTTGTGGCTCAAAGTAGAGACAAAAAATTTGTCATGGGATATTCATGAGGACTGAAGCTTGCCTGACCAGAAAAGTGTGTGTCATGGAGGGCAGCCAGTGTGGTCAAGCTTCTAATCATCCACTTTGAATAAGCATAATTAGATTTATCCAAGTGGGAATTCAATAAATATTCTCTTTCTATCTTAAGGTTGTGCATCATTTTGGAATCAAAACACTTTGCTTGGATCTAAAACATTGGAAAACAAACATTCAACAAAATCCTCAAAATTTTAAACCCTTTAGGAGGAGCAAATACTATTAATAAATCCAAGTGCTATTTCTCACCCTAGGGATTTCATCCTTAGAGGCTTCTAAGTATTTGGATTTACATCTCAATTTCCTCTTGCTAAAGTCAACATTAGGGAACTATTTTCTTGATTCTCTTGATTTCCACATAATGGACTTTGTGGCATGAAAATAAATCAAGACATTAGACATTCAGTTTGAAAACTAAATCAAGAAAGTGTTTTTGGTAAAAAGAATCAATCTAAGCAAGATAAAAGACAGTTGAACCTCACATGTGCTTGATCCCATGATTTCCCGCAAATTCAAAGTTCCCAAGCCAATTCGTCATAAGTACCTTAGTCCAAAATCTCATGAGGAGCATCTTTCAAGACTTCACAAAGTTAGAGAAAGGTTGGTCTATAATTTTTACAAAAAAAGCTTCAAAGAAAAATCCCAATTTGTACTCATTTTATTATAGTCAAAACCCGATTCTCTTTCAAAGATTTGAATTTCTCACATAGGAATTCCAAGAATTCTCTTCAATACCAAGGTCTTATAGAAAGGAAAGTCTCTCTAAATCCAATTTAGGATCAAAATCAACATTCTCATCCATTCCTCAAACATCAATCAAATCTCATCCCATCAGCAAACTCTTAGAATCTTGGAAAAATCCTTCATGCTAGAATTTTGGAAAATCTTTTAAATCAAGTCACAATCATCTTTTTTGAATAAGTATGTGTAGATGAATCCTTCTTCATATGCTTAGTTAAATTATCACCTTGTGGGAAAATTTATCCCAAGATAACATCCAACATCTTGGGGTTCATGAGTTCATTATCTAAATCCAAATCAAACCCAAATTAAATCAAAATTAAAAAATCCCAAAGTCCTAAATTCTAGTGTCCCTTCAAGATTCTTGAGAGTTTAACCATTCACACCATCCATCTTTCATTTATCTCATCACCATCCTTTGATCCTTAAACAAACTTAGATTTTGTTCTTTGAGCCTAAGAGTTTAGACCAACCTAAGGAATTAGAGATTTTCTCCCATATTCCTGAAAGTTGAGCCTTATTTTATGGTTCAAACTCGATCTCAATACAAGAAAAACATAGAATCCAACAAATAAACACCTACTTCAAGTGACTTGAGTCAAACCGCTCCCGAAATCAATCCCATTGGATCTAGAAATCCCCCACCCAATCTTCCTCTATTACCACAAGATCCTCAAGAGGAAGGTCAAGTGGAAGACATCACCAATAATGTCTTGGGGATGACTCAAGATGAAATCATAGAAATGGTCCAGAATCCTGAAACCCACAAAATTGTCAATGCTATGATAAGACTCAATCCTTCACAATACATGCTAGAATTAGCAAAAGAAGGGGCTAAGCTCCCTTCTGATTTTGACGTAAACACTATTGTGGAGAAACCTCTTGGGGTTATGCCACCAATCTCATTCACACCATCTTTTCAAAGCCTAGTTCAAATCATCCCCAACCCACATCATCTCTTGATCCAACTCAACCAATTGTCAACAAGGGGAGCTCATTACTTCATGATCTCCAAACACATCCCCTTGTGAACAACCAAAACTTGGATGCAAACACCATCTTGGGTCAATCCATCCCTTAAGCTCCAAAACACCCATATGTTCCACTCATCTTTCATGACTCCAGTAATCCATCCGCTTTCGCTGCAATATTGACATATCCTCTTAACACACATGTCTCTCTCCCCATGACCTCACAAGGGGAAGGTGGATTATTTGGACAAGGTTGAATATTTGATCCCTCATCATCATCATTTACTCAAGTTAACATACCACCTATCCTCCCACCAACATAAACATCAACACCAATCCTTGGTTTAGGGAAACCCCCTTAAATTATCCAAAATCAACTGAATCAAATCAATATGCTAAGCATACCAAATCCTCCAATCATACCACCAACATCGCAAAAATAGGTGGCACCAATCCAAATATCTCAATCCACCATTACACCATCCACAACATCTCAAAACACGGTCTCCCAGGGACCTAGCTCATCCACCATACCCTCCACCACACAACTCATCATCATCACTCAAACACCTCAACAACCACCCCAACAGAATCTCATCACACCATCTCATACCATTTTGAATCCCCCACCTCTGCCACCAAATAGAAATGTGTTCAACCAATACAACATCATATTTCAAGAAGCTTAGCGAGCCTATCAAAGGGCACTATAATAATTCCAAACCTAGCAAGTTGTGCAAGTTGCACAATAAGCCCTACAACAAGCACAAATGCAACAAGCCACACAACAAGCCCAACAGGTTGCCCGAGCACAAGCACAAGAATTTTTATAGTAGAAAAAATCATAAGCTTTATTGCAACAACAAGTTGCTCAAGCTGCTCAATCTACACAAGCACAAGCCTAACATCAAGCTCAACAAGCGCAAGAACAAGCCTTGTTATAGCAATAGGCATATCATAAATTTTTACAAAAATACCAGGAGCAACAAAAAAACAACTCAACAACAAGCCCAACAACGAGTGTTATTGGTGCAATAGCAACAACAAGCGTTGTTGGCACAACAACAACAACAAGCCCAACAACAAGCATTTTTGTTGCAACAAAAGAAAAAAGACCAACAACAAGCTTTTTTGGCACAACAACAGTTACAAGCATATCAGCAAGCATTGGTTGCACAACAAACTCTCATGAACGCAACCCCTAGTCCACAAATCACTCCATCTGTCATCCAAATCACTACACCAACCCAAAACGCATTCATTCAATCACTTGACCCATAAAGCGATTTGTCCACCCAAATCAAAAATCTCTCACAACAGATGTTGGACATACAATCAGCAAAGACCCCAAAATCACAAGAGAATGTATGCCCTTATTCGTTCAATAGGAGCATTGTGATGAAGTTGTTCTCGCAAGGCTTTGAGATACCAAAATTTGACAAGTACCATGGACTCAAAAATATTGAAGATCACATCAGGGAATTCCATGTAAATTGCATGGAGGTTGCCTACGATGACTCTTATCTAATGAGGCTCTTCCCCAAAATTCTAGCTAGCCCAACCATGGAATGGTTCTCCCGTCTTCCTCTCAGAATCAAAAAGTTCCAAGAAATTGTGGACGCCTTCATGCAAAATTATGCATTCAACATGGGCATGGATGTAAGCTTAGAAGAGTTGTCCAACCTCAATCAAAACAAGGGAGAATCATTTCCATCCTTCTTACAATGATGGCGATCCAAAGCCAATAGAAGCAAGTGGGTCATGCCAAAAGAATAGCAATTCGGAACTATCATCGCAAATCTTGAAGGAACCTTGGTCTTCCAACTCAAAGTACAATGCATCACCTCCTACGATAAACTCATCCCCAAGGCTCTCAACATTGAAAGAGCCCTCATTGCACAAGGGGGGACACCCACTTATCAAGATAACCATCCATCAACAAGCTATAACGATAAACCTCAGACATGGGTGAAAAACAAAAATGTTACCAATGATGGTGTTGTTGATGCCAAGGTTGTGATCAGTGCCCCAAGACCAAATTCACAATAGAAAACTTACCAAAAACCTTAGAATAATGCCCAAAACACCCCCCGATCAAACACATCTCATCAACAAACCAACCCGCAAACAATCAATGATCAAGGTGGACCATCCACGAGAAACTGATACCCTCCAAAATGAAAGTACACACCTCTTGGAGAATCAGTTGAATTTTTCATGAAACGACTCATTGATGCCAACATCATCACACTCCAAGTCATTGAAAATTACCAAGAGCCTCAAGTTAAGCCACCATGGTATAATGAGAAGCGCCTTTGTGATTTTCATAAGATAAAGGGGCACACGACATCCAGTTGCATGAGGCTCAAAAACCTAATCCAAGACCTCATTCAAAATAATATTATTTATGTTGAGCATCCCATATTAGGAGCTGGAAATCAGGACCTCAAGATATACATGAACCCAATGTTGAATCATAATAAGGCAAAGAAAAATGGCAAAGGTAAAAATTATGGTAGCTTCAACCACGTTTATGACCATGTTGTCGCATATTTAGATGAATGGGTAGGTTTTGTACATATCCCAAGGACCAAAGCTAACTGTGGAGTCACCACACAAAGTGGAAGAATCACCATCCCTAGACCATCCATGCAAGCTAGAGCATCCCCTGAAAATTCAAAGTCAGTTTCCAGTGGCTACAATGTCTTGGAACAGCTAAAGAAGACCCCCGCCCAGATCTCCATCATGGAGTTGCTAAAAATGTCACTTGTACATAGGGAGATTCTAGAAAAAGCACTGACTGAGTCTTCTGTACCCACGGACCTTGATGCAGATCAGTTTCGGGCTATGGTCAAACACATCACCACGCCACATCTCCTAAAATTTTATGAGTAAGATCTTCCAACCCAGCCATCTCACAACCAAGTGCTTCATCTTGAAGTCTTCGTCCATAAAAATAAATTCAAATGGATCTTGGTGGATGGACGAGAAAGTTTGAACATTTATCCTCTCAAGTTAATAAAGAATCTGGGATTCTCTAAATATGTGATTGAAAAAGGAAAAGGTATCACCATCTGGGATTATGATGATCAAGAGAGGGTGTCTCAAGGCACCATTCAGCTTCCCATCCAAGTAAGACCGGCCATCATGGAAACTAGTTGCCAAGTTCTTGATCTCGACCTCCCTTATAACATTCTTCTAGGGTGCCCATGGATCCACGGGATGAAATTTTTTGCATCCACATTTCATCAATGTGTTGAATTCCCCTATTAGAACCAAGAGGTCACAACTCATGGTGATCCCAAGCCCTTTGGCTATTGTAGAAACTTGGAAGCTAAGTATTATAGAATCCCACAAGTCCCCAAGAATGATGAAGGCCCTATGACTCCATATATAGATCCATCCACTATAGCATCCACTTATGGGACAAAGACACCCCCCATTCCTGACATTTTTGATATCAAGGTCATTATCCAAGACAACGGATGTAGATATTACAAAGTGAATAAAAGTTCCTTCATAATAGGAGAGTTACCTCAATCTCCTAGGTCCCATGGATAACCACAACCAGCTAGCACAACATCTCAAACATTCAAAGTAGACCTCTCTCGATTCAGAAGTTGGGGAGACCTAGGTCAAGAGGTGGTTGATGAAAAGGATATATCTAGCCTCCTATACCAGGATGAAAGTCTTGTGTCTTCCCTTCCAATGGATGATGCTAACAAAGTTCTACAATTATTATTGGGCATGGGCTATAACAAGAATGAAAGTATCAGGAAAAAAAACAACGATCGATTAGAACCCATCATTGTTGATAAGAGCATAAAAAATCTTGGCCTTGGATGTACTTCTCTGAGGATAACCGTACGTGGCAGAATTCCCCCTATTAAAGTAGTCAAAGATCCTCCTCAGTTACCGCTATCCATGAGTCTACCCTTAGATAATTTTACCTTTGATATAACTAATGTATGTGGGAGTGACAGCGATGAGGATGCCCTTACTGCCCTACCTATGTTATATGAAGACTTCCTTATTCATGATTTCCACTATATCTTTCGAGTCAAATAACCAAACCCATGAGTTAAAACTAGTATATCCCCAACTAATAGACTATGACCAACGAGGACCACTAGTTTTGGACACATTCAAAAATGATAAGGCACTCTTAGAATTCATGGGACTGCGGGATAATGTACCTTGTGGAGACCAGAAAATTGGATTCGACATTGAACTCGACCCACATGCTTATTATGGGGAAATGATTGAATCCCTTAGTCGCAAAAGTGAAAATTTGAGAATAATCTCTAGGTCTTTAAGTGAAAACCACGCTATGGCACTTTCAGACCTAAAAATAGTAAAAAAAAAGGACACATCCAATGGTGAAAACCTCTCTGAGGCACCGGAGGATGGGGGATTCAATCTTCCTCATAGTGATATTCACCAAGAGAAGTCAACAGTTTTAGTGGATAAGTGCAACCTCGTCAACTTAGGGGTTGAGGCGATGCCACGCATAACCTTCTATGCAGAATCACTTTTGATTGAGGAACAAGAACTCTTAGTTGCATTTCTGAGAAAAAGAAAGGTAAACTTTGCATGGACCTACGTCAACATGTCGGGTCTCGATTCGGAAGTTGTGGTTCACCATCTTGCAGTATATCCCGAGGTGAAGCCAATAAAATAGAAGCTAGGGAAAATGCATCCACAGATCGCACTATTAGTCAAGCTTGAGTTGCAAAAACTCTTGGATGTTGGCTTAATACGACGAATTGATTATCCAATTTCAAATATTATACCTATTTCAAAGCCCACTAGGGGCATACAGATCTGCACTGACTTTAGAGATCTAAATAAATCATGTCCCAAAGATGATTTCCCTCTCCCAAACATAGACATGATTGTGGATATGATGGCAAGACATGAAATGCTATCACTAATGGATGGATTCTCAGGGTACAATCAGATCATGATAGCCAAAGAAGATCAGTACAAGATAGATTTTACCTATCCATGGGGAACCTATTGCTGGAATATGATGTCATTTGGATTAAAGAACACTAGAGCTACCTATCAAAGGGCCATGACACTGATCTTCCATGATATGATTCACAAAACTGTGGAAGATTATGTGGATGACATATTGGCCAAATTAAGAAAGCGAAGAGATAACATAGTAGCACTGAGCTCCATCTTTCATAGGCTAGAAGAATATCGGGTTAGGCTCAACCCTAAGAAGTGTGTCTTTGGGGTACAATCAAGAAAGCTCCTAAGGTACATTGTTTCCATGAGAGGAATCGAGATAGACCCTACCAAATTTAAAGCAATTCTAAAGATGGAGGCACCAAGGACATTGAAACAATTAAGGGGTTTACAAGGAAGACTCCAATCCATCTATAGGTTCATAGCACAGTTAGCAGATAAGGCTATTCCATATTCTCATCTACTCCATAAAGGAGTAGCATAAAAATGGGATGAGAAATGTGATCAGGCATTCAACAAGATCAAGGATTACTTTCTCACACCACCAGTTCGTATGCCACCAATTCCAGGCAAACCCTTGATCTTGTATATATCAACTACAGCAATAGCCCTTGGCTCTCTTTTAGCACAACATGATGAAAACGAGAAGGAGAGAGATATTTACTACATCGATAGAACTATGGTGGGACACAAGCTGAATTACACATCCATTGAGAAGGCTTCCTTAGCATTTGTGTTCGTAGCATAGAAATTCAGACACTATATGTTGGCACACCAGATAAAACTCATTGCCAAGATAGACCCTCTCAAGTATTTTATTTCTAAAGCAATGCTCATAGGGTGAACAGATTAATGGGTTCTAATCTTGACTGAACACGACATTGAGTATGTGGAATGGAAGTCCATTAAAGGACAAGTGATTGCGGATCAACTAGCAGAAGTGCCAATATACTCAGAAAATCCACTTGTATCATAATTCCCTGATGATTCCATCTTTAATGTAAGCATAGAAGATCACTGGAAAATTTAATTTGATGGATCCTACACATAGCATGGATCAAGAGTTGGAGTCTTCTTCATTACACCACAAGGATATTACATACCCAAATCATATAAGTTGTCCTTTTCTTGCACAAAGAACATTGTAGAATATGAGGCTCTTGTCATAGGGCTGAGAATTGTTGTATAGTGGCAGATCATGGAACTCAAGGTCTATGGAGATTTGCAGCTTATCATCAACCAAATCAATGATGAATACCAAATGAAGGACAAAAAGTTGACTCCATACAAGAAACTAGTGGAAAGCCTCAAAAAATTCCTGATTGACATCATGTTTGAGCAAGTACCAAGAAAAAATAACAGAGCCGCAGATGATATGGCAACAATTGGATCGCTATTGGATATCCCACGCAACGTCCCTAGACAAGAATTCCTTGTAGAGAAGCTTCTCGTACTAGCATTCGAGGTACCAAAGTGAAAATTTGTATGTGAAATCGTTGGTCCTAGTAACTCGTGGTATCATGACATATACACTTATCTAAGAATAGGAGTCCTCCCTGTTGATATCACTCTGAACCTTAAGAAAACCTTTCTCAAGAAGTCAACCCGTTTTGTTATCCTAGGTGACACCCTATACTGTAGGAGTATTGAGTGAACCCTTTTATGATGCTTAAATGTTGAGGAAGATTTGACTACTTTAACGAAGGTACATAATGGAATTTGTAATTCACATTTGAGCGATATGACCTTGGCCAAGAAGCTTCTGAGAATGGGGTACTAATAGCCGACGATGGAGAAGGAAGCCCATGAATATGTTAGGAAGTTCTTGCAATGTCAATAGCATGGGGATCTCATCCATGCACTAGCTCAAGAGATCCAACCGATTATAATACCTTGGCCCTTCTCGTAGTGGGGCATCGATCTCATTGGAAAAATCACCCCCACCTCATCTAATGGACATAAGTTTGTTATCACTGCTACGAATTACTTCATAAAATGGATAGAGGCCATCCCAATGACCTATATTATAGGAAAGAAGATTTCCAAGTTTATCCTGAATTACCTCATTTGTCACTATGATGTCCCATAGGCCATTATCTTAGATAATGAGACACCTTTCAAAAACTAGGATGTCTAAGACCTATGCCAGAAATTTAACATCCAACATCAATTTTCTACTCTACTACCCCCAGGGTAACGGCCAAGCTGAGGCTACAAATAAAACCATCCTCAAAAAGACAGTCAATGAAGTTGGTCGTGATAGGAATTTGTAGTTGCACCATGCCCTATGGGCCTATCGAACAAGTATCTGCACACCAATAGGTGCAACCCCATTCTCCCTAGTCTACAGATCACAAGCCATTCTCCCCATCAAGATCAAGCTCCCATCCCTAAGAATATCATTGTAAAATCTCATCACTAATGAAAAATATTGGGTATCCCGGTTGAACGAGCTGAAACTATTGGATGAGTGGCGCATGGATGCTCCAAACCACCTACAAGTCTACCAGAACCATTTGAAGAGGAGCTACAACAAAAATATTTGGATCCGATCATTTCAAGTCGGCTAGCTTATGATGAAAGAAAATCAGAAAAATGTGTCGAATCCAAATAGCAAGGGCAAGTTTTAACCCAACTAGTTGGGACCTTTCGTCGTCACTGCAAGCTATAAATCTGGGGCATATCAGTTATCAACGCCCGAAGGGGAGCCTCTGCAGGAGCCTATCAATAGCTCCCATCTTTAAAAAAAATATGCCTAAACTTTCAAGGTATAAATAAAAAAAATTAAAAAAAGGATTGAAAATAGTAAACATAAAAAAATCATCCTCTAGTGAAATCCACTTCGGTGGCGCTTTGGACAAGTACCTTGGTGAAAACCTGGTAAACAGGGGTCTTGTGTAAATAAAGCACTTTCCATCCACCATGATCTATATGACTTATTATGCACCATCTACCATCGTCGTTTGCATCACCACTCACATTCCATTGATCCTCCATCCATCCATCTATGTTTGCATCATAGCTTGGTATTGTGTTCATATCATGATCTCTCCTAGTACTATTTGGCATATTCCCAAGGTTAGTCTATCCTACCTATATCGAAGTATTTTATTGCATCACGTTGGGGGCATATTCCTGCATTGGATCGGATTCGTGTATATTCTTGTAGTCTTCCTTAAAACCAAAAAATCCAAAAACATTCATAAAATCAGAAAATCCAAAAAAATTCAAAACATATCAAAATCTAAAAACAGGACTAAAATCTAAAAACAAGTCTAAAATCCAAAAAATTAAAAATAGAGTCATCTTGTCAAACTATGTCATCTCTGAGCTTGGACGTAGGCAAGAATGATCTTTGAATGGCCTCCAAGACACCTAGGTCAGTGCTTTAGGAGTCCATCACAATAAGCTGACAATCCATGTGTTCATATCTCATCAATAATTAAGTCTATGTCAATCGAACTACGTTGTCTCTATGTGTATAACGTAGGCAAGGATAATCTTTGATCAGCCCCTGAGACCCCTAGGATAGGTCTTTAGGTTAATCTCTTGGTCAAAATCTCAAAAAACCCAAAAAATTGGAAATTTTGAAAAGAAAAATATTTTTAAAACATCTCACAAAAATACCAAAAATAGCCTCAAAAACATCCAAATATTCAAAAAAAATTATCTATCCCCTCGCTTTCACCAAAAATAAGCATTCACTCATAATCAATCAATCATCGCCCTAAACCCTTGGTAAAATAGTCAAAAACAAGTCTAGCAGGATAAAATTGAAAACTCAATCATCGAGGATCACAAGTCTAGGTCAATAGGTAAACAAGTTGGTCAGCTCTTGATATTAATATCCCATCATCTAGTCAAATCCCAAATCATTTGATAACATCATGTCCTAGGATGCATCCTTCCTACAATGGACATCAACATTAGGCATCACCATAGTTTAGTCTTGGCTAGCGGTATGAAGAACATTAGCTTGTTTATTTACTTGATTTTTGTCTTTTGATTTATCTTATTGCGCTCATTCCAATGACCTCTCAATGATGTCTAAAAAAATATATTTAGAGAGAAAGGAATGGGGCAACGATCATTATCTTTTCATCTATTGTGCTTGTTGGATGTTCTTGTAATATCACCTTGGTCATACACACTTTGTTTGGTTTGTAGGGAAGGTGTTTTAGGTGTCTTATTGACCACATAGGAAGGGTTGCCTTTCTATGTTTTGGTCTGAGACATTTGAAATATCTGAACAACATTTTAAATAAGGTTTTGTATGCAAGGTGTGAACAAGAGTACTCTTATTTGATTGTCGAGTCAAATTCCATCACACTAGGTACAACGCCATCCTGGTTCATTATACCTTAATGCATCATGCCTATGTGCATTATCAAACATAAGGTAAGTAAGCCCTTTAAAAATCCCAATTCTTGATAAGCAATACATCATCATCATTCATGAAGTCTCGTAGATCATGGACTTGTTGGATCCTCTTGTCATCATTATTTTCTTCTTTCTTCTCTTTGCGCTAACATGATACCATGGTAGTTAATCAAAACATCACTAAATGTATCCATCCTACATCCACAAATCATCAGCATACATACATTTCATATTTAAGGCATAAAAGCATAGTCATCACATAATTGCATAACATAAATCATATCATAGTCATTTCACATCATTTGCATGTCATGCCATTGCAATTCATTACATATCATGGCTATTTCATATTACATCATTTTATATCACATCGTTGCATTGAAAAACATAAATCATCACTTAGGCATATCATATCACTATATTTATGTCATTGCATTCATATTACCACATATCATGAATACTTCATATCACATCATCACATTTTCCATAAACATTTTTTTAATTTACAAAGGATAATAGAGATTTGTTATTTTGAGTGTCTTATAAATCATTACATTCACATCATCATTTCCATATCATAATCATTTTCATATCACATCATTTCATTTACATCATTTCAAATCATAACCATTGCATAACATAAACCATCTCCATATCATAATCATTTCACATCATTTCATTTACGCCATCGCATTCATACCATATCCTAACATAAATCACTGCCATATCATAATAGTTTAGATATCATAAATCATTTCATCATATCACATAAATCATTGCATATCATGATTACATTTGAATATCATAGCACTCGCATTCATATGTCCATATATCATCATCATAAAATCATAAGGAAAGGATATAGAAAAACATTACATCTGCATATCAAAATATCATCTCATAAACACATGATCAATCCATTTCACGTTTAGAACATCATATAGATTTGTTATTCTAAGCATCTCATAAACCATACATCTACATCATCATACCATCCATATATGCATCATTATATCATACACGAAAAAGATACCAAAAAAATCATTGCATTTACATATTGTATCATAACATCTCATACATCTCATAATAAATCGATCTAAGCATATTAAAGTCATTTGTATAACATAAACATTTTTTCATCCATACATCATCATAAAATGCATACAAAGCATACAAAAATAAAAAAATCCATAACCATTTGCATCCATAAAAATTTGCATATCATAATCATACATTACATAAAGAGCATCACATCACATATATATATAGAACATCAAATACATCCATTCATAATGCATAAATAAAATATGACACATCTCATAATGAATCATACAAATCAGGATCATATGTACGTATATCAATCAATGAATATAATTCCCACAAGGCTATAAAAAATGAATCCTGTGGATCTCAAAAGAATGGTGGTAATCAAACTATGGTAGCTAGCCCTAATGGTTGCTCCCCTCACCTGTTTGCCTCTTTGGCTGCTCCTTGGCCTGTCTCATGTCGATCTGTTGGGAATACTCGGGTACCTGAGTTGTTGCAAGTACGGTCTACCGATAGTGAAGCTAATAGTACTTGGCCTCTTGCACTGCCTCACGATACATTCATGTTAGGATTGTTCTGCCTTGAGATGCATCAACCATGCTCTCTAATTGCTACCTCCTACCAACCTCTTGTGCCAGTTGCAGCTCTGTCATTTTTGTCTCTCATGGTCTCGCTCTATAGTGAGGGCTTGGACCTATTGTTTGGCCTGGTCCCTCTCTATTGTGAGAGCCTGTACCTGTGCTTGTAGCCCTTGTATCTGCCCCTAAAGCTACTATATCTGGGCATCTCATCCATTTGGTTGTGGTGGTGGTGGTGGTTGTTGATCTCTCTGAGGTGGCAGCTGGTCCCTGAGTTGATCCCTTTGTCGGTCCCTCGACGGTGGTTGTTGGCCTCCCTAACCTGGTCGATGAGGATGTGGTCCTCCTCCTCCTCTACCCCCTCCTCCCGATGCCCCTAGTACCTATCCCCCTACCCCAACCTATCATCCCCATCCTCGTCTTGTTATCTCACCTCAAGGTCTTTTTCATGGAGGTGTTGCCCCTAGAACTGTCAAACAAACGGGAGGCCTAAACCAATAATCATAAGCACATGTGATGCCTAGGTTTGTCGATACCTGTGCATATGCCCATGGCCTGGCCACCAGTTTTTTGAAACTATCCACTACCTTTTTTGTGGGGATCATTCCACCCCATGTTCTCTCCCTAGTAGATCAGGCGAAGATGGCCACATATTGATCATCTAGCCTATCCTGAATATCCCCAAACTGTCAAGCTACCCTATCTTGCAGGTAGCGCTCTATGATAGTGTGCTCATGCCCCTGCATCAATCTATCCTACCTTGCATAAAAAAATTGTTGTACATCATTGTACCAGGTCGGCATTAGCAACCAAGGTCTCCAAGTGAAAATTGTCATCTCATCTAAGATGCTCCGCTAGTGGGGAAGATCAACCTGATCTGTATGTCTCAAAGTAATACCACCCCGGTACCGACAAACACCTGAGTCATCGGGCTCAACATCAACCACAGTGACTATAGGTTGGAGCATGAAAATGTGCTCCCAGGACCAGATGTGTAATAGTGTGACACCGGTCTCAATCGCTTGGCTATCACAGTAAGAAAACTCATGCAAATCATGATATAGTGAGGCTAGTATCATTGGCCCCCAAGCATATAGGGTCCTTCTAAAGATAATTTTCTCCCAAGCTAGACCCCATCCTAGGCTAAAGTAGTGATCTCGTCGGTCGGGAGCTACTAGTCCCGAAATGATGTCGGCCACAATCAGTCGAAAGGTTGACACCCAACCCCTGTAGTACTCGAGATCGATCTGACTCTCCATGAAAATGATCTCATATGTCCCCATGATCTCAAAGCATGCATCTGTGTCAGCATCCATGCCATAGATAACACGGTCACCATGAATCAGCAATCGAAAGATCCGCCACACATCCTCTAGTGTGACAGTCGCCTCGCCGGTGGGGAGATGGAACGATGAAGTCTTGCTATGCCACCTCTTTGCCAATGCAGTCATCATGGCTAGGTGGGTCCTCATGGTGGGTGCATAGGCAATGTACCAGAGGCCAATCGCACCAAGGTACTCTTGAAGTAACACATGTAATCTGGTCAATATGTTCAGCACCGAGGGTCGGTGCTCATGTGAATGCACAGGCTCTCTATCCTCCTGCACCCATGAAGCCACAGCATCAGGTTTTGAAAAAAGATTGGACCCCGTTTAAAATTTTCGATACTAAAACAACATATGTATCATTGTTTGCAATGTGTCTCTCTTTGCAAACTCCAAACAACGATGTTGGAACCCAAAGTGAAAAACCAAGTCACGGCATCGTTATTTTCACAAACGGTCTTGTTTGACCCAAAACCCTAAGAACCTAATTGAGCTATGACATCGCCATTTGCAATGGCATCTCCCTTTGACCTTTGAAACCCTAAAACAAAATTGCAATGTGACATCGCAATAAGAAGTAGCGATGCTATTTGACCCCTAGCATTGTCGATTAAGCACCTTTAGCGTCGCTATACAATGACGCTGAAGGTTTTGACTCTTCAAACTGTAATAAATGCACTAAAAAGATGAAATCAAAGGTTGGGTTAGGATCACATACTACTGGTCCTGCACCTGGAGGTCTCTGGTGGACTTGAACTCGCTTAGAATTGTGTTGGGGAAGCACTCTTTACGCCATCGTGCAGGAGGGTCAAAGCTCAAAACGTTGGAAATCTCAAGGTGTGAATGTGAAAATGAATGGGAAGTGACCCCTCCAAGGCTATTTAAGCATGAAAATTAGGGTTTTTTGCCCCGTTTTAACTCTCAAAATAGGGTTTTACACCCCTAATCCCGTTTTTGCCCAACTGAAGCTTGTTTTAGGTCTTTTTCTCGTGTTTTGGCATATTTTCAGCATCCTGGAGCCTTTTTGGACCCTTCGGGCAGTTTGTCATCTTTTTTCGAGATCTCCCCCAAAAAATCCATTTTTTTGTCCAACCTCTCGAGGGGGTAGTATACCAACATAATTATTCCGCTTGGGTAGCATCATCTCTTCCTGAATCACTTCTTTACTAACCAGTTAATTAAAGAATCCTTATTTAATTAATTTATTGTAATTCCTCTTGTAATTAAATAAATCAACTTTATTTCATTAAATCATTATCTTATTTTAATTAAATAAATCATTTTATTTAATTCATCCTAATATTTCCCCTTTGATTAAATAAATCAATTTTATTTAATCCTAATGTTCCCCTTTTGATTAAATAATTCATTTTATTTAGTTAAATCATATTCCCTCTTTTGATTAAATAAATCACCCTTATTTGATTAAATCTAACATCATCCCTTTTAATTAAATAAATCAAACTTTATTTAATTTAATGTCCATTATTCCTCTCATTTGATTTAAATCAATCCAAAAATCTAAATCAAATGTCAAATCTGTAGAAGTTGAGAAATCCAACTTCAGACTCCAAGATCACTTGCATGCAAATGGATACGTGTCACAAGGAAGAGAATGGATGGAGAAAACAAACAAAGAATTGATATGATGTTGTGAAATATACAAAGAGATCAATCCTTATAAAAGGAGATCATGCAAACCCTAAATAAACCTTAATAGGAAAAAACCTTAAAAGAAGCCCTAAAAGGAAAACATTTAATAATTAATATAATTATTAAATGTCACTTTATACAAACTAACATGAAATCTTAAAAAGGGAATAAAGGTAACTTAATCAACATAATCGAGTTAAAACCTTTATTCTAACACCCCCCCTTAAGATGAGCAACAGTGCAGCTACAAACAAATGCAACAAAGCAAAGGTAACTACAATGCAAGAAGGCAAACATGGGTCCCGACAACTAGGCCAGATCAGTTATCCAAATATAACCAAATCTCTGTAGAGTGGAGAAATAAAGAAAACCTCATGGTAAAAGCTCTACTCCAAAAAGAGATGTAGAAAGCCAAGAAGAACATCACTGAAGCAAAAGAAGTTGCAAACAACTGTTGAAAGATGGCTGCTATGGTGTTGAAGAACCTCCGCTGAAGATAAGATGATTAGGATCAAGAAGACAACAATCTGCATGAGTGCCCCAAACGACACTACTCGAATCAGATGGAAAACAAAGGCAAACACCTGGAATGAAGATACAAATGGCAAGAGTACCAATAGTCTGAAAAACACTGATCAACTGAGAATGGAAGATTCCTTCCAAGGCAAAACCAAGGAAGCATAAGCATGAACAGTATAATACCCCCCCCATAATGTTGAACTGGGAGAGCCTGACAAATCCACTAAAATGGTGTTTAACACCTTGTAGTGCATGAGGAAGAAGAAACAACATCTGAAAGTGCACAAGAAAGCACCTGCAACTGAAAAAGTGGTGTGCAAAACAAGGCACACATGTATGAGGCTGAAATCATATGGATCCACTATCGTCGTGGAGGGACACTCACCAGACAAAGGCGTGATGGCAAAACAAAGGCACTACACAACTCCCCATAGCACTTTATAAAACAATGCGAGTACAAAATATGGCACAACCTTATGTGCAAAATCCCCAAAATACATGTACAATAGTGTGGCACTTTATCTCAGTGCGTTTACATAAAAAATTGCTTACAAATGATGCTCAAAATGTCCACAAAGGACAAAAATTGGAAATACATGAAGAACAGCCAAAAACAAAACATCTCACGCAAATGAGAAGTTCCCAAGAGCAAATATGTCCAGGTAATTCACCAGAGTGTGAAAACACAAAGGACTGAATAAAATATACCTGGAGGGAAATCTAATGTATACAAAAAAGAAAATAGTGCATGCACTGATGAATGTTCACATCTGCCTCCATAATGGAAAATAACTTCAAATTTGTGTAGATGACAAAATCTGAAAAAATGGCCTACACCACTATGAAGTGCTCGAAACTACTTTTCCGTCGATATCTCATTTGTCAAAAACGGACACCATAGCCAAAAGTTATGAATTTTTCAAAAACTGAATTTAGCTTGTAGGAAATGAGTTTTCTAGCAAAAAACATCTATTTCTAATTTGATTTATGTAAGATCTACGCACTGTTTGTAGACAAATAAAAACCTAGAAATTGTTTTTTGATCGAATAAGCAGAAGATTTTTTTTTAAAAATGACCTTCAGCTAGGAGAAAAATGACGTCTGACGCCTTTTGGACTGTGAATTTCTCCAGATCTGTGCAAGATATGCAAAATCTAAAATATACCCAATTCAGATTTCAACGCTGGCTACAAAACTCAAAAATCGTTTTTCCTGCAAATAAGCGAAAACTAGATTTTTGAAGCAAAAATGATGACGGCTCCAATAAAAAATGGCTTGCAACAAACCCTTGTACTTCCAAATTCTTCAAACAAGAACAGGCATGCAGAATAAAAGCTCTGATACCATATAGGAGTTGAGAAAACCAACTTCAGACTCCAAAATCACCTGCATGCAAATAGATACCTGTCACAAGGAAGAGAATGGATGGAGAAAACAAACAAGGGTTTGAAACTCTAAAAAATGGAGAAATTATCTTATCAAAACAAAAGGAAATTGATATAAATATACAATGGATCAATCCTTATAAAAAGGAGATCATGCAAACCCTAAAGAAACCCTAATATGAAAAACCTTAAAAAGAAAAACATTTAATAATTAATATAATTATTAAATGTCACTTTATGCAAACTAACGTGAAATTTTAAGGGAATAAAGGTAACTTAATCAACATAATTAAGTTAAAACCTTTACTCTAACAAAACCAACTAATCTCCACCTAAATTAATTAAATCTTAATTAACTCTAACTCTAATCCATCAAATCCTCTAGAGTTTGCAACTTGCACATGTAAATCAATTTAATTGATTTATAAATTCTTCTATTTTTATTCAAAGGGGGATCTCATTTGGAATATTCCCCCAATTTGAAATCTCCCTCCAAAAGGACTTGTCCTCCAACATGGCATTAAAGTCTCTTACAAGTCCTTTTTCTTGAGCCAAGTGGCATTAACTCCTCTTCCACATCCTCTTCCACATCCTCTTCCACAAGCCATCTTTCAAACTTCAAATTTCTACCTAATTGCATTTATTTGCACATTGACCAAAATGTGCACAACTTCCTTTCAATAGCATGTTGACAAATGGCACATTGTTATTGGGTCATTTTTAATCCCACATTCTCCTTATTTCGCATTTCCCCATCCTTCTTTCCTATAAATAAAGAACTTCTCTATTGATTTTGGATCCACAACTTTATGCAAAGTCACTATCTTCAGATTTTAGGCAAGTTCATCCATTGTTCATCAAGGTTTTCATAGCATTTCATCAATATTTGCTAGGTTATGGTCAATTTTTTATCAAGGAGCACAATCATCAACAATCTTCATCAAAGCTTTGCAAGGAATTGGGAAAGGGCTTCTTTCGATATCAAAGAAGCACCAATTCCCCCATGGGATGTTGGTTTGGATGTTTTGAATAAGACTTAGTAGCTTTTATTTGGTTTATTTCACTTTATTTCTTGTTCTTGGCATTTGAATGAATTGCATGGGGAATGTTTTTTTTAGATTTGTTTATTGACGAGCATTGTGTTTTTTGATGATGTTTGAGCAGGTCTAGACCAAGCATTCACACTTCTAGAGTGCAAGGTAGAGCATCAAGCAAGCAAGATAAAGTGCAAAACTCAAGTTGTTCCTATTGTATCAGTTTGAAAATTTGTATTGACATGTTGGAGGGTAGTCTAAATCTACATGACAACACTATGAAATGGTTTTTTGGCAACATCAGGTTTTTAAGAAAAAGAATCTAAGAGATTAGGGAGTTTTTTAATATCAAGGAGGAGGAAGCCAAAGACTATTTTGAGGATAAACTTTGGTAGGAAATTAACAAATTCTCTGTCACATTCCAAAGATGGGAATATCTAAAATAAAAAATCCTCACCATGCAAAGAAACTAGGATGAATTGATAGATATTTTTTCTCAAGTGGTGGCCTTCAACAAAAACACTAGAAAGAACTTTTCTACCAATCTCTATGCTACTAAACAAATATAAAAAGGGAAAAGGGATATTAAGTTGGAGAGCCTTGCAAGAAGAATGAGAGCTACGACTATGTTTTAGAATGCTGACACCATTATTATTGAGGAGGACCCACAAATACTTCCTTTACAGACCAAGTTAACTTCCTAAACAAAGAATGGAAGGATTCCTTTAGCTTACAGAAGCTTGTTGATATTATATATGTGGTAATTTATTTGTTCTTTTATTATTGTTTGTTGTGCTATTGTCATTTCTTCTCTTGTTCTCTTTTCTCATTTTTTAATGGTTTTGTTTGTTTTCATACCTCATGAAACTTGTTACTCTTTCCTAATATCAATTTTACTGTAAAAGGGTTCAGGCCCTTTCAAAAACCTTCCTTTTTACTTTTATGAAAAACAACACTAGAATTTTAGTTTAATAAGAGGATTTGAATGCAACCTTATCATATTTCACCATAAATAAGTTTGCTACAATTGGTGATAAAGGTATCCATATGGATTACCCTTTTATTTGTTTATAAATTTGTCTTGAAAAATTATATGTAGTTCTTGTGCAAAACTCCACTATAATGGTAGCCTCCACATATGTGTTCTCCTCCTCAAATTCAAGTGCTTTGTCTAAATATTTCTTTGTAGAAAGGGAAACTATGAGAAAGTTGACCAATAGCTCTATATCAATAAGTTTGTGGCCAACAAGGTGTTGAAAAATTTAGTCGGGTCCTTGAGGAAAGACAATTTCCATGAATTGATTCAACGTCTTAACCTAGTAGCTAACAAGGTGGTTGGTAGGTGAGTTGACATCCATGATAGGTCTAAGAAAAATTTCAATCCTGTATATCTTTGGGTGCACCATAAATTTGCGCAGTGTGGGATCCCTAAAGATAAACTATTGTTTAGTCTCTTCGCTCAATGAAGATTTTATTTAACTCTTTAACACCTCCCCAACAAAATTTTATAATGGATCCTTACTACTTTACAACTACTAATATTATTCAAGTATCCTCTCATTTTTTCCAATGTGATTTATAGTGTTTAATAGAATTATCACATTAGCCTGGATTGCTTTAAGCACAACTGAATCATTTTTCACATTAACTTCCTTTATTTCTTGTCATTATGGTCCACTCTTCCTAGCATAACTAATTATTTTTTCCTAATCCCTTCAACAATAGTGCTTGGTAAGCTCTCAATTGTGCTTTCAATTCTATACATTAGTTTATCATACGTAACACCTCATTTTATGATGTCAAAACCAAGGCCTCTCTGAAGAAAAATCTATAAATAAGCATCAAATACTAAAAAAGGGAGATAGATCAAAATTTTCCAAACTATTATCATTGAATGTATATTATGAGATTGGAATGACATCGTGTGAAGCTAGAAGAAAGCAGAAAAGTGTCCATCTTCTCATACCATTCCTGAGGGGCCTATTTGAGGCCATATAATAAATGACAAAGCCTACAAACTAGTGAAGAGTCTTGAACAAAACCATGTGGTTTCTCTATATAAATCTCCTCATGAATATCATCATGAAGGAAAGCACTCTTCACATCCATCCAGTCTACTATCCATCCATGTGAAGCTACAAGGGAAATTACAAGGCAAATAGAATTCATATTGGCAATAGGAGAAAAGGTCTCAGAATAGTCAATACATTCAACTTGAGAGAACCCCTTTGCAAAAATATGAACCTTCAACTTATCAATAGAACCATTTGCATCATATTTGGTATGGTACACCCACTTGAACCAAACCAAATTTCTTCCCTTAGGAAGAGGATCAAGATCCCAAGTATTATTCTTCATCGGTGAATAATACTCATCTTTCATAACACTATCCCACTCAAGAAAACCAGTCACCTCTGAGATGGTATGACTCAAAAGAATAACACCTAATTTATGTGCATGAGTACGATAGGAGTCTAAAGGATCACCAGCCAAAGATCCAGCTACATCAATAGTGTAGTGGACCCATGTGGGTAAAGGCTAAATATATGGAGGTGGAGGGATAGCTAGAGCATCATCCTCATCCTCAAGAGATAAGTAATATTGATCCTCAATAGATAAGTAATCCTCAAGAGATGAAGAGAGAGTAGTAAGTAGTGAGGGAGAAGTTGGTGATGAAGAATCCATATGAGGAAAGTGCTCATCAAACTAGACATCCCACCTAAGCAATACATCTTTGGAATCAAGATCAAACAACCCATGTGCCTTAACATCCTCATAGTAGCCAAAAAATATGATTGGTTGGTTTCTCCTATCTGTGGCTTTCTGTTGAGCTTTGGGAATGAATACCCAAGCTGCACTGCCAAATATTTTGAATAAAGATACATCGGGCTTGACATGGGACCAATCCTCCTCAAGATTCATATGGCATAATTCCTTATGAGGCATACAATTCTGAATATAATTGGTGCAATTAGTTGCTTCAATCTAAAAAGAAGAATCCATATCTTATGACTGAATCATATAGGTGGCTATATCTCATAAAGTTATGTTCTTTTTCTCAGTAACACCATTCTATTGAGCGGTGGATGGAACTATAAGTTGATGTTGTAGACCATGCTCAATACAAAATTCCATGAAATCCTAATTGACATACTTCCCCATTGTTTATGTGTATCTACCTCATAGAAAAATCAAATTGCTTCTCCACGAATGATTTAAAGATCCTGAAAGAATTAAATACATCATTCTTGTACTTAATAAAGTACACCCATGTACGTCTGGAGAATTAATCAATAAACATGAGCACATATTTGGCCCCTGAAAAATGAAGAGTTTGAAAATGACATGAGGTCACTATGTACCAACTCTAAGGGTGTCTTAGCACATGTGGCTCTAACTATAGGAAAAGAATCTTGGTGATGTTTATCAAGGGCACAACCTCAAAAAACACCATCAGTACAAGAAATATTAGGGAGACCTAACACCAATGTCGGTGTACTCATGTGCTAGAGATATTTGTAATTTACATGTCCAAAACATTTGTGCCAAAGCTTACTCACAGTTGTCTACATGTGCTATGAAAGATGAACCTGAACTAGTTGAACACTCGAAACCATTAAATCAACATAAATGAGAAGAAGAATCAACATTCCCAATAGCCATAGTAGTATTAGGATCATGAAGGTCACGAACAATGATATCATGTGGAGTAAACTTGGTTGTCCTACTAAATCCAAATTGGAAAATCTAATACACTGAAAGAAGGTTGATGGAAATATCAGGAACAATAAAAACATCCTACAAAAAACCATCCTCAAGTGGAACAGTACCTGAGCCCAAAATTGAAACTTGTGTAGAATCTCCTACTACAGTTTGAGTAGTGCTCCAATCTGAAAGGGGTGAGACCGAATCCTAAGAATGAATCATGTGATGTGTTGCATTAGAATCAAGTATCCATGGAGCTACAAAAAACAAGGCTCATGAAGAAAGAGCATTGAATTTACCTATATATGAGGAAGAAGACTTAGGGGCTGAAATTATATGATGTTGTGTGGATTTATCTAAAGACTCTAATCTCTTCCAACATCTAATGACTGGATGTCCCTCTTTACCACAAAAACTACAAGGTTCACCTAGTTTCTTCTTTGTCTTGAAGGAAGACTCACAAACAGAAAACATATCATTCAGAGGAGTGGTTCGAGGTCTATGTTATGACTGATGAGATGGTTTAGAGGAATGCTCACTACTTGATGAAGTATTTGTCTTGGTATTTTGTTTCTTCGTGTCTTTCCCTTTGGATGTATGTGCTACCAATGCTTAGATTTTGGAATTGGAAAGATAATCAAACTGAGTCAAATTTTCCTATTTACAAGTCAAACACTCACAAAAACATCGAAAGATGGTATGGTAAATGTATTTCCCAACACATATATAGTAGGGTATAAAGTAGAAGAGAAGACCTAGAATGGCCCTTGAAGCTTTAGACAAGATCAAGAAAACATATTATTTTTTAGTTTGATTCTTCCCACAACCCTACAAGAGTGATTTGAGTGACTTAAAATTCATCAAGAAGTTCTCAATGGAGGGGAAAGAATCAAGTACAAGTGAAGTCAATTCTACTTCAATCTGAGGTGCTTAGAACTTATTAATGTTTCCAAAAAGTGTTAGATTTGGTTGTGAAGCAACCCAAGATCAAATGACTGAAGGAAAGTAAGATTAGAAATCTAGAGATCAAATAAAGAAACACTCCCTATCACTACAGTAATAAAAGGGAGAGGAGAGTAGTGTATATAGAAAAATAAGGGCAGATAATTCCAAGAGGGGTAATAACTCCCAACTACCCATGATAGGTGGTAGTTTCACCTACTTGGTAAATGCCAAATTTCATGGTTATTCATGTTGGACTAATTTCCAGTGTCTCCCTTCAAATTTGGGACATGGACTAATCGCCTCTCATGGATCCGTTTATCTTTGGTGTTTGCATCGAGCATTAATAGGTCGATCTTTTGGTGCAATGGAAAACATGTTCCAACAAACGGTATCAGAGTCGAGCCATGGGTTCAAATCCCCTTCGGTGACATTGAGGGGGGACTGTTGGACTAATCGCCAACGTCTCCCTTTGAATTCAAGACATGGACTAACCGCCTCCCATGTATACATTTATCTTTGGCGTTTGTATCATACATTAATAAGTCAATATTTTTGTGCATAGACAAACGTGTTCCAACAATGCCTACTCAGGTAAAGACAAATAATGGTTATGAGAGGTGGAAAATAAATATAAAAGAGGGTGTGAGACTCAACTACCCAAAGTTGGGTGAGAGTGACACATGTAACTAAGGGATTATGCCACATGTCCTCATATTAACCATGTCTTATATAACCTAAGCAAGCTTAATAATATGTGTAGGAAAAATAAATATTCCTTAACATAAGGAAAATAAAAAAAACTACACTAACTCCCCACCTTAAGCGTAGCTTAGGTGGGTGAAAAGACGCAAATATGCAAATATGGGTCCCGACTACTAGGCCATGTTAAGTACCCATGTACAAATGTAATCTCTCGTAACCAAAGAAAAGGAGAAAACCTGATGGGTCAAAACTCCTCCCCAAAAGAGAGAAAATACAAGAAAAGTGTAATAACCCCTTTTTCAAGTTCTCATGTTTTGCAGTTGGTGCTAACTTTCTGGGTTTGTGGCAACATGTTTAGAGGGGTAAATTGATGTTACCAAAGAGCGTTTATTGGTTTTTTTGGGTCTTTTCCAATAGAGTTGTTATTTTTAGCGGTGGTCATTTTTAGTAAGTTCCATTTGGGTTCCGATTTGGTTGGATTAGGAGATTGTACTCACTTACTATTTTTAGCAAATTGCTATTTTTAGTAAGTGTTATTTTTAGCACCTGGTCTGGCCTATATTCCTCTTTCAGTCAGTACAATGCTTTCCAGTTATAGCCTTGGTGAGTTATAATGTTTTTAGAGGAATATTTTATTTTACCACTTAATTTTATAATGTTGCTTTATAACTTAAGTGAGAGGGCGTGGGTTCATGAAGTGTACCCCTTGACCTAGTAAAGTGACGTATTTAAAAGAGGGCCAATATGCTTCCTTGTTTGGTGCCTAGAAGGGAGGTTTTTAATCATTTTTTTAAGGCTAATATTATGCCTCATAAGGTGGGATGCCTAATTAGGACTTAATGTTATTTTTTAAAAGAAAAGAAAAGTGAAATTTTTGGAGGAAAAAATATGGATGCCCCTCTTGGGATAATTTCATGTTATTTTCAAAAAGGTGAAATGGAGGGAAATGAAATGAGAGTTTCTCTAATTTGTCCCTCACTTTTTAAATATGATTTTGAGCTCTCATTTGGCCATGGATGATTTAACAACATAAGGTTATGTTGTCAAGGATTGATTCCAAATTTCTACATTTGTTGGTTGTGGATGAAAAACCTCTTCTTGGTTGTTTGTTTCAGTGCTGAAATATCCACCCTAGCTAGTTAGAGTGTTGTGCATCACATTTCAAGATTTTTTGTAGTTTTGGTGAATTTTGGAGGTGAATATATGAAGACATTTAATTTTTTGAGTTGCGTTTTGAGTTTTGTCTTGGTGGATGGTTTATGCCATTTTGGAGTGAGTTTGCAAATGAATTTCCTCATTTTTTGAGTTCTAATATAATTTTTTGAGGTTTGAGACTTGCTATTTTTGAGTAGCTAGAAGGTACAAAACAAATCATATCTTCATGGTGTAGAGGAATATCTTCTTAGGTATTGTTTCCTTGGAAACCTCATTGTTGTCCACCCCATGGTGACTATTCACTTGCATTTTTTGGTGTTCTTATTTTACAAATCAAATCACCCTCATAGGGAGTTGTGCCACTTTCTTATGTTTTGGGTTTTCATGATTGAGTTCTAATTTGTAGCTTAAGGGGACTAATTTGCATTTGTATTGGTCTTGGCATTGTATCATGACTGCTAAAAGTGAAGAGACAACTAGAGATTGATGACCTCTTGTGTTAGCCTCTTTGTGAGAATTTTTGGGCATATGTTGTTCATTTTATGATTGAAAGGGTGCATTTTGTGGAATGTGAACAGGTCTGCAATTTACCTCCTAATCTAAGTTTTTAATTTTGAATTGTCTCTCTTGTTATCGTAGTTGAAACTATATAATGTTTGATGATATGCAATATATTACAATGATATGTTACTTCACAATGAATGCAATGTAAATGTTAAATGAAACTTGGAAACCAAGCACTTCTGCACCCTTCATCTTATTCTTAAACAAACAAAACATAAATAAAAAAAATAAAAAAATCAAGGGTGCTCATTAAAAAAAGAGAGAATGAGAAGGACAAAACCCCATGCGAGGTAAAAGTACCCCCCATAAGAGAGAAGAAGAAATACCTTGCAACCCCCCTCAAAGTAGAATTTGTACCAATGGTGAATGCTTGTAATTGTATGTAGAAGATGGTCCATGATCATCGAAAAACATTAATCCTCTTAGGAAGAAACAAAATCAAAGGTGTATGCATGATGTCTTCCCATTCCTAAAAGGAATATGAGGGAAGAAACCTCAAAATGTATGAAGTCTCTGAAAACTACTCATGTGTCTCCATGTCAATACTAAAAGATTTCATGACCAAATTAGGATTCCTAGGCCTAACTCATGAAAGTGGCAATCTAGAACCAAGTGGAAACTTAAATAGAATAGGATCAAAAGATGAATATATCTCCTCTGAAGACAAAGATGCCTCCAAATATTGCTCAAAATTCTCCACAATCATGTCAAAATGTGATGAATGATCATATGGAGAAAGAGAAAAAGGGTCTATACTATCCCCCAAAACATCTGAAGAAGAATCAACCCCATAAAAAAGAAGATGAATGCAATCAATAGTGTCTCCCGAATCTAAAATATGGGACTCTACAAACAAAGAGAGATGTCTAGTAGTAATATTTCCCAAGCAACTAGATCGGGAAGACCAATATGAACCTCATGTGTCACTGCAATGTTGAGCTCAAAACAAGTAGGAGAGAGAGGAGAATGAATATTAGGTTTGAGAATTGGATTGGATGTGAGAATACCCAAATTTAAGTAACCAAAATTCTCCTCAAAATCAAATGTCCTTCAAGGAGTGTGATCAACAAGGAAAACTTTAAGAAACCCCCCCCCTCAGTGCAGGTGTAAAATCCTAGTGAATCTGGTATACTTCCCGATGAAAAATATTAACTTTATTGTTGATTTTTTTTGTTTTACGAGAAAAAAATCCCAATTGGAGAATCTTTTATAATCCCTGGAAGTTCGTGGAAAATCTTGGCGAATTGCAAATTTTTTTAATCAAATAAAATATTTTTCATTGGCGATTAAAACCGTTTTTCAAACCAGATTTTTTTTCCATTGGTGATTAAAATATATTTTCAAACCAAAAAATATATTTTCATTGGCGAATTAAAAAGAATCTCAAAATAGTAAAAAAATCTAGTGACGAAATAAACAGATATGCCAATGAAAAAATCATAGGTTTCATTTGATGAATGTTCGATGGGCGACTGTAGTTGCATTCCGGAAGTAAATCTCTGAAGCACTAGACTTGCGATTTGAAACCTCTGGAATAACACTATAACCATTAGATGCAGACATGTGGCGAGATCAAGGCTCATTGCTCATCATTCATTATGTCTTTTCAATTCCTCAAATTGTACATTTCATTTAATTGAAATTCTCATTCTTTTTGAAGAAAGTGTGGTTGTCATACAACTAGTGAAGGCAGTGACAGTGATTAATGCCATATGTGATATGAACATCCAAAGCAATTTCTTGGAAAACTCATAGCTTTAATGAAACAAGATTTGTAATGATTTCATATCGTTTGAACTTTGAGTGATTTTGGCAGCTTGTCAGCTTGAGGTACAATTCAAGTTGCCATGTAGCCAGACGTCAACCAAATTAAACATTTTAATTATATAGGCTGGTAGCGACATTGGTGGCCCATAAATAGGGATAGTGATTCGGTGAATAGTAGATAGGGTTTTTATTTTCTAGGGTTAATAAGGATTCATGAAGAAGATGATGCAGTATTGAGGATACTGTAAATTCTCCTACCTACAGTTGTGTAGTTACAGAGTAATCAGTAATAGATGAATTTCCTTCAAGTTCAGAATGGGTGGAATTGGAAAGAAGTTGATTTGGTTAACCTGACTTCTCATACGGGTTTTGAACCAACATGAGGAGCTTTGATGGAGGTAAGTGCTATATCGATGCATGGAAGTTGCGTGCAAAAGATGGGAGCAGATTTGCTTCTCCTCTTGTATTCTAACAACTCCCATTTCCCCAGCATGGCTCTGGTTCTCAAAGGGGATAAGTACATTTTGTATCTTCACAGCTCCCATTTCCCTAGGACTGATTAGAACCCCCTTTCCCCAGCATGGTTGGAAAAACCACCAACAGAAGCTTGGAATCCTAAATTTATTTTCAGAGCCACTTTTGTAATGTAACGTTGTCACTAGCAAAAGCTTGCAATCATGCATTTATTTTTAGAGTTACATTTGTGGTAAGTTTTAGCAGCAGAAGCTTGGAAATTGGAATCAATTTGTAATCTATTGTAACAAGCAACAACTTGGAATAAATTATTAAATTTTGTCTATGTAAGTACTAAAGTGACACACTAACATGTTTTATTTATACAAAATAGGAGCTACAGTGCTACTCTTTTGTAAAAAGATATGTAATAATGTGACATTGAAATTCAGTTGCAATAAAATAAATGGTTGTGTTGTGTTATTCTTGATTCCTTGAATATTCGTTATTCATTTACGCTTAAGAGTAAAGAGTTTTTTTTTTAGTTTAGAACTTTAGTGTCTATTAATAATTTAATATATTCAAATCAGATTTTTTCATTTGAGAAATTAAGTAATATACTTTATGCAATATGCACTTGATAATTCATGGTTATATCAGGTCTTCGGGTGAATGCAATTATTCGTTCCACTGATGTTTATGTGTTACAGCGATGTGCTTACTTTTGTTGACTCTATCAGTATATCGGGGAGTGCACCTTATGAGTTATGAGTCTTTGCCTTCGGGCCATCGATGAGGCTGTGATGGGGGTTCCATAGATAAAGCATTGTTAGGTCGATGCCTATGGTATTGACTTTAAAACACATGTGTAATGTTAATATTTTTAAGTTAATATCATAAATTCTCAAGTTTCAACCGTTGGATGAACATTTGATGTATGGTTGTAGTTACATTCTGTAATGAAATGAACAGAGCGATGGGCTTCCCAACTTAAACCTCTGGAATCACCCTCTAACCATTAGATTTAGAAAGATCAATGGGTAAGATTAAGAATTTACAACTTTTAGACCTAAGACGTGTCATTCACTTTAATATTCCAATTTCGAGAAACAATCAAACAAAGCATTTAAAGCACTTTGTACTGCTAAGTGTCACTGTCAACTGTCAAGTGATTAATGTTTATTTTTAAAGTTAATATCATAAATTACTCAAGTTTCAACTATTGGATGAACATTTGATGTATGGTTGTAGTTGCATTCCGTAATGACATGCACAGAGCGATGGGTTTCCCAAATTAAACCTCTGGAATCACCCTATAACCGTTAGATTTAGAAAGATCAATGGTTAAGAATTTGCAAAACTTGTATACCTAAGACGTGTCATTCACTTTAATGTTCCAATTTCGAGAAATAAAGCATTTAAAGAACTTTGTACTGTTAAGTGTCAATTGTCAAGTGATTAATGTTTATTTTTAAACTTTAAAGTTAATATCATAAATTACTCAAGTTTCAACCGTTGGATGAACATTTGATGTATGGTTGTAGTTGCATTCCATAATGAAATGCAAAGAGCGATGGGCTTCCCAACTTAAACCTCTGAAATCACCCTATAACCGTTAGATTTAGAAAGATCAATGGTTAAGAATTTTCAACTTGTAGTCTTGTAGACCTAACTCCTAAGACGTGTCATTCACTTTAACATTCCAATTACGAGAAAAAAAGAATTTAAAACACTTTGCACTTTGAAATTGTACAGCGATTTTTAAAGTCTTCAATCTTCAAATTGCTCATTGCAGTGCACCACCCTATTTTGGATTCCACGATTCCACTTCCAACAATGCCATTCCAGTTTTCAAGAGTCAGGACTCAGAATCTGGGTAAGTGAAAGAATTCCTGTGGCTACGTTTCATCATTTGACATTTCTTAAAATCCTATTTTGTCAAATTTTGAAGTTTGGGTTTAGACTTTAGAGACTCAATAATTCATTAAAATTAAGGAGGACTAATAGGTATTACTTATTAGGGAATTCAAATTTCACAACTTCGCATTTGTATAAGCATGTCTACCACCAGTACCACTAGAGCAATGTCCGATAAAAAAATACATTATGCGGAACTACTTAAAACCCCAGGTTTCACCGATGGGTACCATGATATTTATGATCCTAAAATCTATGGTAGGCGTACCTCAAAACTTAGATTTTCATCTCAAAATAAGGCTGCAAAGCAAACACAAGTTGATAGTATCAATGCACCATGGGTAACTAGATTAGGGCGCATGATGTTACATGAAGTTTTCCCTTGCCCAAAATTTATCATGGTTTGTGCCAAAAATTATGATGATAAGAAAAGAGAAATTGTTAATAAAGATAAGCGAGAAAAATTGTTATCTATTAATGCGAAAGAACTTGGAAAAGTGTTGGGGTTTACAACCGAAGAATTTGGAAACCACCACATTGACCTAGAAAATCTTGCTAGTGATTATGAAGCAGTGGAAGAAAGGCTGAAAAATGATTTCTTAAATAAAATAGTTAAGGATAGAAACAAATCGAAAGGTGATCATAAGCCTCCTTATAATTTGGATATTTTTAAACCAAGGGTTCAGGATACTATATCCATGCTAGCATATTGCCTCGGTCTGGATAGCAATTTGCAAGTGGGTGCAAGCCTCCTTGAAATGGTATATAATATCCATTATGTTGATGAACATGTCAAATATATTTATACTCAGCACATTGTAGAATCCATGCATAAATAATTTTTAATGATTAAAGCAGGTTCCACGAAGACATTCAGGTTCACAACCTACTTGTGCTATCTTTTTCTATTCAAATTTAAGGGAATGTTTCAGACCAACAAGCTTCAGATTTAGCCCTATAGTAATGCAGAGGAAAATAAAATGGCTCTAGTATATGAATGGACCACTGAGATAAGGATGCATGATTCTTGAAGGAACTATAGTCATTTTGTAGACTAATTTTTGGCTCCATTGCATCAAGTAATTATAAATACTTCAATGCATAGATTGCCTATGTCATGTAGAAACTGCATGCAACTAGGAAAAGAAATACAATTGGTTGATTGGTACTTAATGGAAGAATATACTATGCTAAGATTTTATGGATCAGGAGTGCAGCCATACAAACTTCCAATACATGTGACAAAAAGGTTTTTTGCATTGGAATATGTAAGGCAGGTGCAGAGTGCTAATGAACTACACTTTCTTAGTCAGTAAAAGAAGACATTATTTCTTTCTTTACCTTTTTCATGTGGAGGGTTCACATTCGAGAGAAAAGCATTTAGTGTGGCACATAATCTTTTGAATTTTTTTGAATTTGATGCTATCTGTCACTGGCAGTATGATCCATGTGACATCATTAAATCAATTATTGTGGCCAATAGGAATGTTGCAAATAGAATTCAACATCAAAGTAAACCCTTGCTTGAAAACTTGAGAAAAAAGGATTCTTGCGATGAGGTCAAAATAGCAATGGAGAAAAGTGTTGCTGAGAATGGTATTTCTTTTGAACAATTGTTAGTAGAAATTATGGCATTGCACCGAAAGACAATCAGGACATACAACAATTTTTATGAAAAAAGTGATAAACCATCTAGTAGAGTAAAAATTTCAGGTTCTCTAGAGAAGGAATTTATAGATAAAAATTGGTCATGATCAAAAATTATTGCCTTTTGGTCTATGAGGAAGGACCTAGGTGATCCAAGACTTCGTACAAAGTATGGAGCTAATGAAGAAGATAAAGAGTTTAGAAAATTGTGGAATATAGAGCATCCTAATCAATGTGGAAGCAAAGGAAGTGATGAATCTAATGATGATATTGATGATATTGATAGGGAAGAAGGAGAACAAATCCATGCTAATTACAAACCTGGTTTAAGTGAAGTCAATAAAGAAGCATATGCTTTAACATATACTTCAGGAGTAGCCATACTTGAAAAAATTGGTTATAAAGGTGGTCCTTTGGGGTCCAAAGGACAAGGCCCTTGGACAATAACAGGTGTTGAACATAGAAAAACAGGTAATAAATCTGGCCTTGGGCATGGAGGTGAAAAAGTAGACCAAGGGCATACAAGTCAAACTCTATTTGTTAGAGCTTCTAATCCTCATCCTGATGGTCAGATACAATCACGACTAGGAGTAGGACATGCCCTTGGTGGAAAGCTTAGTGCAACTAGGAGTGCCATTGGTGGCGATGGTATGGGTAGTAGTACTAGTAGTGGTCAACATGTGCTACAACAATAAATTACACACAATACTAAGAGGAAAACAATAAAAGATGCCACAGAAACACCAGGTAATCAAGGCAATCAAAAGAGGCAAAGGATTTTGACAAGTCTGAGTCACACTATCAGTGGATCCACTAGTACCACAAAGGATTTATTTCCAGACACTCCCCTAATTGCAGTTAGTATGGGTGCGACATCATTAGCAACTGCAAGTACTCCTATTCCTTCGCCATTCAAGCATTCCATTGTTCCTATCTCCCTAGGTTATGATTTCATTGAAGAGTTTAAAAAGAAATCAGACTTCAATAAAAAAGAAAAGAAGCAACTGATGGAGAGTGCATTTATTGTCACTTCAGAGCCTGCAACAACCATGGTATTACCGACATTTGACACAAATAAAGAAAACATGGAGTACACAATTGTTGTTCCCACAGTTCAAAACAAACCAACAAATCAGATGGATCGATCTGAATACCAGGTAACCAATTTTCAATTGGATTTTTCTAGCTTGAAAAATACTGACAAAATTAATGTATCAAAGAAGAACAATGAATTGGTGTACACATCATTGCTAAAGCAAGATAGATAGAAGAAGAGGTTGCAGACCCAAATAGGAAAGTTACAGGAAGACCTAGCAAGTGAGAAAGCAAAGAGGAAAGCAACAGATAACAAGAGCAATGAATTAGAAAAAAGAATAATAAAATTTTCCTCTACATCAACAAGCAAAGAGGATAAATCAAATGAGAGAGAAGTGAATGACCTAAAGTGAAGGCTAGATGAGAGCAACAAGAAATATGATGAGGAAAAATCTACTTCAGAAAAATTAAGACTAAGCATTGCGAATGGAAATGCACAGTGGGAACAAAAATTGGAGAAACAAAGAAAAACAAATGAAAGATTGGAGACAAAACTGACGGAAGCAAAAGAAAAAATTAAGTCTTCTCAAAATAAGTTATTTGCATTTTGTAGAGATACAGTGAGGCATATGAAACAAAATATCTGGGATGAAATAATGCAGAGGTTTGATCATTTGTGTGACATGTTTGAATTGATTGATTCTATCAGACAACATTATAAGAAGCTCAACAAATATTTAGTGGACAACAAAAAGGTGTTGGAATTAGAGAAATCTGCAAATCAAGTTCTACAAACAGTCTACAAAGCCAGTGACAATGATCTGAAATCAAAAGGGATTACTAATCAGATTGAAACCTCAATGAAGTTGTCATCTATCATTGAAAAGTGTTCGAGAATGTGTGGAACAAAGGAATATTTGCATTTGGTTGCAGACAAGATGAAGGTGGTGGATGAAAAGGTAAGGAACTTCACAGAGCTTGGTTTTCCAGAGGCTTTTGACACAAATGAGCGATTCATTGGAAAGGATGGTTTTAGAAAGAAGATGGAAGGTGCAAGGAAGATTGATTTGGACCAGTTTCCTCATAACCCAGATGTGAACTATTTGGATTCCATCGTAACATTGATAACCTTGAATGCAAAATTGACTGCAAAATTCAAGACAGGTTCCATTTCCAATTACAATCATGAAGTGTTAACAAAAATTCAATTCAAACAACATCAATTAGAGGAAATGGAAATTCCACCACCTGAAGAGTGGAAATTGCTAGAAAATTTGATACAGTGACTTGATTTATTATTTTCAATCTTTGATAATATGAGTTTTGAAGTTCCAACTCAGCTCTATGCAGAATTTTCTTTGGGCATTGGAAAGATTTTTCATTGCCAATGCCAATATGTACTCCTTCATGTGAAATTCAATTAAAAAGCTCAAATTCAGACTTCAGTAATGTGATGATGTTCAATTATTTGGATTCTATATTATTTATTTTATCATTTGAACTAGTGATGAACTGTTAGCTCATTGTATTTACTTCTTGGTAGAGCTTCCAAGTTATGGATGTTGAACTGTTAGATTTTGTTATGTTTTGACTAAAAATCTTGATCAGTATCTACCAACTTACACCTCATCCACATCCCACATACTACAAAAATACACTACATTTGATTTTATGATTAGCACAAATTGTAGAGATTTGTGTGACAAGATCCATTTTGTGGCCCACATTACTACTTGATCAATGATCATGTCCATAAATAAATCTAAAACCCCATGATCACAATCCCTATTCCTGAAGAATTCAAATTCAATGTACTGACAAATTAAATGTACTTCCACACACTCAATTTGAATAACATAAACAGCCACTTTGGAGATAGCCAAATAAGTTAATAACTTATAAGCATATGAATCCACAATTGTTGAACACTCGAAAGCAAATCAATAAATATGTGTAACCTTCTCCATTGTATTGATCTTCAAATTTCAAATGATATGCATTATAAAAATAGTTTATGATATGAGATGGATGGGCGAATTGGTGCAATCTATTATCTATCTTCTTACTATTTTCTACTCTAAAGTCTAATTAAAAATGATGTGATGATCCATTGATCTCCTATTGGGGTCTTGATCTCTCTTATATATGAGAGGAAACAAGCTGCAAACCCCTTGCAAAAATTCATGACGTTTGACAACTAAACATAACTCAAATTATAAATAAAACAATGTCGCAGGTGAATGCATTGATCCGTTAATCTCCAAGCAGAAGCCTGTAACCACTGACCACCTAAGATCTGTTCAAGAATTCTACTCCATGATAGGGCGCTCATCATGTTGTCGGTTGGCATTCTTTCTCTAAATCTGATGGTTGTCTCGTTAGATCTGATTCTGACACATCTACAGTTTGGCTAATAAATAGATTGACTGCAGAGAGGTGATGGATGTACTCATGTTCAGCATAGGTGTCCATGTTAGAGATCACCTCTTTCATATCATATTCCATAGACATTATTTTTTTTAGTTTCTTATGAGTGTTTTGTAAAACTATAACCTCGCCATTTATTTCTTGCAACGCAGTAGTTAGAAGCCCAGCAAGCTCTTCCTTCCAATCATCATATTCTTGTGGATTTCCAATGCCAAATGAAGTGTTGGGAGTGGGACTGAATCAAAGCAGTCAAAATCTTCCCTAAGCCTGTTATGATATCCTTTATGTGATTCTACCAACTTGTTATATGTCAGCAATATTTGTCCTTTCGTGGCATTCTTATCTATGAGCTCCTTTTTTTTCTCCATCATTCTAGGTTGCAATCGTTCATTCTCCACTAATGCAATGTGTGTCTGTTTGAATACGTCCCAATATTCAATAGCACATTTCATCATTTTATTTAACCTTTCTTTTATCATTTCAGATACAGTGTTATATTTGATAGTTTTCACTTCTTTCTCCAATTCTTTGCATTTCCCCTGGGATTTCAGATGGCAATTCTTCCAGTAGGTTGCATCAGCCAATGCATCAAGCACTCTCTTATCTTTTTCAAGCCATGGGTAGTACAACTCTGATGTGGACAAGGAAGATGTTTTTTCTCTCTGATTTTCTAGCTCCTTCTTCAGTTTGTCATTTTCCTTAATCAGTTTTTCGATATGTGCTCTGGTAAATTTTTCCACATTTATGTTCAATTTTGTTGTCTCCATAGGGTTGGTATCCACTACTCATTGAACCAAGAGATGACCAAACACTTGGTTTGGACTACTAATGATAGAAGGTCTTTTATCATGGGGATACACTAACCAAATAAGCAAGGTGGCTTCATCTGGGTTGTACCCAGATCCTTAATACATTTTGTCACTTGCTTCTTTTGTTAATTTCATTGTTGTATCCCCTCTTTTTCTAAAGATATCAAATACAATTGAAGAGAAAATATCCCACCTTGGCAGGAGCAACACTCTAGCTTCTTGAAGAAATTCCCTACCTCTTTCAGGAGTGATGGACTCTATTTCCTTTTTTACCTCCCTTTTCAATTCCTCCAAAGCAGTTGCCTCATGTTCAGGAATGATATCATGTATCTGTTGTCTCATTTTTCTACCTTTATATTCATAAACAAATGATTTAAATTCAGAAGATTTAACAAAATCACAATCAGAAATAAATTGTTGTCCAGCCCTAGCCCTCACATCATCAGATAGTTCATTTGATGCCTCAAATCTTACAATATTTTTCTCTTGAGGGGGCTCGTACTATGCAATCACAGGAGCACTGATTTTTTTGACCTGCTCACCCTCTTCATCACCCTTCTCTTCTTCACTTAAATCAGTATCTACATAAAAAAATACCTCAGCAGTAGGTTGTGAAGGTATGTAATCCAAGGGCTCTATGTCTTCAGCTTGTACTCCTGAATAGGTTGCATGAGGTGCATCAAAAACAACTAGGGGAACATCCTTTACCAGTTCATTGACATGAGTGATGAGTTGCTCAATTCTTGTTAAAGGATCATATATCTCACCAAATGCCTTTGAATAAGATGGGACATTTTTCCTCTTCCATTCCTTTACAAGCATAATCTTTTTATAGGCGGCCATTCTTTCCTTGTTGGAATCATCATCATGGTTTATTATGACATATTTTATTGAGAAAAAATGCTCATACCCTGATAGCCCCTACAATAATCTCACTTTGTGAATAAACCCTTTTGCATCAAATTGTTTCCTTACATCACCTAGAGGTAGGTTGTATTGTGCTAATTTACCATCAATTTATCCATATCCTTCATTGGCAACCACTGTAAAGTCTCCAAAAAATAAGGTGTTGGGCATAATTGATTGTTTGCTATGTCCTTTGAGGTGTTTGGAATCAGATTTTTCCAATTGCCTCACAATTTCTAAAAAGGATATTCGGTCAGGAACTACTCGTGGCATCAAGTGTGGAGCCCCTTCAAACCCATAAACCCTTATCACTATACAATCAGGGAAAGCATACCAATCTCCCCAGTTATGATTCACTTTATTTCTCCGGTCATTTTCCTTTGGTCTTAGAAATATTTGTACCTCTGGGGATAGGTTATAATTGCACGGATACCCCAACAACTTCATCAATGGTTTTACAAAAAAATATTCAAAATAAAGGTAATGAGACCTACCAAATTGGTTGTCCCACAACGAAGTCCATATTTGTATAGTTTTAAAATCTCCATTTTCATCTATATATTTTATCCTTAATTCTTCACTCCAAACCCCTCTCACTTGTCCCTCGTACAATAGAAAATGCATAAACAAAGAATAGTGTTCAAAATTAATATTATCACTATTATTTTTAATCTTTTCAAGCCCTCGATGTAGGGTGTTGGCCAAGTAGCTAGCATAATCAAATGGCCTGGAATCCTTGCTATGTATGTCTGCAGCTAAGACCATTGGAGCAATCGACATGAGAGTCGGAACCTCTACTCCCAAAACCTGACCAGCTAAATAATAGGTGTATTGGAAATACTCTTTGAACAAATCTTCATGGAAAGGAGGGTTTTCATTGCTAGAGAACCTCTTGAGTTGGCCTCCTTCATCCTTGGGCCTATGCAAAGGTAATTTCCATCTCTTATTGTTGGTATCCATGTGGTGATACTCTGTCAAGAGATATTTGATCGTGAATGATAAATTCAGTGAACACTCTAACTAAAATACATTAGAAATGAGATCCCTAGAAATAACAAGCATGTCACCCCCGCCATGTGACTGAATAGTTATTTTCTTGGGGTCATATTTGGTAGCAAGAGATTTAACTAGCTCTGCATTCACAAACACATTGGGCACCACAATTCTTCCCAGGTTCAACCTCCATGGATTGCAGACTGGTTGAAACCTAAATTATCTTTTGTAATGGTACATGAAGAGGTCGTACCCTCATTGCAGTGTCCAAATATCCCCTAAGCCATTTTGTTTGTCCCATAATCGATCCATGGAAGGAATCATTTGATCACTCCTCTTAGGTCCCAGCCCTAACCCAGGACATTGATCTATCAGGTCTTCATTTAGGAGTCTCTTAGGCTTTTCGGTTTTCTATTTTTTAGCTTTGGGTTTTTCTGTACTCTCTTCCATTATTTAAATCTTAAGCTTTTGAGTAAAAGAGCTTCTCAGTTGGGTCTGAAAGTGAAGTACTTACGTGAGTCTCGCTGAGTCACCTCCACAGTCCACCGGTCTTTGTTGCATCAGAACTCCAAGTTTTTGCCTTTCTACTTCTTCCCTAAGCGAAATCTTCCAGGATTTTGTAACTATACGATCAACTTGTGATATAATTCACTTCAATTCTGGTTCATAAATGCACCACAACACAGTTGCACGATGTCTCGGGATGTCACATCAGTCTTTCACTGATAGCCACCCTCTCCATCGATGGACACCTATCCTTTGTTCTATCGGCGGGACGCCAGTTAATGTTTCCTCGATGCACCATAGTTCCCCCGATATGCTTTATGCATTCGATAATTCATGCCCATGGGCCATGGTTATAATTCATGGTTACTTTTGTTGACAACTTGAATCTATCGTTATATCAGGAGAGCACCTTAGGAGTTAGGAGTCAGCCCGATACTGATAGAGTATTGTTACACCGATACTAGGTTGTGAGCTATTTTTATCGGGCCATCGGTGGGATTGTGATGGGGGTTCTGCCGATGAAGCATTGTTAGGCCGATGGTATTGAATTTTGTTAGGAATAAGGGAAGGACTATGTGACTACATCACTACAGAATTTCAAATTTGTTTAATATTTAAGGATGCAATGTGAATGTAGGCTATAATATGGATCTTTTCACACAAATTTCTACAATTTGCATTGTTCATAAAATCAAAGTGTGGTATATTTTTGTGATTATTGATAAAATAAGATAATTCATGCCCATGGTCATAAATTATAATTCATGGCTACTTTTGTTGATGACTCTATCGGTATATCGAGAGAGCACCTTAGGAGTCATCCCAATAGAGTATTGTTACACCGATACTAGGTTGTGAGATATTTTTATCGTGCCATCGATGGGATTGTGATGGGGGTTCCGCTAATGAAGCATTGTTAGGCTGATGGTATTGAATTTTGTTAGGAATGGGGGAAGGACTACGTCACTATGGAATTTCAAATTTGTTTAATATTTATGGATGCAATGTGAATGTAGGATATAATATGGATCTTTTCACACAAATTTATACAATTTTCATTGTTCATAAAATCAAAGTGTGGTATATTTTTGTGATTATTGATAAAATAAGATAATTCATGCCCATGGTCATAAATTATAATTCATGGTTACTTTTTTTTATGACTCTATCGATATATTGAGAGAGCACCTTAAGAGTCAGCCCGATAGAGTATTGTTACACCGATACTAGGTTGTGAGCTATTTTTATTAGGCCATCGGCGGGATTGTGATGGGGGTTTCATCGATGAAGCATTCTTAGGCCGATGGTATTGAATTTTGTTAGGAATGGGGGAAGCACTACGTCACTACAAAATTTCAAATTTGTTTAATATTTATGGATGCAATGTGAATGTAGGCTATAATATGGATCTTGTCACACAAATTTCTACAATTTGCATTGTTCATAAAATCAAAGTGTGGTATATTTTTGTGATTATTGATAAAATAAGATAATTCATTCCCATGGTCATAAATTATAATTCATGGTTACTTTTGTTGATGACTCTATCGGTATATCGAGAGAGAACCTTAGGAGTCAGCCCGATAGAGTATTGTTACACCAATACTAGGTTGTGAGCTATTTTCATCGGGCCATTGGCGGGACTGTGATGGGGGTTTCGTCGATGAAGCATTGTTAGGCTGATGGTATTGAATTTTATATAATTTATTAAATATCATCAACTATAGTTTGACTTTGGCATATGTATTATGATTCATGAAGTGCAATATAATATAAATTATCATGGAGACTTGGAGTACAATATAAAATAAAATATCCTAAACTTGAAGTGCAATGATTCAGAATTTATTTGAAGTAATGATCAAGTCATCAACATAGAGCACAAGTAGCAAATGAGAGTCACCCTATTGCAAAATGTAGAAATTTGGATCTGAATGACACCTCATGAATCCTGCGGAGAGAAGAAAGGAATCCATCTTGGCATACCAAGCCCTAGGGGCCTGTTTGAGGCCATAAAGAGACTTCCTCAATCTGCAAACCAAAGAAGAATCTTGGATGAATCCCTGTGGCTGCTCCATGTAAATCTCTTCATGAAGATCCCCATGAAGAAATGCACTCTTCACATCCATCTGATGTATAACCCAACCATGAGTTGCAGCAATAGCAAGTTTCAAGCGAATGGAGCTCATCTTAACAACAGGTGCAAAGGTCTATGTATAATCAACACCTGGAATCTGTGAGAAAATTTTTGCCACAAGTCGAGCCTTGTATTTATCCACACTTCCATCCGTTGCATACTTGGTCTGATAGATCCACTTGCATCGAACCATCTTTCTCCCCTTGGGGAGTGGAACTAAATCCCATGTGTTGTTCCTCATCAAGGAACTATTCTCTTCCTCCATTGTTGAATCCCACTCTGGAACTCCTAATGCTTCCTTGAAGGACTATGGATATGAAGCAGTAGCAATAAAAGCATGTGGAAAATCCTCATGTTGTGACTGAGTCCTTCGAGTATCTGAAGCATCCCCAACAAGAGAACCTGCTGACTCAAGAGTTTGTCGAGCCCAATGAGGTCTAGTAGGAGATGAAGGATGAGGCTCCTGAACTACAAGTGGACCCTACGAAGGTGTGATCTTGCGAGTCGGAGTTGAGGGAGAATCATCATCTGAGTCACTATCTTCACTTTCCACTATGGAGGAAGGAAGAGGAGGATTAGAGGCTAAGCTAGGAGAGCTTTCCTCAAAGTGACCACTCCTCTCAATGAGTAACTCATGTGTCTCTGGATCCAAAATTCTATATGCCTTAACCCCTTTAGGATATCCAACAAAGATGCAAGGCCTACTCTGAGGTTCCAATGCCTTGTGTTTCTCTAGAGGTATTCGTCCCCAAGCTGGACAACCAAAAACTTTGAAGTGTCTCACAACTGGTTTTCTACCACACCAAGCCTCAAAAGGAGTCATACCCTTCAAAGCTTTATGGGGAAATTGATTTTGGATGTGTGTGGCACAACTGATAGCTTCTACCCAAAATTGAGGACCAAGAGAACGAGCATGAATCATATAGCTAGCCATCTCCTTAAGGTTTCTATTCTTTCTTTCTGCAACACCATTGTGTTATGGAGTGTATGCAACTGAATGTTGAAGATCAATCCCCTCAAGAGTACAAAATTCCTCAAGTCTATTGTTCACATATTCCCTTCCATTGTCTATGCAGAGAATCCTGACTTGCTTCCCTGATTGATTCTCAACATGAGCCTTAAAGGCTAGAAATTTGTCAAATAATTCACTCTTGTGAACAAGAAAATAGACCCAAGTAAAGCAGGAGTAGTCATCAATGAAGGTGAGGACATAGCGGGCCTTGCTGAATGATTGATCACCCTAGAAATGGGCCTGATACATCACTATGAACCAATTGAAGAACTTCCAAAGCTCTCCAAGACTTTCCTTTTTCAAACTTCTCTTCTGGGTGCTTACCCAAGGAACAACCTGAACAAACACCTTCTGAAAATCTGATTTGAGGGAGTCCTGTAACCATATCCTTGCAGCTAAGTTGTTGAAGATAGTGGTAATTGAGATGTCCAAACCGCTCATGCCATAACTTACTTTCTGAATTTGAATGAGTGAGCAATTTTAGAAGGAGACTTAGGAAGAAAGTGGGAAAATGAGTAAATCTATGTGTTGTGATTGGCTTGTCCCACTACAACCAAGGCATCATCCTTAAGTTATTTGACCACAACTAAATCTAGTAGAAACTCAACTTTCTTGCCATCTCCAAAGTGAGTGATTTGTTAGATTGAAAGAAGATCGGTGCTCAAGTTAGGAACATAAATAACATCTTCAAATGTTCCATCATCCATGACAACCGAACCTTTTCCTTCAACTTCCGCTTGAGTATCATCACCTATGAAGATGTGAGGTACCTTAGATGGCTCCAAAGAAGAAAACTGCTCCCTTGTAGAACCCATGTGATGAGTAGCACCCGAGCCAAGTATCCATTATTGTGAAGAACCTGTAGTAGCCATAAATTCTTGCCCTTTTCCTTTTGATTATGAGGAAGTGGAAGGAGATGAATCCTTCTTTTTATAGGTAGATGGAAAATTGATGTTGTTTTTCTTGATGATGTTTGTCAACTCATCAATTTTCTTAGTATGGCAATGATGCTCATCATGACCAAATCTCTTGCAATATGAACAACTTGGTCTCTCCTTCTTGCTTAAATTTCCCTTCTTAGGAGAAGGTGGAGAATTCCCTTATTGTGGAGAGGATGATTGTGCTTTATCTTGTTGTTTCTTTGGCTTAAATTGCTTTGCTTCTTGTTGGAACCCTTTCCTTGAGTCCCTTGATTCCTTTGATTTGCCACCAAAGCTTTGGACTTTGAAGACTTGAGAATCCCCATGCTTATCAACTTTGCTTTCTCTAACATCAACATCTTTGTGAATGCATCAAATGATGGAAGAGTGAAAGAACTACCCACTGTCAAGCGATGGGTTTGGAAGCTAGAAACATATGTTGCATATTTTGATGGAAGCTTTCCCAACAAATTGTAGACCAATTGTGCATCCTTTTTGTCAATTCCACAATCTGTAAGTTGTGCTCTTAACTCATTTGCTTTAGTGACATAGTCTTGGATTGTATCAAAATTCTTAGGATCTAACATTGTGAGATCATTGTCAAGTTGATAACCTCTAATCTCATCAACTTGGCCATACAATTGACCAAACCTTTCCCAAGCTTCTTTAATTGTTTTACACTTTTCAATTTGAAAGATTAGATATTTTTATACATATTTCCTCAATGTTCCAAGAGCCATAGTATTTTTAGTGAACCAATCCAAATGATAATTAGGATCAGTTTTAGGATCAGATGGTGCAACAATAGTTCCATCAATATAATGAGTTAATCATTTTTCCATTAACTTACTCCAAGCATCAATTTTCCAAGAAGCATAGTTATGTGGAGTTAACGAAAGAAACTTAGGAGAACCCATAGTAGCAAAGAGAACAAGAGATAGAGAGGCACAATCACACAAGACACCCCCCCAAATTCACTCAATCAAAGAACCCCCCCCCCCAAAAAAATGATGGCACTTTATAATTAGTGCGTTTACAATGGCCACTTGCAAGCCAAGAAAAGTGGGCTTCTGATTTCAATGCTTTACAATAGCCTTAATTAGGCAACAACAGATGCAAATGACTGATACAAAAGACCAAACTGATATCTTATCTTTACAAATGCCAAAATAGGCCAAAAATGACCAAGTGTTGAAAGTAAAATTTATGATCAAAATCACTAAAAACTGATAGTACCACTGTAAAATTCAGGAAAAATTATGCACTTTCAAAAAAAACAGCACCTGAAAAGGAGTTTGTATGAGCCTGAACGGAGCTCCAGAAGTTGCAAAAATGGTGACAACTTAGCGACACCTGTGAGAAACTTAATTTTCTGGAAACACCATGAATCAAAACCAGAAACCGATCACATCGTCATGTAGAGCACAAAAAATTAGCTAAAATAAAAAAAATTTGATTGAAAAAAATAGCCAAAATGAGCAAGATATGAAGCTTTGAAGTTGAAATGCAAATTCAAAACTGCCAATGGAGAAGGGGAAAAAAAATTTGAAAATGTTCACGCCCTTCTGACGTCATCAACCAATGATGTTAAATTTGACTGTCGCCACGTTGTTTGTCCTTGCCTAAAAATTGTGCCAGAATATGCTTTCGGTTGATGGAATTTGTCAAAGAATATTCTTACCGAGTATTCTTCTCGTCTACCAGATTTTTTTGTTGCCAATTTCTTTAACCGGCTGCCAGAAGTTCCCACCGGTTATGTGTGGTCAGCCGCGAAGGTAACGCGAACCAATGGCCTCCTACCATGTGGCGTCGTGTGCGACCGAGGTGCAGCCCGCGGGTACCGCAGTACTCTGCAAGGGTACAAAGTACCCTTGCAATTACTTACAGTCCGCAAATCGAACTTAAAAAATAAAACTTTTACAATACAAAAAATAAAATCATACCGTCGCCCTGCAATAATGTCGATCCGTACGGTCAAGGAGGGCAAAATATTTCCAAATGGCTCCGAGCAAAGTTGTCCGATTTTGACAAATTGACAGTCAATCTTAGGGTTTTTGGCCCTTCTAGATGCAATGGCAGTGTCCTTTTAGGCTGAAAATGCTCTGAAAATATGGCTACCTCCTAGATCTGGCAACCACCTCTGATCTTCAAACCCTTGTAGATTTGGCCTCCACTGTCCAACTGAGACGAAACAAAAGGAAAATATAACTTTCTCGAACACTCTGAATGCAATAGTGAGCTCAAATTTGCAGGTACCCAAGCCTCAATTCCACTTGCACTAGCAGGACAGGGCGAGCCTCATAAATACCCAATGGATATGACGTGGTTTAAGGATTTGACAAGAAAGTGTCCTCATCTGTGTCTGTCGTCCCATCAATGTTTGATGATGTCATCCATCAATATTTCATCCTGTATGGTATAGTACTGTTTTATGTTGATTGTTTCAATTCGTAAATCTTGATGTGCCTATTGTTTTATTTGGATGTGTATCATTATTGATAATTGGATAATTAATGTGTTTTTTTTTGGTATCAGGCATAGTCGTTGTTTATGTTCATTTAGGCCTTGTTTTGAGCTTCGTAGCTCATTTTTATAATATGGGTTTAATTATAGTAATAAATAAAATTAGTAATTTATTAAGGGAATCTTAATAATTAAAATATTAAATTAATGTATGGATTATAATCATATTGAAATTAAAATAAAACATAAATTTGCATTTATAAATGATGGTTATTTTTATTTAAATAAAGTGGATTGATAATCCACAAAGTTTATAGTTTAAATTTAAATTATTTGATAAATTTTAAATTATTTGATAGAAGGATGTAATAAAATATTACCCCTAAAGTAAAGTTTTTAAAAAACAATAAAAAATAAAATAAAGTAATAAACAACAATTATGGGTATACATATATATTTTAAAAGTTTACCCACCCAGATTTGATTAAGCATGATACCATGAAAATAAGGAAATAAACATCGAAATTATTTCCGCAGTCAAGATTAGTGGGGGTAGATTTCTTATTTTACCAAATTCCTCCAAGTGTCAAGCAGGGTAATTATAAGGTGTCGGGTGGTGAAAATAAAATTTAGTAATTAGCCACGTGTCTCGTTTATGTTTAAGCTTTCTTAATAAAAATTGGAGGAATGGAGACGGAGGCATGCACGGTAAAACAAGAAAATATGCTCTGGTAAAAAAGAAAGGGAAGAGGAAACGAAAAAAGAAAGGAGGAAGTGGTCTCGTCATAGACTCTCATTACAAATAGCAAGGGAAATAAAATATATTTACATAAAATAAACAAACTTTGGCACCTAAACTCTTGAAATGTTACAATTTGCATTCTAATCTTTTTATGCACATAAATGGGTTTTATTGAAAGCCCTTAGAATTCTTATATCCATGATTTTTCATATTGGGAAGAGATTCACACTTGCATTTCTTTAAATTTTATAGTATTGTTCTCCTGTTGCAATCCCCTCCAGCAAAGTGTATATATATATCTTTCTGGAGATGTTAAAAGAACACTGTTATATTTTGAGTTGGGCAAATCAACTTCTTTGGGCCAGATTGTTAGAACAAAAATCATAAGTCGTAATTTTTATTTTATTTTTCTTATTTTCAAATCCTTTTGTCATTGACAACAAGCACACATTTTATTGCTAAAATCATACCCTTCTTTGAACTCTTGCTTACTGCAAATTTTCACTTGCTTAATTAATTTAAAATTATTACTAAGGTTGCTAGAAAAGAGGATTGTTAAAATTAATAATAATCCTTGATTTCTGTTGGTAATCTATCACAATTGCTGCACTTGAAATTAAAATATTTAAGTAGGTTTTAAGTATGCGCTTCATTAATTCAAAGATTTGAGGCCATCCCTACAAAATCCATTTTGTGCATATCCTTTTTCTGAAGTTTATAATAATAATTACATATTGAGAATAATATAGGAACCGAAGTGAATGAAGTAGAATAAATTTAAAGAAAATATTAGATTTATTGAATTGTAAATGATATATATATATATATATATTTTGTAAGCATAGAATTCCTAAAACAAAAATATATATATATCATCTTTGTGAAGTCACAACTTGATCTCTGAAAATTAGAAGATTAGTTAGTAATTATATGATAAATTATAAGAATAATTACAATAAATAATGTTTTTATGATTTTATTTATCTATTTATTTCTAAATAGTGAATTATTGTAAGTTACTATTGTGTTAAATTTGTGGTGAGAATTTTTACGGCAATAAACATTGATTGAGGATGGTTTGTTTGATTTAAATAAATTCAATCAAGGTAATTTATATGATTTTAGTTAAAAGCTATGAAAGTTAGTTATTATTTAAGAATTGTTGATTATTTTAATTAAAAAAAAATTGTTTAATTCTTTTGTGGTAGGAAATTAAGTTACTATTGTATTAATTTGTTTTACAGCTATATTTTCTTTATTGTTAAAAATAATTTCTCATAAGTAAAAACTCAAAGATGCAATGAAAGTTTTAATTACTGTGTATAGATTTTTCTCTTAAGTAGGATTAATTTCAAGTATATCTAAAGTTGAAGTTTATGAACCAATTCTTTTAATACTAGATTTGTGATTTTCAATAAATCGTTAATTAGATTTTAATTAAATTTAGTTAGTTTATAAAGATATAAGTACATTTTAATTAAATCTATTATTTTGAAGTGATAAATGTATAGGATGTACTTTTTTGTATTGCTTTTTTGAAATGTTAAATAAATTAAATTATCATTTATTAAAAAACAAGTACATTAAAACTAAATTTATTTTAGTTACATTTTAAATTTTGTCTATATTAAGATAAATCCAAATCAGATTTAGTTTTTTGATATATTTAAATTAGAAATTGTTCTCAAGTACATTTAAAATTAGGAATAATTGCAAGTTAAATTTATTTAAAAATTCATTGGATTTATGATTTGCAAACAAGTTGTTATGTGAGATCTTCATTGAATTTATTTATAATAATCAAGGCATACATTACGTTTTTAATTAAACTTATTATTTGGGAATAAATAAACATGTTACATTTGAACTGAATTTACTATAGGTTATATTTTAAATCTGATCTATTTAAAAATATTGTGATGGAAATGCTCTAATTATAGTGGATTATTTAATTATTCATTACATTATCTTTAATAAGATTGGAATTATGATCACGTTAAATGAATGGGTATCTATAGTTGTCTTGATCATGTTTAGATAATTATTTTGTTTATATCCCGAGTGCTCATTGGAATTGTTTTATTATGTATATTAGTGGATTCCATGTTGTCCATATTTTCCACTTGCCTTATTTCGCTTTGAGGTAATTTGTATGAAAAGACATGTTCTAGATATGTTGGGAACCCATAAATGTTAAGTCACTTTCTTTTGATAGTCATGGGTGGTAAGTTGTTAGGCTTCCAAAGGCAATGGGGAACCCGATTGTGTTGAATTTTCCCATGATTAAACCTTTGTGTTCCATTGAACGTATTTCTAATTTATGTTCTCATGGGTGTACTTTTTTTTATGATTTGTTTTGCCTTAGTTTGACTATGAGCGAGATGGTTCATGCCTTGCACACGTGCTCATGTTGTGACTTCTATGTTTGGTACACCCCTTGTTGTTGTGAGTTTTGTTTAGGAACTATTGGGGAGGGTGGCTCTTCATGGGGGTCGGCGCACAAAAGGGGCTATCAGGATAACCCATGAAAGAGTTGGTTAAACAAGTGAAAACCTAATAAAATAAACTAGTGGATTTGGGTAGTAACACATTAATTAAGATAGTAAGATACCTCATCCACATCGTTAGTGCTTTCACAAACTAAGGGTGGGCTGAGAAGGTCGTGGTTGGCAAGATCGCTACCTCGTCCTCATGAGAGGCTAGTGGTTCCACACGTGTCACCCTATGGGGTAGGCGCCTAATGAGAGGCAATCAGGATAACCATAGATGGGGTTCGGCGCCTGTTGTGAGGTAGTCAAGATAACCCATGATATGACCGTGCGATGACACTCTCCCATAGTATTCCTTGTTTTCCTTCGTATGCCTCTAGAAGCAGTCACCTTGTATGTGGCCGTTGAGATTGTGGTATGTTATGTTTTTTGTTGACCTTTTGATTTGGTCTTGTGATCGTTCTTCTTGTATGTCTTGGACGTGCATCCTTTCTTGTCATCTCCTAGCACAGGGGGTGGACCTTTGGGTCCACGCGGTCAGGTGGAACGTGCTATGCACCCCATTGGGTTCCCAAGTTGTGTTCGTGATGCAGAAGCAGATGCAGTCTCCAGAGCTTCACTTGGTTGAAGACTACCCCAAATCTTGTACCTTATTCTCCATTATGTATCATTCTTGTACTCCTTTTACTCTTCCTGTTGATATAAGGGAAGCATCATGTAAGGTTCAGTTGAATCCATGATATGTTGTATCTGTGGAAATATGCTCCACAATTGTATTATTAAACTATGAATTGAATTATAATAATATGGTGTATCCTTACTTCCTAATGTTCATGGTTGGCTACATGTACCATTATTTTTATCGTGTGATTGTGTGTGTCTGTTGTTATCTTCTTGGCATTATCTTTAACTATGTTTTTTGTATGGGATTTACATTTAGTAATGTCACCGCATGTACCCCAAAGGATGTAGATGTTTTTGTAAATGCACAATGGATTTTCATGTAATGTATATACATATTCATCTTATGAATATTTCTCTTTCAAAAAAAAAAAAAAATTGTGCGGTGTTTATTGTCCTTTGGGGTTCACACGGCGGGGCGTTACATTATTGGTATCAGAGCAAAGGTTTACAACTCTGGGTACTCTAGGTTAATTATTCCCACTAGGTTAACCTTTGCGCTTAACTCTTGAACTCACATGTTCCTCTCTGATGTCGCATAGGAACATGCCTCCAGGTAGAGGTCGTGGTCGTGGAAGAGGCCGAGGTGGTGGCCATGAAGCTGACCACCAAAATTCATCTTCTTTGAGCTCCCATGAGTTAGAAAGTGAGGAACGTTAGAGTTCCCAAAACAATCCGGGAGGCGGAAGGCAGAACCTAGAGCAGTCAAGTCAGGAAGAAGGGCAATTGCGACACCTCCTTGAGGAGATTCTTGGTCATTTAGGCCCTGGGCCGGAGGAGCAGCAGGTAGAGAGAGAAAGAGAGAGGTCTCCAAGGCGAAAGGATTTGTCAATAGAGCAGGATGCAGTAGTGGCAAGTCACATGAGGGACCTATTTGTTGATGGTGTTTTCTGCACAGCAACAACTTAGACAGAATATGATATCCTATCTCTCTTGAAAGGTAAACCTCTATGGGAAAAGAGATAACCCCAACGTCTCTAATGTCAGGTCTTGACAATGCAGTAAAACAACTCAGTATAAATGTGAAAATGTTGGTAATCACAATGGGACCTTACTACGAGCAACACTGGACTTCGAATCTTATCAAATATGGACACTAAAATGGTACTTTCAAACTTGATTGGAACCCAGATAATAAAGAAATAGCAAAAGATAAAGGTTTCAGAGATAATCTTAAAACTACTTCTAACCATAAGATTGAAAATGCAAAAGGATAAAATGCTTAAAATGGACCGATCTCTCATAAACTATTTTCTTCTTGACCCAGATGAATCTGCAATTCCACAGAAATTGTGCAATCTTCTAAGGAATTGAAATATTTTCAAATCATAAACATTCATTCAGTCAACCTTACAGCAATTGAGATGAATAAACTTTCACAATTGAACTAAGCACAAATATAAGTCCAGGCTAACTTTGCAAAGCAACTAACAATCAGCTAACTGCAAAAAGTATGGACTAGAGATCGCTGCAAACATTCCAAACATGAAACCCTAAGCACTATCAAATCATTTAACTATAAACATTAAGCAATTTGAAAGATAGAATAACAAGAACCATGCCAGATGAGATTCCAAAAGATAGATACCAAACACAATATCCCTCTTATATTAAATCATCCAAAAACGGCAGTAATTCCAGTTTTCTATTACAATATTTGCTTGGAAATAAACCCTAACTCGATCTACTATTACTTGATCCAACTATCCTTCTATTTCTATCCTAAATCTCTCTATCTATATCTCTATATTCGAATGAGGCAACATGCCTGTTTTTATAGAGAATCCACAAGATAGGTTGGCCCAAATTATAATTTAGAATAAAACATGACCTACAAGAGGTTGGCCAAAAGACATTCGAACATATGAAATGTGCCATTGGCACCAATTTCATCCAAAACTGTCAATGCATCAAAAGGGTCGGCCCAATACATGCAAATTAATGGGAAGCACAAATATCAATGTGACTCTATATAATCACTCCCCATCCTTTTCTTTAGTTTTATCTTCTTCAGCATGTACAGCCAGCAAGACCCTATCCAGCTCAGCAATAGGTGGCACAGGCAAAACCCTAATCTTTCTCTCAAGAATCTTGATGTCTTCCCTTGCTTGCCTAACTGTGACATCCCACTCAGTTTTGTTGGTCAAATATCTGTCAATGACTGCAATGTATGTTGTTGCATCATCCAACTGATGTTCAGTAACTAACCCTTCACTGACTGGAGAATACACATCTCTCCACCACTCTCTAAGCTGCTCCAAACTGAGATGCTTCAGAGCAAACTTCTTCCTTCCAGTCATGACCTCGAAGAATGAAATGCACCTCTCATGAACACCAATCAGAGTATCCTCAATCTGCTTCGCCTATTTGTGGATCTTTTTTAAGGCCTTCGACCTCATTTGCAAGATTTCATACCATTCCCAAGGTTCGAAAACTCTTGGAAAAGGAAGAATCTTGCACTGCACTAACTTGTCCTCGGTGAACCCCATGACTGTTGTAGTCTTTTGCAGCAAGAGGTTGGTATCCACATTATCCTGTGCTAATGCAGCCATTAACCAATCAACCAACCTTAGTGCATCCCCTCCAGTGGATAATATCCTCTTGATGGCCTCATCTCCCTTAGCGTGGACACCTTGCAACCAGGTAACCGTAGCATGTGAAGTACCTTTCATCTTTTCCAACTCAGAAATTGTCTCGTGGGGGAGGAATCCTGCAGCAGAAGAGGAGGAGCTAATACCTTGCAAAGGTTTCATCAAATCCTGCAAGTATTTCCTTAGTTTTTCATTCTCCTTCTCTAGCTCATGTCCGGTTTGCACTGCCTTCTTCAATCTCCCCACAATAACTGCACTGGAACCCTCATACTCTTCAATGTCCTGCTCAACAGTAGCCTGTCCTAAATCAATAGTCTGCACATTATAATCCTGAGCGGTCACATCATCCTTATCTTTTTTTGGAGCAGGGGTAGCAATATGGGCCACCCGATTACCTGACTTATCTCTCTCAATCCGAGATACAACCCTTGCCTTCTTCTTTGTTTTTTCCTTCTCCACATTAGCTATGAGGGCATCCCAATTAGGAGGAGCATCCTCCACTATTATCATTTTACTTGTCAATTCCCTCTCAAGCCAATCCGGAATGGAGGACGCAGCAGGCACTATGTCTGGTTCATCTTGTTCCTTCTCTACCTGATCAACAGTTGCATCATTTTCAACAGTTGGACTTTTAGGGACCTCCACAGTTGGATTCCCTTCCTGTTGTACCTACTCTTGCACGACTACATGTACTAGTGAAGGGGCCCTAGCTATTTCTTCCTCCTTTTGAGGAGACTTGTCCATTTGTTCCCTTGCAGGAGAGTCTACATATGCCACCAAGGGGGACTGCAATACCTTACCAATTTCTACCTTTGTCCTAAAGAGGTCTCCTTCTTGAAATACTTCTTCCTGCAAACCCTTAGGACTTTCATCTTTCTTTGGTTCTTCCTGTTGGTTACTAGCATCCTGGAAAATAGAAACACTCACCTATTCAACAACAGGAATACTGACTGAGACCTTCTCCATTGCTGCAACGTCCTTCGGGGAAGGAGTCCTTGATCTCCTCATGTAAACTTGGGTCTTTTCCCTTGAAATTTCCACCTCTACCACCGATGGTTCAATTTCCTTGTCAACTTTAGGAGCCTCTTCCCCTCTTTGTGACAATCTTATGGTTTTTCTTCTCTTTTCCATCAGTGGAGCACTTTCAACTTCTTCTTCCTCCTAGCCTTTCTCAATTTCCTTTTTAGAGGCATGTTTCCTCTTCTTGGCAACAAGCTTCCTCTGTTTGACCACCTCTACAACCTTTTCAGCTTGTGCCTCTCTTACCTGAATTCTAAAAGGAGAGTCCATTTTCTCCTTACCCTTTTGTTCAGGCTCAATTGAAGCCTCAGAAGTAGAATGAGACTCCAAGTCTCCCATTAGCTCATAGGTGCATGGAACACCTTCGCTCTCTAGCTCCAACATCTTGTGTTTCAACCACATTTTGGTGTATTTAATCACCGACGCCATAATTTGATCTAAGTCAGTCTTTTCCTCCTCCAACCAGTCAACTTCTCCCACTGGTTTTTCTTTCACTACCTCATATACATGACCCTGGATCACATTTCCATCCTCCTCAATCTGGTCCGGGATGGCCTTTACATTATATAGTCTTACCAAGTCCACTGGCAGTCTGGAGAACCTCTTCTTCCTTAACTCAAACTCGTCAGCAAGGTTAATCCAGTAATCCTCAATTTGAGGCTTATGGCTATAATCTTTGTTGGCCTTCTTCTGAGCCTCACCAGTAACATCAAACCTTGATCTCTTGGAATGAAAAGAAAGCCCAAGAGTACCCATCTCCTCCTCTGAAGCATGAGCAAACTGAATGGAGGCACAAACTTCACCCATTCCTATCTTCAAAGGGAAATCATTCCCAAAACCTGTCTTGTGCATTTCTCCCTTTACTACATTATCAAAGTCACAAATCTGCCTAGTGACTTCCAACAACACAACATGATCAATGGGATATCTAGGGAGTCTGTAAGGAGCCCTCTGAAAAACATCAACCCTGATATATGAGAAGGTTAGGAACTGAATAAACCAAGCTCCATACCTTCCTATCAGTTCTTTTGCCTTGTCTGAGATTCTTACATGCTTCGCACCTTGGAGCAATATGGTGATATACATTGTGAAGGCATCGTTTGATCTCCTGTAGCTTCCACCAGTTAGGTGCAACTATGGATACACTTCATAGATAGCATCCTGCCCAAAGATACCTCTAGTGCTCAATCCCTTATACAGATGAAGTCTTGCCAATGAGTACACTAGGTAGGAAATCATAGTAAAAGTCTTGGTTTGCAAGACACTACATAACTGCTCATCAATCACAGCACCGATGGCACCTGCCCAATGATAGTCAAATCCTTGCTCCATTCTAGCAATCACATGGAGCATCCAAGTCTCAAAGATCCCACACTCCTCAATCCTACCAACCTGCTGAGAAGGGTGATCACATTCTAGTACTCCCTTTTGAACTTAAGCCTGAACAGTTGCTTAGGCAACTTAGAGAAATGGGATTTAGGCTTCTCCAGCCAAGAGATAATCACCTGTTGCGACTTGACTATGTTTTCCTCATAATATTTCTTAGCCCCATCCTTTTCAAAGGCTACCACATGGGATCTGTTAGGCATGTCAAATGTTGCAGCAATGGACACCGGACTGAATCCTCCAAGAATCCTACCTTGAGCGCCAATAATCCTCTATGTACCCCTATCATAATTCCTGGCACACTCTAGCACCAGCTCACAACATTGCACCATAGAAGGAAAGCCTACCACATGAGCCAGTTCGGAGTCCACCATTCTCCTTGACAACAGAGGAAGGTTAGGTGCTGACATCTCAGCCTTGAATTCCTCGTAATCCCACATGCCTACGTTTGTGTCTGTAATTCCTAACCAAATTGAGGTCAGTTTACTCTCAGGAACTTTGCTCCTCATATCCAACTTAACCTTTTCTGCATCCGAGATGGCAAAAGCATCTACACTAGGATCCATTACCTTTCCCTTTCCTCGTCCTACAACATTCTGTCCTGATCCGACCTACAAAAACATAAATGTAACATACAATTAGATCCATAAGAAGCAATAAGTACAGAAATTTATTATCTCAAAGTTTGGGATTTTTCCCTCCTCGTGGATTTTGCACTGGGAAGGATTTTCGGGAAAATCCAGATCAGGCGGATTCCAGTGAACCAAACATACAAAACCCCAAAACATCATTTAAATCACCAACCTAATCAAGAAAAAGCATTAAGAATACTTAGCATAAGCTCCTTAAGTTAATCAAATATATCACCAAGAAACCCACAATCTATAACCATCAAATTCAACTTTTCCCCAAAACACCTAGAAGAATCAGTCGGAGATAGATTCTGGCGAAATTAACAACAGTTACAACTAACTCGGGGAAAATGAAGCGACATGGACTGTTCGGGAAAATCCGGATGGGACGGATTTTGGTGAAATCCAGATATAACAGTATCAAAGCTCAAAATTGGTAAAACGACACGACCATGGACTTCAGGAAAATCCGGATGGAACGGATTTTGGCGAAACCAAATGAAATCCAGCAGAAAGTGAAAAAAGAAGAGATAGAGAATTCAGGGAAATCCAGGGGAAGCGGAATTCTGCAAAGACCTTGAAAACCCGAACCTGTCTACATCCTCGGTGCTTTCATCAAATCAATTCAAATCACTTCGGATCTATGCCAGAACCCCGAAACCAACAAACCTAGGACCCTAAGAAATAAAACGTGTACTAAGGACACTCTTCATAGAAATTTGAAGAGGATTGGCCATGCCCTAGGTCAAAAACCCAAATGTTCGCCATGAAAGCACAAACGACTTGCTAATATATCTAAATGGAGAGTATGAAACCATAGCAAGCCCATGTTTAAATAAAAAGCAACACCAGACAAAGACGCACATGCCTGATAAATAGAAACGGACTGGTGCACCAAATGAAAACCCCAAAATGCACAATGATTATGTGCATCCAGAGAAACCAAGAAATCTAGGAAGGACTCCCCAAGCAACACAAAGAAAAGTGATTGAAATCAAGAGAGAAGAGGGTTTATTTACATACCATGGAAGCATAGAGGTTGTGATGAATGAAACCGATAAATGGTCGCTTGATGCAAACTGGATACAACCCACGCACTTCAAATGCAAACGTTCAGTCCAAATGGCCTCGAAAATCCAAATATCCAGCAAACACCAAGAATCTCAACACACAAGCCCAAATGATAGCAAGTGCACAAACTCAAATGATCAATTACTTCTCAAAGAATCAATATATCAAAGCCCAAAAACCTCCGCACAAACACCATTAATGTGTTCGACAAGACAGCCGCGGCCACAAAGAACTTCGAGAATTCGACGTCACCAAGGATTTTGGGGATTTGACACTACCAAGGATTTCGGGGATTCGACACTACCACGGATTTCGAGGAAATACAGGATGTGCAGACTTTCCCAAAAGTAGTGCAAATGTAGCAATTTCGGACATCAGGAGGGAACCGGGAGAATCCGGCCTAGGCGGATTTTTCCGAAACAGTGAAAAAACCCGAGATAAAGCCAAAACTTCATATTTTCAGTATAGCTCAAAAGAATGCCACTTCAATTGGAAAAATAGTCGTCAAAGCACAAACCCAAGCAAGAAAAACCTCCTCAAAAGAAGGGCCAAAACACCAAAGAGCAAAAAAGAGAGGGTCCCCACCTTCAGTAGGGCATGTGTGCAAAAAACTGCACAACATTGTTGAGAGCTCACCCTCCCACTTTTGATGGTGTTGGCGAAGGAATTGAGGCATAAACCTAGTTAATAGACTTGGATCGCTGCTTTGCGATGCATCCTTATGGCAGCAATACTCGGGCTAGGTGCACCATTATGCACTTTAGAGGCTTTGCATCTACGTGGTGGCGACTAGAAGAACAGAAACTACACCTAGACATTAGCATGGTGACTTGGGAATTATTTTTGGAGAGATTTAGAGCTTGTTTCCTCTCAGATCACTAGAGACAACGTCGAGCAAATGATTTTCATGAGTTAAGACAAATGGCAATGTCCGTTGAGCAGTACGAGCGCCGATTCTTTGAGCTGAAATAGTATGCAGGAATCGGTAATGATGAGACCATGCTAGTACAACACTTTGTCAGGGGCTTAAACGCCCGAATCAATGGTGGATTTCGGGTCTTCGAACCGAAGACAATGGAGGTAGCCGTTGAGAAGGCCTGTCTGGTAGAGGAAAATTTGGCCATGGCTTGGGGAGGTCAGACAGGTGTGTAGATTGGCAGTGCACCTGCGTTTGGATCTGGTTCATGAGGTGGGCAGCCTCAAGCTACAGGATCTTCTAGGGGTCATCATACACCTTTTAAGGGCATTCATAAGTAGCAACACTCGCAGACCAAGCATAAAAACTCTCAATCTTAGCAAAGTGGCAAAACTCAGTTTAGAAGAGATCGAAGTTGGCATCAAGCTCGACAGGGCCGTTTTGAGCAACCTACTCAGAGTTTTCAATTGGTCCCCAGTTGAAGCAATTTTCAACAATCTAATGCACCATCGGGTGGTGGAGGTTTTGGATGAGGTACAGGTTGCTTCTCCTGCAGACAACAAGGACATATTGCTAGACAATGTCCACAGAAGAAGACTTCAGGGTTCAGTCAAAGGCCAGCTGCTTCTGAGCCGATAGTGGCCGATGTAGGCAGATCTCATCGAGTCTTTGTGATGGTTGACAACCATCAAATTGACCATCAGGGCACCGTGGTTGAGACATCAGGTGTGTTACAAGGCACTAGTATTTCTATTCTTTTTGATTCTGGTGCATTAGATTCGTTTATTTCCCCTTCAATAGTAGAGTGTTGTAGACTGGTGGCAACAAGGCAAGGCATTAAGTGGCAAGTCGAATTGGCCTCTAGGGAAAAGGTAGCAGTTGAATTGTTTGTTCAAGGTTGTGGTTTGAAAATTGGGCCATTGGTGACTTCGGTGGACCTTCGAATCCTACCTCTTGGGTCCTATGATGTCGTTTTGGGTATGGATTGGTTGAATGCTCACCGAGAAATAATAGATTGTCGCCACAAGGCTGTGCGATGTGTAGATGATTCAGGAAATGAAGTGGAGATCATCGACATACAAAGACCCATCTCATTGCAGATGATTTATGCAATGCAACTAAAGAGGTGTTTTGGTCAGGGTTGTCAGTTGTTTGATGTGTTAGTCAATGACTTGGATTTGGGAGAAATTCAAGAGGTGTCATTGGATGACTATCCTCTCCTTAAGGAATTTATAGATGTTTTTTCGAGTGAAATTTTGGGAATGCCACCTAAGCATGACATTGATTTCAGAATTGATCTGGTACCTGGGGCTGAGCCTATATCTCGGGCTCCATATCGGATGACAACTCAGGAGCTTCAGGAGCTTCGTTTGCAGTTAGAAGAGTTGTTAGCAAAAGGTTTCATTTGTCCTAGTGTTTCCCCATGGGGAGCACCAATTATATTCGTAAAGAAGAAGGATGGTTCCCTCCGTTTGTGCATCGACTACAGGCAGCTAAACAAGGTGACGGTGAAGAACCGGTACCCTTTGCCGAGAATTGATGATCTATTCAATTGGATAAAAGGGACTCAGATATTCTCAAAGATAGACCTTAAGTTAGGATACCATCAATTGCAGATAGCCGAAGCTGATATTCACAAAACAGCATTTCGCACTCGATACGGGCATTATGAATTCACTATTATGTCATTCAGGTTACCGAATGCACCCTTAGTTTTCATGAGCCTAATGAATGGAGTCTTTCAAACCTATTTGGATAGATTTGTTCTAGTGTTCCTCGATGATATCCTGATCTACTCAAAAACTATGGAGGAGCATGAGGAACACTTGAGACAGGTGTTACAGTGCCTGAGAGACAACCAGTTGTATGCTAATTTGGCTAAGTGTGATTTTTATAAGACTGAAGTGAAATACTTGGGTCACATCATCTCTGATGAAGGTATCTTCGTGGATCCTTCGAAGATTCAAGCCATAGTTGATTGGCCTACACCCACGAATTTTCCTGAGATTCACAGTTTTATGGGATTGGCAGGCTACTATAGGCGGTTTGTCGAGGGCTTTTCGAGGATTGCACATTCCATCACTACCCTTCAGAGGAAAGCGAAAAAGTTTGTTTGGTTAGAGCAGTGTTAGTTAGCGTTTTAGACCCTTAAGGAAAATTTGACCAATGTACCGATCTTAGCAGTCCCTGATCCTACTAGGGAATTCATAGTATGTACAGATGCTTCCTTGGATGGCTTAGGAGCCGTTTTGATGCAAGAAGGTCGTGTGATTGCATTTGAGTCCCGCAAGCTCAAGGATCATGAGCTGAATTATCCTATGCATGATTGGGAGTTAGCCGCTATTGTGCATGCCCTTGTGAGATGGAGGCACTTTTTATTAGGGCATCAGTTTGAGCTTCATAGCGATCATCACAACCTACACTATATCTTTACGCAATCAAACCTGAATGCTAGACAGAGGAGATGGATGGAGTTTCTTTGTGAATATGATTTTGAGGTTAAGTACATCTAGGGAAATGAAAATGTCATGGCAGATGCTCTGAGTCGGTGGAGGGATGAGATATTTGCAATAACTCTTGGTGTGGACTTGAGAAGCCGCATCCTCACAACACTTCCTACGGATAGTTGGTATCAGGAAGTGAGGCAAAAATTGAGTCAGATAGGATTGTAGAGGGAAAGTTTGTTGGTTATGCTTTGGAATCTGACGGACTTTTGTGATTTTTGGGTCGTATGTATGTACCTCCTGTAGAGGGTCTTCGTACCCTAATCATGATTGAGGCACATCAGGCTCCCTATTCTGCTCATCCAGGAGTTAAGAAAATGTACACGGACCTTCGTTCTTTGTACTTTTGGGCTGGAATGAAGAGAGACATAGCAGAATTTGTGGTGAGATGCTTAGAATGTCAGAGAGTTAAGGCAGAACACCAACATCTTGCAGGTATTTTACAACCTCATCTCGTTCCTAAATGGAAGTGGGATATCATGTTAGTGGACTTTATTGTCAGTTTACCCATGTCTTCTCGTCGGCATGATGCTATCATGGTCACTATTGACAAGTTGACCAAGGTGGCACACTTCTCTTTTGTCTGATCTTCCTACATTGCTTCCTCTATAGCTAGATTTTTTATGGAGGATATTGTTCGACTACATAGAATTTCGTGAAGGATCATTTTTGATAGAGATCGGGTGTTCACTTCTGCATTGTGGACATCATTGCAGAATTCCTTAGGAACCCAACTGAACTTTAGTTCCACCTACCATCCTGAAACAGATGGTCAAACCAAGAGGGTCAACCAGGTTCTTGAGGACATGCTTCGTATGTACGTGATGGATCAATAGTCACGTTGGGAGGATTATTTGCATGTGGTAGAGTTTGCTTATAATAATGGTTATCACAGCTCGATTGGCATGGCACCCTTTCAGGCACTATATGGTCGTCCTTGTCGGACCCCATTGAGTTGGGACCGTCTTGAGGACCAAGTTCTGCCTGGACTTGAAATGCTTTAGGATATGGAGCAACAGGTTGCTCGCACCAGAGAACACTTAGTAGCATCTCAGGATAGACAAAAGAAGTATGTTGATGCTAATAGGGTCGACCGTCAGTTTTTTGTTGGTGATCGGGTTTTTCCGCGAGTGCGTCTATGAAAGAGTCCAATCCGTTATGGAAAAGGCTCTAAGCTTGTGCCTCGTTTTGTGGGACCATTTGAGGTGTTGGAGAGATTTGGCCTTGTTACTTATCGCCTAGCATTGCCACCCAGTCTATCGTGCATACACGATGTGTTTCATGTTTATGTACTTAGGCCCTATTATCCAAATGTTTCTCACGTGCTTGATTGGAATGCGTTGCAGGTCAAGGACGGGCAGCTAGCACTTGAGCCCGTCGTGGTGCTGCAACACAGGGGACTCGTTCTCAGGGGCAGAGAGATTGAGCAAGTGCGGGTCCAATGGGACCCTAATGATGAGTCATCAGCATCATGGGAGGATGCATCCCGCATTCGAGAGTCATTTCCATTTTTGTTAATTCGCTTCCAGGAGTAAGCCTAGTTCTAGGGGGGGAGGATGTAGTGCCTCTCGTGATACTAATCTATTTCGATACTGTTATGTTTTTTTCATACTCGTGATTACGTTGGTGATTGTTTCACTTATTTGACTTATGTGTTTTGCTTGGATGCACATGATATTGTTTTACGATGTTGATGATATAATGATGCTTGGTGTTTGTCTCCACCTGATTTTACAATATTGTGTGGTTATGTAAATGGTTTAATACTCGTTTCATGATATTTTTGATGAATGTGCTATTGCTCGAGGTTCAGGTGAGAAGGATGGTGTTGCGTCGCTCATCTATGAGCGCCCTGCCACACTGCAATTCTCTCTCACGGTGCGTATGGCATCAAACATATATATATTGCTTCGACACTTGTGTTTTTATGCAGGGTTGCAAGTACCCAAGCCTCGATTCCACCTGCACTGGCAGGACAAGGCGAGCCTCATAAATACCCAATGGATATGACGTGGTTTAAGGATTTGACAAGAAAGTGTCCTCGTCCGTGTCTGTCATCCCGTCAATGTTTGATGATGTCATCCATCAGTATTTCATCTTGTATGGTATAGTACTGTTTTATGTTGATTGTTTCAATTCGTAAATCTTGATGTGCCTATTGTTTTATTTGGATGCGCATCATTATTGATAATTGGATAATTAATGTGTTTTTTTTTTTGTATCGGGCATAGTCGTTGTTTATGTTCATTTAGGCCTTGTTTTGAGCTTCGTAGCTCATTTTTATAATATGGGTTTAATTATAGTAATAAATAAAATTAGTAATTTATTAAGGGAATCTTAATAATTAAAATATTAAATTAATGTACGGATTATAATCATATTGAAATTAAAATAAAAAATAAATTTGCATTTATAAATGATGGTTATTTTTATTTAAATAAAGTGGATTGATAATCCACAAAGTTTATAGTTTAAATTTAAATTATTTGATAGAAGGATGTAATAAAATATTACCCCTAAAGTAAAGTTTTTAAAAAACAATAAAAAATAAAATAAAGTAATAAACAACAATTATGGGTATACATATATATTTTAAAAGTTTACCCACCCAGATTTGATTAAGCATGATACCATGAAAATAAGGAAATAAACATCGAAATTATTTCCGCAGTCAAGATTAGTGGGGGTAGATTTCTTATTTTACCAAATTCCTCCAAGTGTCAAGCAGGGTAATTATAAGGTGTCGGGTGGTGAAAATAAAATTTAGTAATTAGCCACGTGTCTCGTTTATGTTTAAGCTTTCTTAATAAAAATTGGAGGAATGGAGACGGAGGCATGCACGGTAAAACAAGAAAATATGCTCTGGTAAAAAAGAAAGGGAAGAGGAAACGAAAAAAGAAAGGAGGAAGTGGTCTCGTCATAGACTCTCATTACAAATAGCAAGGGAAATAAAATATATTTACATAAAATAAACAAACTTTGGCACCTAAACTCTTGAAATGTTACAATTTGCATTCTAATCTTTTTATGCACATAAATGGGTTTTATTGAAAGCCCTTAGAATTCTTATATCCATGATTTTTCATATTGGGAAGAGATTCACACTTGCATTTCTTTAAATTTTATAGTATTGTTCTCCTGTTGCAATCCCCTCCAGCAAAGTGTATATATATATCTTTCTGGAGATGTTAAAAGAACACTGTTATATTTTGAGTTGGGCAAATCAACTTCTTTGGGCCAGATTGTTAGAACAAAAATCATAAGTCGTAATTTTTATTTTATTTTTCTTATTTTCAAATCCTTTTGTCATTGACAACAAGCACACATTTTATTGCTAAAATCATACCCTTCTTTGAACTCTTGCTTACTGCAAATTTTCACTTGCTTAATTAATTTAAAATTATTACTAAGGTTGCTAGAAAAGAGGATTGTTAAAATTAATAATAATCCTTGATTTCTGTTGGTAATCTATCACAATTGCTGCACTTGAAATTAAAATATTTAAGTAGGTTTTAAGTATGCGCTTCATTAATTCAAAGATTTGAGGCCATCCCTACAAAATCCATTTTGTGCATATCCTTTTTCTGAAGTTTATAATAATAATTACATATTGAGAATAATATAGGAACCGAAGTGAATGAAGTAGAATAAATTTAAAGAAAATATTAGATTTATTGAATTGTAAATGATATATATATATATATATATTTTGTAAGCATAGAATTCCTAAAACAAAAATATATATATATCATCTTTGTGAAGTCACAACTTGATCTCTGAAAATTAGAAGATTAGTTAGTAATTATATGATAAATTATAAGAATAATTACAATAAATAATGTTTTTATGATTTTATTTATCTATTTATTTCTAAATAGTGAATTATTGTAAGTTACTATTGTGTTAAATTTGTGGTGAGAATTTTTACGGCAATAAACATTGATTGAGGATGGTTTGTTTGATTTAAATAAATTCAATCAAGGTAATTTATATGATTTTAGTTAAAAGCTATGAAAGTTAGTTATTATTTAAGAATTGTTGATTATTTTAATTAAAAAAAAATTGTTTAATTCTTTTGTGGTAGGAAATTAAGTTACTATTGTATTAATTTGTTTTACAGCTATATTTTCTTTATTGTTAAAAATAATTTCTCATAAGTAAAAACTCAAAGATGCAATGAAAGTTTTAATTACTGTGTATAGATTTTTCTCTTAAGTAGGATTAATTTCAAGTATATCTAAAGTTGAAGTTTATGAACCAATTCTTTTAATACTAGATTTGTGATTTTCAATAAATCGTTAATTAGATTTTAATTAAATTTAGTTAGTTTATAAAGATATAAGTACATTTTAATTAAATCTATTATTTTGAAGTGATAAATGTATAGGATGTACTTTTTTGTATTGCTTTTTTGAAATGTTAAATAAATTAAATTATCATTTATTAAAAAACAAGTACATTAAAACTAAATTTATTTTAGTTACATTTTAAATTTTGTCTATATTAAGATAAATCCAAATCAGATTTAGTTTTTTGATATATTTAAATTAGAAATTGTTCTCAAGTACATTTAAAATTAGGAATAATTGCAAGTTAAATTTATTTAAAAATTCATTGGATTTATGATTTGCAAACAAGTTGTTATGTGAGATCTTCATTGAATTTATTTATAATAATCAAGGCATACATTACGTTTTTAATTAAACTTATTATTTGGGAATAAATAAACATGTTACATTTGAACTGAATTTACTATAGGTTATATTTTAAATCTGATCTATTTAAAAATATTGTGATGGAAATGCTCTAATTATAGTGGATTATTTAATTATTCATTACATTATCTTTAATAAGATTGGAATTATGATCACGTTAAATGAATGGGTATCTATAGTTGTCTTGATCATGTTTAGATAATTATTTTGTTTATATCCCGAGTGCTCATTGGAATTGTTTTATTATGTATATTAGTGGATTCCATGTTGTCCATATTTTCCACTTGCCTTATTTCGCTTTGAGGTAATTTGTATGAAAAGACATGTTCTAGATATGTTGGGAACCCATAAATGTTAAGTCACTTTCTTTTGATAGTCATGGGTGGTAAGTTGTTAGGCTTCCAAAGGCAATGGGGAACCCGATTGTGTTGAATTTTCCCATGATTAAACCTTTGTGTTCCATTGAACGTATTTCTAATTTATGTTCTCATGGGTGTACTTTTTTTTATGATTTGTTTTGCCTTAGTTTGACTATGAGCGAGATGGTTCATGACTCGCACACGTGCTTGTGTTGTGACTTCTATGTTTGGTACACCCCTTGTTGTTGTGAATTTTTTTTAGGAACTATTGGGGAGGGTGGCTCTTCATGCGGGTCGGCGCACAAAAGGGGCTATCAGGATAACCCATGGAAGAGTTGGTTAAACAAGTGAAAACCTAATAAAATAAACTAGTGGATTTGGGTAGTAAAACATTAATTAAGATAGTAAGATACCTCATCCACGTCGTTAGTGCTTTTGCAGACTAAGGGTGGGCTAAGAAGGTCGTGGTTGGCAAGATCGCTACCTCATCCTCATTAGAGGCTAGTGGTTCCACACGTGTCACCCTATGGGGTCGGTGCCTAATGAGAGGCAGTCAGGATAACCATAGATGGGGGTCGGCGCCTATTATGAGGCAATCAGGATAACCCATGAAATGACCATGCGATGACACTCTCCCATAGTATTCCTTGTTTTCCTTCGTATGCCTCTAGAAGCAGTCACCTTGTATGTGGTTGTTGAGATTGTGTTATGTTATGTTTTTGGTTGACCTTGTGATTTGGTCTTGTGATCGTTTTGCTTGTATGTCTTGGACGTGGGTCCTTTCTTGTCATCTCCTAGCATGGGGGGTGGACCTTTGGGTCCACGAGGTCGAGTGGAACATGCTATGCACCCCATTGGGTTCCCAAGTTGTGTTCATGATGCAAAAGCGGATGCAGTCTCCAGAGCTTCACTTGGTTGAAGACTACCCCACATCTTGTACCTTATTCTCCATTATGTATCATTCTTGTACTCCTTTTACTCTTCCTGTTGATATAAGTGAAGCATCATGTAAGGTTTGGTTGAATCCATGATATGTTGTATCTATGGAAATATGCTCCACAATTGTATTATTAAACTATGAATTGAATTGTAATAATATGATGTATCCTTACTTCCTAATGTTCATGGTTGGTTGCATGTACCATTATTTTTATCTTGTGATTGTGTGTATCTGTTGTTATCTTCTTGGCATTATCTTTAACGATGTTGTTTGTATGGGATTTACATTTAGTAATGTCACCATGTGTAACCCAAAGGATGTAGATGTTTCTGTAAATGCACAATGGCTTTTCATGTAGTGTATATACATATTCATCTTATAAATATTTTTCTTTCAAAAAAAAAAGAAACAATGTGTGGTGTTTGTTGTCCTTTGGGGTTCACATGACGGGGCGTTACATGGTCCCTCATAGCTGTTACAAAACTCCCACATTGCTTTCTAAGCTTATTTCATTTAAAATTCCTTCTATTGTCTGCTCATTGTATGTTACCTTTTTCGAAAACTGTTTGATCAAGATTTTTACTTGATCAAGAAAATATTTTGGGTTATCTCGATTTACCCAAAATTGAGGATACACAATACTCATGGCTTCAAGTATTTCATGTCGAGGGAATCTTTCACGAATCTCTGAGGAAAGATATTTTGCAATTTCCTTCAAATTATCACTAATAGATTTAACAATGTCGTTAAAATCTTCCTCGTTAACATGTACTTCTTTTCTAGAGTGTCTAGTTGTCTTACAATGGTACATTGGTATCTCATATCCAGGTACACAAATACATAAGTGTTTGCTTACATTAAATTGTAAATAATTATCAAGATTATTCAAATTGGTAATTTTCTGCCACATCAAATAATTTGCGCCTTCTTGTGTTAGATCTAGATATAGATGATCGAGGGCCAAGCATGTACGTTTACATAGATTGACATATTCATAAATATACATAGTTTTGTCTTGGGATTTCTTCACAAGATTGTTCATCTCGTCCAGCATGGGGAGAAGACTAGCTAAAGTCAAGAGTGTCTCTATATCGCTTAACCTATGTAAGAGGTCAGGAACTTTGTCTACTGTGTTGTGATGCTCGTACATCACTCCAATCAAGGATTGATATTCTGAAAGAACTCGTTGCACTAGTCCATGCAGGGAGATCCATCTGATATCAACATCCTTGAGAAGCTTGTTTCTAGGTCTTATTCCCTCAGCAAAATGTTGAAATTCAAGGAAACGTTTGGGAATTCGGCAGAAGTATGCGTGGATCTTGTGAACTAGATTTTCAACTTTTGATACTGTAGGAAACTTGCTTACAATTTTGAATGCTAAATTCATTATGTGGGCCATGCAGTGAATGTCAAGCATGTATGTTGCACAAGTAGTTTGTAACTTTGTGCAAAGACCACTCCTTTCACCTTGCATACTACAACTCCGTCAGCTCCTACACACACCAACTTTTTGGCAATTGTCAACTCATCCATACCTGCAATTTCATTCAAAGATTTCTTGACTAGTTCAAATAGATTTTGTGATGTTGAACTATCCTTCATTTTACAAACACAATGAAGATGATTTTGGCGAACATGTTGTTCTATAGTATACAAATGCATACAAACCCAAGAAGTATTGTCTATCGCAGTAACTTCATCTAAAGATAATGCAATGAAATTTGACTCTTTTAATTTCTCCTTTAAATCTTGCTTTTCCACTATAGCAAGACAGTTCGCCCATTCCCATCCAGTGTTTACTGACCAATGTGAGAAGGGAAAGTGGGGAACACTCAAATAAGATAATAAATCAAAATATTCTAGGTAGTCTGTCATAGGACACCCCCTGGACAAAATATGAAAAACAGCACTCATCTGAATAGTTTTTGACAGATTTGTTGCTGCCATGGCTTTTCCAAAATGAGCCTCAAGTGTACCTTCACATTTTTTAATCTTCAACATTCTATGGTTATGCTCTCCATAATCTGCGGCATACTTAACATGAAGACATTCTTCCTTTGATTTCCATCATATGACTAATTGTTCATTTTCGTCTATGATTTATTTTTCATAAAATTTGTTGATATACTTTTCTATAGTGTCAAGCTTTAGCTGCATCATCTTGTCTCTTCCACATTTCCAACTAA
>CM021103.1:62472069-62716928 GCA_007115665.2 Sequoiadendron giganteum
ATTCCTCCAAGTGTCAAGCAAGGTAATTATAAGGTGTCGGTGGTGAAAATAAAATTTCGTAATTAGCCACTTGTCCCGTTTATGTTTAACCTTTCTTAATAAAAATTGGAGGAATGGAGACAGGGGCATGCACGGTAAAACAAGAAAATATGCTCTAGTAAAAAAAAAAAGGGAAGAGGAAACGAAAAAAGAAAGGAGGAAGTGGTCTTGTCATCAAACTCTCATTACAAATAGCAATGTTGTCTAGTTTCTTATTACCATTTTGCAAATAAATAGGCTTGATTTACTGCAATATAATTTAGTAAGCGTAAAGATATATTTACATAAAATAAACGGACTTTGGCACCTAAACTCTTGAAATGTTACAATTTGCATTCTAATCTTTTTATGCACATAAATGGGTTTTAATGAAAGTCCTTAAAATTCTTGTATCCATGATTTTTCATATTGGGAAGAGATTCTCACTTGCCTATCTTTCTGGAGCTAAAAGAACATTGTTATATTTTGAGTTGGGAAAATCAACTTCCTTGGGCCGGATTGTTAGAACAAAAATCATAAGTCATAATTTTTATTTATTTTTATTTTTATTTTATTTTTCTTATTTTCAAATCCTTTTGTCATTGACAAGCAGCACACATTTTATTGCTAAAATCATACCCTTCTTTGAACTCTTGCCTTACTGTAAATTTTCACTTGCTTAATTAATTTAAAATTATTACTAAGCTTGCTAGAAAAGAGGATTGTTAACCAGCCGCAACCCTTGAACATAATAGGAAGTTTAAAGGTTTAAATAATCCTCGATTTCTGCTGGTAATCTATCACAATTGCTGCACTTGAAATTAAAATATTTAAGTAGGTTTTAAGTATGCCCTTCATTAATTCAAAGAGTTGAGGCCATCCTTACAAAATCCATTTTGTGCATATCCTTTTTCTGAAGTTTATTTTTAATGATTTCCATGTATATGAATTAGGTAAAGTTGTTCATGTATTCTCCACTTATCACCAAGCGCTTGCATTAAAAATTGCAATTTAGAATAATAATTACATATTGAGAATAATATAGGAACCAAGTAGCTATTATATGCTAATTTATCTTCTCTTATCACTATTCTATATCAGTCAGTTGTCAAAGAAATAATAAACGCATCTAATATTTTAGTAACTGTAATTTTCAAGAATAAGTTTAGGGTAAATAATTTGTGAAGGGTATATTCTTTTATTGTTGCTATGAAATTCAAAATAAATTAATATCTGGCTAATAGGAAGTATTCATATTTAAGGAAATTTAAAGTGAAAACCGAAGTGAATGAAGTAGAATAAATTTTAAAAAAATATTAGATTTATTGAATTGTAAATGATATATATATATATATATATATATATATATATTTTTTTTTTTTTTATTTTTTTTTATTTTTTGTAAGCATAGAATTCCTAAAACAAAAAAATATATATATATCATCTTAGTGAAGTCACAACTTGATCTCTGAAAATAAGAAGATTAGTTAGTAATTATATGATAAATTATAAGAATAATTACAATAAATAATATTTTTATGATTTTATTTATTTATTTATTTCTAAATAGTGAATTATTGTAAGTTACTATTGTGTTAAATTTGTGGTGAGAATTTTTACTGGAAAAGTAAACATTGAATGAGGATGGTTTGTTTGATTTAAATAAATTCTATCAAGGTAATTTATATGATTTTAGTTAAAAGCTATGACAGTTAGTTATTATTTAAGAATATTGTTGATTATTTTAATTAAAAGAAATTTGTTTAATTCTTTTGTGGTAGGAAATTAAGTTACTATTGTGTTAATTTGTTTTACGGCTATATTTTCTTTATCTTTAAAAATAATTTCTCATAAGTAAAAAGTCAAGATGCAATGAAAGTTTTAATTACTGTGTATAGATTTTTCTCTTAAGTAGGATTAATTTCAAGTATATCTAAAGTTGAAGTTTATGTACCAATTCTTTTAATACTAGATTTGTGATTTTCAATAAATCGTTAGTTAGATTTTAATTAAATTTAGTTAGTTTATAAAGGTATAAGTACATTTTAATTAAATCTATTATTTTGAAGTGATAAATGTATAGGATGTACTTTTGTTTATTGTTTTTTTAAATGATAAATAAATTAAATTATCATTTATTAAAAAACAGGTACATTAAAACTAAATTTATTTTAGTAACATTTTAAATTTAGTTACATTTTAAATTTTATCTATATTCAAATAAATCCAAATCAGATTTAGTTTCTCATATATTTAAATTAGAAATTGTTCTCAAGTACATTTAAAATTAGGAATAATTGCAAGTTAAATTTATTTAAAAATTCATTGGATTTATGATTTGCAAACAAGTTGTTATGTGAGATCTTCATTGAATTTATTTATAATAATCAAGGCATACATTACGTTTTTAATTAAACCTATTATTTGGGAATAAATAAACATGTTACATTTGAACTGAATTTACTATAGGTTATATTTTAAATCTGATCTATTTAAAAATATTATGATGGAAATGCTCTAATTATAGTGGATTATTTAATTATTCATTACATTATCTTTAATAAGATTAGAATTATGATCACGTTAAATGAATGGGTATCTATAGTCGTCTTGATCATGTTTAGATAATTATTTTGTTTATATCCCGAGTGCTCGTTGGAATTGTTTTATTATGTATATTAGTGGATTCCATGTTTTCCATATTTTCCACTTGCCTTATTTCGCTTTGAGGTAATTTGTATGAAAAGACATGTTCTAGATATGTTGGGAACCCATAAATGTTAAGTCACTTTCTTTTGATAGTCATGGGTGGTAAGTTGTTAGGCTTCCAAAGGCAATGGGGAACCTGATTGTGTTGAATTTTCCCATGATTAAACCTTTGTGTTCCATTGAACGTATTTCTAATTTATGTTCTCATGGGTGTACTTTTTTTTATGATTTGTTTTGCCTTAGTTTGACTATGAGCGAGATGGTTCATGACTCGCACACGTGCTTGTGTTGTGACTTCTATGTTTGGTACACCCCTTGTTGTTGTGAATTTTTTTTAGGAACTATTGGGGAGGGTGGCTCTTCATGCGGGTCGGCGCACAAAAGGGGCTATCAGGATAACCCATGGAAGAGTTGGTTAAACAAGTGAAAACCTAATAAAATAAACTAGTGGATTTGGGTAGTAAAACATTAATTAAGATAGTAAGATACCTCATCCACGTCGTTAGTGCTTTTGCAGACTAAGGGTGGGCTAAGAAGGTCGTGGTTGGCAAGATCGCTACCTCATCCTCATTAGAGGCTAGTGGTTCCACACGTGTCACCCTATGGGGTCGGTGCCTAATGAGAGGCAGTCAGGATAACCATAGATGGGGGTCGGCGCCTATTATGAGGCAATCAGGATAACCCATGAAATGACCATGCGATGACACTCTCCCATAGTATTCCTTGTTTTCCTTCGTATGCCTCTAGAAGCAGTCACCTTGTATGTGGTTGTTGAGATTGTGTTATGTTATGTTTTTGGTTGACCTTGTGATTTGGTCTTGTGATCGTTTTGCTTGTATGTCTTGGACGTGGGTCCTTTCTTGTCATCTCCTAGCATGGGGGGTGGACCTTTGGGTCCACGAGGTCGAGTGGAACATGCTATGCACCCCATTGGGTTCCCAAGTTGTGTTCATGATGCAAAAGCGGATGCAGTCTCCAGAGCTTCACTTGGTTGAAGACTACCCCACATCTTGTACCTTATTCTCCATTATGTATCATTCTTGTACTCCTTTTACTCTTCCTGTTGATATAAGTGAAGCATCATGTAAGGTTTGGTTGAATCCATGATATGTTGTATCTATGGAAATATGCTCCACAATTGTATTATTAAACTATGAATTGAATTGTAATAATATGATGTATCCTTACTTCCTAATGTTCATGGTTGGTTGCATGTACCATTATTTTTATCTTGTGATTGTGTGTATCTGTTGTTATCTTCTTGGCATTATCTTTAACGATGTTGTTTGTATGGGATTTACATTTAGTAATGTCACCATGTGTAACCCAAAGGATGTAGATGTTTCTGTAAATGCACAATGGCTTTTCATGTAGTGTATATACATATTCATCTTATAAATATTTTTCTTTCAAAAAAAAAAGAAACAATGTGTGGTGTTTGTTGTCCTTTGGGGTTCACATGACGGGGCGTTACATGGTCCCTCATAGCTGTTACAAAACTCCCACATTGCTTTCTAAGCTTATTTCATTTAAAATTCCTTCTATTGTCTGCTCATTGTATGTTACCTTTTTCGAAAACTGTTTGATCAAGATTTTTACTTGATCAAGAAAATATTTTGGGTTATCTCGATTTACCCAAAATTGAGGATACACAATACTCATGGCTTCAAGTATTTCATGTCGAGGGAATCTTTCACGAATCTCTGAGGAAAGATATTTTGCAATTTCCTTCAAATTATCACTAATAGATTTAACAATGTCGTTAAAATCTTCCTCGTTAACATGTACTTCTTTTCTAGAGTGTCTAGTTGTCTTACAATGGTACATTGGTATCTCATATCCAGGTACACAAATACATAAGTGTTTGCTTACATTAAATTGTAAATAATTATCAAGATTATTCAAATTGGTAATTTTCTGCCACATCAAATAATTTGCGCCTTCTTGTGTTAGATCTAGATATAGATGATCGAGGGCCAAGCATGTACGTTTACATAGATTGACATATTCATAAATATACATAGTTTTGTCTTGGGATTTCTTCACAAGATTGTTCATCTCGTCCAGCATGGGGAGAAGACTAGCTAAAGTCAAGAGTGTCTCTATATCGCTTAACCTATGTAAGAGGTCAGGAACTTTGTCTACTGTGTTGTGATGCTCGTACATCACTCCAATCAAGGATTGATATTCTGAAAGAACTCGTTGCACTAGTCCATGCAGGGAGATCCATCTGATATCAACATCCTTGAGAAGCTTGTTTCTAGGTCTTATTCCCTCAGCAAAATGTTGAAATTCAAGGAAACGTTTGGGAATTCGGCAGAAGTATGCGTGGATCTTGTGAACTAGATTTTCAACTTTTGATACTGTAGGAAACTTGCTTACAATTTTGAATGCTAAATTCATTATGTGGGCCATGCAGTGAATGTCAAGCATGTATGTTGCACAAGTAGTTTGTAACTTTGTGCAAAGACCACTCCTTTCACCTTGCATACTACAACTCCGTCAGCTCCTACACACACCAACTTTTTGGCAATTGTCAACTCATCCATACCTGCAATTTCATTCAAAGATTTCTTGACTAGTTCAAATAGATTTTGTGATGTTGAACTATCCTTCATTTTACAAACACAATGAAGATGATTTTGGCGAACATGTTGTTCTATAGTATACAAATGCATACAAACCCAAGAAGTATTGTCTATCGCAGTAACTTCATCTAAAGATAATGCAATGAAATTTGACTCTTTTAATTTCTCCTTTAAATCTTGCTTTTCCACTATAGCAAGACAGTTCGCCCATTCCCATCCAGTGTTTACTGACCAATGTGAGAAGGGAAAGTGGGGAACACTCAAATAAGATAATAAATCAAAATATTCTAGGTAGTCTGTCATAGGACACCCCCTGGACAAAATATGAAAAACAGCACTCATCTGAATAGTTTTTGACAGATTTGTTGCTGCCATGGCTTTTCCAAAATGAGCCTCAAGTGTACCTTCACATTTTTTAATCTTCAACATTCTATGGTTATGCTCTCCATAATCTGCGGCATACTTAACATGAAGACATTCTTCCTTTGATTTCCATCATATGACTAATTGTTCATTTTCGTCTATGATTTATTTTTCATAAAATTTGTTGATATACTTTTCTATAGTGTCAAGCTTTAGCTGCATCATCTTGTCTCTTCCACATTTCCAACTAAAAATCTTACATTTGACCTTTGTTTCCCTTTCAATATCGTTTTCGTTTAATACCCCCACTGCTTCTTGGAATGGGTACTTTGACAACCAACCAATTTGAAAATTCCTTGTCATTTCCCACTCGCAGCCCAATTTTGCTTTGCCTTTTCTTTTCTTGCTACCAACATCATCCTCATCCAAGTCAATTATCTCATTCTGGCTATCCAGGGTATCCCTTGGAACATCTTCTGCGGTATTTCCATCCTCATTTGATACATTTTGATTTAACACAATGACAATCTCACCTTAACCTTCCTGTGGCGGTGAGGTATTGTCATTGCAATCTTCAATAATATTTGGTGGAAGAGTCAATGGTGTAGCTCCACCTTGATCTAATAGATTAGAATCTTTGCAAATTCCAAAGTAATATTATATGGTACCTCCACGTTTTGGCCATTTTGATGGCCTCACAGTCTCTTCATTACCCTCAGGAGTCTTACCCTTGCAGTTGTTGCTCGACATATTGATATCTCACTTCGAATAAAAGCCGGAAAAAAATGTCTTCTTGATTAAGAAGGGCAAACTGACAGAGAATATAGATCCCATTCCCTACTCAAAATCATGTTTAAGACTGAAGCAAGAATGAAAAATAGATAAAGAAATTTTATTATTATAACTAACAACTAATAACAGTATGAAGAAATGATCACTCACCTTTGAGTCTACGTTTTCGGGTTTCACTTACTTCTAAATTGAGAAGTAGAACCTTAGAACCGAAAAAAATGTGTAAGAACAAATAACAGTTTCAATTGTATTTATATCAATCCATATTTGGCAAATTCTGCAGGATTTTTAAATGGTATGTTAAAACTTTGGCGAGTCTAGTGTGCTTATACAACAATACCTTGTAATTTTCAAGGCGAAATAGGTCCTCATAAGAAACTATTTATAAATTTTAATTGGAGAATGGGTCTTCACAAAAAACTATTTGTAAATTTTAATTGGCGAAATGGGTCCTCATATAATGTTGTTTTAATAGTATTGGCGAATATGTTGGTGTTTTATGACATGCTCCCCGAGATTCCAACCAGAAATATTGATCGGTCCATTGGAAATGCATAGTCTGTTATGGCGAATTCATTGCCTAAACATGCCTCGTAAAAAAAAACCGCTGGCGAATGGACATGCATTGGACCGATAGTTCGTGAAATCCGGGCGATTTGAACACCTTGTTGGATGCCTAGAATTCACCAATTTTGATTTGACTGATTCCTGGAATTTGCCAATTGGCAAAGATTCGCCACTAAAGTTATCCCTAGTGATCAACAACCAATGAAACATTTTTCCCTTGATCCAAAGAATTTTGACATCTACTATTATATAGCTAAGGTTAATGAGCTTAGAGCACAATGTAAAGCATGTGGTATTGAGAAAAAGGACATTCAGTTAGTTTACAATGTACTAAAAAAATGTGGTCCTAAATATGCAGCTTCAATTTGAAAAAGCATGTGGTCAGGGATAAATTTAGTGGCGAATCTTCGCCAATTGGCGAATATTTGAAATCGAGACCTCCAAAAATGGTGAATAATACAGGCTAGAAAGGATGTCGAATCGCCAGGTTTTTACAAAAAAAAAATTGTCTCGATTAATTCGCCAATGTATTATTTTTTAAATGACACATCGTCGGATCTGATTCGCTAGTAGTTTATACTGTAATTACAAATATTACTTATATTCGCCAGTAATTTTATATTCTTACAATGAATTTTTATGGTATATTCGCCACTAATAATAATTTACCATTTCATTTTAGGGATATTTTAGCCTTTAATAGTTTTATTATTTATTGTCATCGATTAGTTTTTTAATCGAATGGCTGCAAGTGAATTCCATGACTTTATTTGCACGTGCCTTTTAAAAAGGTTGTTGAGGCCTGAAATTTTTTTTGGGCCACATGATCACACATGATTAGATTTGATCATGTGGCCCAAAACAAATTTCAAGACTCAACAACCTTTTTAAAAGGCACGTGCATATAAAGTCACGAAATTCACTAAGTGCATATTAAATCGTTGTATCGGCGAGACATCCCTAACTATCCCATCGATGATGTTAACTCACACCGATAAGGCTTCCATACTCCACCTGGGGTCCACCAATCAAAGCTCTGTATCGTTGTATCAGCAGGACATCCCTAAGTGTCCCACCGATGATGTTCACTCATGTTGTTGTCCCTGAACCCCGCGAGGGGGCATTGCCCCCTCGACCCCCACAAGGGGGCTCTTCCCCCTTGACCCTTGCAAGGGGCGCTGCCCCTTGACCCCGTCGGTGGCTGTCGCCCCCGGGCCCCTACTTCAATATTAAAAAAAACAAAAAAAGTTGGGGGAACTACGCCGACCAAGTATGCAAATTTTTAAAGGAGAGATTCGCCATTTTAATGAACCGTTTTGGTGATTATTCACTAGGATTTGCCAATGTGATTATTTTTTTTTACCAATTATCCATTAAGATTCGTCAGGATTTTACAAATTTTTGAATAATGTGCATAAGATTCGCCAAGGAAAATTAATATATTTTTCAAATAAAAGGAAAGATTCACCAAGATTTTACACCTTTGTTGAGGGGGGGGTTTCTTAAAGTTATCCCTGCATGTGGTATTTTTCTCAAGCTTTATGTAAATTTGTACATGCTTCAATTTGAAACATAAGATCAAGGGAAACAAAGTTATGAAGACATACAAGATATTTTGTAAATTCAAGCAACAATTTTATCTTTTCATTATCATATGTAGGTTCAACTACCTTTTGTTCAACATATGGAGTATAACCAAGTTGAATTAAGCCATTCAATGCATGTTGATACCATGTTGCATAATTATAAGGTGTTAGCAAAGGAACCTTAGAATGGTCCATATGTGTAGGAAAATAAGAGCACAAGAAAACAAATCAAAAAACATAGCAATAGACCCCCCCTTTTCACTCAATCAAGAATCCCCCCAACAAAATATTATTTGGCACTATATAAATTAGTGCATTTATAATGTTAGAATTACTTTTTGAGAGTTTTACAATGTTCAAAAATGGACTCAAAGACTGAAAGTACGTTATAATCTTTGAATGAGAACCTCAAACTAGCACCAATATGTAGTGCTAAAAAAAATACTCATTGTTGAGAAAAAATCGCCTCAATTTGAGGTTGTATGTGAAAGTTACATCCGTTTGAAGTTCAAAAAATGAAAATTGTACTTCAAATTTGATGAGAAAATTGATTTTCTAGAAAAATGGGATAACTTGAACAAAAAATTATAACTTCATTGTGTAGAGCGCAAAATTTTGCTTCAAATCAAAAAAAATTGTGCTGAAAAAAGCCTTTGTATGAATGAGAAAGAGCGGTCTAAAGATGAGTGGGAAAAAGAAAAACTTCAATGATAAGGGGTCCAAGTTTTCAAAAGTCAATTACTACCGAATTTGGGAAAAAAAATCGCTAAATTTAGTGAACTCGCCTACTATAAAAATTGGAAGATAAATGTAGTAGTCTGCCAGATTTGGAGGGTCACCTACTAGTTTAAACCTTCGCCAAAGAAGAAAAACTGCCAAAAAATGTCATTAATTTAGTGGAGGTGCAAAACTACAAGGCACAAGTACCAAGGTGCTTGTTATTTTTCTTTCTTTTTTTTTGAATTTTTTCATTAATTTTTTTGTTAAACCATGGGTTGGGGGTTCAAGCCACACCCACACTTGATCCCAATGGGTCTACGAAGGGAGCAATGCCCCTACCATGGAGGCCTAAGGCCAAGGGGGGATGGGCCTTAAGGCTCCCCATAGGCGCCTTAATGGCTAACGTGTACTTTCCCACATGTACCAATGGTACAGGCCTGCGCATTGCACAAGGCCTGGTACTGTATGTATTTTTTTATTTACAAAAATCTTATAATTAAAGTTATTACCTTAATAAAAAAATAAAAATAAATAAACAATTTATATAAGTATTTAAAATCACTGAAAATTAAAAAAATCTTTTGAATTGCTTTTTTCAAAAAACGTGTTGTACTGTGCACGAGTGGGGTCGTATGGCTTGCATATTAAAAACAGTTGCCCCAAAATCAACTTTTCCAAAATCGATGATTTGAAAATCAATCTTAGGGTTTTGGGACCTTTTGGACGCAATGGTGCAATCCATTTTGTCTCAAAGTGTTTTGATTTTTAGGAGCCATGTGGATCTTCAAAGTGAACCTTTGTTCTTCAACCCTTCGCAAATTTCACATCTGGTGTCCAATTTGGATGAAATAAAATTTTGGTCTAACTATTTTTGGTTGCTTTGAACTCAATGGTGAGCTCAAAATGTCTCTAAGAAGCTCTGAAATACTTGCAATAAAGCCCCTAAAAAATTGAGATCTCTATCAAGTGTTTATGATTCTCCAGATCATCATAGGATGTAAGAGAACATACTTTTCTTTCAAGAATGGATTGAAAATACTATTAACCCACACCTCACAACCAGCTCTGATACCATGTTAGATTTGGTTGTCAAGTCACCCATGATCAAATGACTGAAGGAAAGAAAGATCAAAAATCTATAGATGAAATAAAATAACACTCCCTATCACTAAACTAACAAAAGGGAGAGAAGAGTGTTGTATATATAGCAAAATAACGGCAGATAATTCCAAGAGAAGTAATAACTCTCAACTGCCCATAATAGGTGAGAGTTTTACCTACTTGGTAAATGCCAAAATAAAAGTTATGCATACTCAAGTAAAGAAAAATAATGGTTATGAGAGGTGGCAAATAAATCCAAAAGAGGGTGTGAGACTCAACTATCCAAAGGTGGGTGAGAGTGACACATGTAACTAATGGATTATGCCACATGTCCTCATATTAACCATGTTTTATATAACCTAAGCAAGCTCAATAAAATGGGTAGGAAAAATAAATATTCCCTCACATAAGGAAAATAAAATATATATACTAACAAAAAGGTCTTTGAACTTCTCTCGTATATCCCTAAGACAGGTGCAAGACTCAATATGAAACAAGAAATTGTCTAAAACATGCACTGAATCAATCTCATAGCCTCATCCATCTTGTTCCAATGTTGAATTATCTCAAATAGATGAGTCAATGTTGGTTGTACTTCATCCAAAGTGGGCCATAAACCGTTAGACATGAAGAATCTAGACATATGAGCTTTCCAAATATGATAGTTGTGTTGTAAGATGTTTAATTAAAGAGGTATCCGTCGAGGTGTTTAAGGTTTTCAAAATAATGTTTGGGAAAGATTTGGTTTTCTCTGATGTATATGAATACTGAAAGCTATAAATATACCCCGCCCCCTCCCCCCCCACCACAACAAGAAAAACCAAACCTTAATGAAACTTTGAAAGAAAAAAAAAATTAAAAAAAACAAAATCACATCAGATAAATCTGTGTACTTGGAGTTTTTTTTGGAAAAATGGATTGCATATCTATGTAGAGCATGGAAACACCTTTCCAACGCCTATTCATTCGTAAAAAAAAATGGAGTTCGTATGCCCAAGTTATGACCTCAAAGCGCAAACAAGAAGATATGAATTCAACTTGTAGAAAATTCCTAGAGAAAAATCTAGAAAAGAAATACTTGCACCACTAGAATGGACTCAAAACCAGCTTTTCGATGATATTTCGTTTGCAAAAAATTGGACAAGCGAGGCTAAATTTATACCCAATTTTGTGAAAGTTGCCCAATTCACCTTGAAGACCAACCTAAGGGCTAAAAAATAAGTCCATGGTCAAGTGGGCAACTAGGTGCTATGCATAAAGGGTTGGAATGTTGATCGCGATCACCAATATGATCAGTATTAGGCTTAATGAGTGGGGTGGATTTTAAAAAGGAGCCTCAAGTCATGCATGTGACCTTTGTTGGGCCATAAAGCTCGCGAGGGATAAAAACACTGACAATGGTTGGCACCACCAAGTGAACATCACCCCAAGTGATGCTCCACTCCACAAGAAGAGCTCTTTGAATTAGCATTGAGCATTATAAATATAAAGAGCTTTGCACTTGAATAAAAATTAATTATGGTATGACGCTTGGGGGGTCGTATGACCTCCCAAATTTAAAAAAAATAGCCTCAAAAGCTCTTATCACTGAATATGAGCAAATTTATAATCAAAATTCGTTTGTTTAGCCTCAAAAATGCAATTGTAAGGGTTTTTCTCCAACACGCATCAAAGCAATGTCGAAACCCAAAACCTAAAAAAAAAAATGAAGATTTCAAATTTCACTTCTATAACCCTAATAGAAAAAGAAACTCTCAAAAATGAAAAAAAAGGTTTATTGAATCCACATTTTGATACTATGTTAGAATTGTGAAAACACACAAAGCAAGATCAAACAACAAACAAGAACACCTTCCATATAGCAAAAGTTGCAAATAATGATTTGTTATTTCCTCAAAAAAAACTTACAAAATGAAATAATACAATAAAGGTGAATGTTTATAAAAACAAACCCTAGATAATAAAAAGATTAGATCATGAAAATGTCATCATCTTATGTGATGAGACAAAGTGATCTACTAATAGTTCAATTTAATAAAAAATCTCTTAAATTTCGTTTAAGTACATAAATTGAAATTAGCCTAATAATCAATTAAAAATTAATTAATTATTAACTAATGAATTATTACTCTTAGCCGTTTTTAATAGTTATGTCAACAAAACAAACCATTAAAACTAATCATAATACTCTTGACTCCCAAATTTTCAATCGTTGGTTATGTCAACGATATATTTGCATTGAAATATAAGTCAACGATATTAATGTTAGTCTTAATGTTATCGTAGGAGAAATTCACCATGTGATTTCAATCTTTCATGTCATTGCTTATTTCTTTTGATGTTTCCTGTCATAATATTTTTAAGGCAAAGTTGGCTCTACATAACATTAGTTCATATTTAAAATGTGTGTGGGCGGGAGGAAGAATGCGAGCATTTCTGCTCTGCAACGATCGGCGAGCATTTCAACAGTCGGCGAGCGTTTCAACGGTCGGCGAGCGTTTCAACGGTTGCATGTGGTTGTGGGTGCGGTGGTTGGCTCGGCTGGTGACTGTGTGCTTCCGATTGGGGGCGTTTTCTCTCCTCCTGGTGGCGATGACGGCTTTGCTACCAATCTAGGTGGTGTCTCTTGTGGCATTCCACACACTACAACTGTTTCGTGCCCTGATTTGGCTCGCCCTGCGATGGTTCCGGCCTCTTCGGCACCCCTGGCTACCTCTCTTCTTTGTGGTGTCCCCGGTCTCTCTCCTGCTGGGGGCTCCGGTCCTTCCCATGCCTCGGCGCCAGTGGCTGCAGTTGACGGGATTGGGGGCTCTGCTCCTGTCGCTCATCCTCCTGTTGTTGGGTGTTCGGTGGGGAAGGTAAAGTCCTTTTTTGATGCTGCTCGGGTGGGTGTTCGACCTCCTCCTCACAGATCTATACCCTGTGCCCAGGACACCCCTCTAGTGGTTTGTGGTCCAGAGATTGTAGAAAATGAAGAGTATTATTTGAAAACAGGGGTGGTTTGCATATTCAATGGCCTATGGCCATCCCTCTCGAATCTCCACGATTGGGTGGCGGCTTCTTGGAAGCCCTTGGTTGCTAGGGAAATCAAACTCTACCCTAGCGCTAGGGGCTTCTTTATTGCTACCTTTGGCTCCCCACTTGAGCGAATTGTGCTCTGGACAGAGGGTGGATGTGGGGTATTCATTATCTGGCCATCAGGCCTTGGTCTCGTTCTTTCAACCCCCTTATGGAGTCGTTGAACACCAGACCTATCTGGGTCCGTCTGCCTAACCTTCCTCTCCAGTTTTGGGAGGAATCATGCTTCGAGGCCATTGGCAATTCCATTGGTCGATTTCTAATGGTGGATTCTACAACTAGGGAGTTTAGGCATACCACTGTAACCCGATTGTTAGTTGATATTGACATCTCCATGCCTCTCCATGGGGATGTTGTTTTGTTGGTGGAGGACAGACTGTGGAAGCAGCTCCTTGACTATGAGGGTCTCCCCTTTCGGTGTCAGAGGTGTTTTTCGATGGTTCATATGGCTGCCGCCTGTCCTCATGTCCGCCACAAGGGCACTACGACTTGGTGGAAGGATGCTCTCTTGGATCACCTCACGGTGGGCTCTCCCTCGGATGCTTCTTCGTTGGGGGGTGTTGAACATACTTTTGATCCTCTCCCGGACTTCCCTTCCGTGGATCCTCTTTTGGAGTGTTCTACTGATGCTGGTAAGACTGTGCCTGTCCGTTCTGCTGACGTTGTTGTCTCTATCTACCCTCTATTGGACACCTCTTATGCTCCTTTAGATGATTTGTTATCTGTTGCTCAGCTTCCGATGCTTGGTGGTTCTCCTATGGTGCCTGGGGTAAAGTCGCTCCTCTCTCCTTCCCCGGTGGTTGTTGACTTCGGGCCTCCTTGGTCGGTTGTCCTTCGGAAGAAGAAGGGACCCCACCTATCTATTGCTACTTCCCAGCCCAAGTCTCGTGGAGTCAGCCTGGACCCCTCTGGTCCTAGGGTTGTTTAATGTCTTTGTTTTCGACAGCTGTCTGTCAGTTGTTTCTGGTTTTGCCTATAGTTCAAGTTGTGTTTGAACTATGTTTTCCTTTGACCTTTTCGGCCCTTTGTGAAGGGTACGGCACCCTGTAAATGCTATTTAACTTTTCAAAAACATTAGTTCATATTTATCCAATCTGAAGGAATGGAAAATTTGAACACAAGTAGGATTTAACTAAAAAAAAATGGCCCTGAGAAAACTCTCATTACATTCAATTTTGTATTGATGTGTTACTAGATTAATTGATCCTCGAGACATATCGTACAAGTTTTTTTGGTACCTACCTAGGCAATTCAAAAGTGTGGTAGACTACGTTATCTGCTCTCAGAGCTTTATTCCTAGAGTTCTGGAGTTTGAGATTGGAGTATGTCCCTTTGAGTTGAATTTTGATCATGATCCTTTGTTTGTTAAACTTAGCATTGTTCCAAATAACCAACATAGCAAGCAGGCCCACCACAAGCAAAATGAATTTATTCCCAAGGCTAAAATACTTGTGAATCAAGAAAATCGGGATATATTTAATGCTACTCTAGTGCAGCATTTTCTTGAAGCTGAAAATAACAAAGGGGACAAAGCTGCCAAGGGACCTAGTGGTCATTTCTAAATCAATCTTCTTGTTCCTATAATTCGTAAGGCTTTAGATGCTTGTAAAAGATCTCGTCCTAAGAAAGGGGTTGTGAACTCTTTCCCAGCTAATCCATGGTATGATGAGAATTGTAACACTGCCAAGAGATCTTTGAAAAAGAATGGACTGAACAAAGAAAACAAGAAGAAATATGTGAATTTGGTGCGTGAAAAAAAAGAGAAGTATGTTGACACAAGGAGGAAAGAGTTAATTTCTTTGGGAAGACACAACCCTAAAGGTTTTTGGAAGGAGCTTCAGCAAAAGAGAAAACATAGTGAGAATAACATAAATAAGGCACAGTGGGTGGAGTATGTGAGGCTTCTTTATGAGAGGACCCAAGGGAAGGATTCTCCTCCCGTAATTAGCACATTTATGGAGCTCTTCTCAATAGAATATATCAAACAAACTATTAAGAATTTGGCAAATGGTAAAGCTTCAGACATTGATGGGCTGCAAGCTGAATTTTTAAAATAGGGAGTGGAAATCCTTGCTCCCCACATCAAAAGAATGTTCAATGATGTCACCCACATTGGCTTCCCGACGGAGTGGACAACTAGTGTTGTCATCCCTCTATATAAAAGTTGTGAAATCAATAACCCATCTAACTACCGCACTATTATGGTCAACCTTATTCTTGGCAAGATTTTTGGGAGCTTGATAGAACATAGAATCAACAGCTAGGCATAAAAAGAGGGAAAAAGAGCGAAGGGTCAAGCTGGCTTTAGGCCTAAGTACTCTACCATTGACCATCGTGTCACTCTTAGACACTTAATTGAAAAAATATGGGACACTCAAGGTGGGGAATTTTTTTGCTGCTTTGTTGACTTTAAAAAATCCTTTGATACGATGCCTAGAGACGAATTGTGGAATAGAATGGTTGAATTAAGTATACCTGATGAGTATAGAGCTACAGTGCATAGATTATATGAACAGGTCCGGGCAAAAATCAGAACAAGTGAGGGAATGTCTAAATGTTTTGGCAGCAACATAGGGGTCAAACAAGGTTGTCCTCTATCACCCACTCTCTTTGGGTTATACATTGACAAACTAGAAGATTGGGTAAGCAAAACTAACGGAGGAGGTGTCCATTTGGCTGGGTATGTGGTGAAGTTGCTTTTGTATGCCGATGATCTTATCCTAATCTTTAAAACTGCTCATGGTTTGAAAGAACTTTTGAAGGCCTTGGATCTCTTTTGTCAAGATGTTGGGATGCAAGTGAACACTTCCAAGACTAAAGTTATGATTTTTTCCTTAAGGAAGAAAATGAATCAAGATATCTTTCTTTTTGAAGGCAATCCTTTGGAAATAGTGAAAGAATACAAATACCTTGGGATTGATTTTCACTATAAGCTCAATTGGGAGTGTTAATGAGATATAGCTTCGGTCAGATATAAATGATGATTGTTGAATAGCATCATCATCATTTATAAATGATCAAAGTTATTCTTATTATATTTCTGGAAAATAAGTGAAATTGAATTATAAGCATGCATAAATTCGATATAATGAATGATGTTAAATTTTGCATTTAAAATAAATCGGAACTCATACCCACCACATATAAGGTTATGTGTGTGTTAATATACTAACCGAATGTTAGTTGGTTGTGTGTGGAACCTGCACGCTCAAAGGGACACGTCCCATGAGACGTGTCTCTTAGAGGCAGGTCTCCTACATACTTATAGTAGTTCCCTCATTGATATGCAAACATCGAAATTTATTAATGTTCTGCAATCAGCACATTCGGCATAAAAAGAAGAAATTTGGAAATTGTTTTTGACTTAGAATTCTCACTCACAAAATTTCAGACCTTAGTGTCTCCCTAGATTTATTAGGATCATATTTGATAAAGATTTGATTACATTTCATGGTATCAGAGCCAAGTTGTGTGAATCCAAATCAAATCTAAATATCAGATTGCTCTAGAAAATTCATATTTTCTAAAATCGAATTCAGATCACATTCTTCATAATGTCAAGTGTGATCAGATTTGAAGATCGTCTTGCAGGAGTAGACAACTTCACATCATGGAAATCTAGAATCATAATGATCCTTAAAGAGAATAAACTAGACTCACTTGTGAAAGAAAATAAAAGGGAACCAGAGGCTGATCCTGAGAAAACTCAATGGATTGAAAACAATGAAAAAGCCATGAAAATCCTAGTAGATGCAGTTAGGGATCATATAGTGCCCATCCTAGTAAAACATGAAACTACATATCATATGTTCAAATCTCTTGAGAGTACCTATGAGATCAACAACACCAGTAGGACTCTTGCATTAAAGAGGCAAATCAACAATGCTCAAATAAACAAAGGAGAGTCAATTAATGCATACTTCATGAGGATCATTGAACTAAGGGATCAATTATCCACAATTGGATATCAAATTGATAGCAAAGAGTTAACTCTAATTGCACTAGGAGGCCTACCTAACTCATGGGAGTCATTTGTTCAAGGAATAAGTGCAAGATCTAAATTCCCCAAGTTTGATAGGCTAAGAACTGACTGCCTTCAAGAGGAAACAAAACTCTCCACTAAAGAAAATAAACAGAAGAACATAGATGAAGACATTCATGTACTCAACATAACGTCTAATAAAAGGAACAAGAAAAACTCCTACTATAAGAGAGGATCTTTTAAAAGAAAGAGAAATTCCAATGGAAAGGGATCTTCTAAGAAAAAAGACATCTCTCAAGTGCAATGCTTTAGATGTAATCAATATGGCCACTATGCAATGAAGTGCCCTGACAGATCAAAGCAACAAGCATCTTTTGCCAAAGTAGGAAAGACAAATTCAGATCATGAATCTGAAAACTTTGTGTTTTATACAGCCTTATCTAGTCAAGTATCTAACAACACCCACAACTAGGTAATTGATAGTGGTTCTTCTAGACATATCACAGGATTCAAAGAACACCTAGACACTATGATTGAAAAGTATGATGAAGAAGTAACCATTGGGGATGATTCTGCACACCCTGTAAAAGGGGTTGGAACTTGCTCCATCAAACTGAAATCTGGTCTTTCTCTTCAACTCACTGGAGTCTTATTTGTACCTGGAATAAAGAGGAATCTTATATCCATCTCTGCCCTTGAAGACAATGGATATAGAGTTACTTTTATGGATGGGAAAGTTGTAGCATGGCCTAAGAACTCAACTATCAAGAAAGGCCAAACCATAGGTGTAAGACAAGGGTACCTTTACAAACTATGCACTGAAGTTAAACAAGTCCTTACCCTTGACACCTTTGATTCAAATGAGATTTGGTATAGAAGATTAGGACACCTTCATTTCCGTGCCCTACCTTATGTGGAAAAGCTTGTAACAAGCTTACCTAAGTTAAAACCATCTCATGAAAGAACTTGTAAAGGTTGTGCCTTAAGAAATAATACAAAGGGATCATTTCCCAATAGTTTAAGCAAAACCCTAAATGTATTAGAACTGGTTCACTCAAACTTATGTGGACCCATGTTTGTACCCTCTAAAGCAGGATTTCTATACTATGTCATATTTGTAGATGAATTCTCTAGGAAAACCTGGATCTATTTCCTTAAGTGTAAAGAGTCAATAGAAATCCTCAAAAGGTTCAAAGAGTTCAAAGCCCTTACTGAAAATTTCTCCGAAAAGAAAATAAAAACCTTAAGGACTGACAATGGGAAAGAATACACCTCTGAAATTTTTAAGGAATTCTGCATAAGTGCTGGAATTAAGAGGGAATTCACAGTTGCCTACAACCCTCAACAAAATGGGGTTGCTAAAAGAAAGAATAGAACCATTGTAGAAGCTGCTAAGGCAATGTTGTTTGACCAAAACATTGAAACTTCTTTTTGGGTAAAAGCCTCCAGGACAGTTGTCTATATCCAAAATAGATGTCCTCATTCTCATCTTGATAACAAAACTCCTGAAGAAGCCTTTACTGGCATAAAACCTAACATTAGTCATTTTAGGATTTTTGGTTGTCCTGTCTATATTCATGTGCCCAAAGAGAAGAGATTCAAACTAGAACCTTCTGGAAAGAAGGGGGTGTTTGTGGGTTATAGTGAAACCTCCAAAGCCTACAAGATATTCATACCCGAGCAGAAACAAATTGAATTGAGCAGAGATGTCATCTTTGAAGAAGACATTGTATTCAAGAGCGCAAGAAGTTCTAGTGAGATAGAAACCTATTCCCCTAGAGTACCTGAAATGGAACCTGCTCCTGAGATTCAGAGGGAGCATCCTAAGGAAATGCCACATGAACTTCCCTCTACTTCAAATGAGAATACAAATGACAATGGAAGAAAGAGGCCACTTTGGGCTAGAAAGATGATTAAAGAAGCCAAGGATCATGCAACACCCAAAGGAACATTTAGGGAAAGTAAAAGACCCAAACGGTTCTCTAGCTATGTTGCTCTAATGAACAACATCATAAACTCATACCCTGTCAGTGTTACAGAAGCCTTCAGACACCAAGGATGGAAGGATGCAATGATGGAGGAATATTAGTCCATTCTAAAGAATGATGTATGGGATATAGTGCCTAGACCAAAAGAGAAATTTGTTGTCTCTTCCAAATGGCTCTTCAAAATCAAACATGCTACTGATTGCAATATAGAAAAACATAAAGCACGTTTTGTGGCAAGAGGTTTTTCTCAAAAAGAAGGTATTGATTATGAAGAAACATTTGCATCTGTTGCCTGTTACACATCAGTGAGAGCAGTGTTAGCCACTGCAGCAGCTAAAGGCTAGAAGATCCATCAAATGGATGTGAAAACTGCCTTCCTGAATGGAACCATTGAAGAGGAAGTCTATCTGGAACAGCCTGAAGGTTTTGTGATACATAAACCTTACTCACATTTATGCAGACTGAAGAAAGCCCTCTATGGACTTAAACAGGCTCCCAGGGTCTGGTATGAAAGAATTGACAGCTATCTCTTGGGACTAGGATTTTCCAAGAATGATGTTGACTCCAATCTCTACTTCAAGGTAATCAAAGGTGATATGCTAATAATTATTTTATATGTTGATGACCTGCTAATAACAGAAGAAGATCACCTCATTGCTCAAGGAAAGCAAGATCTAATTTCTGAATTTGACATGAAAGACTTGGGCATTCTACACTACTTCCTAGGTTTAGAAGTATGGCAGAAATCAGAGGGCATTATACTAAACCAAGGGAAGTATACTATTGATATTCTGAAGAGATTTGGAATGTTGGACTGTAGACCGACGTCTACACCTATGGAAACCAACCTTTACAAACTAAAAGAAGCAGCAACATAATCCAAGTGTGCAAATCCAACCCTTTATAGACAGATGATTGGATCCTTGATGTATCTGGTTAACACCAAACCTGATATTTGCTATGCAGTGAATGTTCTCAGCCAGTTCCTGTGTGAGCCAAAGGAAATTCACTTAATGGCTATGAAACATATTTTGAGATATCTTCAAGGCACTATTGGATATGGTCTTCTTTACAAGAATGATCAACTAGATCTACATGGGTACTCTGATTCAGATTGGGTTGGAAGTGTAACCGATCGGAAAAGCGCATCAGGATGTTGCTTCAATTTAGGATCGGCTATGATCTCCTGGATTTGCAGAAAACAATCTTCAGTTGCACAGAGCTCAACAGAAGTTGAATACATTGCAGCCTCTATGGGAGCAAGAGAAGCAGTTTGGCTTCGTAAATTGCTTGTGGGACTCTTTGGTGAGCCCTTGAATCCTACAATTATTCATTGTGATAATCAGAGTTGCATCAAACTCTCTGTAAATCCTTGTCTTCCATGATAGATCTAAGCACATTGAGATCCCCTATCATTATGTAAGAGATATGGTGGAAAGGAAAGTGATCCAGTTGGAGTATATTAGTACAAATGATCAAACTGCAGACATTCTCACCAAGCCTCTCTCCCGAATCAAGGTAGAGCACTTCAGGAAGAAACTTGGTATGGTTGAAATGTAATTTGTTATTTATGTTTAAAATACAAATTGTTTATAAATTGTACTAATATATAAAGATGTTTAATGTGTAAACTCTTTTGTCATGTGTGATACTCCATGACCTTATGGGCCTACTCCCCCTGTGTACATTATTGAAAGGTGACGATCTTTCTAATAATGAATACTTGTATTTTACATTGTAAAGTGACGACTCTACAATGATGAGTTGAACTATCATGGTAGATATCATGTGACGTGATATCTGTGGACATGTCATGATAGTATCTCTTGGACACCTTGATGGATATCATGGGACTTGATATCATTTAAAGATCATTGTGATCCTTAAGAGATAGTCATGGTGGATATTTATATATCCGTGGATATGCCATGAATTATGGTAGACATCATGTGACTTGATGTCAGTGCACATACCATAATAAAGATGTGTTATGAAGAATGTCATGTGACTTTGACAAACATTGAGAAAACATATCATATCTTTGATATCACGTGTGAAGGTGATATCTCCACTTATTAAGAATTGAAATATCTTCCCTAGCTAAGAGGGAGTGTTAATGAGATATAGCTTCGATCAGATATAAATGATGATTGCTTAATAGCATCATCATCATTTATAAATGATCAAAGTTATTCTTATTATATTTTTGGAAAATAAGTGAAATTGAATTATAAGCATGCATAAATTCGATATAATGAATGATGTTAAATTCTGCATTTAAAATAAATCGGAGCTCATACCCCACATATAAGGTTATGTGTGTGTTAATATACTAACCGAATGTTAGTCGGTTGTGTGTGGAACCCGCGCGCTCAAAGGGACACGTCCTCTCATGAGACGTGTCTCTTAGAGGCGGGTCTCCTACATACTTATAGTAGTTCCCTCATTGATATGCAAACATCGAAATTTATTAATGTTCTGCAATCAGCACATTCAACATAAAGAGAAGAAATCTGAAAATTGTTTTTGACTTAAAATTCTCACTCACAGAATTTCAGACCTTAGTGTCTCCCTAGATTTATTAGGATCATATTTGATAAAGATTTGATTACATTTACAAAGAGACTAGTAGAACTAAACGGATACAAGGGGGCTGGAAGGCTTCTTTCTTACTCCAAAATAGATGTCGGAAGGCTAAGCTTTGGGATTGGAAAACCAAAAAAACCCTCTTTGGTTTGTTGGTCACACTGGTGGTTCTTTATGGCTGTGAGGTGTGGGGAAGTAGCATGTCAAATCATAGATGGAGCCAACTTGAAAGAATCCAAAAGCATCTAATCACGTGCAACCTCAAAGTCAAAACTACGGTCCCTTATGATATTCTCTTGGTTGAATCGGGAACCTTACCTTTGGAGGCATCGACTATAACCCGATTGCTAAACTACCTAAAAAAAGTTGAAAACATGGATAATCACCGCTAGCCCAAAATGGTTGTGGAGGAGGTTTTAGACCGCAGGAAGAAAACGTGGATGAAGCAAAATAACAAATGGCTAAGCAAATGGTGCATCAATTTGCACGAGTGCCCCAACACCAATGTGGAAATAAAAAAGTATGTCGCAAAAAAATTCAAGACTGCCATGTGGACGAAGCCAATTGGGCAAAAGAAAACTCACTATAAGAGTTCAACCCAACTTGGGATCAAGATGAGAAAACTTATTTGGAAGCTGCTATTAAAGGTAAAGCAAGGATGTTAATATCTCAGTTGAGGACTAGATCACATCATCTTAGATGTTAAACCGGAAGGTGGACAATGCCTAAGGAGGTATGGGAGGATAGAATTTGCATATTTTGTAGAAAAGGGGTGGTGGAAACAAAATAGAACTTTATCATGGAATGCACGGCTTATAAGGAAATCCGTACTCAGTATGAGAGCAACTTAAAGGCTGACAACTTGCATGAGTTATTTGAGGAAAAAAGGATCAGCAAGACAACTAGTTTTTTGGTCAAAATTCATAACAGAAGATCCAACATTGAAAAGAATATGGAAAGCTCTTAACTTTTTGGCCCTTGGTCTCTTAGATTGTTTGGTCTCGTGGACGTCATTAAAATCTCATTCATTCATTCATTCATTCAAAGGCATGTACGCCATGTAATTGTTTAATCCCCTCTCAAATGTTCACACGCTATCTACATTTGTAATATTATATTCATAATTACAAACTTAGGACGCAATTGTCCCCATATTACGTTGGGGTGTTGAATCATCAAAAAACCATTCATATGACCCTAACATTTTTGTGATCTATGTTTTAGAATAATTGTTGACCGAAAAGTGGTTTTTAACTGAAACCAAACTCTAGCAGTCCATTACATTCAGTTTTGTACTGACAGGTTTTACTAGATTAACTGGTCCCCAAGTCGTAGACTAACTGAAACGATGTTGCAGAGGATGCTCCTACAAACTGCGAATTTACATCACTGAAAAGGATTTTAACTACCTAAAGAGCCTCACCACGTTTAAGGCTACAATAAATTTAAGCCCTAGCTTAAAACACACTCCTATGCTTGGAGGATGGCGGAAATTTGTTTGACTGTTCACCTCTTATTATCTATTGTATCTTTCATTTAGATGAAGTTATATTTTAAATTTGTAGATTATAAGTGGCATATTCGCAAATCTATGTTAAGATCAGTGTGTGAGGCATACCTTCTGATATCTTCAACCCCAAAACTTTGTTAGAAAATACTTTAATCAACCACTTAATTGATGTGCCTCCCTGCCACCGGTATTGTAGCTATAACTATGAACAAAACAACTTGCAGTGATAACAGACGCATATTCTTTTCCACTAAATTTGAATGTAAAGTGACCATTAAATCAGTAAGTTGTTCTCCTTAAATCTTGAAAAAAAAAATTGTTTTACAAAATATTTTTATTTACAATGAATAGCAAACAAAATGTGAAATATCAAGATGGGGGCTTCATATTCCTTCCAAACTAGAAATGAAGACTTATCTAAGCTTCTCAATAATCTAATAAGCCTCATAGCTGTGAGTATGACTAAAAAGTTTGTCATCAAATATTTTGAACCAGTTGCAGATGTTAAAGTGCAGTTCTTGAAATATAAAGCGATCAAATATATCACAATGCTTACCAAATCATTTGATCTCAACCAGATTGTAATCTTCAAGCATGCCTCTTTTTTGTAGATCATATAAAGTAGAATGGACGATAACTAATTAATAAAATTATAAATACATTTCAGAAAGTAGCCATGCTCCATATTCGTAAAAAATATTTGTAGTTGTGATGCTAAACCATGGAGAAAAGTCTACTTCTCTCGGATCTTACACAAAAAGTGACATCTCTCTTGAAGCAAAGAACATAAGCATGCCTTCCCCAAACAAATCAACAAGAGAGCCTAATAGTTGCCCTGCATCGGCATCTTCTTTCCATGCCTGAGCAAGAACACTCCCAGCCCTTTCACTCTTGTTCAGCAATCCCTTTTCCCTTCTACTGCTACCTGTTACATTTTCATCAGAATTTTGTCCAGTGGCCTTAACCAGAGCCGACTCTCCTGGTTTGACAATGGTTTGACATTCAGATGTTGTTCCAATGGAATCAGCCAAAGTTTCAGATGAGAGGCTAGCAACAGAGCCATCAGTAACTGTTTTCTTTGATGACTGTTGTAAAGAAAAAACTTCACTAGCTTTGCGCTTTCTTAATGTGCTTGACAGATTTCCTGGAGAAACAATGCCTTTGGCTGTATCTGGGGGGAATGACAATCCGTTAACAAGAATTTATAAGAGAGATGCACAGGATCCAGCAGGAAAATGAGAAATCAAGATTAATCTTTTATTTACCAGGATCCAATGCTGTCGCTACTTTTATAGAACTCTCTAGTGTAGACCGGACAGGTAAAGATAGAAGACCTGGAAACAATTTTACCCTCTCAAATATGCATCGACCTGCAGCTTGCTGAAAGAAAGCAAGCACATTGTAAAAAGATAAAACCTAAAATTAGAAGGGACATATAGTTAAAAGATAAAATCGAAAATTAAAAGAGAACTAATAAGTTTAGGAAAACTTTATTTTCGCCTTCCCATGTGCATTACTGAAAATTTAACAGTGGGAAAACACACATCGCACATCAACTCTTAATGACATAATTTCAATTCCTTTTCCTGAAAAAACATAATACTTCAACATATAGGTCTCTCTTCTTTTTCTGTCATTTTAGGGTATTGTGATGCAGTAGAATCATTACCAATAAAGCACCATACACACGCCAAGCTTCGTGACGCTTGACTTCATTTTTCTGACTCTCAAGTACCATCTCTGGTTCTAGTAGTTTTAAGTAAGGTTCCAAATTTGGCAATATCAGTAAGCGCACCTGACATTTTAAAATAGGTTTAAGTAATACTTCTCAAAAAATATGAACAATTATATGCAATCTAGATGTTACATATTCAATTGCCATTTCAACTTAAAACATTTTGGAGAGCCCTATTCAATTGTCAAACCAATGCTTCAAGGCAACTAATACAAATCAAGAAGAAAAGATAAACAAAAAATAGCAGTAAATGACAGGGAAGTGATCAAATACCACACTTGGTCCCATAGCCGCAAGGCCTTGAATAGCACCATAGTGTTGGGTCAATGCCTTCTTAGGATCAAGGAATGCATGAAGAAGAGTCCTTGTCACACGTGGTTGAAGATTGTGGTACACATGTCCAAATCTGCCACCAAACTCACAAGTTACAATTTATTGTAATTTATACAAAAAGCAATTTAACAAGCTTTAAATGTTTGCTATAAAATTCCTTTCGAAGTAGTTTGGTCATTGACTTTCTTCCCCAGAACCAACTTTCTTATCAACTAGCGTTCCTGGAGTTTCTTGAAATATACCAATAGATTAAGTTATCACTTTTCTTATAATCAGCAAAAGACAAGTCCACTATTGTATGGAGGAATACAGCTGTACAAAGACATTAATTTGAATGGCCTGCTGGAGAGCATCAAATAAAATCTAAGCCGGCTAATGGAGGAAAACTACTATGAAGAATTGTATTGTTCGAAAAGCTTTATAGTTCATAATGCCCAACGGATTAGAATTCCGAATTTTGATAAATATATTGTAGATGAATACCAAACTCTGAAAATGAATAAATACTACCTTAACCCATAGCTGATCAATTATAAACTATAAAGACATCCAAAATAACTATGGAGAGGGGCCAAATCTAGAAGAAAGAATGTTAAACCTCAAATCATTGTCGTTCAACCATAAGACATACATGTTTATCCGTAATTCCTAGGAAATAGTACCCAGTAAACAGCAGTTGAACTTATTAGATTAGCACACAACCATAATGACTTAACTTTCAGACAAAATGATATTACAGGTTCAAATGATAACTCAGTAAATTGCATGTCCAAGTTTTCACAAGGCTAGGGACCCCACTTAGACCATGGCACACTTGGCTTGAGGATGAAAGGAGGCATCAATCGCCTCAAATATCACCTTGCTTGAATCCCTGGCTAAGATGTGCAACATAATTCAGTGGAACCCGAGATTACATGAGAGATGAAGGCTGTCCTTGCTTTGTACAAGGAGAAAAATTTAGAAAAGAGGACAATAGAGGCAATTGCAGTTGTGATAAATTATCCTCCTGACTCGGAAACCAATGTAATGGACTCTTTTCTTGGTCCATAGATACAGGATTCATCAACAGAAGATAATTCTAGCCAGTTGCAATCACACTCACAAGTGTTCTTTGTTCATCATAATACTCCTGGTGTGCAACCCTCGCTCAAAGGTGCTGCCAGTAACCAGGAGAAGCATCATGATGCAAGGAAGACATATCCTTTGTATAGTGCCCTTTCAAGTCTAAAGAAATATGGAAAACATGTGCATGCCAACAAAGAATCAAAGATGTAGTGTTACTTCAGTAATTTTCCATTGTAATTTGTAACCAAATTTATGTTTTACTGTTAACCTACTTTGATCACTCAGACAGTTACCTACTTTCTTTCTTCTTTGGTATGAACATGTAGATTTTGGAATGTTAATATAACTATATTTGGGATAATAGAATGATGTCCAAAAACAGCAATCAAAAAGTTATCAAGTAAATAATTCAAATGGAACAAAGCAAGATGTAACAAAAAACAGAAATGTCAGAATATTTTGCCAAACTTTCCTTACAAGTTACCATAATTAATAAATAAAGATGCACATTTCTTTCAGAAGGTTATATTCCTGTAAGTTAACATATAAACTTTTCAGGTTAAAAAAAAAGTTACATAAATACCGTCTGCATATAAATGCAACCAGATCTGCTGTGAAATCTCTAAGCTCCCAGTGGTTTTGAGTGAATCGTGTTCCTAATCTTTTGGCAACAAGGCATGTAATCACAGAGGGCATAAGCTGATGCAACTGCACATAAATCCCTATGTCAGGAATGCCCATAAAATTAAAGGAAACAGAAAACACTAAGGCAATTTAATGCCATTAACCTAATCCAAGTGAGAAAATATATGCCCACCTATTTCTAAGCCTTTTCCTTTCACATATATTGAAACAATATTAGTTTGAAGATTTCATACAGAATGAAATATGAAATCACTTACATGATTAATGAAGTATTCTTATCACACAAAACACAACATAAATAAACTTCTATATGGCAGTCTTTAAGGTATGTCTGCCAATGTCGATGACATTGACTTCACACAGTCAAATCACCCTTTCAAACTAGAAGAGTCATTTAAGAAGAAATATTTTTCAAAATTAGCAGTAGCTCTAAATGTCAACATTATTTAGAACTGCTTCTCCTAAAGGGTTATGCAAGAATTCAGTAAGTAATAATGATGACGAAGTTGGCCTTGTCAAACTTTCCATGCTTCAGTCTTGTTTTGTAGCTAAGAGGTTCGGAGGCTAAATGATTCAAACATTAATAGTTCTAATCCATGAATCTATAGAAATTCACTGTTAACCCTAATCTTGACAATATATATAACCATTTACCCATGCGCCCTCATTCATGACTTACAAATAGAGAAAATAAAGAAATGGATTTTCACCTTACATGCAAAGCCAAATTTTTTAAAAATATATGGCTAGTTACTGTACTTGCTCTTTTGTTAGCAGAATTCCTCCAAAGCATTCATTTTCTACCAGTAGAAACAAACCTTTTGAAAGTTGTACTAGGAAAGTGATTGTAATGTGATGCACAAAAAACTCCTATGTTAATATCCTCAAATTCCATGGTTAATATATAGCTCTAATTTCCCAGTAACCAATCGTTTCACAATACTATTCTGAACATTCTTACTGCCTATCTGTTGGTACATCACCTTTAAGGCATGCACTTGATCTGTTGATAGGCGAATGATAGCATATGGACATAAAGTTAAACTATTAGAATACTAGCAAATGAATTCAGTCTTGTTCCTCATCCTAGCCTCTTATCTCAAGTTGTTATGACCAAAAATATGTTCACAATAAAGTGAAAACAGCAATTTCTCCTTTAGCCTCACAAGACTTTCTATAATATTAGCATTATAAGACATAAACGCCTCTTCACCCTTGGTTGGATGTGCACATGTTCACATCATGCTCTCTCAATCTCAAAGAGGAAACTGAATGCCATAATTGCCAGAGAGATAGTAATAAGAAGCAGTGAATATAAACCATATCTGTTACCACAAGATGGTGGATCACTATACCGCAAATATTCATACTTATCACAGAATAAAAAAGAACTGAAAGAAAATGCCGCAATGACACTACTGCCTATGCAATATAGTGTACAACATACTACAAGGTTTATCAATTATCGAGGAAAAGATGAACAGTACAAAAAAAGATAACCAATGGTTAAGCAGGGAGGAAAACTAATAAAATATATCCAAAGGCATTTGAACTAACTATTTTCTTGATAAATAGTAACAATTAACATGTTAGAAGATGGTAATCCTTATACAAAATCCGTAGTTTTGTTTAGATTTACAGCAATCAGACACAATAAAGAAAATATAATCACATCAACCATCAAATATTTTGGAGATTATACAGGCTTTGTAATTTGTCATTGAGAGGACCAGCTATAGCAATTACATCAATTAAACAGGTATTAAAATTAGTCAGTAATTAATTACAGGCATTCTTTGTTTAATTCTGGCCATTGTCTTGTAGTTAAAGTTCAATTACATACAGTAAATGTATAATGAATAAATATTTACTATTCTGCAAAAAAAATTGAAAGTGTGAAAACAATACTTGGAAACTTTTGCAATGAGGTCGCAAGGTAGAGCAGATCGCAGACAAAATACAGAGCAGAAGGATAAGGCGCAGAAAGAGGATTCACATGCAGATGTGCAGATTGATTTAACCGAGATTATCGAAAGGGGATGCTGATGAATTAAAGAGAAAGGTGATTACTGGGAAGTTCATCGGAATATCAAGCCCTCCAGATTTGAGATACATGAATGGATTGACAAACATTGGCCAAGCTGCTCCGTCCTCAATTTTCCCCCCAAAAACTTCTTTGTGGTGATGTTCAAAACAGCGAATGAGAGAGAATGAATAATTGATAGTGATACAACTGCTTGGGAAAAAGACAGAGAGCAATTATACTTGCAGAGATGGGAAGCAAATTTCAATCCGTTAAAAACGAACCCTACGGATGCACCAATATGGTTGAGGCTCTATAACTTACCGTTTGAATATTGTTAAATTTGATCAAATAATCAGATTATAATCAGGATGATGAACTTTAATTGTGAAGTAGATTGTTAGAATATTAAATTCTCTATTGTATAATGGTCAGTTAGTGCTACAGTAGTCAGTAGTTGAGGTAGTTAGACATCTTAAATGTCTACAGTGCTCTACCTCCTCTATAAATTGTAATCTACCTTCCTTTGTTAATTCAAGCAATTTCTAGCCCAAAATTGTTTCATGGTATCAGAGCGAGTCTGAGCTTGTCTCCCTCACGGGAGGGCTCAGGATTCTAAGAGGGCTCTTTGTTTTGGTACCAATTTGCAAAGACGGGATTTTGTCTGCAAATTCGTGGTACTTGTTTGTAGAAGATTCTGAGGGTCTTGCTTGCTGAGTCCAGATCGAGGGTTTTTTTTTTGCATTTTTCATGAGTACTTTCATGAAAAATTTCGATCCTCCTGTTGCTTTCATCTAGGCACGACTTCAGGTTTAGGGTCATTTTTTGAGTGCTGCAAATCGTAAAAGATTTTGGGCATCGTCTTTATTCTGGGCATCACGTGTTTGTTTTTGGCGGCATTTTTTTTTTAGGTCGTGATTTCTGCGTTTTCTACACGATTTTTTGTCTACTGGGCGCGACCTCATGTGAGACAGTGCGGATCTGTGTTTGCTGCTACCACCGCATGTTGTTCGAGCCCCTGCCTTCGTTTTTGTGTGGGCTTCTGCTCATCGGCGCCCTTCCCATCCCAGCTCTCGGTATTGACATTTTTGTTCGGTCGGCCCAAGCCCTGCTGTCATTTTGGCCGCAGCCCTTCCTCTTTTACCCGGCCGACTTGTGTGCTTCAAGCTCCTTTGGTTCTCTGCGAGTTCCTCTATGCGTCAAATCGCGACTTTATTTTCGCGTTTTTCTGATTTTTTAAGGTCGTGCTGTGTCACCCTTTCTGGCCAAGATTTTCGTGGCCGTTTTTGCTTGAAGCTCCTGCCTGCATGTGACGCGTTTTTGTGGCTGTGCGACCTCTATTCTGGCCGCGTCTTCTGAGTTCTGCGACCTACCTGTGCGTCTTCTGGCCGCCGCCGTGGCTTTTGGTCTCGGCTCTGCTCGTGCAGGCCTCCTACAGGAGTTTTCGCGTTTTCTGAAGGTTGACAGGCGTCGATGGAGTTTTTCTCTCCCACAATTTCTTCATTCGACAATGAAAGGGCTCTTTGGTTCATGGGTTTTGTGTAACCCACGAGTTCCTCTATGCTTTGCTGCGATTGAAGACGTTTCTTGGAGTTTTGAAGACGTTTCCTACAATTTTTGAAGCATCCATGGCCGTCTAAGGTTCAGAAATTTTCGTCTAGGGTTTTGACCCTCTGTTTCAAGGCGGAAATTTTTTTCGACTGCAGATTCTTATTGGGTTTTTCGAGATCTCAATTGGGTTGGTCTCCGTTTTTTTTGGGTGCATTGAAATTTGTGCCCACAGATTTGCATTGTTTTTTGTGCCTGAACTTGCTTCAGTTTATTGAAACTCGTGCCTCAAGTCTTGTGCATCAACATCTTCTCAATACCTCGTTTTTCGTGCCTCAAAAAGCGTGAAGATGGCCAGTTTGAACAACATTATGTTGGACAACAGTCTGCGATTCAACGACAACGTAATCTGTATGGGTTTTAAAGTTTTTTCCTTTAAAAAATCTGTAATCTGGGAGGGTTTTAAAGTTTTTTCCCTTAAAAAATCTGTAATCTGGGCGGATTTATAATTTTCTCCTCAAAAATTAAGAGTTTTTCCTGTATACCCTAGTCAGGGTTTCTGTTGTTCGGGAGGGCTCTCTAATATCTGGTTTTTACCGTTTTTTCCGAAAAAACGATGATTTGTAATCTGGGTTTGGCGATTTTTTCCTCAAAAATTGTGGTTCGTTGCAGTCTGTATTTGTCACACTTGGAGTTGCTGAGGCGAACATCTGCACAACTAGCTTCTTGCAATCAGTTCTCGGGCATCATGCTCCTCTGCAAAAGTTTTGACGGTTTGCCAATTTATCCTCAAAATCGTGGCCACTGTTCTCCGTGTGTCTTTGGTTTCAGGGAAGGACAGCTTTGTTATCCAACGCCAAGTTGGACATTTTGTGATGACTTCTAGTCAGCAATTCTGCAGATTCTGGGAGGGTTGGTGGCAGACTCCTCTCAAGTGGCAGAGTCAGTGGCAAGCTCTTGTCTCTTGTTGCAGAGCATTCTACAGAAGGGGGCACCCTTCTCCGTTTTTTGGTCTGCGTAGCAGCAGGGTGTTCTGAAGAATTAGTGACTAATCGACCTGCAAATTGTTTTCTGTAAGCTAGTTAGTAGATTGACCATTAAGGGAGGGTGTTAGAATATTAAATTCTCTATTGTATAATGGTCAATTAGTGCTACAGTAGTCAGTAGTTGAGGTAGTTAGACATCTTAAATGTCTACAGTGCTCTACCTCCTCTATAAATTGTAATCTACCTTCCTTTGTTAATTCAAGCAATTTCTAGCCCAAAATTGATGTCAAACTAGATCTGATTTTCAGTATTATGAATTCTAAGTCTGAATTTCTTTTGTTGATTGTCGATCCTCAATTGCAGAACATTTATTAATTTCAATGATCTGCTTTGAGGATTGGAACTCCCATAAATATAGAGAGGGGGAGTCACGTCCCATGTTAGAGAGACACGTCTTTAGAGAGACGCATCTCATGAGAGACACGTCCGCTCATGGGACGTGTCTTAGTTAGTGTCCCTTAGTCTAACTTAAGACAACCGAACTTAATCGATTTAGCAAGGGCGATTTATATTTAAATGTCATCAATCTGGAATTTGATCTAACTTATATATACAATTTATATCCTCAAAAATATAGATCAAAACTATGCTTGGATGTAGCGATTTTGATATAAATGATGATGATGAATAAATTCAATCATCATTTATATCTGACCGAAGCTATCTTGTTTCAACACTCCCTCTTAGCTAGGGAAGATAACTCCAACCAAGTATATAGTGATATCACCTTACCCGTGATATCAGAAGATATGGAATGCTTCTAAAAGTGTCAAGTCACATGACATTCTTCATAACACATCTTCATTATGGTATGTGCACTGACATCAAGTCTCATGATGTCTACCATAATAAATCATGGCATATCCACGGATATATTTATCCACCATGATTATCTCATAAGGATCATAATGATCTTCAATTGATATCAAGTCTCATGATATCTATCAAAATGTCCACAAGATACTATCATGACATATCCACAGATATCAAGTCACATGATATCTATCATGATAGTGCAATTAATCATTGTAGAGTCGTCACTTAACAATGTTAAATACAAGTGTTCATTATCAGAAAGATCATCACCTTTCAATAATGTACACAAGAGGAAAGAGGGCCCATAAAGTCATGGAGTCACACACATGACAAAAGAGTTTACACATTAAACATCTTTTAAATACATTAGTACAAAACAATTTTAATCTCAATAACAATTTACATTTCAACCATACCAAGTTTCTTCCTAAAGTGTTCAACTTTAACTCTAGAGAGAGGCTTGGTGAGAATGTCTGTTGTTTGATCATTTGTACTAATATACTCCAACTGGATCACATTCCTTTCTACCATGTCTCTCACATAGTGGTAAGGGATCTCTATATGCTTAGATCTATCATGGAATACTGGATTTACTGAAAGCTTAATGCAACTCTAATTATCACAGTGGATAATAGTAGGATTCAGGGGCTCACCAAATAATCCCACAAACAATTTTTGGAGCCATACTGCTTCTCTTGCTCCCATAGAGGCTGCAATATATTCAGCTTTTGTTGAGCTTTGTGCCACTGAAGATTCTTTCCTACTGATCCAAGAGATCATAGCCGATCCTAAATTGAAGCAACATCCTGATGTATTTTTCCGATCGGTTACACTTCCAACCCAATCTGAATCAAAATATCCATGTAAATCTAGTTGGACATTCCTGTATATAAGACCATATCCAATAATACATTGAAGGCATCTCAATATGTGCTTCACGGCAACAAGGTGAATTTCCTTTGGCTCACACATGAACTAGGTTAGGGCATTCACTGCATAGCAAATATCTGGTTTGGTGTTAACCAAGTACATTAATGATCCAATTATCTGTCTATAGAGAGTAGGATCTGCAAATTTTGATTCTTCTATTGCTTCTTTCAATTTGTGTAAGTTGGTTTCCATAGGTGTAGACATGGGTCTACAGTCTAACATTCCAAATCTCTTCAAAATATCAATAGTGTACTTTCCTTGATTTAGGATGATGCCATCTGATTTCTGCCAAACTTCTAACCCTAGGAAGTAATGTAAAATGCCCAAGTCTTTCATGTCAAATTTTGAAGTCAGGTCCTTTTTACCTTGAGCAATAAGGTGATCTTCTCATGTGATTAGCAGGTCATCAACATATAAAATTATTATTAGCATATCACCTTTAATTGCCTTCAAATAGAGATTTGGATTTGCATCATTCTTGGAAAATTCTAGTCCCAAAAGATAGCTGTCAATTCTTTCATACCAAGCCCTGGGAGCCTATTTAAGTCCATTTAGAGCTTTCTTCAATCTGCATACATGTGAGTCAGTTTTATGTATCACAAAACCTTCAAGTTGCTCTAGATAGACTTCTTCTTCAATGGTCCCATTCAGGAAGGTAGTTTTCACATCCATTTGATGGATCTTCCAGCCTTTAGCTGTTGCAATAGCTATTACTGCTCTCACAGAGGTGTATCGAGCAACAGGTGCAAATGTCTCTTCATAATCAATACCTTCCTTTTGTGAGAAACCTTTGGCCACAAAACTTGCCTTGTGTTTTTCTATACTGCCATCAGCAGCATGTTTGATTTTGAAAAGTCATTTGGAAGAGACAACAGATTTTTCTTTTGGTCTAGGTACTATATCCCATACATCATTTTTCAAAATGGACTGATACTCTTATGTCATTGCATCTTTCCACACTTGATGCTTGAGAGCTTCTGTAACACTAGTTGGTTCTGAACTAATGATCTCATTCATTAAGGCAACATAGCTTGAGAATCTTTTGGGTCTCTTACTTCCTCTAAAAGTTCCTTTGGGTGTTGTATGATTCTCAGCTTCTTTAATCATCTTCCTAGCCCAAAGTGGTCTCCTCTTGCTGTTGTCATTGGGATTCTCTTCTGGAGCAGTTTGGTTTTCCCTTATGATTTCTTCAGGATACTCCCTCTGAATCTCAGGAGCAGGCTCCTACTCTAAGACTTTAGGAGAATCTTGAATTTCTATCTCACTTGAACTCTTTGCCCTTTTGAAGGCAATGTCTTCCTCAAATATGTCATCTCTACTTAGTTCAATTTGTTTCTGACCGGATATGTATATTTTGTAGGCTTTTGAGGTTTCACTATAGCCCACAAATATCCCTTTCTTTCCAGAAGGTTCTAGTTTGGATCTCTTTTCTTTAGGTATATGAATGTAGACAGGGCAACCAAAGATCCTTAAGTGACTTATGTCAAGTTTTACACCAGTAAATGCTTCTTCAGGAGTCTTGTTATCTAGATGAGAGTGGGGACATCTATTTTGGATGTAGACAGCTGCCCTAGAGGCTTCTGCCCAAAATGAGGTTTCTATGTTTTGGTCAAACAACATTGCTCTAGCAGCTTCTACAATAGTTCTATTTTTTCTCTCAACAACACCATTTTGTTGAGGGTTTTAGGCTACAATAAACTCCCTCTTAATCCCAACATTTACACAAAATTCCTTAAAGATTTTTGAGGTGTATTCCTTCCCATTATCTGTTCTTAGGATTTTGATTTTCTTCTCGGAGAAGTTTTATGTAAGTGCTTTGAACTCCTTAAACCTTTTAAGGATTTCTATTGACTCTTTACACTTAAGAAAATATATCCAAGTCTTCCTAGAGAAGTAATCTACAAATATTACATAATATAAGAATCCCGCCATGGAGGATACAGACATGGGTCCACATAAATCAGAGTGTACTAGTTCTAATACATTTTTGGTTTTACTCAAACTATTTTGGAAGGTCCCCTTTGTATTCTTTCCTAGGGCACACCCTCGGCATGCTCCTTCATGAAATTGTTTTAGTTTGGGCAATCCTGTTACTAATTTTTCTACAAAAGGTAGGGCGCGGAAATGAATATGTCCTAGTCTTTGATGCCAAATTTCATTTGAATCGGAGGTCTCATGAATAAGAGCTTGTTTAGAATCCGTGCATAGTTTGTAGAGATATCCTTGTCTTACACCTATAGTTTGTGCTTTCTTTATAGTGGAGTTCTTTGGCCATGCCAGAACTTTTCCATCCATAAAGGTAACCCTATATCCGTTGTCTTCAAGAGCAGAAATGGATATTAGGTTCCTTTTTATTCCTGGTACAAACAATACTTCGATGAGTTGTAGAGAGAGGCCAGACTTCAAATTTATGGTGCAAGTTCCAACCCCTCTTACTGGATGTGCAGAATCATCCCCAATAGTCACTTCTTCGTCAGTTTCTTCTTTCATAGTATCTAAGTGTTCTCTGAACCCTGTGATGTGCCTAGATGAACCACTATCAATTACCCAGTTGTTGACTTTGTTTGATACTCGACTTGATAGTGCTGAATAGAAGACAAATTTCTCAGAGTCATATTTTGTATTTGTCTTTCTAACTTTAGCAAAGGATGCTTGTTGTTTTGTTCTATCAGGGCACTTCATTGCATAGTGTCCATATTGATCACATCTGAAACATTGAATTTGAGAGATGTCTTTCCTTTTCTTCAATGGTCCCTTTCCATAAGAATTCTTCTTTCTTTTGAAGTTTTTCTTCTTACCTTTCTTATGAGAATTTGTGTTTAGCACATGAATATCCTCATCTATGGTTTTCTGATTGTTTTCTTTTGTCATTAGTCTTGTTTCTTCTTGTAAGCAATCTGTTCTTAGCCTATCAAATTTAGGGAGTTTTGATCTTGCACTTATTCCTTGAACAAATGACTCCCATGAGTTTGGTAGGCCACCTAGAGCTATTAGAGTTAACTCCTTGCTATCAATTTGATATCTGACTATTGACAGTTGATTCCTTAGGTCATTGATTCTCATGAAATATGCACTAATAGATTCTCCATTGTTTATTTGAACATGATTAAGTTGCCTTTTTAGAGCAAGGGTCCTACTGGTGTTGTTTATTTCAAAGGTGCTCTCAAGGGATTTAAACATTTGATATGCAGTCTCATGTTTAGATAGAATAGGTACTATATGATCCCTAACTGCATCCACTATAATTTTCATGGTTTTCTCATCATTCTCAATCCATTGAGTTTTCTCCTGATCAGTTTTTGGTTCTATCTTGTTTTCTTTCAAAAATGAGTAACTTATTTTCTTTCAGAATCATCATGATTCTGAATTTCCATGAAGTAAAGTTGTTTGCACCTTCAAGACGATCCTCGAATCTGATTACACTTGACATTATGAAGAATGGTATGCGTTTGTGATTTCAAGAGAAAATACAATTTAAATAATCAGATATTGGATTTAATCGGATCTTATCTCAACGTGGCTCTGATACCATGTTAAATTTGATCAAATCAATCAGATTATAATCAGGATGATGAACTTTAATTGTGAAGTAGATGTCAAACTAGGTCTGATTTTCTGTATTATGAATTATAAGTCTGAATTTCTTTTGTTGATTGTCGATCCTCAATTGCAAAACATTGATTAATTTCGCTGATCTGCTTTGAGGATTGGAACTCCCATAAATATAGAGAGGGGGAGTCACGTCCCATGTTAGAGAGACACGTCTTTAGAGAGACGCATCTCATGAGAGACACGTCTCATGAGCGGACGTGTCTTAGTTAGTGTCCCTTAGTCTAACTTAAGACAACCGAACTTAATTGATTTAGCAAGGGCGATTTATATTTAAATGTCATCAATCTAGAATTCGATATGACTTATATATACAATTTATATCCTCAAAAATATAGATCGAAACTATGCTTGGATGTAGCAATTTTGATATAAATGATGATGATGAATAAATTCAATCATCACTTATATCTGACCGAAGCTATCTTGTTTCAACAAATATTAGTTGGGTGAATGTTACATTTGAATCGGGGATAAGCTTGGAATAACAATCAAGGTAGATTTGCAAAATGGGGAAACCCTAATTTACGCAAGAATCAAAATTATAGCAATAAACATCTTGGAGCAAATCAAACTCATAACATCTGATGGATTTTGGGATCAGGAAATCACAATTGAGGAACCTAAATTTTATTGCAGAAGGTGTAAGAGTCAGAGACATAATGAAAATACATGTCAACATCCGCCCCCAATTCCAAAGACAGAGTGGATACCAAAAAGAAACCCAACAATAGACAAAGATGTTGAGGGTTCCAAAGAAAGCAAGGAGGCACAAGCGACTAAGCAAGAAGATCCAAATAATGAATCAAAATCTATCAAGGAACCAATTGGTGGGCCGGAAAGGGAAAAGCAAGCTTCTTAATGGGCATTTATTCCCTATAAATAAGAAACAGTGGACAATCAGATACTGAACTGGGAAGAATCGGAATTTAAGGAAGAAGAAACAATGGATGAAATTGATATGGTGGACCCACGACGAATTAGTTAAACGGTCGCAAAAATTCTAAATGAAGGGAGTTAAAAAAAGGACAAAAAAAAGGGAAGAAAATTCAATAAAGAAAGAAGGGAAGAGGAAGCTTTGTGTGAGGAAAAAAAATCCATCAAGACCTACCTATTGAAATCCAAGGGAGGAAACACCTCTTGGAAACCAGTGAAGATACTCACATGGAATGTTAGGGGCATTAACGCCCCTAACCTATTGAGATCCAAGGGAGGAATCACCTCTTGGAAACCAATGAAGATACTCACATGGAATGTTAGGGGCATTAACGCCCCTAACAAACGACGCATGATCAAGCGCCAATTGAATCACCAATTGATCGACTGTGTGGTGTTACAAGAAACAAAACTAAATTCAAAAGAAGCAGAGATATTTCTAACACACTACAAGGGATGGTCTTGCCACTTCACAAAAGGAACAGGTGCATCCTAGGGATCTTGGAATAATGTGGAAATCTGGAAAACTGAGGATCAATATAATTGGCAACTTGTAAAGGTACGCAATCTATATTCAAACTGTGAGTTTTTTCCTTTTTAATATATACAGGTCAGCAAAACCAACAAAGAGAAAAGCTTTATGGAACAAGATCAAATTTGAACTAAATAACCTTGGTATGAGGGAGTGTGTAATTGCGGTGATTTTAATGCAATTTTGGATCTACTGAAAAAACTTGGGGAGACTGGGAGAATATCACAATCCCAAGAGGACTTCAAAGATTTCGTATACAAAACTGGACTTGTTGATATTGTGCCTTCCAATGGCACCTTCACTTGGAACAATGAGCGTAAGAGATTCACAAATATAGCAGAAAGGTTTGATCATTTTTTTACTAGACCTAATTGGATCCAATCACCCATTGCAATCACGGCCAATATCTGCCCCATATCTTTATCTGATCACATTATTGTATCACTGATGCTAGTAGAAGAAACGCCAAAACCACGATGTTAGTTTCGGTTTGAAAAAATGTGGCTATGCAACGGATTACTCAGAAGCTGGTGGATGGAACCTGCAGATGTGGATGGTTCAAAAATGTTTGTGTTTAACAAAAAAGCTGCATTTAATCAAAGAAAGATTAAAATAATGGAATAAAACTACCTTCAAAAACATTTTTGAGAAGGAAAGAATTGAAGGAGAGCTCGAAGAACCGAATCAAAAGGTCATAACAAATGTTATGTTTTAAGAGGATTATGTTAAATAAAAAACATTATTAGTGGAATACAACGAAATTCTGGCTAGAGAAGAATGTTATTGGCGATCAAAATCTAGAGAAACTTGGCTCGCTGAAGGTGACATGAACACAAAAAAATTTCATAACTCTACAAAAATGGAGTATATAGCAAGATATCGCAGATAAAGAATAAAGGAGATACAATAACAGAAATAAAAGAAATACATAACAAAGGAATTTGATACTTCCATGAATTACTAACAGGGGAAGGTGAATTTGAACCCATCCAAAACTGGTTCACAAACTATATTCTGACCAAGGTACAGGATGGGGAAAATGGTATGTTGATGGCACCTGTTGAAGAAGATGAGGTAAAAATGCTCTTTTCCAATTGCGTCCTGATAAAGCTTCGAGTCCTGATGGTTTTTTGACATTATTTTACCAAACCTGTTGGAACTTCATGAAGAAAGACATCTATGAGGCGGTTGAAGAATCAAGAAAATCTGGGAAAATTTTAGAAGACATAAATTACACCAATATTGCTTAATTCCAAAGAACGAGATATGCAGCTCTTTTGCCAATAATAGACCAATATCACTCTACAACACAATATACAAGGTCATTACAAAGGTTATAGCAAATAGACTTAAAAAGATTCTTCCAACAATCATAACAACTAAACAAAGTGGCTTTGTCCCAGGCAAAAATATCACCGATGGGATAGTAATAGCACAAGAGGCAATTCATACCATCAAGAAAGAGAGCCTCAAAGTGATGATTCTGAAACTCAATGTGAGTAAAGCCTATGACAGAGTTAGATGGAGGTTTTTGATGAAAATAATGGAAAAATGTGGGTTTAATAGGAAATGGTTACAATGGGTAGATGCATGCATTTCAAGTCCAAGATACTCAATCCTCATTAATGGATCTCTTTGCAATTTTTTTGAAGGAGCAAAGGGAATAATACAAGGGGATCCCATATCCCCATTCTTATTTGTAATAATGGTTGATGCACTCGGTAGGGGTTTATCCCAAAAGGTTGCAAATGGATAATGGAAAGGAATAACAGTTGCAAAAAACATAACACCTTTGTCACATCAATTGTTTGACAATGACACACTTCTATATGGTTCATCAATGCTCCAAAAAATGGAAATGGAAGAGATAGTAAGGATTACTCTAGATGCTCAGGCTAATTGGTTAATAAGGATAAATCATGCATATTTTTCTTCAACACTCGTATAACATTTCAACACAAGTTGGCTGGTATTGCTGGGTTCACTATCAGATCACTCCCAAGCACATATCTTGGTATTCCTTGTTGGAAATATTGTCATTGATGTCAAAGGGGCATGGATAGCTTGTCATTGATGTCAAAAGTCTATAGACTAGATTGTTGAAGATTTTGTCATTGATGTCGAAGGGCAAGTCCAAAATCAGGAAATGGCTAAATTATTGGAGGTTAAATCAATCGTCTTGTGTCAAATTTATGGCACCAATATCGAGAAGTTGTTGTGCAAGGAAGGAGAAAAATGGAATCAATTAGAAGATCGATTTATCTTGGTGCCCAAAATTTAAGTGGCAATTTAAATATTAAATTGCATAAATAATTGTTTATAATATTCCTACTAGGCCCACCCATGTCTAGCGCCCCTCACCTTGAAAATTAAATTGCAAATAAGTATATTATATTTTGTTGTGGGCCGACCTATGTTAGGGGATTTAAATTGCAAATAAATAGTTTAAATAAGGGGCCAATCCCTTGCATTTGAGCACCCAAAATTGGTATGAAGTGGTGCGTATAAATCAAAGGTTGCCCCTCTTGCAAAGTGATGTATCCTTTCAATCAGGTTGCCCCCTTTGAGAAGATATAAGAAGATTTTGTGAAGTGTTTTTGAAGGCAAGAAATGCTTGAATATTTTTTTATTATTGACCGGATATAAAGCAGACCAAAAGGGCAGAAAGTATGAAGAATATTTCTGATTCTTGTTGACGATTATATTGCAGATTTATGAGTAGAAATATGGCAGATTTATGATTAAATACTAAATTGTTGAAGATTATATGGCATATTTATGAGTAGATATATTGCAGACCTGTAAGCAGATATTAAGGCAGAAATATTTGTGGGAGCAGTACATCATTGTGATCAGATTTGTGAGTGAATACATTGCAATATTTAAATCAGATTTGCAAAAGAAAGATATAAATCAATTGAGTCAGATTTGGGAAGGAAGGACATTGCATCAAATTTGTGATCAGAGTTGCGAGGGAAAGTGTATCAACATTTAGATCTTGTGAAGACAATATCATCCATTTAAGAATTTGGAGGTTGGTGCCTATCAAAGAAGAGATTGGTGTCTCTTGCTGAGTTGGTGCTCAGTTGTGGGGATTTGTGTCTCCACTGGCTTGGTACCTACAAATTCTATAAGTGGGGATTGGTGTCTCCAATGGGTTGGTGCTACAAAAAAAGATTTGTAAGAGAAATAGGTTGGGGCCTACAAAAGAAAGTTTATAAGAAAAGCAATATTTTGCAATGATTTTCTCCCGTGAGGGTTTCCAAGTAAATCGTGTGTTCGTCTTGTTGTTTTTAATTGCATGTGTGTTATTGTTGTGGTTGATTAAGTTTTGAAAAGTAAAAGATTGTTGTTATATTGATTCACCTTGTTGCGTATTTTGTCATTGATGTCAAGGTGGTTGAGCTGCTTGTTTGTGTTTTTTAGCTACTTAAGCTACTTGGTTGTGTGGTTGAGCTGGTTGCTTGTGTGCTTTAGCTACCTGCTTGCTTGCTTGAGCTACTTGCTAGTCTGCTTGAGCTGTTTGGTTGTCTACATCAGTTGTTTGCTTGTCTACTTTGTCAGCTTCTAAGTGATGACTCAGCATTTGAATAGTCATATGTCAATACAGTTTAATCTACCAGCTTTGGAGTCCTTTTTGAGGTGGCTAATGTTTATTGAAGGCATTTGTATTAAAGATGGCATTAATATGTATATGTTGTCGACTCAAATTACTACTGGCCTTCGTGATACTTATTCATTTTGAGTGCTTTCACTACTATGTTTTGGGTGCAAATTAAAAAGAGAGGACGTGGCATCTATGCTAAGTTCATGAGTTTTGAATATCTTTAGCAATTCTTGTATTTGAATGTATGATTTTAAAAAATTCTCATCGCCTTTATTCATGAAGCTACAAAAATAACAGTTTCAACATTAATCGACTCAAATAATTGTGGGCGGCTCTATCCTCAGCTACAAGAGACATTATTTAAGGGTGGCTCTTATTTAGATGGAATGGTTCTAACTATATCTCCTTATTTTGGCAATGTTTTGAATTTATTTTGACAAGTCGTAGATTTTGGTTACTTGTTAATGAGAGGTCGCGGCTGATATTCTCCTTGTATGATGCGATATGAAATGTCCCCTTTTTGAGCATGCACCAAAGTTTGGTGGTTTAACCTATCATTCCTTGTAGGCTAATAATGGTGTTTAGAGGGCCCAGTGTTGGAATTAGCTAGCTCCTCCGTTGGCAGTTGGTAGTGTTTTCATCTCCACATCCTTAGCTTGTTCAGAGGTTATGATATTCAAGGTGTGTTGGCTCCGTTTTTATATACTTACTATTTATAGTAAGTCAATGTGTTGAAAGGAGCCAACCTTACTATTTATAGTAAGGCCACTCTGGTTAGCAGAGAATGCAGTGGGCTACCTCCTAGTGAAGTCAGAATTGATTTACGATGATTAATAATGGAGTTTAATATTATAATAATTATTAAAATTATACTTTAATAATAATTAATTATTGAGTGCATATCATTAATGAATTAAGTGGACTTTATTTAAAAGGGGGATTTAAATGCTTTTAAAAAATATGCTTCATAAAAAGTGTTAAAACTGTTAATTTAAAGGGGAGATATAAGTGAATAATAAAGTATGCTTTATTATTATAAAGTTGTGCACCAAAAAGGAGGGAAAAAGAAAATGAAATTAAAGTAAATTAAATAAGATGAAGTCAAATGCAAATTGAATATTATAAAAGGGCATTTTTGGAATTCATTTCATTATGATTGATCATTTTCTCTCAACTTGGCTTTGTGTTTTGGCTTTGGAGGTGAAACCTAGGGTTTTGTTGTAATTTCAATCTTGGAGAACGTAGCCTCTCTTCGATTGTGCTTCCTACAGGTGAGAAAGATCACCCGAGGGTTGCAGTTAATTGATGGCTTCACACGAAGGTCACATCTGAGCTTCATTGGAAAAGAATTTCAAAAGTTTCAAGGGTTTGAATGAAATATCAGAATAATGCAAATATAGATCTTATTTTAAGAGCAAAGAGAACTACAAGAGAACTTCAATAAACCGGTGGTTGCCAGGCAAGGGCTTTGGCAATTTAATTGTATGCAGCTTTGCACTAAGCATGAGGATTGGAGATAGTGATCGTTGCTAAAGTTTATCATCATTGTTGTTGCTGTTATACTGCTGCAAACTTTATACTTCATTCTGGCACCCATTTTCAGAGGGTTTCAAGGCATATCTTACTTGTAAATTCCTAAATGGTAACTCCCAAATTTTCTGGGTATTGTTGTTTTAGATAATAGGAGATATTTTATGAACTGGGTTGTCGATATTTTGTGAAAATACTGAGTCTCTAAGCTGATATAAAAATCTTATATTGTTGTATCAATCATTGCAAATATATATCAAAAACATAAAACCAAAAGCAAACAAACAAGCAGAATTTCGAAATTAAATATCCTGCCAGGGGTGGGATATTACAAGATAAGCTTTGTGGTATAGTGCTTTCATTTTTGGCATTGTCGGCTTCTATTTTTGAATGACTCATAATCTTTTGTCACCGACAGTTTCAAACAATTTTCACCGACTCTTCTTTTTGGGGTGACAGCTTAGCCTGGCAATTTGTGAAAACGGCTGTGTGAGAGCCTCCATATAGAAACAAAAACGTCATTGCAGGAAGCTATGAAACTTGGAATTTTCACGAGAGGGTTGAGAAGAATGTTTTGAAGGCGAGAAGTCATTGTTAACACATATAGTGGAAAGGAATTCAGAGGATGGCATAGATTGAATATATGCTTTAAAGGATGACTAGCTGCAGGAGCCCAATGATTTTTGTAGAATGAGTCGGCCAGTTAATGTTTTCGGTATCATGGTTTTCATATTTCATGACTCTCAGTATTCATTGTGTGTATTTTTGGTGGATACTTGGTCGACTTTGATGAGGGTGTATATGATGAGCTATATCGGATGTGAATTTTTTTTAAGAGTGCGAGGGTGAGAAAGACAACGGGTGATTATTTATTTTTGCCGTTCTACGTCTTGGGCTGTATATGAGTGGAGCCATTTTGAATTAAGTCAATACATATTTTTCTTTGAGGCTGCTCATAAAAAGGGTGAGTAGTATTGAAAAGGTTCAGAGAAGTCTTATGTGAAAGTGTGTATATGATATATCCTACGTTAATGTGTGGAGGATGCGGTTAAAAGAAAAGCTATTTACTACCTCATGAGTTGAGAGGAGCTGTGTATAATGGCGTGAGTTTCTTTTCTGGATCATGCGCTGCCATTGATCTTAATTTTCTGAGCTTTGTATATCTGCTGAGGAAGTATGAGTTGTTAATGTGTGTAAAAGTGACGAGGGGAGACTTTTGGGCCAATCATAATCATCTACAGGTGTAACATCACATTCTTAGAACCTGCTGTGTGTTTTTGATCCCTGCGTGAAGTCCTAAAAGCTGACTGTGGACATTTCAAGTGTGCAAAGGTTGTATTTTAGTTGCTGTTATACTTTATCAGATCTTTCTTGCAGTTTCAGATTTAGACAAGGAAGTATGGCTATCAATGAACTGAGTATGAAGAAATGCTGATGTTTTCTGGAACGGTTTTTGGCACCTACTATAATTTTCTCATATGTGATGAAGTTATGTGATTTTGCAAGTGTGAAGGTTGTTTATTGGAGTCAAGAATGCAGAGTTCCCGAGTTGTGATCAGGTGCAGATTTGTGTTCGGATATTGCGCTGAAGTTTGGTTTTGGTATCAATCTCTGTAGTGATTCTTATTCTCAGGAAGTTATTGTGTTGTGTAGGCTGCATTGCTTCAGGAGCTGTTTAAAATTCCAGGTGCAGTTAACTATTTTTGCAAATCAAATCAGAAGTTTGAAGTTGGTGCTTCAGCAACACTGGAGTTGGTGCTTCAGTTGGTACGAAGTTGGTGCTCTCAATGGGTTGGTGCTCACTTGTGTAATTGGGTTGGTACCCTTTGAAGATAATAAAAGCAATATTTCGCCATGGTTTTTTACCTGAAAGGGTTTTCCACATAATCTCGGTGTTCATGGTGTTTATCTTGTTCATGAATGTTCTTAATGTTTCGATTTCTGATTCATGAGGTTTTCAATTTTAAAGTTTTAAAGTTTTAGAAATACTGATTCATGCAGGCCCCTCTCTCAGTATTTCCTGTGTGCTCTTCACACAACAACACCCCCTCCTCCCCCCCCCAGCTCTCAGTATAACTATGTGCTCATCATTCCTTTATATGAAGGAATTACAAGAAAATCCCACTAGTCAGAAATTTATCAAAATGCAACAGAAAAGCAAAGGCATGGCGTGGCAAATGGCTAACTCTAGTTGGGAGGATAATGATGATCAAAGTTGTAATTGTTGCAATACCGATTTACATGATGTCCTGCATTGGACTAACAACCAAAGCCGAAAAGGAAATTAGCAAGTCTAAGCGGCGTTTTATGTGGGAGGAATCGAACGAGGCAAAAAGGATTCCCTTAATCGCTTGGGACATAGTGAAAAAAAAGTAAACATTACAATGGTGCTGCAATAAAAAACGCCCACAAACAAAATTTAGCACTGGGCACAAAAATGGCATGGCATATGATCAAAAACTCAGATGCACTCTAGTGTCAAATATTAAAGAAAAAATACTTGGACTGCGACAATGTATACCGCGTTGTGACTGTGGCTAACCCACCACATGGATCACAAGTATGGAACTTCATGATGAGTTTGAGGCAAATTAGAACTGATCACTTATGGAGAATAAACTCTGGTTCCATGGCATCATTCCAATTCGACTCCTGGAACGGGCACAAGCCTTTGAGTGAATTGGAAGTAAATGGCTTACAAGAGGCAATAATGCTCTCAAAGGAATGATATGGCACAAACGTGAGATTATCTACAAATCCAGATCATTAATGGACATCAAACATGTCAATTGAAAGCCCTTAAATTTCTACCGGAAGCATGCAAATCAGCAATATGTAAGGAATTGGGATCAAGAAGATTATTATTAACTGATAAGGAGGATGTTACATCCCACCCTAGATGCTTAAAAACAATTTTACTTTTTGTAGTTATGACAAATGAATGATGCAAGTTTGATTGAATATTGCAAGAAATGTTGAGATCTTATGTGATTGAGTTATGCTAGAGCAATAAGGATTTATGCCATTATGATATGAGCTATGATTTATTTCAGTGGGAATAAATTGTGTTTATGATGCCTTAGAAATAGAAAAGCTGGTAAAGAAAAGTTTATTTTTCATTTAATGCATAGATAGAAAACATGCAATAATGATTTTATGATATTTAGATGTCAGATTAACTTCCATTTATTTGGAGTTTGATGCAGGGTAGCACGTACCACAACCTCTAGAGGAGGGAAAGTATCATGTGAGTAGAGAGGTAGTGTTGGGATGATCTGGAAATTGCCATCTGAGTCGAGACTAGGTCAGAAGGATCTAGGAACCCTAGAAGTGTGTAATAGGAGTCTTAAGTTGAGGTAAGTCTTGTGTGATCTTTTTGGACGTGGTTTTGTCGTAAGTGGAATTAGGGTTTCTATACCAATTCTCTACTTTCTTACCGTCAAAAAAATTAGTTAAGCAAGCGTATATGCACATGTAGGGAGAACTTGCATACATCATTGCGGGTATGTTATAAAATGAGATGTATTAACAAAGGAGAAGACGGCTTTTTAAATAGAAAATTACAAGACGATGTTTCTAAATGAAACAATCGTTAACTAAAAAATAAGAAACACCCTAACGACTAAAGATGACCATTAATATTACATTATTTAATATATTTAATACCCTCCTTTAATGGTCATCATTCTAAATACCCACAGAAGCAAAGAACGTTTTGTCACAAAAGACAAGAGCCTGCCACTGACTCTGCCACTTGAGATGAGTCTCCCACCAACCCTCTCAGAAACTACAAAACTTCCGGAAAAACAGATCACAAAACATCCAACTTGATGTTGGGTAACAAACTTGATGTTGGGTAACAAAGTTGTCCCTCCCTGGAGTAGAGACACCAAAAAACAACTATCACAATTTTGAGGAAAAACCGGCGAACCCTTCAAACTTTTGCAGATGAGCACAACACCCCAAAATAGACTACAAGAAACCATGATTTTTGAGGACAAAATTGCAAAACCCTGAAATTGAAGTTTACAAAGCATCGTTTTTTTCGAAAAAAAGGGTAAAAATCCTTAAATGAATCCCACAGATCTTTGTGAATTACAGAAGCCCATACAAAACATCGTTTTTAAGGGAAAACGGTAAAACCAATTGAACACACAAAATAATTTTTTAAGGTCAAAAAATTATAAAACCTAGAGTAATTTTTAAGGGAGAAAATTTTAAACCCCAGAAATAATTTTTAAGGCAAAAATTATAAAACCCACCAAAATAATTTTTATGAAAAAAATTATTAAAACCCCACAATAATTTTTATGGAAAAAATTATTAAAACCCAGAATAATATAAAACCTAGCAAATAATTTATTGTAAACCCCTAAAATAAAGATCCCTTGAAAGATGCCCAGCAACAAAAGAAATATTCATCTTGTGCCCAACCATGCAAACCCTAACCGAAATTATTTCTGCCAGACTTCGTAAGTATGAAGGGCATCCCAGAAGAGCGATTGGAAAATACCCTAGCTGTGAGAAAACGAACTCTGAAAAATCGCGTGCCAAACAAGAGTAACAGCAGGCACAATTTGCAGACTTAAAAAAGAAAAGGCGACCAAATACAGAACGAAATCGCATCTACAACCAGGCGCTGCGGAGGTCACGATTTGTAGAGAAAACGTGGGCTTTTAACCCTCAAAATCGTGCCAAAAACGGTGAAAAACGGCATGCATAGGCCACCAAAAAACAAATCGCGAGCAAGCAAAACATAGGCAGAGACGTTGACACAGGTCTCAGAGACACAACTACACGCGGAAAGCAAATGCAAAGCAACGAAGAAATGCGGGCTTGAACACCTGAAAAAAACGAGCCAGAAGAACACGACCAGGAGCAAAGAAATGTGTTCTCAAAATCGCGGACCAAGAAAAAACGTGCCTTGAAACTAGGTGAAGAGACGCACGATTGCACAAAGAAATCCACCCAAAAGTAGATAACCCTCGATTTCTCTTGAAAAATCCTTGAAGGATTTTCACTAAAAAAACTTTGATTCTCAAAAAAAATCCTCCCAAAATCCTGGGCCTCCCATGAGGGAGTCAGACCCAGACCCACTCTAATACCATGTTATAAAATAAGATGTATTAACAAAGGAGACGAAGGCTTCTTAAATAGAAAATTACAAGACGATGTTTCTAAATGAAACAATCGTTAACTAAAAAATAAAAGCTAAAAAACAGGAAACACCCTAATGACTAAAGATGACCATTAATATTACATTATTTAATATATTTAATAGGGTATACGCATATGGACGCAAGTGCATGATGGTAGGCGAATTTACGAGCCTGTAATCGTGCATATGCATGCATATGTGCATACGCGTACTGACGCATTCAGGCCAATAAGTATGTATGAACGATTGCTTAGTTTAATTTATTTCCTTTCCTGATGGGAAACCTATTTTAACACCTTGAACTCATCAGTAAGGTATTACTACCTTTCTGAGTCTGATATCGATGTCGAATGGCCATGTTAAATATATACTGCCATTATTTATACTTCTACAAGCAAAGTATAATAATCATAGTTGCCGAGAGACGCGTCTCCCCCCCTCAGAGACGCGTCTCGGAGACCGGTACTGTCTCCAGAGACGTCTCCAGGAGGCTGGAGACTTCTGCTGAAGTTTTCCCAAGTACCCTACCGTCTCCTGCTGCAAAAAATGACGTCTCTAAGAGTGATTAAATTATTGTTTTGAAAGTTCAATGTCATCATATTTTCAGATTTTCTATAAATTATTAAATTTATTTTCAGATTTCTATAAATTATTTTTTTTTTATTTTTTATTTATATTAAAAAAAATGGCGTCTCCAAGTACCCCCGTCTCCTATTTTCAAAAAAAAGGCGTACCGGTACCGGTATCAATCTCCCGTACCAGTACAAGTACCAGTCTCGCGGCAACTATGATAATAATGATTCATGATTGCTTATAAATTAAAAAATATTGCCTAGAGGCATTTTAATAAATACTTGAATACTCTCTTAAGGTCTGAAAGACCCACATTTTAAACACATAAGTATTTAAGTGATTTTATATTTTCAAAAGAGGATATTTTATTAAAGTCAAAGAGAAGAAGTTATATTAGGCTTGCCGCCAAATTGTTGGAGATAAAGATTTAAATATTTAAAATATATTTATAGCCCACACATTTGAAATGAAGAGGTGGGGCCACCTTAAGTTGGCGAAATGTGTTATATCTTTATTGAATTTATTAAAAACTAAAATTGCCACATTCCTTGGGCGTATGGCTAAAATTTTGCAAAGGTGGTTCCCTGTTTTTAGCCACAAAGGTGGCGTAGTAGTTAGGAGAAATATAGCTGGTTTTATCTGCCACATGTGAATGCTTTTCTTTGGTTAATTTTTCTTTCTCAAGCTAAGATTGATCTCAGTTGTGGGGAGTGAGTTGGAGAAGATTTAGGAGGTGGCTGCCATAACCACCTAGTAACCCATCGACCTCTTTTATTTGTCTATTCTTCTCAAAAACAAAACGCATTATTCAGGGAGAAGGGAGATTCAATGGTTTTCTTTTGGGAAGAGAATAGCCGATGCTAGATATAGAACTATCTTGGGCCACAATTTGCTTTTAGAAGAGGAAGAAGACAGGCGTTAGCAGCAGGGGCTAGGATTGAGCTGAAGAACTTGAAGTTTCTTGCATTCACAGTTTCTCACATTCAGATTTATCAGACTTAAGCTTCATTGCAGGCACGTCTACTCTTTTTAGTATATTTTCTATGAGAATTAAGTGCTTTCTTGCATGAAGATATTTCAAGAGGTTATTACAGCATATTGTTTCATTTTACATAAACCAAATATAGCTGTTCTTGTTTGTAAACTGTTCTGTACAGTATGGATATAGTGTGCTTTAAGTATCAAGTTTGTTTATTATGCCATAGATAGACGGAATCATTAGCTACAGCTGCTTTGCGTCCAAACCAACTTAATGGTTAATCTGAAAGAATCGTCAGAAGGCTAAACCTGTAGCATGCATCTTGATTTACCATTGTCTTCCTAGCATGAAACGATAGGAAGTCAGAAAGGTTAGCATGGAACTCAACCAAAAGCTAAAAATATTAAAAAAATGGCAAGAATTAAATCTACAAGAATGTATCTGCAGATTTTAAGTCTGCAAATGAAAGAAATTTTCAGAATAATAAGAACGTATTGATTTACTTCAAGAAGCATGAAATAACAATTGGTTTGTTTGTTTTTTGTTGAGTATCTAACCATGCATGTCATTATGATGGTCAATATGTAATAAGTGCAGTTTGAGCACAGAAATTGCCTAGAGGGTTTTAGAAGGTTACTGTTTTTACCTTCTTGGTATGAAAACCCTGATGGTTCTATACTAGAAGTGTTTATTCCAAACTGAACTGTCAGTCATGGGAGTCATATAGGGTTTCGTAAAAACCTTAGTTTCATATATATTGGTCATACGTGGCAAGTAGCCAGATAGAAATGTGTATTTTGGAAAAACTTAAAGTGGGTCAAGAAAGTTTACCCCAGGACAAATGTCCTTTGTAAGAGTGAAGGGCGGAGAGAAAATCTCTTGAATGCCCTAGGTTAGAAGAGTTTTCCAAGACGAGCAGGGTGGGTGAGTCTGTACGGAAGTACAAAACTATGGCCATAGTAGGTGTAGGTGCCATTGATTGCACTTTAGTACTCACAGCAACCCAGATACCTAACTAACCAGAGTTGTCAGCTTAGTAGGAAGGTATCCTTAGTAGCATGGCAGAGTTAGATAGGTAAGGTTTACCACCAGAGCTTAGATGGCAATTCTAGAGGGTTTCCAACATTGTCTTTCATAAGAAGGGAAGGGCCCCTTCCAGTTAGGAGGGAGTGCGAGGGACCGCACAAGTCCATGGTTGGTGGATTAGCACTCACATGATGCTTTCCCTCTCATGCAGATGGTGAGCCGAGTCTTGGAAGACACAATATCTAGATGAGGACTTCTAATCTCTTTCATATGTAACTCTTGTTTTAATACTTGAATAGATGAATTCAGTATTTGTTCATGTTCTTGAAGATGTTCAATGCTATCTTAATTGTTATATCAGCAGTTAATTGCTTTGTACCTCACTATGTATCCAAAAAAAAAAAAATCCTAGTATAGATGTATCAGCTTATTTGTTTTAAGTTGTTCCATGAAACCAGGATGTTACAGAGGATGAACTTCTTTGGTGTGGAGTGAAATCTAGAGAATATTCGATCAAATTGGGTTATGAAATACAAAGCATGGAGGAAAACAATGCGATGCTGGGGTACAAATGTTCTTCCAAAGGCAGCAGCATTTTCTTGGGCTGCTCTGCACTAGAGAATCTTAACAAAGGAACACTTATAGAAGAGTGGTATTGCTGGTCTGCACAGATGCCCTACGTGGGAATTAAATGAAGAAACCATAGAAGCATAAATCTGCAAAAAATCGCAGAAATCGCGATTTTTATAAATCGTCCCTGTTCCCGTTTTTTCCAACATAAAATCGCGATTTTTTGTGCTGCGTTGACCGCCCAAAAAATCGTTGAAAATCAAGATAAAATCGGGTTAAAATCGTGTTTAAATCGGGTTAAAATCGCGAACCCTAAAAACGCGTTTTTTAATAAATACTGGGTCGCGGAAATAACCCTCATTGCTTGCGAGTGACTGCAACAACACCCATTCTTGGCCGCCGAAGAAACTGCGACTGGAGGTGGTGCCTGAGAGTTGAGACCAGATGGATTTTTGCCCGCCGAAATACACGCAACTGCAGCTGGGGGACGCGCGACTGCAGCTGGGGGATACGCGACTGCAGGTTGGTATTGGTTTCCATTGTTTTTTTAAATTGCTTCTTTAGCCGACAGACCAATAGTATATTACTATATATGAAAATATAGTATTTTACAAAATATAGTATTATAGATAATAGTATATTAAATAATTATATAAATTTATTAAATAATATTTTCTGAAATATAGTATATTATAAATTAAATAAATTTATTAAATAATATATTTCAATATTAAAGAATTAAATAAATTTATTAAATAATATATTTAAGTATTAATTATTAAATAAATTTATTAAAAAATATATTTAAATATTAAATAATTAAATAAATTTATTAAATAATATATTTAAATATTAAATAATTAAATAATATATTTAAATATTAATTATTAAATAATTTAAGTCTTTTAGAGTGTACTCAGAAAGCACAAGTTCAGGCTGCCTTCATTTTACACAACAGCAATTACTCAACCCAAAAATGCATGCCAAAAATAAAGTAGTTTATTTTCAGTTATTGTAGTTTCTTTTTAGTTACTCAACCCAAAAATGCACGTCATTGTATAAGTTTGCATTTTGTTGATTTTGAAAGATTGCTTGAATCTCACATAGGTGTGTGCCTATATCAAGAGTAGCACTTTTGTTTTGAAAAATTCAACAAGTCTTTGATCAGACACACTCATACATTGGGCAACATTCTCATTTTTTGATCTTTATTCATGCTTTTAAGTTTAAATTTCAAAATTTTATGTTGCCTTTGATGGCGACGTAGGCTGAATTAAAAAGTTTATTGCAGATTTGATCATAATGCCACGTCAAAAAGACTTTGCATGGACACATTGTACTTCAGTTTCAAGTACAAGAAAGGTTAAATGCAACTGGTGTAAGACTGATATCAGCGGGGGCATTTATCGTTTCAAATGGCACTTGGCAAAGGAGCCAGGAAATAACAGCACTCCTTGTATAGCATGCCCTGCAGATGTCACACACCAGGCACAACAGGCTCTTCATGCGATTCCTGAGAACAAGGCAAAAAAGGCAAGAACTGGGGTTCAAATAGGTTCTAATTCTACAAATAGTAGAGGGAGTCAAGTTCAGGATGATAGTGCAAGTGAGTTTTTGAGGGAATCAGGGTCAACACCTTCTTCTACAGCGCATGGGCCAAACACAAGTGGAGGAAACATTAATGCTTTCTTTGCACCTCGTACTACACCAGGATCACAAACCACTTTTGAGAGTACAGGATGGAGGAAGAATGTCCATGAACAAGCAAGGAAGGCGATTGGAAACTTTTGGTACTACTCTAGCTTGCCATTTCATGTTGCTAGATCACCATATTGGCAAGGTATGGTGGATGCTATTGCAGCTGCAGGTCCTGGGTTCAAAGCCCCATCTTACGAGACATTGAGGGTTGGTATGCTCAATGATGCAGTACGGGATGTTACTGATGTTGTTACAGAGCATAAACTAGAATGGGCAAAGACTGGTTGCACCATAATGTCAGATGGATGGACAGACAGAAGGAATCGAACCCTCATCAACTTCCTTGTCTCTTGTGAAATTGGCACTATATTTTTGAAATCCATGGATGCATCGGATACTATCAAATCTGCAGCTGCATTGTTTGAGATGTTTGATTGTGTGGTACAAGAAGTTGGGCCACCAAATGTGGTTCAATTTATTACAGACAATGCTGTTGCTTGTGTAGCTGCTGGTAGACTCTTGACAAACAAATACCCCTCTATATTTTTTACCCCATGTGCAGCACATTGCCTTGATCTAACCCCTGAGGACATTGGAAAACTTGAATGGGTTAAGGAGGTATTGCAAAATGCCCGCAAAGTTACAAAATTCATTTATAATCACACGAGGCTTTTGTGCATGATGCGTACTTTCACAGAGGGCAGGGAGTTGGTTCGACCAGGGGTGACAAGAATTGCAACACAATTCTTTGCACTACAGACTCTATGCCAACAAAAAATGAATTTGAAACGAATGTTTGTTTCAAATGAGTGGATGGAGTCTGGCTTCGCAAATCTAGTAGATGGCATAGTAGTGGCAGGCTATATGTACTCTTCTACTTTTTGGGATGCAGCTGAACAAGTTGTAGAGTTTTCAGAGCCTCTAGTAAAAGTCTTAAGACTAGTGGATGGGGATAAATCCCCCATGGGTTATTTGTATGAGGCCATGGATAGGGCCAAGGAGGTGATGAGGGGTAGGATGCAAAATGACAGGGACATGTATATGCCATTATGGGACATAATTGATAGAAGATGGGATCAACAGATGCATTCTCCTCTCCATGCTGCAGGATACTATCTTAATCCGAGTTTGTTCTATAACCCTTCATTTAGACGTGATGATGGTGAGGTAACACAGGGCTTGTTCATGTGCATGGAAAAAATGTTTGATACCAGAGAACAATTACAGGCAGCTATGGGAGAGTTAGCAACGTACAAGCAAGCAAGGGGTTTTCTCTCATCTATGGCCGCCATCGCAGGCAGGAATACCTTGCTACCAGGTAGACTCTATAAACTTGTGGTAGTCTCTCTATTTTGTGGACATGATCATTAAGTGTTAAGATTATTTTAAGACATTCTTACATGATATCATCTCCATGTAATGTGTTTTTGCAGCACAATGGTGGGAGTATTTTGGTCATGATACCAAACACCTTAGATGGATGGCGAGACGCATTTTGAGCCAGCCATGCAGTTCATCCGCTTGTGAGCGTACTTGGAGTGTTTTTGAACACATACACTCCAAGAAACGCAATCGGCTAACACAACAACAGATGAACGACTTGGTGTTTGTTCACCACAACCTCCGCTTGAAGCTAAGGAAAGCTCAAGGTTAGACTTTCACTATACTTTCAGTTAGCTGAATTTGTATTCATTATTTTATTCACTTGTAAGGCCAAGACTAATTTCTACATGGACAAAAGCAGGTACTGTTGAGGATGACGAGCCAATTGACCTTGATGAGATTGATCCAGATAATGATTGGATTGCTGATGATTTTTCTTATGACTCTGAAGATATCGAGTTACTAGAAGAGGTTCAAGTGCCTAGTCACTTGTTTGAACATGTGCCTAGAAGCACTAGAGGAGGAGCTTCATCATCAGGACCTGCTTCCCTCTAGCGTAGTTGTCATTGGCTACATTTGATTTTTCTAACTTTGTACTTAGATTAGAGGTTGACTTTGTACAAAGTTACACACTATATTGTAATTGGCATTGTCATATGTCAACATCTACTTATTATCTATGAAGTATATTTTGTGCAATGCATTGATGCAATGTAATCAACGATATGAATATAAACAAAAAAGATCTAATTTCTACAATTCACAAGTTAAAATCTCTATTTTATTTGCTCTCTATATCTCTATGCTATGGAAATGACCTTAAGTTTTAAAAAAAAGTAGGTTTTGACTATTTTTCAACATATTTTTATGTTTTTTTTCAAATCCGATTTTTTCCCGATTTTTCAAAAAATCCTGATTTTTTGGTTTGCCGATTTTTTCCCCAAACGATTTTTGCTGCTTTGGTTCAAGAAACTACTGATCATCTCCTCCTTGGATGCAAATTTGCAATGGAATGTTGGTCAACCATATTGAGGAAACTTGGAGGGTGTGGGCCTCTCCCACCTGCAAACTCGCGGAAACCATAAACTACCAAGTGTCAACCTTTCTGTGCTTCCGCACTCAAAATCGGACCCATCATGAAGAACTAGCGGATTAGTGGAAACAACCAAAAGATGCCACGTGGTGAGCTTTTTGTCACCTTTCAGTACCTCTGCATTCAGAAAAGGGACCCACTATAAAAAAATGTAGTATCCTAGGGTTTTCCAGTCACTCAGATCATAATAATATAACAGCAAGACTATTTGTTCAACTCACTTGAACACTTACAAACTTTGAAAATCAGAAATACACACAAACTAATCCACCTAATCGTGGATAACAGATTTCAATCTGAACTTTTGATCCGTAATGAACATATAATATTTATCACTGTTGGTACAAATACAAGTGTTAGGATGTTACAGGACCTGATCTGAATAATAACTCTTAGGTGCTGGCTTGCACTCACAAGTTGGGGAAATGACTGGATACACAGGAATGCTATCCCCTCAGTAATAGTGAATCTGCCCTCATAACATGCTCTATACTAGGGAATTGACGCGGGAAACCCTCAATTATCAGTGCTCAAATCGCACCCCTCCTTATGCCAAGGATAGACTCTATATTCCCTTGCTTCCTAGAGTGTTCCTGGCAGTATCTCGCCTTCAGGAGCTCATGTTCAGGTCTGAAGTTTATGTGCAGACCTCCAGAAGACACTGCAAATACCCAGATCTGAGATAAATCCACCACTAAGGTGCAGAATTAATCAACAGGCGGCTCCAGGTCCAATCACACGGCACTCCCACTGAATGATAAACTCCCAATCTACAGCAAGTTAGGAATGAGAATAGCTGGTAGAGGCGCCTTGTATGAGCTGGTAGGGTTATCACTTATCACCACTTCAACAAAGGGTTAGCAGGTCAACTCCTAAATTCGTCTCCCACAATGATGTACCCAAACATGCAATGAAGTTTAATGAACAAACTAGAAATAGCAGCAAGCAATGGTGAATTGAGGAGGGTTAGGGTTTTCATCCCAAACTCTCGGCATGCACAGCAGGGGTGTCATCCTGCTGGTATGCCCCTTGGGAATTCGTCCAACTCTCCTGATTTCCAGATGCCTCCTTCAGCGCCCAAGGATCAGATTTATAGGCCCCTTAAATGAGACATGTGGTCTCAAATGAGGCGCCAAAATTTAAAATTTCAATTTCTTTTACCTCCAAAGGTCGACGCCCCAACACCCAGCATTTATTTATTTATTATTAAACATTTAATTTTATTTATTTATTTACTATTCAAATATTTAATTTCAACACTATTTATTTAATATATGTATATTATTAAGTATTGGTGTTTAAAAACACCTTTCTAGGTCGGCTGGGCGTGCAAAAATTATAGGGACATGACATTCCCTCAACAATTTCTTTGATTTTCCTGTGCTAGTGCAGATTGTATACCAATTGCTTTGGGGTGGAATGTGGAAATCTGCTCCTGCCCTCATAATATGGCATATCTAGAAAGAGCAAAACTTGCACATTTTCAATGGTAAAGCAACAAATTTATGCTCACTCATCAATAAGATTGAGGTTGCGATCTGCGAGTTTCAAAATATGAGGATACATAAGAAGAAGAAATGGAATTACACAAATTGGGATAACAACATCCTTTCCACTTGGCATCTTTTGAAAGTCCCAAATCAATGTCTCACTCTTCAGAATAAAGATGTTGAATGAAGAATGGCCAAGTAGCAACTGCCACCAAGTGGACATTTAAAGCTAAATTTTGATGGTGCCTCGCGTGAGAATCTGGGTGTTTCTAGGGCTGGTTTTATCATCTGTAATGAACTAGGACAACTTTGCTGAACTGGAGTGATCAAACTAGAAAATGGAACTAATAACAATGCTGAATTTGAAGCGCTAAAAGGACTCAAACTGTGCATGAAGAAAAACCTTAGACCACTAGACATTGAAGGAGACTCCTAAATAGTGGTAAAGGCAATTATAAACAAAAACGCCCCCAACTGGAGATTAGCAAACAAATTAGCAGAGTCATTAATGTGCCTGGAAGAAATAAACAAGTATACAATTAAAAATGTTTATAGAGAAGAAAACAAGGTCGCGGATTTCCTATCAAATTTGGCAATTGATCAAGTAGAAGCTGGAAAAGTATCGAGCAGACTGGAGGACTGGAACGGACTCGCAGAAATCTTAAGGTTTCAGATGTATAATTGCTTTTGTGGCAATAACATGTGGGAACAAATGACTATGGGTCGGTGTTCCATGAAGTTTCGAGGACGGGGACGACGGGACGCGTTTCCGAGATGGGAGACGGAGGGCCTAAGTTTGGGGACGACAGGGGGACGGTGGGGGGACAGTGGCGGGGGGGTGGCGCTGAAATACATATAGTACTTGAAAAATTAGTTATAAAAAGATGTATAACAATATAATTATATAACTATAGAAGCCTAATGAATAAGTAAAGTTAACACATGAAAGCAAAACTTAAAAACTTAAAAGTTTAAACACAATAACACATTGCAATGATATATCATTTCATTGAACTAGTGAACCATTGAACATTGAAAATCAAAATGAAAATATAGACATTGGAAAATGCAACAAGAACTAGATGTTTCATAATTTGAGTTTCATAATCATGATTCGTGAATCATAATTACAATCAAGTATCACTGTATCATCAATGTTCGAACTTTAAACTTCAAAAACAGAGTACGAAATAGTAAATACTAATAGTAAATGGCTCCAAGCTAATGGCCTGATGCCTTTGGAAGTCTCCCAAAAGTTTCCCTGGAGTCTCCCAAAAGTTTCCCTAGAGTTTCCTTGGGTGGAGGGGACGTCTGGAAGTCTCCCGGAAGTTTCCCAAAAGTCTCCCAAAAGTTTCCTAGAAGTCTCCCAGAAGTTTCCCTGCAGTCTCCCATGCAGAAACATCTCCCTCCAGGAGGAGACTTCGAGGGGACGGCGGGGAAACAGGGGGACGGCGAGGGGACAGCAGAGGGACGTTTCCTAGGCGTCTCCCCGTCTCGGAAACGTCCTCGTCTTGGAAACGGATGGTTTTTCCGGGGGGACGCGTCCCCATGGAACACTGCTATGGGTCATTCGGGCTTGGCAATATTCAGAAAGGAAATGACAAAACAAAAGTGGATTTCGAGTGATGAATTGCCAGAATTGGATGTCGCTGATAAACCAGAACACAAAAACAAAAGAGATCCCAAACATGGATTGCCTAGACCAACTCACAGAAATTTGAGGTCTATGCAACTTTCAATGGCATATAAGGACCTATGGTGTGCCTGCAAGGATGGGTAAAATCCTAGGCATTTGCAATATAAATCACATAAAAGCTCAAAAAACAAAGGCAAGTGAAGAATGTATGCTATTTCCAAAAAATGCATTCTTTAGACACTATAGTTTAACATATGATGTGCAGTATGTGCATACATTTCTCACCCTAGCTTGTGGCTAGGCCTTTTTCCAACACCATTGCATTTAAAATAATATAACTCAACTTTTGTTACCCTTTTCAACCTTTAATACACACTTTGAATGATCACATTTTTACCAATATCGACTTGGAAAAAAATCCCTGCATTTTCTCACTCACCTCAAAATCATATTTATCTTCCCAATTTTCCCTGTCTCTAATCACTGTCAACTGATACATCATTTAGAGTGTCTTGAACCTGTTACCATTTATATATTTGTTAAAATCATTGCCAATGATACTTTTTAGTCCAATTCCCAAGTCTGCATATGGCAAATCTTGACTCATTGATTTGTAGTTAAGACATTCCTTCCTTGTAATTTCAATAAGGTTTGCTAATTCTTCTCTATGTCAGCAATTCATGTCCCTTCTCTCCCTTCTCTATGTCAGCAAATTACTATGTTCCATCAAGTTTCTGGTACAAGGGGACGACGGAACGGCGGGAAGTGTTTCAGGGATGGCATATTTTAAGGGGGCTTTTGGGGACGGGGGGATGACTATATATTATATTATATATATATTTATTTATTTATTTTAAAAATATAGGGAGATTTCAAATATTCATATGAGTAATGATAATCATAACAATGAACATTGATAAAGTTGCAAATGTAATCACCAATCATATAGACATATACATTATAGAGTCGAGCAAATTAATATTACAATTACTTAATTGCTTCCATAATTCATGTCAAACAATCAATGTGCATGTGATATAAAACTTTAAAAATAAAAAGCCCAAAAGCTACAAATTTGCACTACAAATGTCAAAATGACAAAGTCACAAATGTCCAAACCATAGTAATAGAAAGTATGATGGCTGCCTCTACTCGACATCTGCCAACAATGCATCAAAATCAGACTCAGAGTCTGAGCCATTGCCAATTTTTCTCTTGCTCACTTTCCTCTTAACTGCAATTTTTTTTGGGATGTAAAAATTAACTCAAATGGCTTTGAAAGCAAGTTTTATGTTTCATTTTAGGCTTGGGAGGGTGTGGGGTCCACTTAGAAACAATAAAAAAATTAAGCATTTTTAATTTCAGAGTTTTTTTTTGTAAAAACTTACTAGAAAAAAGGGGACGGCTGGCTGTCCCCAAGATGGTTAGGGGACGGCAGGTTGTCCCCTTGCCATCCCCGGGACGTCCCCACCGATCGGGGACGTTCCAAAAAAAAGGAAACTTTTTGGGGACGCTTGGGAAATGTCCCCAAGGCATCCCCTATCCCCAAAACGTCTTGGGTACAAGTACGGGGGGCAAAAGGGCAGGGGACGCATCCCCGTGTACCACTAGCAATTTATGTCCCTCCCATATACATTCATAGAGAAAATAATTCAACATTTCAATTATGTAACCTAAAACTTATGCTTAAGATAATCATTTCACTTTTATCAATTATCCTACATCTAGTAACATATGGCTTGTTGCAACATGTAGTATGTTTATAACTTTATATGGACACTGAACAAAAGTTGGCACTGCACATCAACCTTCATGACTTGGACTTGGTCCTTGGATATGCGTCATCCCAATGTCATGCCTACTAGGGTTCATTTTCTGCCTATCACTCAATAAACTAAGCTTCAAAATCCCTTTTTTGCACAACGAAAATAAATAAAATATCAAATAGGTAAAGATAGTTTTGAGGTCACAACCATGCAAGAAAGCAATTTGTTGTATGAGACCCCCATTGGGAAGCCAACAAGGGAATTGTTTTCTCCATTTAAATACTATCAGGACACTCATCATCATCTTTGGCAATTAAATTCAGTGATTTAGTGTTGGTGTATCTCTAATTAACAAGCATAACCAATCAGAAGACTTATTCATCAATGGTAGTTTAGGAAGGTAAAAGCTTCAAGTTAACTGCTTCAAAAAGACTATGCATTATGTGCATGCTTTCAGGTTTAAACAATTTCACACACAGCACCCTTTGCCTCACCTTCAGTTTGGATAGCACACAGTGGCAGCCATCAATGATTACTAGGGTAGCATAACTGTATAATGGGAATTTACCCACTGACACATGAAAATGCAGTTGGATAACAAGCCCAGTTATTAGTATTACCAGTGTTTCTCCAAGTTTCCAGGATAAGGGGAGGAAGGGACACAGGGACTGGATTTCAGGGACAGGTAAAAATTTCCTAGATTTTGAGGACAGCAAGGGGATGGCTAATAAACTACTATTAAAAACTCAATATTTAAAATTTTGAAATTAAAATAGCTTATAATATTATATTAATAGAGAAGAATTGATCTGATAAAACATTTGATAATCTCAATGACATAATATGATTTTTTTTTATTTTATTTATACCAACAAAGTTAGAAGGTACAATGTTTACAAGAACAAAATTGCTGAGAATCATAACTATAAGTGAGAAACATCAAAATGACAACATGACAATGCCAAAAGAAGATAAGCATGGCTTTGAGCAATAATCAGAGTAAGTTGTAAAAATGTGAAGTGCTAATGTTAAGAACATCAAATGAAATATTGTTAGGATAAGGTGCCGTCAACCTTGTAAATCCTATGTCATTGTATTAATATCCCAATTATATGTTGTAGATGCATCCATAGGAAAGGTTTAAGGGGTTATTGTAATTTAATTATTCCTTGTGTTCATAATTTCTTATCCCCTCGTATGGATGCCTAGGAATGGGTATAAAAGACGAAATAATAAAGCAAAAGGCGACTGTTGAACTTCCCCAAGTTGGGCGCCTGTGAAAAAGAGTTAAAGGAGGGAAATTTGAATGTTGTTTCACATTCCAAGGAGGGAAAACCAATGGACAAGGCATGGAGAATTGAAGAGGCAAATTTGGGCACCTATTTTGGACCCATAAGGCTTCTCTACAACTCTATATATTGTGATACTTGGATGGTGTATAGATAGAAGTATTTTACAAGTAAATAGAAGCTACTAGAATTGGTAGTAGAAGGAAGATTGTTGCATATGTCTCTTGTATTGAAGATTAATACAATCTTGGCCTCTTTCCTGTGGGGTTTTTTCCCTCAAGGGTTTCTCCACATAATTCCTATGTTATGTTTTGATTCTATGTGGTTTGCTGATTTTATTATATGGCTGTTTTTGACATAACCTCCATTAATGGTACTCTATAATTAAGCTCTTTTGGATGAATGATTTTTCATGATCATAAGGGTTTAATTCCAGATTTGTAATCATATTTTCAAATTTTCATTTGTGGTGCTCACCTTTATTCCTAATAAATATGATCAAGGGTTTTTCGGTGTGAAAGTGCAGATCTTTAGGTTGGAAGGCCTTGTGGGCTCCCCATAAAGGCTCTAGGTATGTTTTTTGTTTTGCTTTGAGCTTCTGTTTTTCTTCTTTTTTTGGCTTTATTTTTTTTATGGGCAGAGAACACCAAAGGGACATTGGGGATGGCAAGCAATTCCTAATCAATATCCTCCAAAAAGGGATGTCCCCAAAAAATATGAGAAAAAAAAAAAATGGAGACAGGGAGGGGATGTTCTGTGCCCCTCCCCTGTCCCCAAATGGGGGAATATCTAAACAGCCCCAGGGATGCTTCCCCAGTGTACACTGTTTATTACATAACATAAACCTAACTAAAGTAAAATGACAAAGACTTTGCAAAATCTTTCATGCTAAACAGATCTTAATACTTGTGTACATCATTATCACTGATTTTGTCTTGCATATTCCTGTCTGTGGCAATATACACATCCACCGCTATACTTTAGTTTTACAATGAAAAATAGCTTCTATCATTGCCTTTCATAGCTTTTAGCTCACATGCTTTATAAACAAAATAGAAACACAATATGCAGAACAATTTAACAGATTTCACTGACTCCATTTTTTTCCTAATTGTGTACTTGTTTCACACTGAACATGGTATCTTTAACAGTTGCATTTTGTTTCTTGTAGTGTGTTTACAACTAATGAGAGAGCTAAGTTTCCTATTTTCTTAAGAAATGTGTGTCTCAATGTTGGTTTAATTGAACCAAGTTTGTTAAACACTGCATGTTCAAGTCATGTACACAACATGCATAAATATCCACCAGCATGCAGGAAGAAAAAAGGGGTACAAAAGGAAGTAAACATTTCTTGACTAATGGCTTTATTTACTCTCATCATATTATGCCAATATTAAAAGAGAATTGATCAAAAGATGTAGAATATCATGTCTCCACTTTCCCCTCATATCGATCTAGCTATAAAAACTTCTTTATGCATTTGTTTTGTACCACGTTCACACGGGTAGATCCATAAATCAAAACTTTGCTTAAGAGAATTGTACATGTTAAGAAATGAGAAAGTTAAAATCTTACATAAGGCTCAATGTGTATGTGTGAATTGTGTAAAAGGCTCCGCACCACACGCATCAATGCAAAAAGAAGAGTAAAATCACCCAAACTCCTGGTTACCTGACATGAAACATGTAAGTATTGATGCCATGCCTCCTCAAATATGTCTGTCTATTTAAAATTTATTATTAAAAAATAAAATTCACCTCATCTGCAATGAACTGAGTGAAATATGGGACCAATGGATGAAGTCCAGAATCTGTGGACAGACTAACTAATGCTTCCTTGAATAAGGTTGAGCCAGCTTGTGTAACAATGAGTTCAGTAATTTTCTCAAAGTATAACTGCATCAGGAAATCATTTCCTTTAACACTTTCTTAGCACATCAAAAGGACTTTTGGATCTATGCACTACTAGTGGATAGTATAAGTTTGTCGTGCCCTCCACTGACTTCACCATCGAGTTGACAAATAGAATTCATGTTTCAAACTAAATAGTGTATAGAGAAAACTTCAATTATACCTGGAGTTCTCTTGATAACACATGTTTGACAGGAAGTTTCACATCAATAGGAAGGCCATGATCCTTGTCATGTTCGATCTTCTTGTTTTCTGAGGGAACTACAAGTGCTGGAAAAGAGACAGAAGCATTAAATGGGACCAATGTAATTTCAGAAAGCAGGTTAGCAAATATATCAAAGCTTCTGTGGAATGATTGTCAAATATGAAGATCCAAGAGTGAATAGAATGAAGTTTGGTCAGTCTCCACTCATTCAAAATCTCATAAGGCAATCCGAATCTAAAAGGCTCCAAAATCCACCTCAGGAAAAACAGCTTTAACTCAAATGACATATCTGACCCAGAAAGAAATATTGAGAAAGGGATGAATATAGAAACCTCCAGATGTAGGATTTTCAGGAATGGCTGGCTGCACTCCTTCAATGGCCAGCCAGTGGACCACCACCGCAGTTTCCAGTGGTGTTTTTGGTAGAGGTGCTTCAATAACCTGAGACCTCATTTTGATATATTAGATAGAGCATAGCGTTTGACATGCAATGTGTAATACAGTTGATAAAGATTCCATGGGAAGAGAGAGAAACTTACATCCTTAAATTCCAAGTCTTTATCATCAACATAAAATAAATCTGCATGCCCAACTGCCTTTTTAAATTTCAAAGGATCTTCCGAGGCAAAGCCATAAATGGGCTAGACCACAGAAAAACATAATTAGGATGCAAAAATAACCATCTAATGTGTAAAATGCTGAAATTCATGCAGACAAAAATGAAAGAAAACTCATCTAACCCATCAGCCAATCATGGCATGAGCATAAGTGATACAGCTTTGTGAAATATATACTGAATAAGTCACTATGGCAATAAGATGTTTCCTGCAACATTGATGCAACATTGATAATCCAAAGCTGTTCCATTTAAATCTCTATTTCATAAGGTAAGTCTATTTTCCAGAATGAAGAAAAGATATGGCAGTGACTTCAAATATAAAGTTTCCTCCCAGAAAGGTCAGTCCCTTTAATGAACAAAAACAAAGTCAAATGTTGCACAAGGGGCAGAAGAAATCAGGGAAGGCCTTAAGTTAGTGAATTTGTGTGATCTTTGGTTAACCTAGCCAATATGAGGGCCCAGAGGCATAAATTGATGAACATAATCATGAGCAACCAGGAAAAACTCTCCACACTGAGGCTGGAAATTCAATTCCACACAATACCACATCATGGTGAAAACCTTAATGATCAGTAAAAACTGCATTCATTCATTCATAAACAATTTCTATGATTTATTTATAACAAACTAATTGTTAGCCCCTAGTCAATCAACTGAGAATAAAATGAACAAGGGTCATAGATAAAATGTATCATAGAGAACAGCAAGTCTTGTGCACATCTACAATCAATTAACAGGGGTTATTCGGCCCAGGCACCAATACCCGTAAACCAAGCAGACATGGCCATCACTCACTGCCTCTCTTTCTGAGGCATCCATTAACTTTCTACATAGTAAAGCAATTATCAGATGATAATTTCCTTAAACGAGTAAATCAATCAAACAAGATTTATCAGCTAGACAGTTGCTGTAGCCTGTACACTCTCATGCTATCAGAAACTAATTTCTAAGCATCATCATCAAGCAAGATTATCAAATAATTTCGGGAATGCCATGGCTAATCCTAGAAATATTGTCTGTGAATGCATATATCAAATGGGAAGTATGAAGAAATTAGCGGTATAACCATAATAATATTGATCAAAACATCAAAAAAGACTTGCATGCTACTGTAGTATACCCTATTGTATCTACAATTAAATCACAGTTTTGAGCCAAATACAACACAAACACACAATTTGAGATTTATTCTACATAAAAAAGAAAAGCTTGATGGTTAAGTGCAATAATTGTGTAATACTAGAATGCATGAACTCCTAGAAAATAGATATGCTATGTGCACATGACTAAAACTACAATAAAAAATCTTAACCCATAAAGTGTGGACCCAAGAACCAAGGGAAAAATATCCCATCCCTTTTCACTAGTGGAGCAACAATAACATAATAAATAGAGGTTTAGCATACCCAAAAAGATCAGAATTGGTGTGAAACACTCTCTTCTATAGATTGTTCTATCTTTGTAATTAGAATTTTGCTTTAAGCAGATATATTGAGCCAGCAAATCATGTTCCTTTGACATCTATTCAATCCTTGCTAATGAAGAGTGAAAAAAAATCAGTTTTAGTGGCTATAGTGGATATCTCCTTAATTTCTCTTGTTGCGTCACATGTTTTTCTTCAAGATAGAGTTGAACTTTGCATGCTACTATAAATGAACCCTCTCAGTTCCATCATTTTAGGTGCCGTGACTCTACTTTGTTTTATCTTTAACACTAGAGACTCATTGGCCTTAGTTGCCCAGAGAGATTTGAGGAAGAGTATCATGTTTCCTCTGAGGATTTGTGCCCCCTTAACCCTGGGCCTTCTCTTTAGAACATTATCATATCCTACATGTCTCAGACTCTCATGGTGATGGATGATGATATTGTCTATGTTAACCAAAGGCTTGATACAGATGCATGCATGTATAGTACCCAGTCTGGTCTCCAGTTTTTTATATTCATGGGCTTCTTGTTACATTATAGGGCACTCCCCTTGCACGGATTTTCAAAAAAGCACTTGGTATTACACAGTTTGAGGTTTAACTGTTTATATTTACCCCCTCTAGTTACACTTTTATTGTTTTACTCTGTAGATTATTTTGAAAATATAGGATTTGTTTTAGCCTACTTAATTTTGTAATGTAACTAAATATACTTTTGAATCTCATTGACTAACTTCCGTCAGTTATGGTCCATGGATATTAGAATAATTTATATATTTCCTTCCCTTGCAGGGAAACATTTATGGTCCAAGGAAAAGGCATCAATCAAAACCTATGATACCATGCATTTCTTCTATAGATACTCAACAAACTTATAAATTCAGAAAGAAAAGAAAATCAACTGATCGACAGATATACACTTTATATAATCCAACAAGCATAAACAAAATCACCAAATTGACAAATACTGATGATATAAAGTCTTACCTCCACATTTCTGAGGCTAAGTGCACTATCCACATCCTCAGTAGTCAAAATAGTTCGTTTTGAATGCCTCTGACATTTGACGGCTTCCTGCCATGACAGAGCAATTAAAATCATATTAAAAATAAACTCAGGTCCCTGGAAATTCAACAGAAAGCTTCATTTTCCCAGCATCCTATTGTTAGTGAAATAGATGTATGTAACTCAGTAGTGGATGGTGTAGTTCTGAAGAATAATATCAATTGGAAATAAGCAAAATGAATATACAAGAAACTCCAAATTTGAATTCAGGTAAGGTTTCTTAACAAATATCAAATTCAGTGAAAAAGCTATGTTATGATACAAGTGATGCTACCATCATCAAATGGGATGAACTCAAGAGGTATATCATTGGGGCTTTCATTGTGAAGTTTTGTGTTCGAATCCCCAAGAGACATGTTACATGTTTAAATGTGCCAAAAGTTGAATGTTGAATTGGATAAACTACTGCAACCAATTCTGGGTCTGGTGTACCCCAACATATGAGACCAGGTGCAAAACTTGGGTGAATTTAATATTAGAGATACCCCTCAGTTGTGGTATCTAAGCCAAAGGACACCCTACAGGAGGAATTACCAAGCCATAAAAATGAGAGATGTTGTTCCTTATGACAAGATGACTTTCAAAAGGTGGCGACTTATGACCATTTTGAAGCAAATCCTCCATACACCGTCTTATTTTATTGGACTTCATTTCCTAAGCTTACATGTACAACCACATCATTCCAACAGTGCACTGGTGCATCACTGCCTTAGAAGGAACAAGCACAGATGAATGATATATATTTCACACAAGAATATTTGCATATAAAATTCATTGTAACACTATCATTTAAAATTATACTCCCTCCAAGTCATGATTGACAACCACATTCTATAATAATGCATAGATACAAGCTAAAAATATCAACAAAGATTAACAAGAAGAAACCTTTGGTCAAGTATTTCAACTTCAAGTAGATTATCTGAAATTGATGTGAACTACCAGATGACAGTTTTCTGCAGCAAGGGGGGCAAAAACAAAACTGTTTTGAAGATGAACTGTTTTATATTACAGTTGTTGCCAAATCAGCTGTAACATAAAAACAAGTGGAAGTAATAGACTATTGCAGATAAAACAGATCAGAACTATTATTGAAAGGATTACAATGCCAAGCTAGTAACTAATTAAAGAAAAACATCATACTAGCTATTATAATGAGATATTCTGCAAATGAATTAATATAGATTTGCAGGCTGTTTGCTGTTACTGGTCCATGCCTTGCCTTGACATTTTTATCCCAGTCTGCTCATGTCTGATCTCCAGCCATTACCTTGCCTGTTGTTGGGACCCTGGCCTATTAGGGAAGTAAAGACCTCTGTAACAACCAAATTGTTGTATCCAAATTTACCACTAAAATTTAATTTTGTTTTTATTTTTCTTTTTCCAAATTTACCACTAAAATTTAATTTTGTTTTTATTTTTCTTTTTCCTCAAAGTTTTTAAGTGGAGCAAAAACACTGTTGTTTTAAGACAATAAAAATTTGTAATTTTCCTCAAGCCTCCATGAACAATTGACACACAATTCCTCAGAGCTTCAAGAGATGCACAGTAACCTTGAGAACATTTCTCAGCATTGAACTGGAATAAACAAGAAATTCCACAATTCATGTGTTGTGTTTTATTTATTGCTTGAGCAGGTATTAGTTACCACTTACTGCATCATTTCACACGGCCAAAAATATTATACAAGTGAAAAAGCAAGTAGATGACAAACGAGCACCAGAAAGATACAAGGAACCTCTTTTGTTAACTTCCTCCATAATGAAATACACGAGGCATGGGTGGTTGAACACTAAATAGTAACTACATATTTGTAATGCAAATTTATACAAAAAGCACAAATTTCTTTCTGACATCACATTTAAAGAGCATACATGACTTTGGTGGCTTTCATATGTCATTCAAAGGTCCCTTTAATTATAACAAAACCTTTACAATCACATGATTAGAGGAATTGCATATGACTTATACAAAGAAGCCATATCTAACTTGAGTAGTACAAAACTATAAAATGGGTATCGGACCATGAAATCCTAATATTAGATACTTTTTCCCTAGGCTTGCCATTTTGGGAAAAGTAAAGCCGTGAAGTAAAATTCACCATCTTGAAATTCATCCATGCATCACTAATTTGTTGATGATAAACATCAATGCCTGATGATCTACAAAAAACACAAAATTGTTTGCAAGCAAATTATGCATGAAATTTTTATGTCAAATAGACCATTCCAAAGACCTCATTTTAACTGTATTATATTTTTTCCTGCACTTTAGTGAATAACCTGCTTGCAAAGCAAATTAGGTGATCCATCTTCTCAACTCCTTCTCAGGCCAAAAAAACATCCTATTCCCCAACTTGATGCATCTACATGCACATGGAATAATCAATACAATCTTAGATGGTACAGAATTGGTGCCTAAGCCGGCAAGAATTTCAACTTATCAAAAGCTGCATACAATCATCTAGAACTGGTTTCGACTCTTTACAAGACATTTCAACACAGTAGCCAGAGCATTACATTGCCCAGAGTCCAAATATCATATGGTTACAAGAAAAGATGCTGTTCTCCAAAACAGAAGTGGTTTTGATATTAAATTCTTCTGCAATACTGATTTAATTGTACCGTGACAATCCATGCTACATCAATTATAGAATGAGTAAAAATATTATAAAAACAATAACAAATCTCTGATTATCTTGTGAATCTTGAACAGTAAATATGGCAGTAAGGCAAAACAAACCATGCATGAACATAAGATTTTGGATCATTTTATATAGTTCCTAAAAACTTAGTTATAGCATCTACAGTGTGGCTTCTATATTGCAATTAAAGTTCTATTTTATATTTATATGTAAACTACTTACCTACAAGAAAGTACAGTAAAAAAAATAAATATCCAGACTAGATAAAAGAACCAACACAGGTAAAAGATTAAATTTAGAACCTGCATAATTTCACGCAATCTATATTCAACATCTGGAGCAAGTGCTTGGGCAACATCTGGAGACAAATTATTTATACCAATGCTTTGAGCTATCACTTCTATTGTATCATTTGGAAGAAGACCCATCCTCCCCTAGGCTGAAGCCTAAAGCCACCCAAAAAAATATATAATCAAACATTAATAAAAGGCAAGAATAACTCTTAAGCATTTTACTAAAGATCTTTCACATTATCATTTACTGTTTCAATTTAGGTGGCTAGAACTTAATTCAAGTTAGCTCTTGATGATCATCCTAGTACATTCACTAGGTTAAAAAAATAAACTTTTATCAAAAATAATTTCAGTTGGGTAAAGGCATACGCTTCTATCCAAAATAATTTCAATTGGGTAAAGAAATACACTTATATCAAAAATAGCTTCCATTGGGTACAGAAATGCACCTTATAAAATATGTGAGAAACATTTCTAAATTCTCATACAGCACTTATCTCTTAATAACATTGTACTCTTCCATAATTTATACCATTATTGTGTCCATCAATATTTTGATATGGAAATATGGATTAGTACAATTCTTTGACTGAACATCAAAATATGAACGGGGGTTATTGTAATGATCGCAAGACCAAACAAAGCAAAGCAAGTCAAATCAACCCAACGAATTTCAGAAAAAGAACCCAAATGACTAAATAATTGTAATGTCCCTTTCTTAGGCAGCTCAAACTATAGCGGAGGTTGGCCTACTATTAGGGCTCCTGTAGGTCAGCAAAATGGTTAGGGAACCCAACTGAGGGTTGTGGAGCTTAGCTGGGAGCTTTACAAACCTTTCTATTTGGAGCTCAGTTGATGAATCCAGGGATAAATTGGAAATATTAAAGTTTGCTTTAATGGAATAGTAAAAAGTGAATAGTAACAAAAAATTATAAGAGGAATAGTGAAGAGTGCCCCCATCTTAGTAACTCAATGTTGTTTTTAAAAAGTGGCCCTTTCTTTTGATGAGGAAAAACCCTCAAGAGAGGCGTAGCTTTCTGAGGGGGATTATTTTATTGCTTTTTATAAAAAAAGCTCATGGGAGTTATAAAGTAATATGTTGGGCTCACTTTTGGGCATTCTATTCTCATAGTGAATTGGATGAAAACCCAGTTCACAAAACAGGGAAATCTACCTAGGGTTTCCGTTTGGGCATCATTGGTCTTCATCACAGGTTAATTTGCATTTAGAATCGATTGCAGCAGTGAGTTATCAGAATATAATTTCAGATTGGGGCTTTTTATCAGCAAATATCATCATTTCAATGCGTTCACCAGTTGGTCGTACTATATGGGTGTCATTTTCAGTCAAACCCTGGCTGGAAATTAGGGTTTCCAGACCACTAAGGAGCAAATTCAGTTCGGCCATTGTTGACATGCCTATAGTTGGTTACTGAAGTTCATATTGGTCTTGTTTCAAGGTCTGGATCAGCCACATTAAGTTTATTTGGAGCTGTATTGTCAAAGGAAACCATCAAACTATCATCGGGTATGTTCTTGGCATGTTGGGAATATAAATCTTTCATTTGTATGGGGTGTAATAGTGTTGTTACAGCTCTGATAACTTTATATCAGACCTGTTATTATTGTAAATCAGACCTGATATAAATTGAATGAAGGCAACTTCTGAAGTGGAATTCATGTTATATGTGTTAGATTTAGGATCAAAAATGAAAGCAATCAGAAAATGCAACACATAAGACAATGAACACAACAAGATACCAACAAGATACCCTGGGAAAACCCTCTTACTCGAGGAAGAAAAACCCAGCATATATATCTCTTATATATTGAAGGAATAAGAGCAGAAATCTGCTTACAACTCAAGCCCAACACAATGCCGAATTTGATACAATGAATAATAGCACCTCTCCTAGATGCAAAGATACAAATGAATATGTTTCTCCTTGAAATCGGTCTGCTGCTACAAAATGATGATCTGCTGCTACAAGATGATGATCTGCTGCTCAAGTATGAACTTCTTCTAGGAATGCGAATTATGATGAATGAACTTGATGATCAAATGAATGATCATCACCTTGTATTTATACAAAACTAGGTGACTCTTCATTTGGGTTGGCCTCTTTTAAGAAACAAGGTGACTCTTCATAAAATTATTATATATAGCAAGTCCGACTTGCCTTGGTATTATTTATCCATCATTTTTAAATTTGAGAGAAAGATATCTCCCACTGCTATAACATCAACACTCCCTCTTAGCTAGGGAGGTATCTTTCCAGATATCCACGTCATGGAGTCTCTCAACATGACGCCCACAATGGCTACACCCATTTGTGGAAAACTCAAAGGTTCATCACGGAGTCTCTCAACGTGATGTCGTCATGGAGTCTCTCAACATGACGTCCACCATGGCTACTCCCATGTGTGGAAAGAAACACAAGTACAAGGGTTCATCACGGAGTCTCTCAACATGATGTTGTCATGGAGTCTCTCAACATGACATCTCATCTCAGTCACAGAGATGAACAAGGGCTTGCACCTCATATTTCTCCGTCTCAGAGAAATATACACTACAAGGGCTTTCACCTCATATTTCTCCGTCTCAGAGAAATATACATTACAACAAATCTTCATGATGATGTGACTCCCTCTGAAGCTCCAAGTACTTGCATCAACCTCTTGACCTCCTCGTCCAAGATTGTCTGCAATGCTTGCCTTAGAGGAGTGGTTTCCAATGCACACTTGCGGCACTATTGACTTGCTCGAGTCCAAAACTGTCCTCCTTGACGTCATCCTAGATCACCCTATTCTAAATAGGTTTGCGGAGCTACCAATGTCAAATCTAGATTAACTATCTTGTGCAATTCTTTTCTCAGCTGCTGAAGAGGTCTTCCAAGGATTTTGCACTTGGCCTTGCAACACTGCAACCTTCACTTCTTCTTAGTGAGTCACAGAACTCCCTCTTGATCCCTGCCTCAGAGATTTCAAAGAAATCCTTTGGAACTGAACTCCCCTCCATTGACCTATCTCAGAACCTTAATACTTTTCCTAGACAAGCTCTCAACTCGTGCCTTGAATTCTCTGAATTTGACTCCCTTTGAATGTCATTTCCTTCTCTTCGAAGAAATTGATCGACTTTAGAATAAGAAACCTTCTGAATCAACTTTAGAGCTAGGCTCCTTCTAAGATGTCCCTATGTCAATTTCCACAGTAGAGACATGTTGTGTAGACCTTAATTTGCAAGCTCGAGCAAAGTGACTATACTTGTCACACCTAAAACATTGAATGTGAGAGAGATCCTTCTTCTTCTTCGGTTTTGGGGCAAAATTTGAATCTCTGTCTCTATTCCTCTTTCTTCCTTTGCCTCTTTCTCTAGAAGTATGTGTAGCACGAACTTGATTTTCTACATCATGATAGTTTCGCCCAATTCCTCTTGCTGCCAACCTGGACTCTTCTTGAATACAATCAGCTCAAAGACAATCAAACTTGGGCAACTTGGATCTCCCACTGATGCTCTGAATAAAGGGTTCCCAAGATTGAGGAAGACCATTTAGTGCCAACATAACAAGATCTTTGTTTGCAATTATATCCCCAATAGCACTCAACTAATCTCTCAAATCAGCAATCTTCATAAAGAATGAGATGACTGAATCATCTTTAGCCATTTTTACATGGTGAAGTTGTTGTCTCAAAGCAAGGGCTCTACCAGTGTTGTTGATCTCATACAATCCTTTTAGAGTATCAAACATTTCTTTAGTTGTCTTCAACTTGGAGATGATCGGTACTAGGTGATTCATCACAGAGTCTATCATGATCTTTCTAGCCTTCGTGTCATTTTTCTTCCACTGGATTTTCTCAATATCATCGGAAGGCTCGGGCATATTACTTTCCACAAAATCAAGAAGATCATTCTCCTCTAATGCAATGAGTACCCTGGGTTTCCAAGAGTTGAAGTTTGAAGCTCCATCAAGTCTATCTTCTACCTTGACACCGCTCACCATCTTTTTTTTCCGCACAAATTCACCTTCAAAGATCTGCCCTTAAGTCAGAAATAATTTGAACCTTAGATCTACGATACTTCAAGATCTGCCCTAGATGAAAAGTTGACTTGACTGCTTAAACAAATCTGATCAGATCTTTTCTTAGACCCGCTCCGATACCATGTTAGATTTAGGATCAGAAATGAAAGCAATCAGAAAATGCAACACATAAGACAATGAACACAACAAGATACCCTGGGAAAACCCTCCTACTCGAGGGAAAAAAACCCAGCAAATATATCTCTTATATATTGAAGGAATAAGAGCAGAAATCTGCTTACAACTCAGGTCCAACACAATGCCAAATTTGATACAATGAATAATAGCACCTCTCCTAGATGCAAAGATACAAATGAATATGTTTCTCCTTGAAATCGGTCTGCTGCTACAAAATGATGATCTGCTGCTACAAGATGATGATTTGCTACTCAAGTATGAACTTCTTCTAGGAATGCGAATTATGATGAATGAACTTGATGATCAAATGAACGATCATCACCTTGTATTTATACAAAACTAAGTGACTCTTCATTTGGGTTGGCCTCTTTTAAGAAACAAGGTGACTCTTCATAAAATTATTATATATAGCAAGTCTGACTTGCCTTGGTATTATTTATCCATCATTTTTAAATTTGAGAGAAAGATATCTATCACTGCTATAACATCAACAATATGTTTATGCAATCTTTGTTTATCATTTGTATACATGTTCTTCTTAATTTGGCAACATTAAGCACTCCAACAAGGCTTCAAACAACACATACACACTCAGAAATCAGTCTCAGACCAGATTACATGTCAACCATTTGACGAAAAGTCAAATGTTCAAAACTGAGTTTTTGGGTTATATCTAGCAAGGGATATTTCAATAATAGCATTGATCATGATGTCTCTTCCATGGTTTCCATTTTATTTGGTAATAAACTAAAAAATTGAACCTATAACAATGCTGAAAATTATTTTCATATTACCCAATTATTCCATTTCTAGTTGTGATACCCTGCATTAAACAAAGGCATACATAACTGATTTATTTCCAGGATAATCTTATCTGTCCTTGTGACTTTACTAGGGAAACTTAAAACTTTGTATTCTGCCCCCATAAATAAGTTGTGCAACATTGATAAGAGAATTCATGGTCAGAATATCTTATAAATATCTTTACAAACAGAGCTAATGTATGTTTCACAACCTTCTAACTGCATATTAGACTTACATTTCTATCTCACTAAACCTGGACTTCAGATTTTTAAAAAAATCACATTCTACTTTTCTATTTTTCTATAACTGGCATCACACCCATATTGATTTTTGTATTTCACGCTACATTGATATTTGTATTGCATGTCATATTGATGCTAAAGAAGAGCATGCATCATGCTCCTCATGTGCTGTGTATGTTCATCTCAGTTATCTCATGGTTATGTGTTCAGGATGCTCTAATATGTTCAGCATGTTTCAAATTCTACAAATGAGGTTGCCCCTTGAGCATATAAATTCTTGTACTTTCTTTGTTGAATCATCATATATGACAATCGTGCGAAGTGCTTGTGTTGCCTCTAAAGCACTTTAGCAGAGATATTTGCTACATAAAAAAGTATTTTTGTGGACATAAAAAAATACTTGAAGTGAGTACATTTTGAATTATAAGTCCACAAGTTAGATCCAATACCTAGGGTAGTACCAGTTGAAAGGCCTTTTAAAATGAATACTAGAAATATTGCTTGTCTCTATAATAAAATACAAAGACTGCCAAAAGTGTGAATTATATTCCAAGTGTCAAGTAGCATTTGCATAGACCCTGTAGTTATCACATCGACAAACTACACCAAGCAACTAAGGGCTGGTTGTGATTGTCAGAATCTCAAAGTTGATACAAGAAGGAACCTTTTCAATCCCATTCATGGAAAATAAAGAAAGAGGTTTCAATTTGTGAATTGTATTCATTTCAAGATAGCTTTTCAGAATATGATCAAATCAATATAGCTGAAGCTTAAGACATCTACATGAAGAGCACACAGGAAATACTGAGAGGGGGGGTGAATCAGTATTTCAGAACTTTTAAAACTTTAAACCATTTAAGCAATATAAATCAGAAATCAGAACATCAAGAGTAATATGAAACACCATGAACAAGATAAACACCAGGATTACGTAGAAAACCCTTTCGGGTAAAAACCCACAGCAAAATATTGGTTTTATAATCTTCAAAGGGCACCAACCCTGATTACATTAGTGAGCACCAACTCTCCTTCGAAGCACCAACTAAAACACCCACTCCAGTGTTCTTGAAGCACCCACTTCAGACTTCTAAAACACAAACTTTAGTAACAAAGAACTCTATCTGTGCACCAACTGAGATACTTATACATGGAAATGAAATATCTGATCAAGCTCTGAAATTCCTCTGTTCTGAAACACAACTTAAGTTGATCGAATGCACTCGTAAACTTCATACAATCTGCTGCTAGTATATCACACCTCTTCACAAATCGTCCAACATCAGAAAACTAAAAGAACACGTCCCCTGTCCTGCTCATGTCTTCAAAAAGATTCACAAATAAAAGCTTCAGACCACAACAGCAAGCATCATACACTGTCTAATGGGCTGATAACTGGAACATCATCATAAACAACCAGGAATCTGCAATACTACATTCATCTCAACCCCTCTCACATTCATTACCGGAAGGATAGATGCTACTGGACAGAATAATATCCACTTCAAAACCACAAACTCATCCTCCAAAAACTAGCATGTTATCACTGCATCCTTTTCTCCTCATGTAAAAGCACTTTCAAAACATAGATGATACCCCCCACACACAATACAAAAACGCATCTCTCACTGTATTTTATCAATAAAAACACCACTCAAAGTAATCGCAACTCTCACCCATACACAGAGATGTAAACACAACCCCTTTTTTTGCACCAACAAATAAGCTGCCTCTCATATACCCGTGATACTAATTACATCTCAAAAGAGAAACGTTTCAGCCAGAAAAGACAACATGAAGGAGAGAGATATCACAGTTACACCATACTGCCTGAGTATCAAAAATAAAATGTAGTGATGTGTGTTTTAAAAACTGCGGACTTCAAAACCATATCACTGTACGCCCCAATAAAGCCAATGCTATTTTCTCATTAAAAACTCCAACACTACATACTACTTCCACATCCAAGTTTTTTATGATTTTAGACTTTTGGAAGCCGTCATACTAAATACAAGACAGTTGTGCAGAATAAATTCATTGCTCAGAAGATAAGAAGGCCATCGCACCTCACATACCCAAAAATTAAATCGTCTTCTTCAGGACATAAAGCGAACTCACACACCAAAAAACATTCTTTTAGAAAAAAATTCTGAAGCCATAAAAATATATGCCACCGGAAATTAATTTCTGAAGGCATTTCATAGAAAAGATTATCCTAAAGATAGCACGATTCCCACTCTGCATATGAACACATCTCAACACAGAGATTTCAAGCATAAGATAATTATCGCTGAGAATAGAAGACATGTCCTCTTGATAGAGTCGACTCATCCAAGAAAAGTCTTCAGAAACGATTGAGCCTCATAATATCCTGCCACCTCATGTCACATGTCCTCCAGCCACTAAGGAATAGTCTTCAGAAAGCCGTCACATAGAAAGCAACAAAATCGACCATATAAGAGCTTTAATATATTTCTGAAGCCTCCACTCTATTTCTGTCAGAAATAAAAAGAATCACCTTATAAAAGCGAAATCATATATAGCAAAAAAATAGCTGATATGTCCTGCAACCAACGCCCAGCAATTTCTGAAGGAGCTGCCAATAATTAAACCGTGCCAAGCAATCCAAGGTGAAAATATCAAAGTCATCCTCAATACATAGGTGTTGCAAAAGGAATTATCTTTTAAGTGCCACGATGCCCAATTCAAGCCACCATAATAAATATAAAGGCATTAGAAGAAAACACCGTGCCAAAACAAATAGCTTGACTTGGAATATTCAAACCTGACACACATACTGATATGGCAAATTTGATGACTTAGCATTTGACATGTCATCTATGCTGACAAGAAGACAGGCAAGTTGCTTGACCACACAGGAAACCAGCTCAAACACGCAACCAGGTAGCTCAACACACAAGCAAGCAGCTCAAACAGCTCAAGCACTTAAGCAAGCAGCTCACAACTTGACATCAATGACATATTCTAACACTACATTGGCATTCAAAATAATTGCATGTGCTTGAATGTCATCCAGGCTTTATCATTTCCCCCAAATTTTCAGAGATAATCCTATTTCAAGTTCCATAAATGCCTACATTCAATTTAAAATACATTAATGAATTGAAAAATACTCCTCTAAGAAAATTGTCTTGATGTATGTGGCTCTTGCCTTATGGAAAATCACTGATGCATGTGACACACAAACCATGCATGAAAATAGATCTTGACAAGATTAACCTAATAAGCGATGTAGAAAGATCAAAGCACATAGCTCAAGTGAAATTTTTTCTTGCACATGTTGGGTTATCACTGTTTGTTTATAAAAAAAATTCACAGAAGCATCTCACCCCTTGGACCAACATAAAGGAAAGGCACACCATTTCAATGGTGAGTTAAAAGCAGCATGTAAGAATTGAGAAATAAATTCCGATATGTTTCGAATTTCGCTAGTGATTAAACACTGCTAAACAATGAATCCATAGACAATCCTTCATAATTTGCAAGTAGGTTGCCCAAATTTGCAAACGAAAAAAAAAAATTCCATGCCACAACAAAAAAGATTAATTGGTTCAATTAATCTTCCATGGGGTAGAATTATTGTGTCTCCTTGAGGGATGGGCTTCTTTCTTTTGCATGAATGATGGTTCATTTTTGTGTTGAGTTATAGGGTACCTCTACAACATGGTAAAATTGCATAAGATACTAAAGGGGTCATGAAAATTACAGGGATCTTCAACTGGTGGTTATATCCAGTTGTGTATCATTTGGGTACAAACCTCTGGTGTCATGATATATTTCTAATGCCAAGCGTGAAGACAACCTATAGTGTCTCTACAAGGGGTAGAACTGTGCCTCAATGAGAAAGGTAGATTCTGAAAGGATAAAGTGAGCCACTCGCCCAAGAGCATGAATGATTGTTGAAGGTAAGCCTCCTCCTATCATAAGCTTGAAGTGACAATTTCACTCTCCCATTGATGCAGGTTCTAAAGACCAAACCAGCCATTGGACAACCTCAAATTGTGAATAGGGTTGGATTCATTTAAATCACTGGAATGAATGTTGTTTCCTGCCATATGATTTCCTTGTACTTGTTTCTTCCGAGTCCACATTCAAATAAGTAGACTAGTATTCATCATCACATACATAACAGCAATGGATAATTTGAATTGAAAATAATGCTACAATTTTAGAACTTAACTAAAATAGTTGAAGTAGATGAATATTTTTAAGAATAATGCATAGTTTGAAGGAGACTAGCCTTCACACAAATGATCACACTAGTAATCTAACCAAGCAACACTAGTTGATTAATTAAAAGTTAATACAATCCAATGACTGAGACTTCCCTTTTTGTAAAGAATATCAAAGGGTGCCTCTGAAAAACAAGAAATGTCAAAAGCCATGTATTTTCTTGTAAGGACAATGGTGTGTGTGCCTATTCAGCCCTGTCAACTAACTGTAATGTGCTTGGAGCCACCACATATCATTCTCTATGTTCCATGTGCTAGATCCCTATAAATTGTATATCAGAGATGATCTTTAAGTGGACCCACTATTGGGTTTTAGCATCCTACACAACAAAATAGTTATAAGAATTATATAAAAACTTTTGTGTGTCTCACAAAGGGAAAATATTTCAGGTATTTAAGATTTTAGTCATGGTAGGAGATGATGTAGAAGCATTTAGTACATTGTAATTGAATTTTTGGATGCTGTGTGCATTGTCTGGAGATTCAATCTTGGTTGACATGTGACCCTGTTCAATCTACAATATCTCAAGCCTCTTTCACTGTATGATTGGTAAAATATGTTTGGAAAAATTAGTATATCTGACTGCTCTAGCTCCTTTCAAGAAATCACACTAAACTTGTAAATTTATGGAGATTCCCTGGCTCCCTTGTCACAAGCAGCCTTCTGTAATCAGTATCACCAGAAGTTGTATGTTGACAACATGGCACTGTTCCAGCATGCATTTGCCAAAGTATCGTCATGCATGCAATGGTATTTGATTGACAAGCAAGATAAGCATGTTTTTTTTTCCTTTTGCTTCAACACATTCAGGTTTTGAAGTTTTCCTGTCATTTGTTCCAATTACTCATGTATGATAATTATTTGCTTTTGACATTGACCATAAGAATTGTGGACTCAATAAAAGATAATCCCAAACCCTTGGTTCCATCATAGTCCAGGAAGCGATGGGCGTGGCTAGGGTTCCCTACAGCGGAGTAGGGAGGAAGTCTTCTGAGTTTGCTGGTACTGCTGGGCCATGGCACCAACCGTTTTCGGAAGTTTTGAAGAATGGTTGCCCTTTCTCGAAACTAGGCGGTGGATCAGCTGCGTCGGCACATTTTTGGAGCCTGTGTCGGCCTTTGAAACATTTTGTTGGTGCTCCTGTTGGTCGGCCTTGCAAGCCTGTGGGCGATAGGAAGGAGCACGGGGGGATTTCCACTTGGAAGCCGTTTGGAGGGCAGATACAGGGTCAAGGAGAAGTCCCAAAGACTTCGAGCTTGGAATCAGATTATGAGCCCTTGCACTATGCTGGAGAAAAACCTTTTGTTTCCTTGGATGGGGATTTAGGAAACGAAGTTGTGGAGAACGAAAGGTATTTTGCGGAGTTTGGGCTTATTGGCAGGTTCAGGGGTTTTTGGCCGGGACTTGCAGAGTTACATTGTTGGATTTCAAAACATTGGAGCCCAATATTGGAAGGAGATGTGCAGATCTATCCCAATGCGAAGGGATTCTTCATGCTTGTGTTTGACAATGAAAAAGATAGAAAAGTTGTTCTTTGTAATTATCAATGGAATTGGGAGGACAAACACTTGCTAATGTTGAAACCATGGCACCCAACTTTCAACCCAAACACTGAATCTTTTGGGCTGGTTCCTCTTTGGGTGAGACTTCCAAACCTCCTTTTACACTTCTAGTTTGAACCTTGTTTTGAAGCTTTAGGCAACACGCTGGGGAGATTTTTGGGTGTTGATGAGGATTCACTCAATTTTCTGCACACTACATATGCACATATTTTGGTAGAAATGGACATCACAAAAGATCTACCTGTGGCTGTTGTTTTGAAATACTTTGGTGGTGAATGGGAACAACTACTTGATTATGAAGGATTGCCATTTCGATGTCAAAGTTGCTTTAACACAGGCCATATTGCTTAACATTGTTCCAAGCGCAAGAGGGGCTAATCATGCATCTTGGTGGAAGGAGATTTCTCCCCATCACTATTCGGTGGAAAAAGATGACCTGGTGGGGAATGCTCTAGATAAGAATCATGTAACCACATCTTCAAGCGAACCCCTTCTGAAAGAGCGAGTATCTGCAATGGTTTTTTCTTCTAGGGTGGTGCAGGGCAGTGTTCCAAAAGATGTGGTAGGTAGTCGGCCAAAGGGTTTGAGCATGGCCTCTTCGAAATTGGTGAACCGACATGGACAGATGATCAGGAGGAGGTGTAGCACAAGGTCCAAAGAAAGAAGAAGAAGAAGAGGGATGTTGAGTTCAATATGACTCTTCACTCGCATGACAAAAGAAAGAGTCCCAAATAGGCAATAATAGGCTGTTTTGAGGTTTCTGTAGTGTTTAATTGTTGATGAGCGTGGTATTGTTTGTGAGGAAGTTTTGAAGGGTAGTTTGGAATACTGGTATGGGATGTTTTTAAGGGTTAATTTGGGGTTGTTGAATCTGATTGTAAAACTTCTTTTGTTGTAACTGCTGGCTGTATTACCTTTCTGATATTTAATAAAATCTTGCAGAGTTTCCTTGCCTTTACCGATCAAAAAAAAAAAAGAATTGCAAACTCAATGATAAGATTTCTTCTATTCCAACCAAAACTTCATCATGTAAATTGTTTGTTGCATGCCAAACATTCCTTCAATAAATAATAAATCTATCACAAATTGGTACCAAGGGTAATTAAAGTGCAGGGCCAGCCATAGCAGCAAAATCTTTTGGGGAAAAAGTCGGCATATCAAAAGTAAAAGATTTTTTTTTAACCAACACTTAAACAGGGAAAAATCAGATTTAAAAAAATGTAGAAAAAAGGATTTACAGGCATTTCACTAGCATAGAGATATAGAGAGCAAATAAAATTGAGTGTTTAGCCCATCAATTGTGGAATATAGATTTTTGCCTTTTATGTTTATATCACTGATCACATTGAATTGCATAATGCATACTTCATAGTGCATAAATAATAACTAGATGCTAATAGTTCTTAAAATTTCAAATGATCTTGTCAATCTGTATCTGTGTCTTGTCCAGTATCCAGAAACAGGATGGTAGGATGGTAATAACTTCACAGCTAATGTCAAATTGACTCAACCAGAGAAACCATGTTTGGTTGGGACTTAAATAAGTTGGAAGTGCTTTGAAATTCTCCAAACCATTGTAAATGTCCTTAAAATCAATACTCTTAAATCATTTAGAGACCAAGAGTAGATAGACACCAGCATAAGAGATGGCTCTTAGCATTGTAGCAAATAAACAACTTGAGGCTAATTGCCTGATACTTATGTTTTGCCTGGGATAGGTTATATCTTAACAAAATTCAGGCAGGCTTTAGTTATTTTTCTGGTAACAAATACCTGAACAGTGTTAGGCATACAGAGCTAAATGCAAGGATGTTGGTTACAAGGAAACACTGCAACATCAATGCATCTCTTCAAAATTCAAATTCCAGGGTGATAGAACTACATCCTTGGAGGGGCTGGAAGGGCTGCTGCTTATGGTGCAAGGTTTTATTAGAGAAAGAAATGATCCCGTGTGGAGGGGAAAGGGGGCTAATGACAAAAGAATACCAGGAATGGGATTGCTCTATTTCAGATGGAGAAGTTGCTGCAGCGCACATTGCACAAGGAACACTAAATAAATTCGGGCGCAGACCAGGAAAAAGGCTTCTTATATCAGCCAATATGAACTCAAAGGAGCAAAATGGTGAATCAAAAACAGAAATTTACAAAGTGAAATTGAGAAACAAGAGTATTTTCACTATTCAATACAAGTGATGATTTTGGAGATGGGAAGAGATGAACCTTTTATAGACCTAATCGCTCTCCTCTATGACTGCCACCTATTATAACCCAAGGAAATCTAATAAAGTAGTTTCAAAACTTCAGGTGTCACTCATGTGTCATGGTAAGAATTTCACCAGCCATCACATGTTTTATAAAATGAAGCTTCCTAACGTAAAGTATGACAAATTATAATATATACTAGAAAAATTTGCAGAACCAAATTGAAGTACTCATCACATACTAAAATTGTTGACCTTATAGAGAATGATCTCAAGCTTCAAATTCAAATCTCTTTCTAATGGTTGTTCCTTAAATGCATTGATCTAGTTATATGCAGTCAACATTTCATTAGTAAATCAGATTCTTCTGGTTATTCATTTCAATATCAAACTACAAACTTATATATAAACCATTTTTTTCATTTTGCTGCCACTGTCATAGTTTTGTCATTAATAATATTAAATAAAAATGGAAACAAAAAGAAATCATCTCCCCCTGGAAATGGACACAATCACCCGGAAACAAAAAATTCCCTCCCATCACATCGCACAAAGTCATCACCAGAAAATGTGCCGGATCATGTGAATTTTTCATGTGTAAACCCTGCTGCATGTGTATAGTATACCGCATACAAAAAGAATAATTGAAATCAGTTTTAATCGTGAGAAAATCAGGAAAAAATAGGTCAAAAATGACAGTCAACAATTTCTTTGGAAAACACAATTTTAATAGGGAAAAAATCAGGATCCCTGCCGATACACTATTAATTGTGTATAATTGCAATTTTTTCACCTTTTTTGCTTCTATGAGAGCACCTATATCAAAGAATACCACTAAAAACTTTAGGTACAATGCACCACGAAAAGGACTGCAACCTGCTATTCCATAAAATGCTATAGTTGAAGCCTTGAAGGTACATTTTTATTCTCTTCATCTGAATTTTCTATTTCCTAAACTACATATGTCACTAGGATTAGTACAAATCTTCATTTTCAAGGTGAAAATTGAAAACCTTTAAATAAAATTATGCATCCTTCTGATATATGAGATAATATTGTGCTGACTGACAGAAGTTTATACGATTCCTCCTCTATATTTGGCAATTATCACGGTAGCATTCCATTCAACACTGCATCAGCACAACATGGAAAAAGTGTAAGTGTTTTTCAATCACATAAGTTTTAAATTAAAAAAAAAAAGTAGAGAAGAAAATTGATGATATAGTACTCATAAAAATAATACAAAATCAACTTCATAATTCATGCAAAATATAGAACATAGACATCAAATAAAATTATAAAACATATAGTGTATATGAAAATTATAATTTTCAGTCAATAAAAAGATAAATGAAAATTGCAACAACTATGACAGAAATTTTTATCAAACCTATAAAAAGACTCGTGACATTTCAATATTCAATACCATAAAAGTTTCAAATGCCAATCCCAAAACACTCTTGGCAACCTCTGATAGATGAACAAAGCACAGAATTTTTTTCAATAAGTTGTAATTTTTTGTTTTCACGCGTAACAAACATGATTTTTGAATTAAATGGCAACTTTTTATACTACGAGTTCAACTGGGTAAATCCCAGGTTTTAACATTGAATTGTACAGCATGGAAAAATTGAGGGTGTGTTAATACTAAAAATTATTCGGAGTCTTTCGAAAAGTAATGCTGATTGCTACTACGGCAATTATTCTTTACCATGCCTGATAGATTTTACTATTTCCGTTCTCAAATTGCAAAGGCCACAACGAGTTCTTTCACATTTGTCCCCCTAAAACTTGCCAAACCCTAAGTGAAAGCAAGTAAGTGGAACAAATAAAGAACAGAATAGAATGCCTGCGGTATTTGAGACATCTGTGCATTTGTATTTAATGCAAACAACTTAAAACTTTTGAAGTGAACAATGGTAATATGATTCCTTCAACTCTGAAAGCATTGATGTGTGGCTATAACTAACTACTGTATGAAATATTATTTATTTTCATCATACAAAACAAATTAAAACATCAAAAAAAGATTACAGCCAGAAAATTTAGGGTTTATCATTATTACCTGATGACTTGTATTTAACAGTTCCTCGCCTGTTTATTGAATGTGTGACAGATTACATAAATATATGGCAAAAAGAATCCGAAATTCTCTGAGGCTTATTGTTTTTCTTGTTCTTGCTGTGCTGGTTTTTTGTCCCAACATAAATTCAAAGGAAGGTTCTGCTGTCACCGGAAATTAGATTAAAAGCATATCGTACCTGTGACTGTGCAGCCCCAATTAAAAATATCTTTTAAATTGAGAAGAAGCAACACCCGCGTTTTGAATGTGGGAAGAAATGTGTATTACCTTTAAAAGCAAGCGACACTATTGAAACAATCTCGGGCGTGGAAATTTTATTTTTTAACTAGGAGAGGGGGTCAATAGTCGTGCGGCTAACTTTGTCGTGAGTAATTGATTGGAATACCGTAGAACCTTCATTTTTTTTTTTAAATGTAGACTAGTCTCTTATTTATCTATAACTAAGGTTTGGAGGTGTGACTCATTATGCAACTCGCCACATCATCACATCTATTAACAAGTGTCTAAAATTTGACTTTTTAAAGGTTCAACCAAAACTTAATCATAGGACCCTTAATAGTTGAACAAAAAAAATCATTTGTTGCTTGTACAATATCATATTTTTATTTAAAATAAAATTAATAGACAATTTAAATAGACCAAATACCTATGGATAACCATAAATTTTTTATATTTCTACCTTTTATATTCAACACATATGGACCAATACTTGAACACAAAATAACTATTTGTTGTTATAAAAACAACACATAATTATTTGAAATACAACTTATATCAAACAAAAATGGACCAATAGTTGAACACTATTTTTTTTTTAAATCTTCACATTTAATGTTATTTGTTGTACTCACCTTTTATATTTGTGATAGCACAATCTATTAATATAAAATACTCCAATGCTTGTACATTGCTACCCCAATAGTTTTTTTTTTATTGATAATAAAACATATTACAAAAAATGCAGTATTAAACTGCAAAAAGAACTTGCAGACTCATAACAGTTGCAGCAAAAATAGCTACAGCAGTAAGAAAAGCTATAAAAGATACAACCAAAGCATGACACACAAGGTCCAAACTGCTATAGCAGTTACAAAAACATAATCGAGAATAGTAGCAGCCAAACTGATGAGAACAATATTTTTTCACTATGATAACAATACTTGTTTAAATGAGTGTCTTATTTTATTAAATGAGCATTTTATTTTTTAAATGATATACTTATAGTGGATAGTTATGATATTTTATTTGAGACAAAAAATACTTAGTTCACTTCTTCATGAATGTATTTATTTATTTTTTATATAACATTTAGAGGTTATCATGTGTGCAAGTATGGGTCTATTTTTTATCAACATTTGGTTATTTTTTATTTACATTTGAACTATTTATTTACAATATATAGTATAAATATGTGGTAAGATTGGATATTATAATCACGATTGACTGCATGACTATTGGACCCTGCACGACTACTGGCCCCTCTCCCCTAGAAGGAAGAGTAAGTGGATGAGGCAAAATGTTAAGTGGATGGGAAATGGGGGGATAAGCATGCAAGAGTGTACAAATGTAGAAATTAAAAGGTATGTAAAAGAGAAAGTCAAATATATCATGTGGTCAAAACAACTTGGTCGAAAAAGAGAGCACTATGTTTTATATTTTAACCTCACTTGTGATTACGGGCAAAAATATTACATGGAGGCAGATATAAAGTGGAAGGCTAAAATGTTGATAGCCAAGTTAAGAACTAGCTCTCACTGTTTGAGGTGTGAAACGGGAAGATGGAAAATACCCAAGGAGGCATGGGCAAATAGGATTTGTTGTTTCTACTCTTCGGGTTTAATGGAAATAGAGTGGCACTATGTCATGCAGTGTAAGGCTTATGAGGACATCAGGTGCAATTACTTGGATTTGTTTAAATTCAAATCGTTAGAGGCCTTGTTTGAAGAGGAGAAGATTGTTGAAACAACAAGTTATCTGATCAAAATACACAAGAGAAAAAAAAAATCAGCAAAGAGTCAAAGGGCTACAAGGAGTAGTGGGTGGGGTCGGTGGTTGCTCTATTTGTTGCAAAAAGAAATTTCAGTTATTTTTCCTAGGTCCCGTAGACTGGCTGGTCTCGTGGACATAATTAAAAGCATTCATTCTTTCATTCAACTGTTTTATTTTTCTTTTCGTCGTTATTTCTTCATCGAATGCAATGGGATAATTCTTTAAAATTTTCGTGAAGGGTGCAAGTCCAATCCAAAGACCTTGGAATATATTTTATAGAGCTCGTCGAGCACGAATAATTTAGGCACTTTCTCCATTTCATGAATTTAGTTAAGTGATGGTTTTTATTTCTCCATGGTTTCATAAATATTTTAGTAGTAGTAACTTACTAGCATATCTATCCTATAACATAGTCTATATAGAAAATGTCGAGAGATATCAATTGTAGGAATCAAAAATGACAATAATATTAATATTGTGTGTTTGTAATAATATTTTTATTACTTGCATCATAATTTAATATCATTGAATTATATTATCATCTACAATAAGAGTGTCATCATTGTTCACTGTATTTTGCGAAAAGATACACTTAAAGTTTGGTTTTCAAACATTCCAAATCAAAAATGGAAGGAAATAGACTAAATTATGTTTGATAGCTTAATCTATAGCTTGTTCAAAAATATATCAACTTGATATCTCTACCTCTCTCTATATCATTTGCTATGTCTTTATCTTTCTATCTCTCAATCTCATTTCTATTTCTATTTCTCCCTCACCCTCTTTCTCTCTCATTCCATCACTCCCTCTCTATGTGTTTATCTATATTTCTTACACCACTTCTATATTTCCCAAGTTATATGTATCTCTATCCCTATCTATCCCTCTCTCTTTATCACTCCCTCTTTCCATTTTGTCTACTTCTCTTTGCTCTATCTATTTCTCTCCCCCCTCTCATTCCCTCTCTATCTATGTGTAAATATATATCCCTCTCCATATTTCTCTCTCATATACACACACTCCCTCTTTATCCTTCCCTACCTCTATCTTTATATTTTATCTTTTCACCTATATATACCTCTCGCTTACTTATCTTATCACCTTTTTTCTCTCACTCTTGCCCCCTCTATCTCTATCTCCCTCTCTCCCTCCCCCTCTCTATCTATATTTCATTATGTCTACCTCTATCTCTTTCTATCTATATCTCTCTACATCTATTTCTCTATCTCTATCCCTATACATACATCCTTTCTCTCTCTCCCCCTTCTTTATTCTCTATCTTATTCACTCCATCTCTCATACTCTATATCTATATCTTTATCTTTATTTCTCAGTCGATCTCCCTCTCACTCATCTCTCTATCTCTTTCTATCCATATACTTCTCTACATATATCTCCCTATCTCTTTATCTATTTTCCCATCTCTCTATATCACCCTCTATTTATATCTCTCCATCTCCCCCCTCTTGTTCTCTCTCCCTCTTCATATATCTCCCTCTTCCCCATCTCTCTCTCCCTCCTCTACCTATCTCTCTCCCTCCCTCCCTCTCTCTATCTCTCCCCATCTCTCCCTCTTGCTCCCTCCTTATTCCCTATCTATCTTTATATCTCAACCTCTCTCTCCCTTTATCTTCCCATATATATCTATATCTATGTCTTTTTCTTCTCATTTATCTCTCTCCCTCTCTCTCTCTATCTCCATCTCCCCCTATTTCTATCTCCCCATCCATCTCTATTTGTCTTTCTCTGCTTCTCTCTATTTTTCTCTCTTTATCTCTCTCTCTCCCTCTCCCTCTCTCTATATCTCCTTATATCTCTATCTTTATATCACTCTATCTCACCATATATCTCTCTCTATCTCTCCCTCTTCCTCCTTATCTCTTTATCTCTTCCTCCCTATCTATTTCTCTTTATCTCTCCCCTGTTAGTTTTAGGATCAGAAATGTCAACAAGCAGAAAACACATATTAGAGACAATGAACACAATATTTTACCTTGGGAAAACCCTCCTACTCAAGGGAGAAAAACCCATCAAAAATGATCTCTTATATATTAAAAGAATAATTGCAGAAACTGCTTACAAATCGGGCCCTACTCTAGGCCGAATTTAATACAATGAATGGAGACACTTCTCCACAAATGATGATACTTCTTTTAGAATTAAATTTGTTGCTAAAATGGTGACCTATTGTTAAGAAAGGTGAACTTGAGTTGGAATGAATTGATTGAGAAACGAGAGGACTTCATCCCTTATTAATACCCAACTAGGTGGCCTTCTTTCTGGGGCCAACCGAGAAAATACAAATTTTATTTATAAAAATAAGAAGGCCCACTTGCCTTGAACACAATGTGTTTAGGGGAAAATATCTCCTGCAGCTACAACACCAACACTCCCTCTTAGCTAGGGAGGTATTTTCAAGATATCCTCATCATGGAGTCTCTCAACATGACGCCCACAATGACTACCCTTTTGATGAAAACCACATCCCAATCTCAGAGATGTCCAAGAGTTCATCACGAAGTCTCTCAACATGATATCCATAATGGCTACTCACATTTGTGGAAAGAAATACATCATCATAGAGTCTCTCAACATGACGTCCACAATGGATACTCCCATGTGTGGAAAGAAAGACATCTCAATCTCAGAGATGTACAAGGGTTCATCACAAAGTCTCTCAATACGATGTCATCATGGAGTCTCTCAACATGACGTCTCATCTTAGTCTCAGAGATGAACAAGGTTTCATCACAGAGTCTCTCAACGTGATGTCATCATGGAGTCTCTCAACATGATGTCTCATCTCAGTCTCACAAATGAACAATATTTCATCATGGAGTCTCTCAACATGACATCTCATCTCAGTCTCAAAGATGAATAAGGTTTCATCATGGAGTCTCTCAACGTGCTATTTTCATGGAGTCTCTCAACATGACGTCTCATCTCAATCTCAGAGATGAATGAGGGCTTTCACCTCATATTTCTCCATCTTAGAGAAATGTGCATTAACAAGGGCTTTCACCTCATATTTATTTGTCTCAGAGAAATATACACTACAAGGGCTTTCACCTCATATTTCTTTCTCTCAGAGAAATATACATTACAAAAAATATTTGCGAAGATGTGACTCCCTCTAAAGCTCCAAGTACTTGCATCAACCTCTTGACCTCCTTGTCCAAGATTGCCTACAATGCTTGCCTTAAAGGAACATTTTCCAATGCACACCTCTGACACTATTGACTTACGAGAGTTTAGGACTGTCCTCCTCGACCTCATCCTAGATCATCCTATTCTGAATAGGCTTGTGATGCTACCAATGCCAAAACAAGGTTGATTGCCTTGTGCAATTTTGTTCTCTGTAGTTGAAGAGGCCTTCCAAATACTTAGCATTTATCCTTGCAATATTGCAACCCACTTAGTTGACACATTCACTTATTCTCAGTGAGTCACTCTAGTTCCTTGAGACATAGGATCAAAAATGTCAACAAGCAGAAAACACATCTCAGAGACAATGAACATAATATTAGAAGAATAATTGCAAAAACTACTTACAAATTAGGCCCTACTATAGGCCAAATTTAATACAATGAATGGAGACACTTCTCCGCAAATGACTATGCTTCTTTTAGAATCAAATTTGCTGCTAAAATGGTGACATGATGTTAAGAAAGGCGAAATTCTGCTAAAATTGGCAAACTTGAGTTGGAATGAATTGATTGAGAAATGAGAGGACTTCATCCTCTATTAAGACCTAACTAGGCAACCTTCTTTCTAGGGCCGACCTAGAAAATAAAAAATTTATTTATAAAATTAAGAAGGTCGACCTACCTTGAACACAATATGTTTAGGAGAAAATATCTCCCGCAGCTACAACACTAACATCCCCCTCTATCTCCCTATCTATGTTTATCTTTATTTCTCCCTCTATCTCTCTCTATATCTCTATCTATTTTTCTCCCTCTTCCTCTCTCATTCTATATTCATCTCCACCTTTATCTATTTGTCTCACTCTTCCTCTCTTGCTCTATATTCATCTCTACCTCTATATTCCTCTCTCCCCCTCTGTCTCTAGAAATGTCTCCCTCTCTCTATCCATCCATATCTCTCCCTATCTCTAGAAATGTCTCCCTCTCTCATCTTATTCACTCCATCTCTTTTCCATCTCTTCTACTTTATATCTTTATCTACTTTTTCATTGCTTGATGGTTATGCAACTTAAGTGTGTAGATTTGGGTTTATGGTTAGTTACTTGGTTGTTTGTTGTCCATAAACAACTGAACAGTTTGGCTATTTAATTATATATCTTCTACTCTACATCTTTATCTATTTTTTCATTGCTTGATAGTTATGCAACTTAAGTGGGTAGATTTGGGTTTATGGTTAGTTACTTGGTTGTTTGTTGTCCATAAACAGGTGAATAGTTTGGGTATTTGATTATGGTGCAAGCTTTGAATCTATCTATTATCCTATTTTACACCATTGTATTGAAATATTGCAAACTGGGGTGACTCCTCACATAACAGAGAGAAGTCAAACACAATTATTTTTGTCTCTCAACCTTGGATTTGTAATTATTTGGATATGTTGGATACTAAAATGGATAAAATAATTGACAAAACCTGATTTTATTAAGTATTCTATAATTCTCTAAAAAAATTTTACAATGTATCAACTTCTAGAGCAACTACAAACACCATTCTTAGCTAATATTCTTTCTTAATATGGTGAGAGGTGTTGTATGAGAATTCTCTAAATTTGTTTTAGAGGCCGATTTAACCAATCACAAAAGATTATGATTTTGTGAATTTCATTAAACCAATTTAAAAAATTCTTTAAATATTCATAAAGAAACGAGACACATAGAAAATGGGTTGATTCTTCAATGAAATGCCCAATATTTTTATAAAAAAAAATATTTTTCAAATCAATTGGTGAATATTATCTATAAAGAGAAATCCCATCAACAATAACCTTCAAGATAAAACCTACAAATTATCTAAAGGAATGCAACCACTTCAATCATTTCAGAATTTTATAAAATCCATCTTCTATATAGCAAAAAAATGCAAATGTTTTGGACAGTCATGAAGTTTTTAGAGATGACATTAGAAGGGCATAGATAGAGGCTAATTTGGAATGTATCAAAATATAAATATTTCATGAACAATACAATAGTTGTCCATAAAATTGAGAACTGTACCAACATGGACAATATTTATCATTATGATTCATCTAAATTGAAGAATGTTTCAAGTATGCAATTAGAAGTTATATTGGTTCATTCATTTGGCATATAAGGTCAAAGTTTCATAAAAAAATGAAATACAAAGGAACACTAATAACTTTTATTATGAAAAGGTTTCTTTTGCATTCAGATGGTTCACTTATTCACACAATAATTTAGCATTCTACTTTCAAATAAATGTGTACAAGGTAGTTGAGTTCAACATATTCTCTTTTTTAACATTAGATTATTTTATTATTCATCTAAATCTATTGAAATTGAAAATATACTTGTCTTATAAAAAATTACAGTGAGCTACAATATGTGATTACATGAGGCGTAAGACATCAATATGAATTTATCAATTTGCATCATTAAAGGCAATAAAAAACACCATGAATTGTGCATTCAAATATTTTGACCAAATTTAAGCTAATACTTACACATTAAGTACCATTTCAAATAGCACCCAAATTTTGTATTTATCGTCATCGTGGTTTAGAAAGTGAAAGCCCAATTCTGGTGAGAATCTACATTATAGGCATAAATTACCTGAAACATATTTTGAGGATCCTACCCTTGTTTAGGAATTTTCAGTAATCTCTCAACATCCAAAAAGTTTTTGAATCCAAAAAAAAGAACAATTGTTGAGTAGCATATCAAAAGAAAAGTAGACTAAACCAAGCATCATCTCAAGTACTAATAATTGGTTGATAGCTCAGTCCCTAGGGGTGGTAGGGGGCTCATAAGCAAAATATATATTTAGCCAAGCACATAAAGAAAATTCTCCAATCAAAAAATGGTAGAATGATGAATCTTAATTAAAAATATTAGAGATATTTCTAGCATTTAAGCAAAGGCAAATTGACTGGATTGGAATCTTAATCCTTGTTTGAAGGATTCATATACAAGATCAAAGTACACATGTACACAGATGGAAAGACACTATACTCATGCCACATTATACATACTTTTGGGATTCCAAATCTGTAATCTTACCTAACTATTATTCTCTCTCATGTTCTTTGAGACCCAATTTATTTCTTTTTTGGGCCTCCTTATCCTCAGTAGAGAAAAAGCTTTAAAACTTGAGAATACCTATCAACCCATTTGAAAGCCCACAAACTGCAAACTTTGTACATAGATTTACCTAGTTAATCTATGTAGACTACAATATATATACAATGGATGGAGAAGAAGGCAACAGGCAGCAACAGTTAATAGGGCCCAAGCTAGGCAACTCGAGAATGGGAAGTACAGTGCAATCACCATCAAAACTTTAATAGTGTTTCATTTGTCCAGTGCACTAATCACTACCCTACATTTGGAAGTACAAGAGCATTAACACTATAGCTTGCAAGGAATAGTATATGCACGATTAATGGGTACCAATTTAGTGATTTATAAGACTAACCATTCATATACAGTTAGGCTTCTGGGTTTTTATTTCTCTCTTTTTTCAGATCCCATTTTTGTTGGGGTTTTGGGGTTCTCTATGGATTTTCTCGCTCTCATGGTGTCCCTAAAACAAATTATAGATTACAGAAATTAAAAAATGATAGAAGATCCCATATAAAACAAATTGTAGATTACAGAAATAAAAAAATGATAAAAGATCCCATATAATTTGACCCATAATGTTTTAAAAAAACCTACTTTCATATTATTTATAGGCCATACGCCATTGCAATTTCCTACCCCAACCACAAGAAGCTTGTATTTTAAGTGTAAAGTTGAAGAAATATGGGGTTTCCAATAAATTATGCAAACATTTCTAAAGCATTCTCAAAACTACCCCATACTTTCTTCAAGAAACTAACTATTTTAAATAAACCTTTATTACAATAAACAATCCTCAATATTCCAAAAAAGAGAGCATTATTAATAAGGCTTTGACATCTAAGTGAACTTGAGATACATTTGTTGTTGACAAATAGCAATTGACATAATTCAAAGATTTTCTATGAGGAAAAAACCATAGGCTAATTCATGGAAATGAGAATCAGGAGTTTTGGGTGTATACCAATGAAATCATAATAATTGCCTTTAATATACACCTCATGTTTGTCAAAATGTCTCATGAATGTGTAATGCATTGATCCTTTCCCTTAAACAAAATTCTACTCGCAATATATCTACATCTGGATTTATGTTGGACTCAAGATATCCTAAAGCCCAATTAAATTAGTTCTATTTGATGGATGGCCTTGAGTCAGTTTATTTGGCCTTCTAAATGGCTCACTTCAAAGATTAAAAAAAAAACTCTCATACTTTGTAGTTTAAGTTCTCAAATAGTTTCTACTAAAGACACCTCTCTCAAAGAATTTTGTTTACACATGTAAGTACAAAAAAAATGATTCACTGCCTTTACAACAATAGCACAACCAACACAATATAAATTTAATTGTTTATTACATCATATCTCTAGTTTTGATTCAAATTTGCAACAACAAAAATCTACAAGGTAAATCGGATTCAATGTATTATCCTTTATCGGGAAGTTAGATAATCTAATATTTGTGTCCCTTAACCCACATATGTAATTTGTACCAGTAATTTACTTCCAAAAACCCCAAAGTTTTATAACCATTAATTTGTTAGGAGGAAATTGTATTCACCACAACCTAATTTGAAAACCCTTTGTTTAGAACCACAATTTCAAATAAGAAATTCAAAGAGCTGGATATGTGGCCAGCAAAATGCAAAGCATCAAATATTGAAAATTGTTCCTATAGTTGTAAGAAAGGGTTTTCTTCTTTGATATGTTCCAGTTCGAATGCCAAATGTGTTGGAAGAATGAAGAAGAACACATCTCTTGATATAATTTTTGTTGTCATTGATGTCACCATGATATATGAGTTGCAACTATAAGACTCAAAGTCAAAGTTGATCTGGTATTCTGAACCGATAATGCAGAATAGTCCTCTGGTATTTTGGTCCGCATTTCCCCTCCAGTGATTGTCGTTACTCACAATCCTAGGAAATGTTTTTTGGTCGATGAAAGCATGCATGGACAGGATCTCGTGTGTACAGATGCTTGTGTTTGTCACTGGCATCCATTTTTTGTTTGCATTTTTGTTATTAGGTCTATCTTTGGTTGACCTAATAAGCGGTTGAAGGTGAAATGGATTAAATATATTTTGTGCAATCCATACCAACATGTAGTAGTATGCCACACGCTTGAATTTCTTTTGAGAATTTTATGTATTTACTTGGAGCCAACCTAATTGTTACTTATGGGCAAGTCAGATATATATATATATAGGATATCTTTGGAGATAGATGAAATAAGACAAGTCGTGTATACAAGTGTTGGTGGATTAAGTGTATGCGAAAAGAGTGAACAATGATCTACTGGCATGCAAATTTCTTTAGCTTCAAAGGAACCGAATCTACACTCTGAGGTGTACTTACATTAGTTCACTCTCTAGTTGTAAGCCATTTTGTTACTATATCTTTTGTAGGTAGTGAGCCTCTCCTTTGGATAGTGAGTCCTGGTAGTGAGCCACCCTTTTGTAATATATTATAATCGGTTATACTATATTGTGAGTTAATCCTCACCGTGGTTTTTCCCATTCTAGGTTTTCCACATAAAAATCTTGGTGTACTTGTGTTGTGTGTTTCATGTTCAGTTAATGCTTCTGGTTATCTTAACTATTATATGCATTGGATTAATTGGATGGTATTTGTTCAATAATTTTAAGAAGACGTTGATTCACCCCCCCTCTCAATATCTTCGATATTCAAAAAAATGTTCTGATGGTTTAAGGATCAATGTGGGTATAGGTAGAAAATTGAGAGCGATACATGTGGGTATAAGAATAAGATTCAAAAATACAGTATTGTAACTTCTTTTCACTAAACTATACATTATACTAACTTATTTTTTCCCCAAAGGGTAGATCCATAATCTTACAAATCCATACATGAAAATGGTGAAACCGGAGGACTGGCACGTGAAGGTGGAGAGGGTACACTAGAGATGTCCATAGATAAAGGTCGTGCATATGGAAGCTTGACTATTGTGATGCTTTGACTTTTTTGTGCTACCTCTTCATTTGATCTCAATAATTTTGCACTTGCTCTGCACTGCCTCTTCATTTTTATAGTCTCTTCGATCTCTTTTAAAACACCACCAAACCATAGGCTTAAAATCTTATATTTCATTAAAAAGTCAATGATGAACAATAAGCCATTTCAGTTTTTTCCACACATAATTCATGGCATCCTATAACACAAATACATGATTTACAATAGAAAACATCCCCTACACAAAACAAATAAATCTTGCAAGCACATCCGCACAAAATATATATACACAAAAATAAGTGATCTCTCCCTCTCTCTCAGACAATGTAAATAAAACAACTACATGAAATGGTAAATTAAGTATCTACCCATGTTGATCATAGCCAACACCCATCTCGACAAATAGAACCTTCACGGATTGGGTTTTCGCCTGAGAATGCCAATTGTATATGCTTCTTTCTCACCATCCATTGAAGCCCTTATTAATGTGGGATTGCAAGGATTCACATACTTAACTTTGTAATTTTCTTGAAGCGAAGCAAAATGTCTACCAGTACAATGAAACTTGGTATGTTACAATGAATTTGGTTGAGGATATGTATGACTAAGGCCAACATTTGGAATCTTTGCACAAACCCAAGTGCAATATTTGTATCACCTCGGATCAAAAGGAGGAGAATACAATTGGGGAAAAAATGAGACTTGGAGTTGGGTTTCCAGCAAGAGGTATAGTGCTTGAGATGACATTCCATAGAACGCCATCATTGCTATATAATGAAATCCATGAATTCTAGGCTATACATAGAATGCACAAATGGTTACGCAAGAAATGGTTACACGAGAAACACTTTCCATAAACATTACACATTAAAATATTAAAATAATATTGAGGGAAAATTTCATTCTTGGATGGGTAAGTCATCCAATCTTCACCCGATCTTTTCGTCAAAACCATCTTTCATGTTTTTCTTTCTAACAAACACCGTCTTACTTAATAATTCTATTATTGTTTTTTAAAACTATGTAAATATTTAGAAGGGCTATGATTTTCAATTAATAGCGAGATTGAAGGAGATGTTTTTATGTACTAACAGTTTTATTAAATTTACAGGCATTTTTAATAAATTAAAAGAGCCATGAGGATTAGTTAATTTGAGCTAGATTTAAGGTGGAGTTCTTAATATTTATTTTAAATATCAGATTTACATAAAAAAAGGGTGATGATTTCAAGAACTCTCTTTGATTTAAGGTAGAGTTTTTCTTAACACACCTGAATGCCATCGTAAAACGTCTCTCGATGTAATAAAATGTAATTAAAAAAATATTAGAATAAATGAGATATTATTGGTTTATCTATTTTAACTAATTAATTTATATAAATAATAAAAAATATTCTTATGAAGATGATTATTTTCTAAAATAATTTAATTAATTTAATTAGTTTAAGTATAACATAATTAAATAATTCTATTCATAATAATTAATATTATTATAATAATATATTCATATCTTAATTAATCATATAATTATATAATATATAATATTATAAATTAACATAGTAGTGAATTGCTATTAATTATATAGTTACATAATAAATTAAATATGTACAATAATTATTATGTTAATAATATTATTAAGGGCAAGGGACCTAGTTCGATTGACTAAAGCATCCTTTTGTAAACAAGAAGTCATGAGATCTAGATAGGGGGACTACCCAATTCCTTGCACCTCATATATATATAATAGAGATTAATATATATATATAAATCAATAATCTAATATTTATATAATTATATTAATACTAATATTATACAATTCTAAATTATATTAAATTAATTATATTACTTATTAATATATAATATTTTATTTGAAGCTCAAGTAAATATAATGTATTTTTATTATTTTCCAAAGATGGAAAAATTGACTGAAAAATAAAAATAGTGCACCAAAATGAATGGATAATATAAATTTATTAAAATTTAATTTAATATAATAACATAAGTATAATATGATATAATATATTATAAATATTAATATAATTTTACCAATATAATATAATTTGCATATTAACATTAATATTAAGATGTTATAATTTAATATAGTTTTAATATAAATGTAGTATTAAATTAATATTATATTATATTAAATTAATATAATATAACATTATGGTGGTATGCTAATGTCATCGTTTGTGTAGGATAGGAAGGTCCAACATGAGTGATATTACCCTATGTCAAAACCCAACACTTGACAAAACTTGACAACCATGCCTTGTTAAAATAAAACACCAATGCAAATGTTATATGTTGGTGTCCAAAATGAATGGTTTTTTTAAAATATAGTTAGCATATTGAATTTTTGAGTATCTTATCTTAAAAAATTAGTAAAAAATCTCATAAAATAATGAGAGCCTCCACATATACAATCAATCAAGTAAAAATATAAGATTAATGAAAAAAATGTTTCTTTCCTTTTAAGTGATATGAAAATTTGATAATGTGCTTGGTTTATTATATAAATAGAATTTTGTGAGTTTTGAGCATATTTTTAAATGATTTCATAGGTCAATTTAAAAACTGAGTTTTCCGAGCAGATTTATTACCCACGATTGTAGAGCCATAAGTAGTAACGAGACCAGGGCATACTCATAGACCCAATAATCACTATCATATCTATACCATCTCCCACAAACATAACATTCACTTTCTTGGGTGGAATCCTTACATTCTCTTCATAAACCTTGTGCTTTATATAAATCACAAACCTCTCCTTAGAATCATCAAGTACAAAATCCATAGCTTGATGAATGCTTCTTAAAGGCCCATCCTTGGACACAATTACATTGGGAACCATGTCCTCATCCACCAATAAATCTTCTTGGAAAACTTGGTTTCTTTACAATTTCACATGGGCAATCTTAGTGATATTTGACCTGTTAATAGCTATTTTTTTCTTTAAAGGGAAGTTTAAAAATCACAATCCCAAGACATTAAAGAGTATATATCATGTTATTAAGGGCTAGAAATTTCTCATACAAACATGAATGAGAATTTTTTTGCTTGAAATTATATAATTCTTCAAGAGAAATCCAATGTTTCCATCAAATTAACTTAGGGTGAGGTATTGTAGAAGCAGAAAATGTAGCATTACAAGAACAACAACTAATATAGATCTTAACTTCTTCATATTGAGTTGGAATTAAGTGCATTTTTTAATTTTAAATATTTTTACAAAAGGGATCTCATGGTGCCATCATAATTGAACTTTGGTGTTAGCATGTTGAAGTAGGTAGTGTGGTATGTTGAAGTAGGTAGTGTGGTATAGCAACACCAATACCTTTTAGAGTTCATAATTTCCTCATATAGAATCCACATTGGGTGCCCTTTTTTAGTGTCATGTATTTACTATTTATTGAAGAGGAATATAAAAATAAAGTTAAATTATTTGTATAAGGTATTGCATGGGCAACAAATTCTAGAAGTTGTTTTGGTATTGTAGATGCATAAGGAGATAATTCTGAATTGTCACTAAGTTGACACCTCTAAACAACAATTCTGTTTGTATCACTCATGCAACTCTATATGAGTCACAAAGTGTAAAGCACAATGCTACATAATAGTATTACTCGCCTAAAGAACTTGAACAATTACTGATTGAAAGTTTTCTTGTGTCATTTTGGCACACTAAAGAACATGGTAATCAAATCAAGATATTAACTATTCAAACATGACTTTTGGTATGTATTAAAAAATGTATTTTAAAAGCATCCAAACAAAAATTGTGATTTATTCAAAAAAATGTGGTAGTCTTTCAGTTATAAAAAAGTTACAATATTTTGTGTGCTTCTGGTATCATGAAGGGTGAAATATCCAAATGTGTAAATGTGTTCATACAAAATACTATCATTCTTTTCCTTTTATATCTATCTTAACTATCATTAGTTTAGTGAATTGGATACGATTTCAGTTATAAATGTTGAATAGAGAATTTTTTTAATAATGGTTCTAGTAAGGGAAGATTTTTATTACCATGTTCAATGTTAAATTCTTCCATTCAATCCACACTAATGGCATACTTTTGGTGAAGACCACATTTTTGCATTTTGTATCTTTTTCTTGTTGAGCAATATAGCAATTATTTGTTTGCAAATCTCTTGCGTGAAAGGTGTTTTGTTTGTTGTTTGATCTTGTGGGTTGTGTTTCTCACAATTCTAACATGGTATCAAAGCATTGATTCAGTGAACCCCTTCTCCATTTATGAGGTTTTTTTTCAACAAGGGTTACAAGCTTCAGGTTTGGAATCCCCTTTGTTTTTTTTGCAAATTTTGGAGGTGGACAATTTTTAGGTGCATTTTGCACAAAAAGGACCTCACTGTTGGATTCAGAGTATCGAAAAAGTCATATTTTCTTTTTGTTTGGTCTGATTTGGACTCTTAAGGTCAAATTTGTGAGGGTTTGAAGCAGTTTTTTTCCAGATCCAAAGGGTAGCTACAATTTTTGAGCATTTTGAGCCAAAAAGGACCCCACAGTTGCATTCAGGAGGTCGATTTGACAAATTTTGACTATAAATTTTCCATATTTCGACATCAAGAGTTTTTGAGGTAAGTTTTTTTGCCCCATAGGTCGTACGACCCCCAAGGCATAAAATACAAACTTTTTTTTTTAAAAGCGCTTTATTTAGAAGCGCTACCTATAGGAGTGGTGCTTTGGCAGCAATGCCTCCAACACTCGCTACCACAAGGGCGACCTGTTGACCACCATTTTTTTTATTTTTTTATTTTCGATGTCAATTTTTTTTTCCTAGCATAATTTTTTTTTCAATGCCTATATATTTTTCGATCACTGCTAGAGATTTTTCGAGGGAATTTTTTGAGAATATTTCGATGCATAAATGGAATATTTTGGTAGCAACGTAAATTTCTAGGGTACCAAATTTTTTTTGGTTGATAGGGAATATTCCTACAAATATTTCATTGACATCATGTTAGCATTAGTGGTATGATCAACTGCTTAAGGCCCCAAGACCCCCTTTGTGCCCTAAAGAAGGGATTTTTTCTTTTGGCCATCACTTGGGCGTACGATGTCAAATTTTGAAAAACAAGATATTGTCAGAAAGTTGGTTTTGCCAAATTTCTAGTGGTGTGGGTCTCATCACCTATTTTTTGTTGTTGGTGCATTCTACAACCTGTTGAAGTCAAATGTACTATTTTCAATCTTGAAATAAATTTTGATCAGTTTCTCAATTTTTTATGATTTCAGTGGTGTTGGGACGGTCTTTCAGATCTCTTCACATATATCCATGCACTTTTCCAGATTTGTCTCTAGGTACATTTTATTTAGTTTTTTATGTTTTCACACTCTAGTGAATTACTTGGGCGTCTTAGCTCCTAGAAACTTTTTGTTTGCATGGGATGACTCCTTTTTGGTTGTTTTGTATGTCTTTCTAGTTTTCTATCCTATTTGAGTATTGTAGACATCATTTTCATGCACTTCTCTTTTTTAGACGCACTAAGATAAAGTGTCATTCTAGTGTATATTTTTTGGGTGATTTTGTACATCCTTTTGTGCCTTTTGTATTCACACTATGATGTAAAGTGTCATGAGGGGTTTGATGTTTTCCTTTGGTTTATCATCACACCTTTGTCAAGTGAGTGTCCCTTCAATGACAATAGTGAATCATGGTGATTCTTGTCTCATGTGTGTGTGTCTTAGTTTACACACCCTTTTATTTGCAAGTTATTTCTCCTACATGCACTTCTTAGTTTCACACAGTTTCAGTTTACCTATCACAAATCTCCCTTATCCACATTATGGAGGGGTTTCTACTATTGGTACTAATGCTTCCTTGGTTTCACAGTTTGGAGTGATCTATGTATCTAGTTCTTGTTCCTATGTACTTTCAGATACAACATACATCAACGGCTGGTTACATGCATTTCAGTGAGATGGATCATTTACCATATGGACACTCTTGCATTCTTATTTATGGAGGTTCTTCATTTCAACACTATATCAGTCATCATTCAATAACAGTCTACAACTTCTTCGTGCTTTAGTGATGTTCTACATGTTCCTCTCTTTTTTGGGACATTGATTTCTTTGGAGGGTTCTTAGTCCTTCACCTTGATTTGGAGGTTTTTTAGTCCTTCATTCGCCTTTCTCTTTTTTGGAGAGGATTTTTCTCCCACTATGGTTTTCTCCTTTTTCTCCAGTTTTGAGAGATCTTTTGTTTGTACATGGGTACCTCACCAGGCCTTGTTTGTCAAGACCCATCTTGCATTCTATTTTTAGGGTTTTTAGCTACTCCCTTTAAGTTCATCTTAAGGGGGGTGTTAGAGTGATCGTGCATTATCTATTAATTAATTAATCTTTAATTAATTATTATTCTAATTCATTTCATGCACTTAAGAGGAGTTCTTTATTAAGTTAACTAAGTGATTTTCTATGTTAATTGAAGTGAGCTATTATTAGATCATTCTATCTCATTGCATGTGATGTTGAAACTTGTCCTGATCTAATCCCTTTATCATTTAGGGCTGCTCCTAGATAACACTCAACCCTCATTGTATTATCTCTTAAGCTTTCATATCTTTTTGATAGTCTCTTGTATTTTGTATCTTTTTCTTGTTGAGGAATATAACAATTCTTTGTTTGTAGATCTCTTGCGTTGAAGGTGTTATGTTTATTGTTTGATTTGGTGGTCCATGTTTCTCTTAATTCTAACAATTTATGAAAATCATGGGCAACATGCAAAAAATAAATAAATAGATGACACATGTTTGGTGGTTATGTACAATTACTTGGAAGCGAAGCACTAAAGTGCTAGTGTATATTTTGTAAGCAAATGAATACAAAAATTGATATATTTGGGCAAAAGTAACAAGCCAACTATTATTTTTATATGGTCTCTGAAATCATAGATTACTATAAGTTGTTTGAGAAAAAAAATCCAAGTAGCAGGGGAGACAAACCACATATGCCCAGTCAGAGAAGGGGCTTTAAAATTTTTTACTGTTCTTTTTAATGTTGGTTGTGTTGTTTGTGGTCAGCTATTTTGTTGCTGACATTTTTGAAGGCGATCTGCTGTTGAAAATGGCAAAAAATGTGTAGGAAGGGGTGATTCTCCCTGGCTACGCCCCACACATTCCATGCCTTGGTTTTTGTCGCATTGCTCTTGAGCTCTTATTTTCATAGCGATGAGTTAGGGCAAAAGGCAAAAAGTCACCCTAAAAGATTAGGGGAGGTGATTAGTTGTAATAAATTTCTTGACCATTAATCCTTCGGTTGGTGTGAGGTTTATTATTACCTTCTCTCTTACACTTGCTTTCAAACAAAGATTCAATAACTTAAAGTAGTCATGTGAAAGTTAAGATCAATTCTCTCTTTTTCTGTCATTGTGATTGTCTATAGTAACTGGTGTGGTTGAAGCTCCATGATCTATTCATGTAATTGACTTATTAGCACACCACTCATAAATAACAAAACAAGTGACCCGAGCACCCCAAGACTAGGGCTTCTCCCAGGTTTTTACAGTGAAACCATTAACCCAAATTAGATATTTTGAATATCTTCTATTTGGGACAATGCTTTAAGGGGTTTGGCATTTGCATAGTGAATGAGATAGAGAAACTTACCGTCTCTGGCATTTGTCATATTCTTGACGTCTACTTTTCTTATATGCTTCTGTTGCATTAATAAATGGCTCCATGTTGGATCCTTTTCCAAGATGTAATTTTATGACTAAAGAGTGAATTGTATCAAATGGTAAAATCTAACTTATAGTCAAACATCTCCCAAATGAAGTGAAGTCCAGAAAGCCTATTGCTACTTGAAAATCACTAATGAATACTTGGAATGTGTGGTTCGAGGAAAGCCTTGTCTGGTTGATGTTGCAGAAGTAAAGAGAAAAATAGCAAGAGACGTTGGAAAGAGAATAAAGAAACTTGTCTGAAATTATCAGGTCATCACCTACTTGTGATGTAATAGCGATCTATAAGCCAAAAACATATGATTTGTTCCATAAGTCGGCACCTAGAGAGTAGTACATGCTGATAATGGTTGTTGACAACATCCTAAATCCCTGCCAAGTGCGATCAAAAGGCACTTCCACGAACCTGTGTGTCAACTCAAACCAATGCCACTTCACACTGAACATTTTCCCTTGCAACACCAAAGTCCTTTTAGAGTACAAGTTACTCTAGATATCCCAACATTTGAAGGCAAAATTCATGTTGCATCATTAGATAATTGGGTTTAGCAACTCAAGGCTTATTTCTTTATTAACTTCACAAACATGTATAAGATTTCCTTCATATTGTCAAAAATGTTTGTTTCAATGTTCCACTTGTGGTAAACACTTAATGCATAATGCAAGAGTTATCACCAACTAATTTGGATGTGGAATTCCTTTGTCAGTGCTTTATAAGAGGAATGCCACTCTCTATCTCATTCACTATGCTCAACATATTAAATCCACACAAGTTATCTCAAACCAATGAACCTACACTAGTTATCTCATTCTCTATCTCATACACATACGAGGTCATGAAATTAAAATCAATAAATTATATTAAAAATAAAATTTATAGGATAACATTAAATAACACATTTACTAAAAATTGAAGCTAATTAAAATTCGTAAAGAATTTTGAATAATATAATATAAATAAAAGGTTGAATTGAAAGTGAAGTCAAAATTTAGACTTATATACGTTTGTTTAGGATCATTCTTCTTTGGTTGTATATCTTTATATCTATTTGTTTGTATGCTTCTATTACATTTTACCTTTAATTTACTATCGACATATCCCTTGAATCTTCTATAGATGCAAGTGCTAGTTTATTTTTGAAATGAATCTACCTATGTGTTAAGGAAGTGAGAGATATTAAGTTGTCATACGAGATTGAATTAGGGGAGAGGGGCCTATAGTAGGACAACCTACTTCTGGGCTTTTGAATTTCATAGCATATGATTTCAAAAAAGTTTCAATTTTGTACAATAGTTTACTTGCGAACTCATCTGCTTAAATTTTTTATTTTTAAGGCCACATCATCAAATATGATGCCACATCACATGCTTTTTCAAAAAACGCATAGGGGCCCATAGTAGGGCACTAAGTACCCTAAACATGTTTGGCTGATGTGGCATCACAGGATCCACAAGATTACGTACTTTATAGAAAAAAAAAGTGTTTTGCAAGTGGATATTAAATGCTCCATTGTGGGGTCTATTTAAGACTACTTATATCCCTACTATTGATCCTTCCCTACTATGGGCCCCTCTCCCCTATATCCTAGACATATAAAAAAATGAGTTGTGACACTCTTGAACTTCTGGTTTGACTGATGTTACTCTATTAACATAGTGAAACCTCTTTTTGGGATAGTCGTGGTCTATGTGGGATTCATTGACTCCTAATCAAGTTGTGACTTTGTGATGGGCCCTCCATTCCAGGTGACTAAGCAGCTAATGAGAAGGCATTAAGGTTAACGTATCTTTTAGGTGGTTGCTATGTGATTATTTTCATTTCGAGAGTTGGTCTTTCCTTTTGTGTGGGACCCAGTGTATCTTTGGGAAATAAAGAGGATATAGTGTTTTGAGCATATATATTAAATGTAGAGTGTTAACAATACCCAACAAAAGGCCACGAGCTGGGACTATTTTCCAGGTGGACAAATACTACGCTCTTGTATGATTCAATTTATTAAATAGTAAATATTTTTGTTGCTTGTGAGAAGTTTTTCCAAGTTTGATATGTTACTATTATTATGAATCTAGATTCATATTTCTAAGGTACTCTATTCTAGAAGAATTCACTAAATGAATGTATAGACCAAGCAATTATAAATCATTGAAAACTATCTCAAAACATTTTGTAAACTATTTAAACCAACCTGTAAGCCAACTGTTTGATGAAATGTTCAGTCTCCCAATTGATCGAATATTGAAAATTTGTACATAGTAATTTTCCTTGGGATATTACACAAAGTCTCGGCCTCAAACATCAACACCACACATAGATACACTTGCGATGCATTGTCATCCCTTACAGTAAAAAAAGATAACATTTATGTTACTTTAATTACAACCAAAACTCTAAATAACCTACACACAAGAAGAAAGACAATTTTTTTGGGTTGGTTGTTTTAGGGGCTTGCCTCAATCAAACCCTCATTCTTGGTCTTTTGACCTCCACAAGCAACCAAATTGAATTTTGATAAAAGAGATAATAATGATAAAATATGTAAGACAATGTCAGATACAAGACAATAAATTAACTACAATATGATAATATCAATAATATTGAAAATACTAACATTAAAGATTACCCACAGTGAGAAAGAGGCAATCGATTTGAGAAAAATGTCCACTTGGAAGTTGCCACAGACTTCCCAAAAGATTTCAAAGTTGCAATTGGATTTCACTTCACAGTCTCACCATTGAGAAAAATGACATGTAAGAGCTAGAAGGATGCAATATTTGATCAAAAAATTCAAAAACTTCAATAGTTGTTCAACCAAAGTAAGATTGTTTGCTTCAATCAAGGATTGCTTTTTTGTTCTTCTTTATTGCCCAATTTATTTTTTCAAAATAAAAGGTCCCTAAAATCTTTACAAATTTTGTCTACCAATAGGGAGAATTACACTACTAGATTCTCAAGAAAGTAACGTTCCAATATTCATTTGAATCATAGATTTTTGTGAGAGACTAGTGCATCACATAAACGTCCATGCAGAGTGCTTACATTCAGGAAAATCAGACCCAAAGAACCAAGAACAATCTAATTTTTCTAGTAAATGTACATTGCGATATTATCATGTTATAATTAAGATATTTTTATTTTCGTGCTAAAAGGTAGGTGTTGCATAGTGTGAAATTACAAGGATGTGCAATTTTCGACACTATATTTTGTCCCCATTTTAGTAGGCATATGCATTGGATTGAATATGTTTGCTAAAGTAAACAAAAACAATCATGTAAAATTAAAGGTTACCAAAGGATATTGTAGAAGATGCAAAGTCTTCAATCCACATGGATGTGCCCCTAGGGAGAAGACCTATAAAACAACCAAGATATCCTACACAAACAAGCACGTTATGCAAAAAAATCACCACAAACATGTTAATTTTAGACATACATGTTAGCAAAAAATCATATGAAATAAGGATTTAAGCAAGCACATAGGAAAAACATAATATAAAATATTTTGATAAATATTTTTTTATGATTGATAAGTATGGCCAAATAGTTGTGTTATGTTGGAAACAATACAATGATTTTGATTGGACCATGGTTGTTGTAAACTATGTTACAAAACAACCATGGAAAAGATAGGATATATCAAAGCCCAGAACTGTGCTAGGTGGTTCATATTCTATCAAACTATTAAAAAGAATTTTCTATTTTAAATGAAAAATATATCTATGCATTATGATAGCCCCCCTTAAAATAATTACATGACTTGATGGGTGCAAGCTATTTTAAGGAGAGAGAAAATAAGATACGAGGATGCTCGTAAGAAAGACATCGAGCAAGATGTTGTAGCATGAAACATATAACATGTGTTGCACAAACACTTGTTGCACCAAAATATTGCCCTGTTAATGCTCGATACAACCGCCAGAGTTACTGAATCCATGGGAGGCGATTAAGCCATGTCATGAACTTGAGCATTGCATTGCACAACACAAGAAGACCAAGGGCACACACCTTGCAACAATCCCCTCCAGTGCAAGTGAGGGGTTCAAACCCACGACCCAGGCTCTGATACCAGTTGTTGCACAAATAGTTGTCGTTGCACCAAAAGATCAACTTGTTAATGCTCGATACAATTGCCAGAGTTAATGAATCCATGAGAGGCAATTAAGCCATATCATGAACCCAAGCACTACATTGCACAACACAAGGAGACCAAGGGCGTAAAACTTGAAACATGTGCTCATGAGATGGCATCACACAATGAGAGGGATTCTAGATAGAAACTACAACATCACCTTATATGCAAAATACAAAGGGATTCAAAGACTTGGGGTCAGTATGATTCTATAATAATAACTCATGAATTGACATCATTCCCCAGATATAGTCGAATAACGAATACAAAACAAGAAGGTTCACATGAAAACAAAGAAAATCTAGAATTCTGGGTCAACATGGAAGAGACCTAAATGTCCCAACACTTTGTATCATCCCAAAAATCAAGAAGATAAATATACAATGCATAGTAGAATGATGATACAAGTAGAAGAATTTACAATGCTTCATCTCTCTTGTATCCATATACCTACAAGGATATCATGGGTCATCCAGGTGGGGTTAACAAACATATACAACTAAGAATGGGAGAACACAAACAAAATATACACTAAAAGCATATAAATTTAAACATAGGAGGAGCATTGCTTTACGTTCCTTCCTCAAATAGATCATTGGTCTCCCAATCATGATCAAAAGGAGAGGGAGGTCAAGCCTGTAAAGGAAGTATTTTTAGAGTGGTACTAGGTGCTTCACCTACAACAAGATCCAAAGAACTATTTGTGAGCACAATGTCATTTTGGACATCCTTTAATGTGAGTCAATAATTTTGTGTGAAAATCATAAACAATATCAAAATATCGTTGATGGACTCAAATAGATTTTTTTCATTTAAGGAGAAGCTAATGAGTCACTATGAGAATAAATGACAACAGGATTATCATGGCCACTCTCATGAATAGGAGCAGTGACAAGTGCAAAAAAATTATCCACCTCCTTTGTAAATAAGATTGGTGAAGAGGGGTTTACATGTGACGGAGATGGTGTATCTGAATTTTATTTGTGATAAGGCAAAGTTGGATAATTTTTTGGTTTTCGCTTGGGAGGTGGGTGAGGGATATTGATATCAACAATGACAGGGCATAGGACATCTAGGAAGACTTCATGAAGAGTGCATTGAAATGGTATTGAGTTAGAGAGTGTAGCATTCAGAATTACATATGTGTTTAATATGTTTATTAGATCAAAAGATGGTGGAATATCAAAAATGGTTGAGATTAGAGGCAGTTCCATCAAAGGAGTCATGAACACTTGCACCCACTTCATGTGAGGTTCATCGAAATATTGAGAATGAACAAGAGATGGTGTAGAAGAAATAACCACTAATAGTGGAGATGGAGGAGGAGAAGGCATCACCAAATCTAGAGGTGGTTGTATCAGAGGAGGGTGCTTGGATTCAAACATTTGTATAGGAATCTTCTCACAAGACAACACACATTGATGGTGGTTTCCATGCATAGTTGTTGGAGGGGGACCACCATGCTTTGATTGTGGGGTTGTATTCACTTCTAAAATAGAAGAAAAAATAATATTCATAGGTGGAGGAAGAGAGATCTATGGTGCATGTTTTATGGTCTACGCCATTAGTGCCTTTCCTTTTTATATCACAAGGGTAGGTGAAGGAACAAGAGAAACCACTAGAGGATGAGATACAAGTGGTGCACAAGAAGACTTCTTTCCACTAGGATACTTTAATTTTTCTATCGGAGGGGTAGGTCGAGGAACAGTGGGAGTCACGAGAGGAGAGAAAATTTGGGGGAAAAATAGGTCTAATTGAAGGTTGGGAAACCTTAATGAGAATGGTAGGTTGAATCAATGGAGTATTTTTAACCTTAACCATTGAAGAGGTAGGTGTTGGGATAGAGGCATCTTTCTACAATGAAGTGATGTAAGGGGAAGTGACCATAAAAGGTGATGAAGATGAAATAATAGATGAGGACACTGAACAATCATACCTTAAATTTAGAATATGCTTTAAATAACAAGTCACCATGAGGTTGTAAGGGTTCTACTGGAGTAGTCCATAAGTGATCTAAAGAAAATCCATCATGAGATACTAGTGTATTATATTCAATGTCCTCGATAGTTTGCATTGTTCTATTGTGAGGAAATTTTAAACATTTGTGAACCATTGAAGCAATCACATTCATAGAAACTAGCCATTTGATGCCCAGTTTGACTCTGAATAGGTCAGACTTAGGGATGATGACAAATGTTGTTTTTACTAACTTGGGTTCTACCTAGACCATAAAAGTAATATAACCCATAAAAGACAAAAAGAGACCATTGTGTGTACAAATGGTTATAGAAGAATTGTCATATTTTTCTTTATGAGACTTGTTAATGAACAATATTCCATTTTTTATAATATTGATCCTTCATGTAGGATCAACAAGAACCCCATTTATGATTTTATGGTTGAATCAAGTAGGAATATACAAAGGTCCATATTGCCCATAGTAGGGTTGATCATTAAAAGTAAATGATATGTTAGGAATATTGATGTCTTGAGCTCTAAATGATGTAGGGTCCACATCAACCATGTCTATGTATCGTATAGAGGTTGAAGAATTTAAAGTTTTAGTTGTTATAAAATTTGTGAAAGGAGATGAGATTGGATTAGTATAGATTTGTAGTTGTTGGTTTAGTTTGGAAATAAATTTATTCGCATTTTATTTCTCATAACTTACATGAATATTATCCAAGTGTCAATGTTGTCTTGCACAATGTTTTGAAGATGCATACATCTTTTGGTATCATGCCCTAAAACACGATGATATTAATAAAATGTTTTTTCATCGTACCAAATCAGCTAAGGCTTATCCAAAGGAAGATGCCTTATCTCAAGAAAAGTGATCAAGTTATCTTTTAAGAGCTTTTGGATTATGTTATATAAGGAATCAAATAGTTTAAAAAATGATGTGCCCTTGAGGTACTATTGTTAATAACTCATAATCTTTAGATATAGTGATTATGATAGCTTGTTGATTGAAAGGTTTGTTTTTCTTGTAATTTCCTTAAGAAGATGCAACTGTCATGATAATTGGAGTGAGTTGATGGGGAAGAACCCCCATGTTGACTCATAATGTTTTGGTAATCGTGAAGGGTTGTATAAAGATGAAAGAGTTATGCTTCATGAATAATATTTCATCTCTAAATTGGCTACAAGTATTTGATGAACATTGTTTGTACATAAAAATCATAGAGTGCATGGGGAATATGAGAATAATGATTGATAGTGAAATATAAAATCAGTTACCTTTTTAGTAGGTCCTTTCTTACAATGGATGAGGTTAGTGAAAGTGACCTATAAACCAGTGTTAGCTTGAAAATGTTGAAGGAATTGATTAATTAACTGATCAAATGTATAAAAGGAGTTGTCAGGAAGTGAGCAAAACCAATCTAATGTAATATATTTCAATAACCACAGGATTACTTTTGCTAGCAATGCATCCCGAAAAAGAAATTCATTGCATTGTGTAGTGAAAACAAAGACATAAGATTGAGGATCCCCTTTTCCATTATACTTTTTGAATCTTGGTGATTGAAATACTTGTGACAAAGGTGTATTAAGAATATGTAGGGCTAATGGGCTACACCAATAGTATGGTTGCACTAAATTATGTGAAGAAGTATTAGTTAAGTTATCAAGTTGATTTTGCATTTGGCCCATATTCTGTAGAAATGTATTAAGCATAAGATTTATTGGAGCTGTGGAGGTTTGCATAGTAGAAGTTTGGATGATAAATGTTTGAGTTGTTATGGATGTTATGATGAAATCAAGTTGAGATGTAAAGAGTGTTTGGGTGCCAAATAAAGATTGAGAAGCACTAGGAATACTTCCAAAAATACTAAAGAGCATCTAGTAGAAAAAACACTAGAAGGCACAATTGTTGTAATAGGTGATGTACTAACCATATGAATAGTAGCCTCTGACATTGATATATATAATTGTGTGCTAGTGATTTTAGATTGTGAATCTCCTGTATTTCCTAAGATGGATGCATAAGAAGGGACATGGCTTTGAGAAGTGCGCACCAATGTCCCAAGAAACTCAAGGCCTTTGTGATAAGAAATTAGCATACTATGAAGATTACCAACAATAGGCACACCTTGAGTTTAAGAATCATTTGATAAAACATTTTGAAAAATCTCTTAATTTTTCCTCTAGATTTTGAATTTGTTTAAAGGGAATGCTAAGAGTAGCATCATGATCAATAGTGAGAGGAGAACCAATTGGTGAAGAAATATTTGAATCAAGAAATGATGGAGAATAGTTATGGGAAAACCCCATTGAATATTGTTTTAACATATAAATATTGGTCCAGTCCTGAGAGGATTGGTAAGAGGTTTTGAGTGAGACATGTTTAAATTTCTAAACATTCTTCTAAATATATCATTAGAAGAGATAGATTTATTTTTGCATTAATAATATATGCTTTTAGATACAACACTCGCATGAGTTGTAGTAGCTAGATAATATAATGACCACCATATACAACATAGTTCTTAATAGAACTACAACTAGTAAGCTGAGTTAAAACCTCATCATACCCTTACAACATGTCTATACAAAGTTAAGTACAAAATGCAATATGTGTGTGTTACCTTATATACAATATATATACGGTGTCAAAACTAATGATCAAAAGGTATCTATTAGCTTTCATTCGCAAGAATCCTGCTTTTGCTATAGTCTTCATGAAAGCCCCAATTGGCCAAGGTATCAACAGTATCGAGTTCTTTGTTGTAAAAGACCTCTTCAATCTCATAATTCTCATTTGTGAACAATTTTGGAGCTTTGGATTTGGTGGGTTTTGTTGACAGGTGTTTTATGACCGCACCAACATAGAATAAAGTTTCCAACGGATACTCTATCCTCTCTTGATCAAAGTGTCTCGCATGCTAAGATTGCATGAAAGATCATGCGTTCAACTCCAAGGTTCCTTATGCAAGGGGATAGCCTCAGTTGGTTTGATGTGAATATGCTGAGTATTCCAAGGGGACTTACACAATTGTTCAACTTGTGAAGCAGTTAAGACGTGAATGATTTGACGATGACGCTCTAATTCCTAGATTAACTGAGAAAATGCTGAATTTAAAAGGAATAAGGGTAGGGATTCTTTAGTCTACTCTTACAGGTGGAATGCGAGGATCAATTTCAACAAGCTTCGAACTAGACTTTGCTTCGCCTCCCTTCGGACTTCTACAAAATTGGTGCAATCTTCAGAGGATGAGAAAGGTGTTCAAATTATGATGCAACATGCACATACCATCACAACGATGCATATGGACATATGAATCACAATCGAAGTTAAGTGTCGATACTCCAGTTGACCAAGTAGGGCGAACTCACCGTCAACGAGCCCGCTAGTGGTATGGATGAAAGAAGACTTGCTCAAATCAAACGCCGAATTCCACAATTGCCAACTATTTACATAAAATAAAATCTTCTTTACTCTGTCTACTTGAATGGGAAATATGAAAAAGCCTTGTCAACTACTCACAACGAAAGAGGGAATCACCAATCAATGAAATTCTTTGTATTATGAGAGTTCTCCACAACAACTTCTTACAAAAACTTTCAAAGGGAAAGCTTTTCTTTCCTTTTCAAACTAAGCTAACTTCTAACTATTCACTATATGCTCTCTACTCTCTAGTCCAATCCTCTAGTGTCTAGCTCTTAATCTAATAATTTAAAAATGAGGGGGGATGCCCCTTTTATAGCAAGCCCATTTCAGTGGACGGTTTAGATTTGATTACAATAAAGGGCTTAGATTGAGCCACATATGCCCTAATTAGGGTTTCTGCCCTATAAATCGCCACAAAGAGGGGTGGGTAATAAATGCACAGAAGATTATCCACTCCCCCGCAGGAACCATAATGAGCCATTAATGCCCATCACCATCCTCTAGAAGATCCTCGTCCAACAGGGCATTTTCGTTGACCCTCTCCCTGATTGCAAACTAGATCAAATGGGCCAGCACTGCCTCAACCTCTTGAACTGAAATCGGTGGGATATGGTTGAGTTAAAATTCTAGCACTGTAATTGTTTGCTCGTGCCGAGTATAGGACTTTATCCAAGCAACCAAGGCATCCTGGGTGTTCTGGATTATGCTGGAGAAAGTGGAGATATTCTCAAAGTCATCCTGGACAAACGATCTCACGATTGAGAAGAAGGGAGCCAACCTATCCCTCAAGCCATCTGCACTTATCTCTTTCAGAGCTAGCCTCCTAGCAAATATGGCCTCTAACGTATTGAGGATTCCATCCAGAATGTTACTCATTGCCTTCCTGACTCTGGCTGAATCCGCTCGTGCCGCATCATGGAAACCACGTCCCGTGACCACTGAGGAGTACTAGCTGGTGAAATCATACCTGTCACCCTCATGTATTATACCTCCCTCCACCAGGGTGTGTAAAGGCATGTGCATCAAAGCCTCTAGATGAAGAACAATATTCGTTTGATAAATTTGGGTCTCACTCAAGGCTTGATCCACCATATCCATGTGTGCTAGAACATCTGAGGCCTACCGGTAAGCATGAGCGAGGTCCTCCATGAATTTATTTGTTTCAGTCCAAACATGGCCAACCCACTTATCAGCCTCCATTTCCATCTTCCTCAAATCTTCTAAGCCAATAACTGACTCTCTTGGAAGCTCTGTTGGGAGTTCAAATGTTGGGTTCCCCTGTTCACCTGGATGCGCAAGATTTTACACATATCCTATCAGAGTCTTGTGCTCCTTCTTCAACCTCTTGTACTTTCTTTCCATACGGAGCAACTTGTCTTTCAGTGCCTGATAGGAGTTGTCGCACTCCTTAATAATTTGGGCTCCCGTAGGACGACCCAACTCCATAGTGGTGATCACATAATTTTTCGGCCTTTCTTTAGCTCGATCACACTCTTCCCTCGGGACAACAACCTGAAGTGTACGAGAGCCTGATTCATCTGTTGAAATCTTTGAAATTTTTCTAGCTCTCTTCTTTTTCGACGGTGCACTAATCCTTCAGAGGAACTCTTCCATTTCAACCACTGGATCTGCATCATCCTCAGGGTCCCTCCTCATTCTATCTGTAAGTCAATCTGGCATCGCCTGCTGTGGATTGCAAGTGATGACTGGCTGTTCTTTTGTCGCTTCCTCCTCGCACACTTCTTCTCTAACAGTACTCTGCTTGGTCTCATCAATCTCCATGAGCCGAGTATCTCCTAAACCTTGGGCCTCCTGCTCTGTGTTATCCTCTTCTTCTAATGCCATGTCAAGTATCTGCTGGAAATGGGTATCAGCCGCTGTTTCCTCCTTTTCTTCCTATTGGCCTCTTCCTCTGGGTGCATTGACACTTAGGCTATCTGACTCCCTGATGTTTGGCTAATCCACTTCTTCAACTTCCTACTCTTATTCAATTTTTCCCTCTGATAAACAAATAATGAAATCTCTCTGAAACTCGAAGACTGAGTTTGTGACTGCGTGGGTGATGCTTGCTCCATCCTCAAAGGTATCGACTAGGTCAACACCTTATCTTGTGTTTCCACCGCTTGGGCAATCTGCTTTCCTCTTCTCGCCGATAGTGGCCTTTGATCGCCCATGAGGTTATAAGTAAGAGCAGTCGACCTACTCTTAAGTCTGCTCACATGCCTCTTGACCCAACTCCTTGTGAAAGTCAACACCGGAATGGAAAGAGTGTCTAAGTCTGTGATTTCAGGCTCGGACCAATCAGGTGGTGGGATCGACATATTTCTTACTGACTCATAGTCAGGCTGTATGACGTTGACATCTTCATTCACCTGATCAGGAACTGGAATGAATTCACATTCTCTGATTAACTTGAGGGGGAGCCTAGTGAACATTCTCCTTATTTCGGCCTCATCAACTGCATTTGCCTAGAAGTCCTCTATATGAGCCTTATGCCTGTATTCTACATTTTGCACCACTCGGATGTTGTTATAAGGATCAAAATCCTGCCTACCAGTATGATTGGTGAGATGAAAGAACTACAACTCATCCTCAGCCTCTCGAGCTGTCTGCAAGGAGGGACACACTTCACTGGAATTCCCCATGGCGATAGGAAAATCCAATCCCTTCTTCCTCTTCTTCTTCTGAATTTTATCATAGGCAATGAGTTGCCTAGATACTTCTAGCATTATTATCCGATCAATGGGGTACCTCGGGAGTCAATATGGATATGAAGTGAACCCTTGCAGCCTAATGTATGTAAATTTTGGAAATTGGATGAGGCAATATCCATACTCTTCAATCAACGCTTGTGCTTCCTTTGATATCCTTTGTTGCGTTCTCTGCTAAAGGGTCCTTGCAATGTGCATTGTAAATGCATCGTTCACCTGCTTGTAGCTGGAAATGTTAGTTAAGTACAGTTGTGGGCAAGCCTTGTGGATTTTGAACTATTCAAGGCCACATCCGATTGGCTCCTTATACGTTATCCCTTGATACTTGGTCATCTGAGCCAACATGTACATCACGTACGAGCTCATGTAAAAGGTTTTCGTTCTCCTCAAGCTCCTGAACTGCTCATCTATATTGTCGTTGATCATCTTGGCCCAATCAACACATTCTTTTCCCTCCAATATGATCTCGATGTAGTAAAACATCCAAGGCTCGAAGATGTAAGCTTGGGAACTCCCATTCACCTGACTAAGCATCATTATTAGGTCACAATATTCCTGTTTCACATCTTCAACAATTATTTTCTTTGGGAGCTTAGTGCGGGGTGGTTTGGCTCTCTACATCCAGACTTTGTTGATGACCGCAACACACCTTTCGATGGAGGAGGAATACATTCTATCTGCTCTGTCCTTCATTCTATACAACATCCTCTTGGAAGTGGGAATCCCAAATGCCTCCCCAATAGCATCTGGCATGAAGTTGGCAAACAATTTTCCATTTGGAAAGACAATAGTTCTTCGTTTCGACTTGTAGCAATTCACACACTCCATGATTAATTCTAGACACTGTATTGCTGGTGGAAAACCAGCAGCTGCATAGATCCCACTCTTCATTATGTTGTGCGTTGTGACTGACGGTTGATGACCTCCCAGCCCGTACATCCTTGATTTGAGTGCACCCAGATTAAATGAACCAAGGTTGGTGTCATTTAATCCCGCCAACTTTGAAGTGATCATGGACTTCAAAAGAAATGGCTTGGAAAGATTTTTGATCACTGCTTGTCGGGATGAGCTTGCCTTTCCCACTTCAATATTTGTAGCTTTGCCTACAGCTCTGCTTGTTCCTGCAACATCTCTTGCTCCAACCATCTGCAAAATAAAACAGAATAAGTTAGACTGCAGATTTTTTAATAAAATAAAATAATCCTCGAGATGGCTGCAATATGGAGTTAATTCTGAAAAATAAAATCAATCAGCATAAACTTCTAACTCCAAACCTCAAAATTTTAAAATCCTCTGAGCTTAGAAATAATTTTCAGCAATTGCACTTCTGGCTTCTGAAGAAATTTGCAACAACTGACAACTTTCAGCAAGTGATCAACTTCTCCAGCATAAAAATTCAAATCTTACACTTCAACTTGTTAACTTTCAGCCTTCAACTTTCAGCAGCTAGAAGAATTAAAAAAAATCACCTCAATAGAGAATTTCAAACTTCACTTCAACTCTCAACAATTAACTTTCAGCACTTAGAAAATAAAACTCAGCTCTCAACATAGAATTTCGAAATTTACAACAACTTCAACTCTCAACAGTTTTGAGAAAAGAAAACTCCAGCAACTCAACACTTAGAAAAATAAATCTCTTAACTCCACTTTCAACAATTTCAAAAAGATTTCTTCTCACCAATACTTCAATCTCTCAAAGAATTCCTTCTACTTCAACAACTCTCAACTTCGAAATGTGAGAAGAAATGAGAAACACAGTTGCTTAAATAATTCTTCGCGAGGAATCCTGCCAATTTGTGTTGGAGTTATTTTTAGTACCTTCATTAATTCCACACTCTCTCCACTTAGGAATCTTCAAATTTAGGCGCAGTAGTGGGCTAGTCATCATAGCAGTTGCCATTAATGAAGATTCTTTCCTTTGCAGAATTCAAAATTTTCCCTCTAGTCTACCTTTTAACTCACGGTAATTAAACCACTTGCGAGAAAATCACTCTGACTTGCTTGAAAATTCCATTTTAAATTTCTCGCAATGTTTAATTAAATTCAACTCATAAAATCCATTAACTTCCAACCTGTTAAAATATCCACCATTCAAATTTTAAATCCACAAACTGCCTTAGACAATTTAAATCTTCCTCAAAATAATTCAACTCCGTTGATTTAAAATCACTTGTCAAATCGATCCACCCTCTGAAATTTAATTTCTGTTAGGAAAATAATCTAGGCAAAATAATTCTCCTCTAAAAATATTAAAATCTCCTTAGGAAAATAATTCCGAATTTCACCAACCCATGGGCGCATTTTAAAGAGGTTCATTTAATTTTTCATGTTACTTAACCCCTTTTGAATATATTCCATCACCTAATTTTCCCTGCCAAGGGCATATTTCCTCTAGTGAAAATTTATTTCACTTGAAAAAAATTTCAAACATCTCCCTTGGGCGCATTTTGGAAGGGTCCATTTTTATTTTGACTTAGGCAAATCACCCCTTTAATAATTTTTTCCTATGACTTAGGAAATAAATCCAAGTTACTTCATATTTTGAGTGCATTTTATCTAGGCAAACTTTAATTTCCCACGCCCTTGACTTTTCCTAAGGCTCCAGCACTTGATGGGTGCACTTTACCTGTGTTACACTCATTTTCCACACTTAGAGAGTTTTCAATTTCATCAATCTCTTCAAGGGCGCATTTGATACCTTGAGTTTTATTTCCTGACTTAGAAAATTTTGAAATTCCTTCTACATCATGGGCGCATATGTTATAGTGTGCTTTTAATCTCCCATGCCTTTGCATATTTCCACGCCATAGACATTTCATTGCTTGAGATGGGCGCATTTCATATCTTCAACTTTCGTTTTATGATAGACAATTTTCCAAGTCCTCTTGCTTGCCTTGAGGGCGCATTTAAGAAGGTCCACTTTGATTTTGTGCCTTAGAAACTTTTTACGCCTTAGACATTTCATTGCTTGAGATGGGCGCATCTTACCCTTGCAATTTTGAGTTGAGGGTGCATTTTGGAGTGCCTACTTTGATTTCCAACACTTAGGCGTTTATTACATGTGCTACTTTTATCTTAGCACTTAGACGATTTCGCCAACCTCTTAACTCTTCTTGGGCGCATTAGAGACCCCTTGCTTTTGTTTCGTGCCTAGAAATATTTTAGCCTTCCATTTACCTTTGGGTGCATATTGGAGGGTCCACTTTTGTGTTCACACCTTGGAGATTTCTTTTACATCTATTCCCACCAAGGGCACATTTGGAAGGTGGTGATTCCATGTTAAGGCGCATTTCACCTAGGGAACTTTCATTTCCCACACCTTAGACTTTTCCTTACCTCTTGGGCACATTTGACATAGGCCACTTCCATCTTATGCCTTAGGAATTTCTCACGCCATAGACATTTCCTTACCTCTTGGGCGCATTTGACATAGGCCACTTCCATCTTATTCCTTAAGAATTTCTCACGCCATAGACATTTCATTGCTTCTCCTTGGGCGCATTTTGAAGGGGATACTTCCACTTGAGGGCGCAAATGAGAGGGGTGGGTTTCATTTCACGCCTTAGAACATTCTTTAGTCAACTCTTCCATGGTGGGTGCATTTTGACAAGCATGCTTTTAATTTCATAAAGTGGGCACATATGACCCCTTCTACTTTCATTTGTGGGCGCATTTAGCAAGTGCAACTTTGGTTTTCACACTTAGAAACTTTTATAGCTTTCCTCCTTGGGCGCATTCTTATGGGTGTGCTTCCATTTCCACACTTAAGCGTTTTTCATTCCTCTTTAGCTTATGAGCGCATTTCGCCCCTTAAGCTTTTGTTTTTGCCTTAGAAGAATTTCAAATATCTTCAATACTCTTTTCAAGGTGAGGGCGCATTTTGAAGGTGGTGTTTCTGTTTTATATTTTAGAGAAATTTTGATTTCCTTCGCCTGTCATCACCTTCTATTTTTAGCAAGTCCCTGCTTTTCTGATCTCCACAACTCCGTTTAGCCTGAAATTTTCACCATGTGATCCTCGTTGCCTGGTGAATCTGCTTACATCTGCCCCTCATGTTGACCTGCTATTTATAGCCATGCTATGGAGATGACTTACTATAAATAGTAAGTTCTCAGATTGTGCCCAAATTTTACCAGTGGATTGCCCGAAGGATGCTGATCGCGATGGGATATCTTTATTTTTCAAGATTCTGGCCCTTTTCCCTACTTTTTAGGCACTGAAGTAGGGAACCCTAATCTGACTTGCATGTGCCCCAAACAGTTTCCATTTGACTTGATTTTTGTTGCATGTCATTCTGCTTGTTGAACTGAAGTGTCAGGTGGCTACCGGAGTGAACCTGCTATTAATAGAAATTGCCTGAAAAGTGGTCAATCCATTGTCGGATGAGTTTGTATGTCACACTGCCTGAGGGATCTTAGAAAACCCAAAAAAACCTAGAAAACTAGTTTGCATGCGTGCACTGGCTAAAAATAGTAAGGTTCTGAAACATGATCCCCTCTGCTTGCATGTCATATCGTTGCGAAGCCCTCAAAAAACCCATTAGGAATATCCTGACATGCAATGAAAAATTCTGCATGCAAACCCTAAAATTGGCTCTTGAAACTTGAACTGTTGAAAGTTACCATCTCGACTTGCATGTTACATCATTACGAAGGTCTTGAGAAACCCAGATACATTCCCCAGACATGCATTTGAAAAGCATATGTGCGAACCCTGAAAATGGCTCTTGAAGCCGAAACTGCTAAAAATAGCAAGTTGTCAGAATTTGTTCAAAATTTCCGTGCAAGTACTTGGAGGTACTCTGAATGTGATGGAATAGTTGGAATTTCGAAATCCTGATAACAAGGGCCCAGACTGAGTACTTACTATAAATAGTAAGTTGTCAGAGCTCAGTGAAAATTCAGTGGGACTCTGCCTGAAGCGTTGTGATTGCAGTATTAAGCTCAAATTTCACTTTGATAACTCAGTTTGACCTTTAAAAAGCCTGAAGAGTAAAAACCCTAATTTTACAGACTTAGCCAACATTTCAACCCAGGTCAAACGACGAGACATCCTTGAAAGGACGGAAAGACCAGAGAGAGAGAGATGCAAAACCAAAGCCAAAAGACCAGAATGGAGCAAAAATTAGGGGGGTCCCCATCTTGAATGGGTTGATGTGTGAAAAGGTCACAACAGGTTCCTTCTTGGAATTGGATATGTCATTGAATTCTTTCTAGAAGGCTTCTAATGCTTTCATGAACACTACAAGATTTGGCTACCCTTGCTGCCAGGTGTGGCCGTATTTTATTTCCTTTTGGTGGATGATCACTATCCCATCTCTCAGCAACTTTAGGAACTTGTCCTTTGAGATTTCCATGGTGGTAATTACCCGCATTACAACATTAAAAAGGGTGAGTCTTTTACATGACTCGGTAAGTGCTCTTTGTACCTCACTGAACTTGTCCTCATTTCTTGCCTTCCATATGAACAAATTATCTCAGTTTTTAACGAAAACCAAAAAAGATACACATCTTTATTCAAATTTTGATTATTTCCCATAGTAATTTATTTCCAATTAACTTTACCATTTTCCCCCCAAATATCCTAGTTAAAACAAAACAATTTCCATATTTCATTAGTATAAAAACAATCAAAGAGAATATGGCTAACAATTTCAGACACCTTGTAGATGTTGTAAATGTCAATGTCAGCATTATTTAACTTATATGGAATCCTTTGCAATAAGACAAGCCATCTAAAATAGATTTTTTTTGCATCCATGCCATTGCATGCCACAAGGAAGAAAAATCATTTTTCCAAACATTACTTTCAAGGTTAGTTTTTCAGGTCTTATTTAAATAATCAGTGGGAATATTTGAGTTGATCATTTCTTTATAAATAAGCTTAGTTTTCACTTCATGGAGAAGGATTGACCCTTTCCATAGGAAATCAATTGGACTGTCATTCCATTCATTAGGATTGAGATTTGTAAGCTAGCCTTGGAAAGCATCTTTTATAACAGAAAATGTTCTCATATTAGACTGAGGAAGCCCATAATTCTCCTTTAGTTGGTCCCAACAAATCAACTTCCCATCTCATATGATATTGCTAAAGGTATTGATACTAGCTCGGTTCCACTTTTTTGCTGAAGAACCTTGAAGTAGAGCTAGTGGCTTCCCATTATGCTTAAGGTTCCACTAAATAGACCTACTTGGATGGAATAGATTGTCATTACGACCAACTATCTAAGGACATTGGAACTCCCTCTTAACAAAATCCAAAGCCTTATAGAGGCTTTTGAATACCATTGAACCTGTAGGTGCTATTGGATATTTGGTAATGATCAAATCACTGAGAGGTAGTGATTTCCAAGACTTAGGCCAATTTGGGTACAACCTGAGAAATGTTGTTCCTTACCAGGATTTTCCAGTGTTCATCCCCTTTTAGGACTTTGATGACCCACTTAGCAACTAGAGAAATACCATGTTTCTTTAGGTCCTTGAGTCCTAGACCACCATGTGGTTTTTCTAAGCAACACCAATCCCATTTAATAGAGTGAATTTTCCTTTTTCCTTTCCCATCAAACCATAGGAAACTTCTATACTTTTTGACAGGCCTGAATTCTGCCAACTAAGGAGAGATATTGCATGTTCCATCCATCTAATTTCTTTTCAATTTTGGCTTTAATCCATAACCACATTTATTTTAGGTTGGGAGACATAGAGAAAGGAATCCCTAAGTATCTGTCTTGCTTTTTGGGGCCTCCCCACTGAAAATCAAATTTCTACAACCAACTTGGTGGTGCATCCTACCAGCCTAGCATCAAAAATTTCATCCTAGATACCTTAGCTCCAAAAGAAAGGCAAAATAGATTAATCTTATTCATTATATTGGTGATATTTTATTTTTGTAGCTCTAGGAAAATAGAGGTTTCACTAGCAAACTATATGTTTAGAAGCTCGTTCGGCTTAAGCAGTCTTAGGCCTCTCACCTTTGGGGTGAACATTGAGATTATCCCTTAGAAGGTAATGGAGGGCATCTGAGGTGATGAAAAATAATGTAGGGGCAAGAAGACAACCCTGCCTAATTGACCTCTCAAGCTTGAAGACCTCCGACCTAGAGCCATTCACCTCTACCTGGGTAGAGGCATATTTTAACAAAGTTCCCACCATATTACAAAAGGCTTGTGGAAACTCAAAAGCATCAAGTTCCATTTGAAGGATATCCCACTCCACCCTGTCATAGGTCTTTTCAAAATCAAGCAATAGCACGACAACATTCTGACCTAAGTGCTTGGCCCAATCCAAAGCCTCCTAACTAGTTATCAAGTTTTCCAATATGTACCTACCATTGATAAATCATGTTTGATTGGAGTTTATAAACTTAGAGAGTAGGTTGGTTAGCCTCAAGGCTAAGATTTTAGCTAGAACCTTGTAAGAAACATTCAACAAAGTGATTGGTCTCTAGTTTTTAATCAAGGTTTTTTCCCCATCCTTAGGCAATAATTTAATGAAACCTTTGTTGATGTTGATCCCCAAGGAGCCTTGATTTAAGGCCTCCATATAGACTTGATGGAAATCATCACAAATCTAATCTATGTACACCTTATAAAACTCAACAGGTAATCCATCAACTCCAGGAGACTTATCATTACTCATGGATTAAATGGCTTTCCTTATTTCTTCTTTTGGTATGCTATTTGAGAGCCTAACACAATCTTCCTTTGAGACTTTGGAAGGTATCAAACCCTTAATTGTCATTCTAGCATCTTTGCATTCCTTGCTATTGCCTTGAGATTTAAAGAGATTTTTAAAGAACAAAAAAATTGATTGAGAATTTTCTCCTGGCTTGACAAGGTTACACCAACATGACAAGTCTACACAAACTGCTCCTTTAACCCTTTTTCCTTGATGTACTTTCAAAGAAAAATTTAGTCCCTTTGTCCCCATTACTCAACTAGTTGAGCTTGGACCTAACTTTAAGCCCTTAAATCTTGGTGATCTGAAACTTTCTCAGGGCACTTTTGGCCTTGTGAAGTTCGTCATAGAGGTCTTCATTAAGAGGATTGCTTTGGATCCTACTTTCAACACTTTGAAGCACCTCTTGAAGATGGTTTTCCTCCCTTCTCCCATCCATTTCCATCTTTTTTTCCATTGGTTTGAAAAATTATTCTCCATCCATTTATGTTCTAGTTCGACCTTTCTATAGGGTTGAGATCTTTTAACATCCATTTGTTTACACCTCTAAGGGTTGTTATGTTGGCTATACAGTCCTCACATTTCAATAGATTGGTGTTGAGTAGGAAACTATCCTTGGTTTTGAGACTTAGTTTGGCTCCATTATTGACAATTATGTTAGCCTTGATAGGATGGTGATTTGATAGGGTATACGAGTAGACCAACACTTTACCCTTATCGCTAAAGGGCTGAAAGCTAAAGAAATCTTTATTGGCATAGAACTTGTCTAGCCTTCTGTATATTCTCTTGCTCCCTTTTTGGGCATTATACCATGTAAACCATATTATTTTGTTCTCTTTTTTCATGCCTTCTAGTGGATCCAGGATATTGAGTTTGTTCCTCATCCATGATTAGTAGTGTTTTTCATTGCCCTTCCATTCCATGTTGTTGCCACCTTCTTTATCATCTTTTCATTCAATCATGTTAAAGTTCTCCCCTAGTACCCAAGGGACATCCGGGAGGCTAGTAAGCCATTTCCATAATTCAATCCTTTCAAGGTAGTCATTTGAGGCATAAATTGAGCAGATGCCAAACTTAGAGTCCCCTTTTCCAAAGGTGGCCCATACCACCTTGTTACAAGGAGAGACTCCAGAATTGGTTAGGTATGGTTTCTATTTGTTTGGCATTAGGATGTTTGTTCCTCCTCTCCCCTTTTCATGATGGGACACAACCTAAGCAAAGTTACCCCAAATGAATTTTAGATTGGACTCTAGAGTGAAGCCTATTGCCTTAAGCTCTTGAAGGAGAACAAAGTCTTTATTCTTATCTAAATTGAGGAACCTTCTCACCACATACTTTCTATTTGAGGACTCTAACCCCCTTACATTCCATGAGGTGCAACTAACTCTCATCATTATCATTAATTGTTGAAGACTCTTTTTACCATTTCTAAACATTTCAAAGTACTTGATAGCTTTATATTCAACTATTATTCTCTTAGTAGAGGGAACCAAGAGGACAATACTAGTTTTTTTCCTCTTTCCTTTAGTAATGCCTAGACTTCTCTTACCAACGGTTACCGAGCTACCTTTATTTCGGCCTCTCTTCTTGGGATCTTTAGGAGGCTGAGAGGTATCCCCATGGTTTGCATTAAATCTCCCTTCTTGACTTTTTTCTTTTCCAATATCCATTGCCTCGCTTAACAACGAGGTACTCTTAGGCCTAGACTGGTCATCAACAAAGTCTCCAATAACCACATGCCTTCCGGGGGTTTGGTCACTATCTAAATTTCCAATAGGACCGACAAGTTCAATGGTACAACTTAAGTCTTCACTAGGCCCTTTGGAGATCTCTTCCTTATCAACTAACCACCTTTTAACCATCTCGATTAAGGAAGCTAGGGATTCCTCCATGGGTGAAGGGGAGGACACATCACCATTGGGTGTATGGGTGCCATCACGTGGCCTAGAGAGATGGATACTTTTTTTTAACTTCCACAAAATGATTAAAGTTCCGACATTGGGTCCCATAGACTAATGGTCTCGTGGACGTGATTAAAATCCATCCATTCATTCATTCACAACCACAGTGTTAACGATGTTTTCAGAATAATTACACCGAAGGCGTTCCCTCAATGAAGTTTGCCAATCTATTTTTTACTATTGACGGTGTAAAAAAGGATGCAAGACCATTCATAATAGATCTTGATCATTTATTGTTACTGTGGTTGGGAGTTTATTTTTTATGTAGTTGGGAGTTGGTCAAAAATATCCGCTGCATTTACTCTTGATAAGAGTTGGTTAGAAAAATATCTTCCTTCTTGACGCAGTTCCGTCTCTATTTCAACCTCCTCTCTATACAAGTAGACGGTACAAATTTTCACAACTCTTCTGTCGAACTGGAAGAACAAATCTGAGTGACCTACTTCTCTTTTATTGTTGATAGTTTGAAGCAACAGCTCTAGGGCATCGTTGATAGCAGGACACAACTTCTACAGATTCACAACTTTTGTAGATTCTTGCGGTGAGTCACTTGCCATTGGGTATTAAGCTGAGAAGTACACGTTCAATTCCTGTGACATTTAATTTATGTAATTTGTCTGCAAATCCCATGTTACAGTGGTATTGCTTATTTTCTTCAATTCCTTTTGTTATAAATCATGAATTCTTATCATAAATTTGAATAAGCATTTTCTCATATTAGATTCATGTCCTAGTTTGTTTCTTCAAATTTAGGGGTTTCCAGTCCATTTATGATTTGTTAAAAATGACACATGGTAACCTAAACTTTTAAAACTTAGATCTTGATGAGAAATAATTATTGATTACGAGAATCAACTGAAGTTTACAAGTGTTGGGGTTGAATCCGTGTGCAAAACTCATAACGTGGATGAATCCACAAGCAAACACATCCAGTTCTGATTTTCATTTCAAGATGAATCATTTCCAAGTACATATAGGTTTTTGGTTGATTCAGTAACAGAGAAATTGGCATAATTTGCACAAAATATACAAACTTAAACACAAAATACAACTAGTAATTGATAATTAATGCCAAATCTTGAAGATAAATCAAAACAGTTAATATTTAATATTTGTGAACAACTTCCTTCTTATACTATTGTGTTAAATCTTTACTTGTAGATATGGATGAGTGACTAGATTTCCTTGAAAGATAATCTTCATAACGCTGCACATCGTAAACCAGCTTTTGCTGAGCTCGAGCAAGATCCTTAATGATCTTTTCCAAACTAGGCATCTTTCCCATACTGAAACAAAACAACAGTGTTGGTCACGCTAATATCAACTATGGGAGCTCAATGATTTTTAAAATAAACCCAATTTAGAAGGCAATGTTGTTTGAGTTGAGTTTTTCATAATGTAATCAGAAATGCAAACATAGCAAATTACCAGAACTTTCTGAGATTAACCCCAATGCTAATATGAGCAGAAAAATTACTCAAAAATTACCGGAAGGATTACAACTTGTCATCCATACCAACTGATCACCCAATGTTGGTGTGACGCCAATGAAATTCAAACTATAAGTTCTGATTACAAGAATACCCAAAGACTCCAAAAGCAGTTTGCCCTTGCAATGCAAAACATGAATGATTTCTACGCTGCAATTTCATATGATGCCCCAGACCTAATAAATAGGCATGAGATAATCCATAACAACAAAAAAGACCACATTATACTCATTTAAAAACTCAGAACCCAGTGTCAGAGATCAAAACTAATGAACTTCTGGCATATTCAAACTTAAAGAAAGAGAAAAACTCACAAAACAGCAGAGTCTTCTACTGCAAAGCTGGATGTTCATACCCTGTTCCAAAGCTCACGTTTTCGCACAGGCAGGTAGGATACTAGCGAGCGTAGGCTTTTTTGAAACTTTCCAGCAAATGCCAACGATAGGTGTCAAAACTAAATTCCTCAACCTTTTCCAGCTGTTGCAGTTACCACTACCCTTGCAGGTGTGGATGCATAGACTAGACACGTGACTTGGTTGACAAACTGCTTTTTTTTAGGATTTAGGTTTTATTATTTTATCTATATTAAATTTATCTTAAAATTAATATTTAATATATTTGTATTTACTATTATTTTAATTTACTTATTAATCATATGATTTTTAAATAAAATAAAATTCATTGTTTTTTATTTTGTTTATTTAAAAGTTAAGTTTAATATATCTTCATTTTATGCTTTTAAAAATAAAATGTAGTGTTTTTATTTTGTTTTTTAAAGCTAATTTTTTAATTTTTTTTATTGTATCTTGTCTAAATTACAATCAAATCCTATTAATGAGGACATTATAAGTTTTATTGCTTTTATATTTTTTTTATTAAAATTATCATTTTTAATTACTTTTATAATTTATTAAGTAAAGTTATTATTTATACTTTTATTTATTTGATAATTTAATAATTATTTTAATTTTATAAAAAAAATTTATACAACTTTATATTTGATAATATTATGATCTTATCAATTCTCTGTGTTTATTAGATTATAAATTTTATAATTTTATAACTTTTACTATATTTTTAATTTGAATTTTTTTATTCAAATTTCATATATGTATATGTTTCTTATTTCTATTAGTTTATTATTTGTAAAAAGTCAAATTTTTAATAAAAACAAAGGTTGGATATATGATATTTTATTTTACTCTGTACACATATATTTGTAATATTTTTGTCTACTATATATTTACATATGAAATGGCGAGAGTTATATTTAGAAACTTATGGATAAATTTATTTAAATAAAGTCCCCTCGTATACTAAAATTAAGTTTATCCTAGATATAAAGTAATTATTTTATTATTACATTCCATGTTCTAAATGATGTCATTACGTATGGAGCACGAAATAGCAAAATATGATAGGTATTATAGATTCCTAGCATCAAAGTAGATGTTTGGTACTATTTTATTATAATATATTATATTCCAGGTTTAATTTACGCAGTTCAATATTCTATTCTACCCTAGTTTTATGTTGCCTTAGGGATGCGGGCAAAGCTATTATTTATTTTATGTTTCTTTAGGGATGCAGGCAAAGCTATTTTAAAGTTAGTCACACTTTATGGAATTTTTGCAGCACACATTGTGTACTTCATTTCAAAAAAATTGAACAAATGTTTTGGGGTAAATGAAGAGTTCCCTTAATATTTCCATGAAATTAAAAAGATTTGTATCAAATCTGTCTGAAATTAAAAGAGTCGCTACAATTTCTTTGATATTCAAGGTCTTGCTTCAAATTTTAATGCTTCATCTTAAATCAAATGATATGTTGGAATTCTTTAAATAAGATTTAGTGGAAATGCTTTTGTATGGGAACTTTTCTAGCATTTATAGCTTTTTTAGATCTTAAGACTTGTAAGTAACATGAAGTGATGATTAGTAGTATGTAGTTGGAGATTACAAAATTAACATATAATTTATAGAGCAGAAAATAAAGACCAATTATTACACATCAAAGCTATAGAAGATAACTTATAAAATATTATATTTTTATATATATTTTTGGTTTTAATATGTTAGTTTATAATATTATTTTGTTATGTCATGTTCGTGTCTATAGTGATGTAATGTGTGTGAACAATTTTTTTGATGTTTTGTGTTTTTTTTTTTGATCTAAAAAATTTATTCATAAACTCCAAACTAGATATGACAATAGATGGTGAAGTGCCATATCCTCGTTTTTCCCCTTCTCGATAAATGATAGAATGTGCTCTCTAAGACACCTATTTCATGAACAAAGGAAAATCCACTTCAACAAAATTACATTAGCTAAATTAGGTAAATTTTTGGATTTTTTTTTGCTTATTTTTGTGTAGTATATGAGGTCAATTGGTAGGTCATTTAGCAAACGATTACAAGGATTCAAACATGAGTGAAATAAAACCTCTAAGTTAATTAGGCTCCATTACCAACAAGTTCATGTCATGTTTGCAAGATAATCATGTAGATTTTAGGTGATTAGATTAGAAAGCAAAAACAATTTCAAATTGAACACAAGAACACAACCAATACCCTGGGAAAACCCTCGAACTCGAGGGAGAAAAACACATCCAATATATCTCCTATATATTGAATAATCAGGAGCAGAAATCTGCTTACAACTTAGGCACAAAGCAATGCCTATATCATGCAATGAACAACACCTCTCCTAGATGCAACGATACAAATAATATGATTCTTCTCCAATCGATCTACTAAGACAAAATAACTAATTGCTGCAATGGTGCGAACTCCTCCTTAAACAAATGCTGACTGAACTTGATGATTTACACAATGAAGGATATCACCTATATATTAATGCATGTTATGGTAGAAAAGTTGGCCCCAATAAATAATATTTATTTATTATATCTTTTATTATTTAATCTTTTACATATGCATCAAAGCGCCTCTTTAAGCAAATCGATTAAGTAAATTTAAATAGCTCTAAGCTACATTTAAATTTAATCTTCAATATAGATACGGAAGTTTTTCTCACGTGGTTGCATGTAGTCATCAACAAATCAGACTTATAGAATGGTTTTAAAGGTATAGATTCATTTTAGGTACAAGAACCCAACATATGTGCCTTATCCAACTTTTATAACACTTTTGACCACCTTCTATGATTATACATAGGTGATAGATTACCTTAAATGTTATCTCTTTGACCTTGATGCCTCTATTTTCTAACCCCATCATCTTCTCAAGAAACAAATAATTATACAAACAAGAATGCCAATAACTTATAACCCAGCCTCAAATTTTGAGGGTTATTTTTACTCTTGTTTGGATCCTCGTAAGTCGATGTGCTCATCTCAAATGAGTGATGCAAATTTAGATTTCAAACAAAATTAGTATATAAGATCAATTGGTAGGTCATTTAGGAAATGATGTTGTTTGTGTAGTTCTCAATGGAGAATTGAACAAAGGCTAGCTCGCTAGATTGCTTAACCATGAACAGATTTACCTACTATCTAGAAATGTTGCCTTCAAGTATAAGTTATTGGATTGATGTGCCTAAAGGAAATGATGTTTTTTGTACAGTTCTCAATGGAGAATTGAACAAAGGCTAGCTCGCTAGATTGCTTAACCATGAATAGATTTACCTACTATCTAGAAATGTTGCCTTCAAGTATAAGTTATTGGATTGATGTGCCTAAAGCATCAAGGTTCTATCAAATTTAACACAAGCTAATCAAGGTCATCATATGATAGTGAGTAATTTGTGATTGAAATTTAATTATGTAGACACAATTTAGATAGAATTTCTTGCAATGTCTTACAACAACACAAGTTAATGTCACTCCTACAAATTCTTCTAAATATTAATATTGCATTGCTTTGATCCCCAGCAACCCCTGTCATGGAAAATCAAGCAGAAATCTTGCAAGCAAAGCGTTCTCATCGTAACCATCTGGAACGATTAAGGTACCATGGAAAGAAGGATTCTTTTAATAGAGGGAGACGAGAAAACTGTCACAACCTCCAGGCGGGAGCTTCCACATCCACACCCTCTCTTTCCATTAACCCCTCCCCATTACAATCACCCCCAACACATATGCAGCCTATATTACATCCCAACTTCCCCTCCCAAACCCAACATCCTCCATTGTTTCCTCCAAACTATTACATTGCTAGGAATTCCTTCCGTTCAAAGTTGGACAACCTATCAAACATCTCAACATGCCAAGTATGCTTGGAACGATATCCAGGAATAAAAACTAGGCAATTTAATGGTAGTACTGCTTGTTCAAGGTGCATTTTAGAAAAAAAATGGCAATCGCTTCTCAAAGTGGAACAACATGGACCCTGGTGAACAACCTGCATGTTTGCAACGCCTTACCCAAATTGAGGAGATGCTTATAGCCTGTGTTAGCCCTGTCCTCCAAGTTACTTATGCAAGAGGAGGCAAATTAAAATACAATGGCCACACTATTTGTTTTCCTCAGGATATTACTATAATTGCAACTTATTTACCACGTCATATACATGACCTTGATATACTCATAGTTAACAAAAAAAATGTTGCTTCCCAGCAGTATAAATTCTATGTTTGTAGAACACGTGTTCACGAGGCTTTACACTATAAGATCTATAATGACCCTTACTACAAAGATGTTCAGTTAGATGAGGCATATCTCTTATGCTTGCCAATTGCCTCCACTGACATCTCAGACCTTCTGCATGCAACAACCTCGAATTTAAATCCTTCTGATGTAAGTTTAATGGAAACAAATAATGCAGATGAAGAGCAATTGCAGCAGAATGTGCAAGCAACAACATCGTTTGTGGCTAACCTTCCCCCTGCCCGTACAGAAGTGGAAGAATTGGGAGCCTTGTTGCAATTAGGGGAAGGATCCCCGACTCCTTCTATTGATTGGCCATCAGTTTCTTTGACACCCATCAATGAATACACCACTGATGGATTATTTGTTATGGCATTCCCCACATTGTTTCCAAAGGGCACAACTACATTCAACCAACAAAATATGAAAGAGGTCAAGCTACATGAATATGCTCTCCACCTTCTTAGATACCATGATAATAGGTTTGGCCAACACCCATGGTTTAGATACTTCATACTTAATATTCTTATGCACCATCGAAGCCAGTCCACAGCTTCTGTTTTTGTTCAAAAACAATTGGAATGTAGCCTACCAACAACAATACTTGCCCTATGACAAAGATTGAAGGACCTTCTCGACGACAAGCTTGCAGACCAAGTTATGCGGTTTGGTTCAGTTATACGTGGCACATGCTCCTTTTGGATTCACCGTAGGGGGGAGCTATCTGACATGGTTATTCAGGTTGGTTGCCCTACTCTATTCTTTACCCTCAGCGCAACAGATACTAAATGGCCTGACCTACACAACATCATGCCGTCTACCGCACCAACAAATCCTTTAGCTGCATGTCGATGGAGGATCCAAAATATAGTGCAAAACCCACACTTGTCTGCACTTTACATGCATCACATATTTACTGCTTTTCGTGAAGAGGTTTTGGAAAAGATTCTCTGCACAACTGACTACTGGTATAGGTAAACATATTTCATATCTTTTTTTTTTTTAAATTTCTATAAACCAATTACTTACTAAGATCTCCACTCTCCAGGTATGAATGGCAACATCGAGGATCTGCACATGTCCATGGCTTCATTTGGCTCAAAGAAGCACCTGATATTGCTAAACTACAATGGAATAATCTTACATCAGTACAAAATGCACTCAACTACATTGAGAAATATGTCTTTGCATGGAACCCACGCCCCCATCCAATTTCAAATGAAAGGGTTCAACAGTCTACCTTTGACAACCCCTGCTTAATGGACACAAGAATGATAATGTTGTCCAACCCTTCACATGACTACAATGAACTACTCAACTACGTTCAACGCCATACACATTGTACCTTGTACACATGCTTGCGAAAAAAAGGAACCACCATTGAATGCCGCTACAAAGCCCCTTGGCCCATCCAAGATACCTCAACCCTTTCAATTGAGAGTGGCCTGCCAAAGCACACCCTTGCTCGCAATGATAACCATTTGAATCTTCATAACTCCACAATCCTCTCTATTTGGAGAGAAAATGTAGATTGCCAACCTATTCTCTCAATAGATGCAGTGCTCAAATATATAGCAAAGTATGTAGCAAAAGCAGAAACCAAATTCGAAACATATCATGCAATGCTTTCTCGTATTTCAACTAGCTTAGATCCTGACAAGCCAACACCTATAGCTTTTAGAAAAATGCTTGTTGACAACCTTGTTGACCGTGATATAAGTGCCCAAGAAAGTTGCCACCTTTTATTAAAACTACCCCTTTGCCTATCTAGCAGGACGTTCATTTCTTTAAATGTAAACCAAAAACACTATCAACGCATTCCACTCTCACCCACATCCACATCCACAAACACAAACTACATTGATGCATACATGGCTCGTCCTGCTTGTATGGAGACACTAGCCTTGATTGATGTCACACAAAAATGGACCTTCAAAGCAACTCATCAAAAGAACCAATGGAAAGAGTGTGCCAAAAATGCAATTGTTTGAGTATCCCCACGCTTCATAAGCATTCCTACAAGGGATGACCCACAATTTCATGACTTTTGCTGGAGTGAATTGCTTCTCTACAAACTAATTCGTAACATTGCATATGACTGTGGATCATCCACCACTGAAATTATTGCTAACTGGGAGAGGCTGGCATGCAGTTACCATCCATGGCATGTGCGACGCACTACACCAGAAACATCTGCCGATCCAGAACCGAGAACTCCTTCGGACAACGAGGAACAACCACATCAATGCAACCAATTTGAATGGCAAGTTTTGTCAAGTGTACACCCAGGCCATCCAATCCAACTTGCTGAAATTGACATGTTGGGTGATCGTGAAATAGACCTTAATCATGATTGGGAGAATCCTTCCATAAATCCACTACGTCATAGCATGGCTACTAGCTTTGTAGACTCTAACCGCACAACATTTCAAGTCCCCCACCCACTCAATGTAAACACCACGCATGCCCTTTCATCTAAACAACAAAAAGCATTGGATTTAGTGTTGTCGCACCTATCCTCCAACACTTACCAACCACCACTAAAAATAATTGTTCAAGGAATTGCAGGCACCGGAAAGTCACACCTAATTAAAAAAATAAGGTTTGCACTCAATGGTTCAGCTCTAAACGATCAGACTCCCCTCCTACTTCTTGCACGTACAGGTGTTGCAGCTTTCAACATTGGAGCAACAATAATACATTCCGCACTTCGCATACCCATCAAAGAGATGGCTCCCTTGCAAGGCCAAACACTAGCAAACTTCCAAGAAAAAATGTCTTGTGTTCACTACATTTTGATAGATGAAATGAGCTTCGTCGATCCAAAGCTGCTAGAACGTATTGACATTCGCTTGCGTGAAGCCTTCCCTTCACATAACCAAACACCATTTGGAGGCCGTTCCATCCTGCTCCTCGAAGACTTGGGCCAACTTCCACCTGTCAAAGACATTCCTATGTACTCTTCTTCTTCCTACGGTGGGACACTATGGCGTAGCTTCGAATCAGTGATTACACTTACCAAAATGTTCCGTCAGAGCGATGAGGATCCCACTCAAATTCTATTTCGTCAACTCTTGTCCAATTTAAGGAAGGCTCAACCTACAATTGCAGATTGGCAGCTGCTAATGTCACATTCAACCTCAGCACTAACGTCCATAGAACAAAGTCCTTTCTCATCATCCATACATCTATTTGCAATCAATGATATGGTGTCGCTCCATAATAAGCGCATGTTGTTGTCTTTGGGACAACCAATTGTCATATCCTCTGTAGAGCAAATAGGGAGCTCATCACACTTAAATCCAGACGATGAACAACTCCAACCTAAGATTCTATTATGCATCAACCAAAAGGTTATGCTAAGTTGTAATCTATGGACTGATACAGGCCTCGTCAATGGTGCTCTTGGATAAGTCAAACACATTATCTACAAGAAAAGTGAAAAACCACCACAACTCCCTTTGTTTGTTGTTGTTCGTTTCAAGCATTACATAGGGCCTGCTTGGGATCTAAACAATCCAACAGATGTCCCTATTACTCCTTTGAGCCGTGGTGGCCAACGACAAATTCCACTAAAATGGCATGGGCCTTAACCATCCACAAATCACAAGGCCTTACACTTGAAAGGGCCACCATTGACATTGGCAACATTGACCGGCAAGGGTTGACATTCACAACAATTTTCAGAGTCACTCATCTTCGAGGTCTTCGTATCCACCCTTCATTCACATTCCACAGATACACACGCATGCAACATAGCCCTTATGTTTCACTAAGGATTAAAGAGGAGGCTCGATTGTCAACACTATCAGCTTCAATATAGGTTGGTCATATAATTCTTTACTCCTTTGGCTTGCAAAATCTACATTATTGCCACATACACAATTGTTCCTACATCGTGTGTTCAATCTCTTACTCACTTTCAACGTTCACTTTTTAGGCCCGCCTCCTACAATACATAGCTCTGGACATCAACTCTTTCAAAGATTCACCCTCTAAAAAAGGTTTGCTACAACCTTGATGCTTCCTTTTCCAACGTTACATTGCTTGAATCTTTGATCATGACTACCTTGGGAGGTTCCTAAAAAAAATAACTTCCTATTTTTAGTACATTTATACTTTTGCAATTCATAATTAAATTTCAATTGTCAATTCACAAATGTTTAAGATAAATTAAAAATGGTTTATATTACTATATCTACAATCAACAAAACTAAAGACGTAGTTGGTTTTTAGCAGGGATCCAATTGTGGATGGAATGGAAGCACTTTTTTATGCACCAAACCTTTTCATGCAAGCTAGATCTTCGTGGAATAGAAGTTGCACATAACAATGAATGATGTCTTAAGGTTGTTTCTAGAATTTACAGACCTCTGTGTTGTTTTCGTATCATAGTTTACTTTTCATTTTCGTTCTATACTGTCACCATGCCTATCATCCCCATTTGTGTGCGGGAGGATAATTTTCATATGTAAATGCTGAAAAATACATATCTTGATTATACTTAATTTAGAAGATACATGTCTAGCATGTGTTGCTTGAAAGTTGCTCTTTTATGAAACTATTTATTCTGCTCATTTTCAGCTTACCTACACTTGATTAGGAGTCTCCTTTCAACACTACCATAAAGACTTTTCCTACATACTCTGCCCAATTTTCTCTTTGGCATCCTTGACAACTCAACACAATGTGTGTTGAATATTAAGGTAACTCACTTGCCATTATTTCAGTCAAATATTTTATGAGAATCTATACACGACCATATCCCTTTTCTTGTATTTTATTTTATCATAATAGTTCTGTTAAATGAGGATGGTTTTATCTGTGGCTTTTTCAATATATAATTTGACTCTAATACCTACTATTACAGCTTTACTATTGAATGTATAGCAGATGTAAATGCAATGGTAGCCACAGCCTTCTCGATAACTCAACTTGAGGTAACTTGGCATTAATCTTGTGAAATATTTTAAGGAGCTCTCTACACTGCCACATCAATTTTTTTGTGTTTTATTTCATTATTATAGTTTTGTTGTTATCTACTAAATGAAGGCATTAATTTTATGTTCATTCAACACTATAAAATTTTCACTGACTTTCTTTTCCTTCTTCTTCAGGCTATTTGGCTGATGGTGCAAATGCAATGGTTGCCAGACCTACTTTCACAATGCATACAGTATATAGTAAATATTTCCTCAAATCTTCCAACCATTTTACTGGTTATCGTCCTTTGCAAAAATACCAATTATATTAGTTCTTGTACTCTAAAGACAAAATGTCAAAAGCAAAAGAATTGACATGACACAAACCAAACATTATTTATTCTTCAATGTATAGCAATGCTGCTAAAACAGTAGTAGAAATGAAAAATAGAGCTCAAATCATCTTCATATCTTATACTTAATACATTGTTCTTTACAAAGCTTATGAATTATACAATGAATTTTTCCTCAAAAAAATTTGCCATTATACTCGTTACTATGCTTTGCAAAAATATCCTGTGCTACTTTTAGATAACACTTGTAGTTCACAATCATATTTTGTTAATTAAAATGAAATGACAGTAAAATATAAATACATAACTTCATTTATTTTAAAAAAATTAACATTTCACATTTTATGATTTCTATCTTCAAATAGAATACTATAAATTAATATATTACTCTCCATAAATCTTCGGCGTACCCATTGCACACGAAGGTGCGATTACTAGTTAGAGTGCAACGATGAATATTCTCTCGGTGCAAGAATAGGGTTTCCTCCGATTGGCATATTGTCTCGGCCATCGTCATGATTAGCAGGGGCCGAAAAAATAGAAGCATGGATTTTGTTTGGCTGGGAGGACTTTTTTGGCCGATTAACCAGACTCAAACCATCCTGTTCTTTCACTTCAATTTCTGAGACAATATGCTTAATCGTAGAGGAGGTTTAACAGCTTGCCATATCAGAATGGGCATTTGAAATTGCAGTTTCTTCATCCACTTTAATGCCATTAACATAAGTTTTTATAATCTCAATTTTTTTGTTTGAATTATTTGAATCAATATTTCTTCTAGAATTTTCTCAAGAGCCAATTACTGGGCATTTATCTTTTTTGGGGCCGAGCCCATAACATTGTCTAAGGAAGCCACATCGGGAGCACACGGAGGTGAACTTCCAAAAAAGGAAGCCAAGGGGAGAGGAGGCAATAGGGGGAAACAGCAGGACCTAAACGCTCAAACAAATTACGGGTCTCAAGCAATGGTTGGCCACCAGGGGACGCGGTTAAGGGAAGAGACTCAAGGAAACCTTCAAGGGCGGGCTGCTCAGCCGAGGACGAATTGGGAGAGGAAGGTTGAACTTCTGCGACCGGCGAGGGCTTAGCGGCGGACAACGGGTTGTAAGACTTGTGAGAGTATTACAATGCTCAATCTATTTAACTTCCAGATGATTAAAAAAGGAGTTTAATTTAAATGTTTTGAAATGTTTTATTGTTTTCTATAAATTTGAAAAATTATGCAGAACGTTCGGTTCACCAAATTATAAGGGAGAAAATTTAATTCTTACAATATAAAAATACTTTACATTAGAATTAAACTTTTGATTACATTTAGATTAATAAAATATTCTTTTGACAATATGATTTATCTTTTTGACAAATTTTTACAATTGGAAATGAAATTAAAATATACAATCTCAATATAACTCCCAATACATTTAGATTAATAAAATATTCTTTTGACAATATGATTTATCTTTTTTACAAATTTTTACAATTAGAAATGAAATTAAAATATACAATCTCAATATAACTCCCAATTGTAGGCTACTGATAAAAATATCTTCTATATGAAAATTTATAACCTAATAATATAATAAACATAATGTACAAGTGGCAGAGATGATTCATTGACTTACACAAAGTCTTTGCCTCAGACACCAATGACACATGCAGATGCCCTTGTGATGTGTTGTCGTCCTCTACAGTAAAAAAACCAACAGTCTCATAATAAGATAAAATTTACATTACTTTAATCACAACCAAAACTTTGAATAATCTACACACAAGAAGAAAGACAAAAATGTTTGGGTTGTCGGGCTTACCTCGGTCAAAACCTTATTTTTGGTCTTCTAACCTCCATAGAAAACTAGATTAAATTTTGATAAAAGAGATGATAATGATAAAAGATGAAATATTTATCCAAGAAAATGCAATGTCATATGAAGGAAAATAGTTTAGCTACATTATGATAATATCAATAATATTCAAAATACTAGAATTAAAGACTACCCATAATGATAAAGAGGCAATCAATCTGAGAAAAATTGCACCTGGAAGCTACTACAGACTGCCAAAAGGATCCAAAGCTGCAACTGCATTTCCCTTAAAAGTCTCACTATGAATAAAAATAACATGCAAGAGCTAAAAGGATGCAGTATTTGATCAAAACTTGTAAAAGCTTCAAGAGTTGCTCAACCAATGTGTCTACTTCAATTAAAGATTTTTTTTCTTCTCTTTTTTTTTGTCTTCTTTCTTGCCTCCAAAAAGCTCTTTTAATTTTCAAAATAGAAGGTCCCAAAAATCTCTACAATTTTTGACTACCAACAGCAACGCTACACTACCAAATTATCGGGAAAGTAACATTCCAATGGTCATTTGAATTGTGGATTTTTGCAGGATTCCAATGCATCGTGTAGAAATCCACATGTAGCGCTTATGTCCGAGAAAATCAGACCCAAAGAACTAGGAACAGTACTTTTTTTCTAGGAAATATACATTATGATATCACCATGTTATAATTAAGATATTTTTTCTTTTTCATGCTAAAGGGGAGGTGTCATGTAGTGTGAAATTGTAGGGTTGTGCAATTTCTAACACTACAACCATATTGGTACAAATGAAAGGATGCCACTATACATTGATATTTTCATTCTTCATCTTCCTAATATCTTCAAGCAATGGTATCCCAATACCATATCTAGCCACCACAAGAATTTCCTCCAACCCTCCGAGAAATCAACTTTTAAAAGAGAAGAACCAATAACCTTTATTAAATCCTTTGCCTCTCCCAAGTCCAACAAAATAGTTAGGAACATGGAAGAGATAATTATGGATTGAGAACCTATAATCTACCAACACAAATTCATCCCAACCAAATTCCAATGAAAAATAAAGAGAAGCAAACAACTAGGGGTTTTAAAGACATGCTTCGACCTCATCTCTAAAACCTTTCTTAAGAATGACATTTGTATGTCCATGTTATAATTCAAAATAGTGTATCCATGGTTGTATTCCAGATAGCTCTAAAAGGATATGCAAACTTCATATAATTCATATTGCTCATGAGAGTCATTATTAAACTAACTTCACAGAAGCTCATTGAAACAATTCAAGTTGTGATACATAAACCATGAACACCAATGACAATATAATTCACTCTCAACCTTGTACCATGCCTATGCACCTTTGTGCCATGTCAAAGCATCAACCATGAGATGAATCATAAAATAAAACAATGAACAATACCACCAACTCCTAAAGCAACTCTGTGATTAGGATGATAGACCTTGACATGAAGAAATACTCTGAATGAGCAACTATCTGCACTTTGCATTTTGCATCAACACCTTTGCAATTTGTATCAACCGATTACCTTTGCATTAGTACCATACCATGAAATGCCAACTCCATGAAATGAAGCATGAATGAGCAATGAGCACCTTGCAACAAACACCATGACAAGTTCCTTAGGTACCTTTGCACCAACATCAATGGATGAACCTTCACTTTGAAGCAACTTTGGCACTCAATAACAAAACACCTTTGACATCAATTGACATCAATTGACATCAATGACAAATCAAACCAACAAACTCCCCCTTTGTCATTGATGGCAATTCCACAGGTTGTCAAATCAATCACTCCCCCTTTGACATCAAATGACAAAGGATCACTAACTCCCCCTGCAAAATAGGTATACTTGCATTGAACTGTTATCAGGCCTACACAGTTGGATTGAAAGACTGTTATACATTGGCATTTCAATCTGATACCACATTGTATAAACTGCATACCAATACTACATTAACTGCATACTGCATCATTGTATCATGCCATTGTCTGTATGCTATGTCACTACCACTATACTGTTGATGCTACAGATGCAAAAGTGAATGTATAGCATTACTCCCTCTACAGACCACTGTCAATGTTTTGCATATAATGGAAATACCTTGCATATCAGTGTCAAAATTAGTACATACATATCACTGTCATGCATATCACTTGACTAAGAAAGTAGACATGGAAAGCACTGTATTCACTTAAGAGAAATACTGATTTCCAAGCAACATATCATTGTCAGAATATCTCACAGTGTTACAGAGGTACTATCTACCAAGCTTCCAGTCACCTCACTATCCATCACTAGGATGATCGATCAATGACATGACACACAAACAAAATGTAAATCGCATGTTATCTAACCACTGTCATAAAGCTGTCAATAAGGTTATGCACTGTCATGTTGTATTGCACTGTTATCATACTGCCCCTGCAACATAGTCAGGGTAAAAATATCACTGTGACATACCACTGCCAAATATTATAATAGTCACTATGCAAGTGATCATTAGGAAATAAAAGACAAGATTTAATGTGCATCAAAAAGGACAAAGATCTCATTTTGTAAAAACATCAAGATACTCCACTGTGCTTTGCAAGAACAAGTGAACTGTCATCGGTGGCATATACATTATTGGTACTGTCAAAACACCATCAAAATGTCCATCACCAACCTATATTGCAAACACTGTAATCATCTGCATAACAAAGAGTCCATTGACAATATGATGAAGAAAATGGTACCATTGACTCAAGACTGTCCCTGATTACTGATAACTGCAAACATGGCATATAACTAACATTTGAAAGGAGGATCAAAAGTACTTTGTCACCACATTAGACCACTGGCAGTACACTAGCACAGTAGCCAATCATCATATCTCTGCAACAAGATGCTTAAGGCAAGAACAACACTATGAATGAACAGTCAGTCCAAGACTAATGAATAGCACCAATAAAATGCAACTTGTGATATCACATATGCCATAACCATCACTTTTAATCATCTGTAAACATAGCAGATAGATGAAGTCTTTATAATAGTGACTGTCACTGTACAATCTGCAAGACTGTGCATTCATCATGCTACTGTCTCATACCACTGTCATTGTCCAAACCTTATTGACCAAGACACATTGTCAAGCAAGAGCAAGATGCATACAAGACCACTGTCAACACTATCACAAGCAAGATTCACAAGCAACAAGAAACCACTATCACAAGCAACAAGCAACCACTATTACTTGGTCATAATGCTCTGCTAATGAGCAGTACACTTTATAAGACTTTTCAACTAGATTGGTGATTTAGGCCTTTTCTTGAAATACATCCCTGCCATGGGGCTATCACCTCATCAATGTTGACCTTTTCTTCACAAGGTTTTTGTCAAGATTTCCTTATGACTTCAATTCTTGACTAGTCCCTATCACACAAAACTGCCATGAACAAGTGCATGCCTAAACAGTCCAAAAACTAATGAACAACATTTGCAAACCTTGACTGAGATGCCACTGCCTAAATAACATAACACTGCCCAAGAACCACTGTCACTGCAAAACATCACTCAAGGCAAGATTAATGAATCTCACCAAATGAAGGATCACTATCAAACTGTGACTGAGAATAGCTGCAAACGGTGAGAAAGATATACAATGAAAAGCACTGTGAAATTGTGACCGAGATCACTGCATATTGTCCAAGAGACAGAGAACACTATCACAAAAACCATATGATACTATTATGAGAATTTGAGAGGAGTAGAAAGATCATTGTACAAGATTCAAGTAACACTTATACCTAGCACCTTGAATTCACCTTTGTATATGATACCATAAATATCAAGACAATGAATAGCAACAAACTGATTGCACAAGCAACACTTTCTTCTTGAGCATTATATACCAATATCATTGAAAACAAAGAATAAGTGACTCATACAATGACAAGAATGAGAGAATGTACTACTCCCCTGCAACAAGATAGCACTAGCAACGTTGACTGAGAGCAACCACTGGATTCTATCATCTGCAAACTGTCATAGAAAAATAGATAAAGACTTTCTTGGACAAAGAGGAATTGTTATTAGCTCAAGTTCTCCAAACTACCATAATATCAATGTCAGTTTTCTTGGCAAAACATCATGCCCTTTCAAGGTAACTACCTTTCCATGATCTCATTTTTTTATTTACAACCTTTACAACTTCTTTGTTGTTGTCTATGGGGTTGAATGATAAAGCTATAATCATCTCCCCCTGATCTCATGGTGCTCTTTATGCACTCATAGATGTCTCTTGTGCACTATGCACAAGCTTAGGTTCTTTCTTCCCTTTCTCTTGTTTTCTTCTCCAAACTTTCATAGTGCCAGTCTTCTTGTGATGGTTAAATGGTTCCATTAAATTACTCTTACAATACTATGCTTTATGTCCAAACTTATTGCATCTATTGCATATGACCTTGTTACCAACATGAGGAGTAAAAGTATTGTAGTCTCTTAACAATCCATAGGCACTTCTTTCTCGTGTCCTACAATCTCTTTCATTGTAACTAACTTTGTTACATGCATTATTGTAATTCTTCTTTAACAACCTACAAGAAATTTTATTCATTTTCCATTCAAAATCATTTCTTGCGTGAGTTCTACATTCCCTAGCCATATGGCCAAAATTATAACATGAATAACAATAACCATGAAAATAAGAAGTGACCCTGGCTTGTTTTGCTGATGACCTTCTCCTCAATCCTTGCTCGGGATTATGAACTCTTTTGTATCCTTCTTCATTGATGTTCTGATCTGCAAGCCTTTTGGGAGTAGTGCTTGATTCACCTTGTTTATGTATTGCCTCTTTTGATGAGTTTGAATCCATTGGTGCTTTTCCAACATTCTTCTTGGACATTGCAGCATCTTTGTAACTATTTTCTGCTTCATATCCTAACCCAAACTTTTTTGATAGTGACCTTTGACTTAGAATCATTTTCTCAAACAACTCAGTGCTCTGCTCATTTTGAAGACTCCTCTTCAACTCCTGATTTACCTTCTCTAATTGTTTTCCTAGAGACAACACTTCAACCTCTACCTTTTGACAATCTTCCATTTTGGTTTGCAAGTTTATGCTAGTGACTTCTTCAACTCTTCTAGACTCTGCCAGTTGCAACTTTAGATCCTTAATAAGCTGATTAGATTCTTCACACTTCACTTTCAGTTTTTCTGCTTATTCAAGGGCTGAAAGTGTTTTGGATTTTCTTCTTGAAGCTGCAACTCTAAACTCTGATTCTTCTTCTTGAGTTTCTTGATCTCATCTAGGGCATAAATAAGTTCACCCTCAAGATCAATTTCACATTCATCTTTATCATACTCCTATTCACATTCACTCACAATGTGGTCTCCTTCTTTGTCAAAATTCTGAACTACAAAATCATCTTCTCCTTCAGATATATCAAATCTTGTATCAATTGGCAGGGATGTTTCTTGCAACAACACACCACTTTATTTGATTGGAACTTGTTGAACAACTTTTTGCTTAGCACTAACATTTTTTTTTGTCCTCTTCTTTTTGCCATAGTACTCCACCACCAAGATCAACCCAAGTTGATTAAACTTCTACAAGGAACTTGCTGCTCTAATACCACATGTTAGAGTATAAGACCACTAAGAGGGGGGGTGAATCAGTGGTCTAATGAGAAATAAATTTTTATAATTAACCCACTTGTATTATGCAAAGAGATCCATTGAAAACACTTCAAACATTATAGGTATTGAATGTTGAGGGAGTCACAATGATATGCAAATCAAAATATGATACTTGAACAAAGGTGAACTATCAAGTACAATATGAAAAACCACCAAGAGGAGACATAACACAAGTTTTATGAGTGGAAAACCCTAAAAGGATGAAAAACCACTCTAAAAACAATTTTCCTTAAGCCTCACTGGCCAAAACCTCACTGGTTACATACTACGCCTCACTAGCAAAGCCTCACTAGCCAAAAACCTAACTGGTTACAAATTGTATGCCTCACTTACAAAGCCTCACTGGATACACTCTATGCCTCACTGGAAAAGCCTCACTGGCTACACAATATGCCTTACTAGCTACACAATATGCCTCATTGGCAAAAAATACATCACTTCAGAAGAAATAAACAAACTTCAGAGGGTTACTCTATTTCTAGACAATTCACTGCTCTACCTCTGCATCAAAAAATTCCATCTCATTTATTCACACATTCCACAACACTTTTTCATCAATCCAATATCATAGCTGAAACCCACTAACTCCACTGGCAATCATCATGTGCATATCACAAAAGCAGCATATCCCTTGAATACAAATTTGAAACACTGCTATACATGTCTACCTTTTCACATCCAAACCATACTCCCAAAATAACCAAATTCATGTCAACTTCAATACACATCACCTGATTGTTAATCTTCTTTGAATACACTTATAGAGCACTATCTCAGTCACTTGGACAAACATTGGACTACAATCACATTAACTTTTGCACATTCATAATACTGATGGAAAAATTCATACATTGGTCTTATTACCAATCAACCTCTAGTCACCCGTGACCTCATCCATATCATACTTATATGTGCAAAGAAGAAAAAAAACATTTCATGCATACTATCCTTCAGAGACATCATCTCACCTTTCTATATTCTTCTATTCATGTCTCCTTCCTCGCTAATTGTTTTAACACAAACATGTCATTAACATCTTTAGAAACTCCTTATCGAGCCCAAACCACACACTTAATACACTGTATGCAAGAGATTTTTTTCCTATTCCAACGTTGTCTTCAAAAAATAGTTATCAAAATGTGTGTAACTGAACATAAGTCAATGACACTTCATTTCCCATCAAAAACAATCCTTGTAAAGTAACCGTTCATAGCTTTGAATGTGAACCACAAATGCACAAATTAAATAATAACCCTTGATCTTTGTATGAACGGCGAGATATGAGATTGCAACCTATTTAGCCAGTATCACCCAAGAGTAGGGGCCGATCATCAATGAGTTTAACAGCCTCAAGACATAACTTAAGTTCCTAGTCACCAATTGTAGCAAGTCAACTTTAAATTATAATGTATCAAGGTATATTAAACATTGACAACCATATAAACCCTAGGTTCCTTTAGGATTTAGGGTTTTAGAGATGCTTTGTATTATAAAGATTTCAAGAATCCAAACCTTAAATTGAAAACACCACCATCTAGCTTCACCCTTTACAAGTCTATAAATTTTGTCTCAACCATGATATGAATGATATACCTTAACATAACCATGAAGCAATGCACTTGTATCTTTTTGAGCAAGGTTCTAAGTATCTTTGACATGTAAGGTTCTTCAACATAAAATCCTCAACATCATGAGATGTAGGAACCCCTATAGTAACTCAATGTTAACAAAATCTTTTATTGTCCTGAACCAACATTGAAGCAATTCAGGTTGTGATACATAAACCATGAACACCAATGATAATATAATTCACTCTCAACCTTGTACCATGCCTATGCACCTTTGTACCATGTCAAAGCATCAACCATGAGACGAATCATAAAATAAAACAATGAACAATACCACCAAATCCTGAAGCAACTTTGTGATTAGGATGATAGACCTTGACATGAAGAAACATTCTGAATGAGCAACTATCTGCACTTTGCATCAACACCTTTGCAATTTGTAGATCAACCAATTACCTTTGCATTAGTATCATACAATGAAAGGCCAACTCCATAAAATGAAGCATGAATGAGCAATGAACACCTTGCATCAAACACCATGAAAAGTTCCCCGGGGACCTTTGTACCAACATCAATGGATGAACCTTCACTTTGAAGCAAATTTGGAACTCAATAACAAAACACCTTTGACATCAATTGACATCAATGACAAATCAAACTAACAAATTGTAGGTAAATCAAGACAATACGGTGTTGCATTATGATAGCTAAAGTGCTTTATACTTAGCACAAAACTCAACATATCATGCCAAAACAAAGCATATTTATATTCAATATCACTTTCTACATGAGGTGGTGGAAGGACATATATCTTTGGGCCAAGATACACTTTGATGTAAACCCAACAGATATTTTGATGAATCCCATTGGTAGAGAGAAGTTCATCTGGTGCAGATCTTCTCTAGGCTTGCATTTTACTTGATAATTGGCAGCATTGGCATTAGTATTTCAGTATGAGGGCTTATTTATAAGAGAGAAATTTGACTTCAAGTGGGAGATTATTGGAATATGAAGTCAATTGTATTATTATTCCAACAGTGATGAATAATTGACATTGATATTTTTAGTAATTTTGACAAATGTTCGACACGTAGTTGAATGACAAAGTTTTGTTGGACAAGGACTCTACAAATCATATTTCTTATACTCTTTAAAAGTCATATTTTTTGTAACTTTTAAAGGTTGTAATTGTGAATTTCTTGATAAATAAAATATGAAAGATCTTTGCCCATGGTTTTCCTTTGATATAATTTGACTTAGTTTTCCATGTAAATACTATGTTAAATTTGCACTTATTATTTTCCTTAGTTATTTTGTACTGTAAATTTTGTTACATTAACAATATTAGTAAACTCATTCCAACATATGCAACCCATAAATTGCAATTACAAGCTCCCTGTATCAAACTTGTCAACGAAGAACATACATATCTGGGAACTCCCATTGCATGGGTAATGTCAAATCTAAAAATGATTAAGGTATATATAGTCTACCAATCAACACTATATCATGGTGTGATAAATGATAAAAACATGAAGTACCAAGGACAATCACAATGATCCACACATTCAACCTCAATAGTTACATACTCTCTCACAACATGTCATCACAATCCTCCCAAATCATATGAACATGAACCTCCAAGAAGGAACAATAGAATGAATAGAGAACATCTGCAAATCATAACATGTCCTACAAATACTTCAAAGTGCTACATTGTGCCAAGTATGATTTCCTTACAATCCCAAATGAAAATCCTCAAAAACACCCATCCACTCAATCTCAAAGATCAAATGTAACATATGAATTATAACATGGATGTAAGCCTCTCTAACTAAGGAAATCAAACTCAATGTATTCATTCCCAAATCAAGAAATCAGGCTGATGAACATCTCCTAAACTCCTCATTAATGTGATAAGATAAATAATCATATGCACAAGGAAATAACAATGCTAAACATCCCTCAAAATGAATCCTCTAGAACAAACTATCCATAGCTCAAGATCCATATCTATGAAAGATAAATCAATAAAAATTCATGCTAATCAATCCTCAAATGAGTCACCCAAAATAAATCACTAAGGCTCAAGACTCAACCCAATGATCCAACAAAGCATGAACATAACACATCTAAAACTAGGATGGGAAATACCTATTAGAAGATAAACCACCAAGTAGACCAATAGTGGGGAATGAGAATTCTCCTCCAAGATAACCAAGTCATCATGACTCACTCCAAGAACAATCTCCTCTATAAGTCCATCATGAACTCACATCCATATCCAAGTGAGGGCTCCTCAGTCTTCTTGTTAAAACCTCTAAAGAGTAACTGTCTCAAGAAAACGTCTTTAATCCCAAGATAACTCTAGCCTCAACCAAGTCTAAAAGTATCCATGAGCACCTACCAATGATCAATCAATGCTAATCTCCACATGTAACACAACACTATCATGAAGCTCCCAAGAAAATGACCAATATACCCAATACCAAGAGAACCAATAAGATCAATGTAAAATCTCCAACCGCAAAATCAAGAACCTATCATGATATCATGATCTAACTATCTCCTCCTATGAGATCACATGTAACAATGCATATATCCTGGCCTTAAGAGAACCTATATCATGTCAAACCTCTAAGATAGCATCAAGAGTAAACCATGACACAATACCAAACCACACTCTAAACCAAGAATCAACATCTCCAATCATATGAAGATAACCATCTCCTAACAGTGAACCTGTAAGTGTGAAAGAACTCTTTTGCAACAACAAGATCCAAGAGCTTCTCCAAGACATCTACAAATACTAAAGAAGATCATCCATTATTAATAATGAATCCACATCACTATCAACAACTCCCATTGAATTGTGATATTGAGCTACACATGACATTGTGATAACCATATCATAAATAAAGATTACCCATGGTCCATACACACTAAACTACAATCTTAGTAGCTCTGAAGAACAAGTAGAATCGATATATCCAAGCCAAGAAGATACAAATTCCATCAAAACATCAGGAACCAATCCTACACCACCAAATCATCACTATTAAAAGATCTCACTAAAATTTGTAACCAATGAAATATAACCAAGATATCATGACATCATGATAAAACCATATGTTACAAGTCCCAATCACTAACTATCATGACACTCTAATTATCCATCCTCTCATCTCAAAAAAACATACCAATGCACAAATGAGCATAGACAAGGCCAACTAAAAAAGTTTGCATCAACACTGAATAAATCTCATGGATATAGACAATCCACATCTAAGTCATCCCACTACAAGAAAATGGGTAGCTAATCCATAACTTGCATAACTCAAAGATCCCAAGCATTGAAGAATGAAAACTAATTATCACATTAGTAACTTGCAAACCAAACTATCAAAGAAGATAATCTTGTATAGAAAACAAGACTCAAACACCAAATCAATCATAGATTTGATTTTCCAAATATGTCCATAAATTAGTAACCATATTCAAGGAGCCAACAAGCATCTAGTAGATAAGAACAACCTCCTAACACCAAACCATATCACCACCAAACAACAAAATACATGATCATGTCATGCCAATGCTCAAATGTACCTACATATTCATGACACTATAATAATCACCAACAATATACATGCAATCAACTGTCACCTACACAAGACTCCAAGTCTCCACATATGTCAACTGATGTACTTAAACCAATAGACAACCTGTGTACCTATCATTATTAAAGTCCAACTCTAAAAAAACTGTAAAAATATACAAGAACTAAATTGATAATCAACTATACCATTATAAATTCATACAAAAACATGTACTCACTCAAGGTTTCACCTTTTGACTTGTCTAGATGCTCACACAATCACACCTTAAATTGTAGGCACCTACAAGTGATAAAACAAATAAAATCCTCTCTTTGCACCACAAATTGAAAAATATACCTAATCTAATATGTATTGCATTGCACATACTCTCCAATGCCTATTCAAAATTGAAAATTTGATTCCATATGCAAAATTTAATTCCAAAACCATGTACAAGAGAATCTTCCAAGCCCCCAAAACTGATATAAATAGAAAAATCATGAAACTAAACCTATATCACTACATAGTTCTCAAAGAGAGCTTTCCATTGACTTTTGAAACTCAAAATCTAACATCTTGGGTGAAAGTTATGTTCGTTTAAAAAAAGTTACCCAATTTATTTTATAGGGTGATTGTTGGCAACCCTTGGGTGGAGCCACTAGTAGCCTATCGATAGTGCTCGAGTGGTGTTGTGGAGTGGTGGCAGCAACGAAATTCATAAATTACAAATATCACTTTTTAAAAAGTGGTGGTGAAATTTTTTTAGCCTTACATGGTTGATGCAGATACAAAGACAAATGCAACACATCACAAACAGGGTTTCAATCCAAATGGCGAAAATGTGCATTCTTGTTCATTCTTGACAACTTGCTCTTACAACCTAAAACATGGGGGCAACAATTTGGGTTTTTTTGTCATAAATTTCACTATAGACCTGATATTAAAATGTAAGACCTGTTTGGAATACTCTTTTGGCTCTTACTACACATATCTGAAAATGGGATAGGGTTACTTTGTACAAAATAGGTCAAAAATGGACTATTACAGAACTAGAAACTCTTTTTTTGTGCTTCCTTAAAGCGGACTGGTGAAGATTACTCCCAAACATGAGCATTTGAAGACATAAAACCAAATCCAAATAAAAATATAGATTAATACATAATTTTGGACAAAATTTAGAAAAAAAGTTATTACATTTTTAGTGCTTGCTGCCAACCCTAGCTAGGGTTTGGACAGTTTTCACCAAAATCACTGTAACTTTCTCATTTCACCATGAAAATGCCTCAAATCAAATCCAAAATAAATTAAAAACAAATTACTTTAACATGCAAAAGGTTTCATTGCACAAACAAGGCCGTACAGGCTGTACCAAATCTAAAAACTTGCTGCAACTACAAAAAAACATTGGAAAATCTTATTCAAATTCTGGCATAAACACCAAAAATCACTTCCTATCTTCAAAACTTGACCATTCCAGGCTCCAACATGCCTTTTACAATCCAGTTTTTTTAGCTACAAGACGTTTCCCATTTCCATTAATGATTTTTCATCATTTTTGCCAAGTTGCCAAAATGCATGACACCCAAAATAGCAACTTTGACAATTTTTTTGAAAACTGCCACAAACTAAAAAACCCATGCCCAAAATGGATTGAAAATGGCATTACAACATTAATCATGGTCATTAAAGACCTTATTAACCCCCCAAGACCACAAGGGCTCCAAAATTGCAAAAATGCATTATTTGAGCAAAAATTGCATATTAGGTGCTCCTGCACCAATGGGGCTTTGGGCTAGGCCTAGATCGATCCGAGGCTGGGATCTCAGGCTAAGACCTCCTAACCTCAAATTGTTGGTTGGGGCTGACATCCCCGTATCGACGATGTTGGTATTGACTATAGCGGTACTAGGGGTACACGGGTCTGCAGACCCCTACCCTATTAATAATAAATTTTAAATTATTTTTTTAAAGATTTTCAAATATATATTTTTTAATTAATTCACAAGTATTTAAATTTTTAAATTTTTGATTTTAGTTATTATTATTATTATTATTATTTTTTAATTCTACAAAAATGGTGATCATACAACCATACGACCGAGAGGGGTAATTGGGCAATTATTTTGCATTTCCTCACTTTAGCCAAAATAGGGAAAATTTTATATATATATATTTTTTGTCTCTCGACCATCCTAGATCCAATGGAAAGGTCTATTTTGTCTCAAGAGATAATCTTTGAAATTTCCTCTACAAAACCCTCATATGAATGCACAATCCAAGAAACCCTTTTGACCCAATTTTATCAAACCCTAGATTTGCAATAAACCCAACAAATTTGCAAGCCCCAAAAGCCCAAATATAAAAAATAACATCTAAACATGTGTTCCATACCTTGTAATGCCTCAAATCTATCTTGAATAGCCATGGATTCAAATTTGCACCAAATTGATGCAGGGGCATCCTGTGATGCACCATTATTGTACTTTATTGTCATGTTGCTAAATTTTGAGTTTTGGTTTGTTTGGGGTCAATAGGGTCATGTAAGACCATTTGGAGTCATTTAACTCCATTTTATGATGTTTTGGTGCATTATGGTTAAATGTTGTAAAAGTTGCAAAATGTTGTCATTTTGTTAAGAAAAACTTGCAAATGTTGTCATTATTGCTAATCAAGGAGTTAGTGGTCATTTTTTCAATTGGGATTGGTTGTAACATGATAAATATGCAATGTAACCTTGATCACAAGGGTTGGAGAAGGTTGGAGAGAAGTTGGAATGATTAATACTTCATTTTGCATGTCCAAACTCGTGTGTTTCTATGAAATTCGACTATAATTTGCATTGTACAGATTGGTATAGATTGGTATAGTTCTGCAACCAATTGGAGAAGTTGGATAATTTTTTTATATTTCTAATACTTTTGGTTTGATTGATTTTCATTATGTTTTGTGAAAGTTATGATAAAATTAGTGATTGTCATGTTTAGATTTTTGTGTGAAACAACAAGAAAACATGTTGGTACGGTTTTGTATGACTTGGTACGGTTAAGGGCAGGCATGTGGATGATAAAGCTATGAAATACAAAAATTTTAGTTTTTTTTGGAGTCATTTCATTAATTTTTGTGAAAGTTATTGCGATTTTGGTGAGTGTAGGTCTAAACCTTGCCCAAAGTTTCCAGAGACAAAAAAATTCATATCCTTTTTTCACCATAAAAAAACTTATGAAAACTGGTAGAAAGTTTTGTTTTAGGGAGATATAAAAACCCTTTTGGGCTCAAGCCTTTAAAATTTGGCATGTGAGTTATTAGTGACAGTATGATTATATTTGTGTATAAATTGTCCTAAAACCCTAGGTTCAACGCTGTTTGACAAATCTATGGATTGCTTGTTAAAGGAAGAATATGGAATCATTGTAATATGTTATTAGAGGCCTACACAAGCTTGGGAATCCACATGACAAGTTTTTTTTCTTTTGTTTGATGTCATTGCCTTGAATGCACTAGTGGCAACAAGTCCTAATTTGCGGGATTCATGGTGTCAAATACTTGGTTGGGGCTATGTATGTTTGGAAACCTTTAGAATATGTTGAAGTAGGTTTGAATACATAAATTTTCCCATATTCCATGTTGTTTTCAATGGTTGAGTGTCACTATGGTGTTGTCCCATGTTTTCATGTGCATTAGGAAGCCTTTAGGCATTGGTTGAGATGAGTCATTGTGTGAAGGGTATGAAGGAAGTAAAGATGTGTTAGAACAGTCCTTCCTCTGCATCATTTTTGGTATTAGAGCTAGAAGCTCTTTGGGAAATGATTTATTATTTTGGCTAATGTGGTTCAGTGAGATTTTATGTTAAAAGATGGCTCTTAATAGGAAGAAAGATGGGCAAAGGGCATTATCATTATTAAATACATTGTTCAAAGTGGTGGAGAGGCTACATGAAGAAGAAATGATAGCCAAGAAAGAAATCAAGTTGGCAAAGGACATATTATTCTGGACTACCTGCAAGTCCAAAGGTAAATACTGTCAAGTTGTGATTTTAGATAACTGCATGGATAATATTGTTTCAGAATATATGGTAGATAAATTCGGTTTGGAAAGAATACAACACCCCACACCCTATTCAGTGAGTTGGCTTCAAACATGTAACCAGGTAACTGTACGTGACCAATGCAAAGTTGAGTTTCACATAGGCAATTATAAGGATGAAATAGTTTGTGATATTATGCATTTGGATGTATGCTACATTGTGTTTGGAAGGTTGTGGCATTATAGCAGGACAATGAAGTATAACATAAAAAATAACACATATGAGTTGGACAAAGATGGGAAGAAATATGCATTAGTAGCCTTGAAGGATGAGTGCATATCAATCGAAAGCTTGTTGTTGAGTGAGAAGACAAATGTATGACAATATGAAGTAGAGACAAATGAGGTAATGGTTGAGGTAAAATTTTTTGAAAACCCAGTTGAAAAAGAAATGGAAGAAATTTCTTTTGAATTTTCTCAAACTAATGAAAGTAATAGTGATGTTGATGTTGAAGTGGGTGATGTTCAGGAAGAAGAAGAAGAAGAAACAACAAAAGAAGTTGTAGAGGACTCACAAATAGTCCAAAGAGAGAAGATAGTCATGGAAAATAAGGAGATAACATGGTTCTCAAGAGAAGAACTGAGAGTTGAGAAATGTTGATGTCAAGGAGAATAAAAGAATGGATGAGAAATTCAAAAATGAAAATGAATGGCTATGTAAGGTTGAGGTGAAGCCAAAGATTTTGGAGAATCATGAAGAGAAGAGAATGTATGACACACCACATGAGGTGGATGAAGAAGAAGAATATGATTTATTTAGTATGTTTATTTCCTATGTAGGTGAAAAAGACAAAGTGGATGACAACAAAAATAAATTTATAATTTCAGTCCAAGCTCAAGCTAGAACAAGAAAACAAACAATAACACATGGCTACATTGGTTGCCTTGGCTCAAGAAGCATGTTGTTGGACAAAAAAGCACAAGTGCACCAGTTGATACAAATGTAGTTGAGATCCATAAAAAATAAAACAATGCACGCATGCAAAGGAACTGGAAGACAAGAAAGAAGATTCCTATTTGAGGTGGAACTCCAGTTTTTTCTCTTTGGGGAGTATGATGCATGGGCATCCTATGATGCACCATTATTGCACTTTGTTGTCATGTTGCTAAATTTTGAGTTTTGGTTTGTTTGGGGTAAATAAGTTCATGTAATACCATTTGGAGTCATTTAAGTTCATTTTATGATGTTTTGGTGCATTATGGTTAAATGTTGTAAAAGTTGCAAAATTTTGTCATTTTGTCAAGCAAAACTTGCAAATGTTGTCATTATTGCTAATCAAGGAGTTAGTGGTCGGTTTTTCAGTTGGGATTGATTGTAACATGATAAATATGCAATGTAACCTCAATCAAAAGGGTTGGGGAAGGTTGGAGAGAATTAGTTGGAATGAAAAATACTTCATTTTGCACGTCCAAACTTGTGTTTTTTTGTGAAATTCAACTATAATTTGCTTTGTACAGATTGGTACAAATTGGTACAGTCTTGAAACCAATTGGAGAAGTTGGATAATGTTGTTATCTTTCTAATAATTTTGGTTTGACTGATTTTCATTGTGTTTTGTGAAAGTTATGATCAAATTAGTGATTTCCATGTTCAAATTTTTAGTGCGAAACAACAAGAAAACATGTTGGTATGGTTTTGTATGACCTGGTATGGTCAAGGGTAGGCATGTGGATGACAAAGATATAAAATATAGAACTTAAAGTTTTTTTTGGAGTCATTTCATTAATTTTTGTGAAAGTTATTACAATTTTGGTGAGTGCAGGTCTAACCTCTACCTAGGGTTTCTAGAAACACAAAAAATTCATATCTTTATTTTCCACCATAAAAAACTCATGAAAAATGGTAGAAATTTTTATTTTAGGGAGATCTAAAAACTCTTTTGGGCTCAATCCTTTGAAATATGGCATGTGTGAGTTATTAGTGACAGTATGCTTGCATTTGTGTATAAACTGTCCTAAAATCCTAGGTTCAACGATGTTTGACAAATCTATGCATTTCTTGTTAAAGGAAGGATATTAAATCATTGTAATATGTTATTAGAGGCCTGTACAAGCCCGGGAATCCACATGAAAAGTTTTTTTCTTTTGTTTGATGTCATTGCCTTGAATGCACTGGTGGCAACAAGTCCTAATTTGCAAGATTCATGGTGTCAAACACTTGGTTGGGGCTATGTATGATTGGAAACCTTTAGAATATGTCGAAGCAGGTTTGAATACATAAATTTTCCCATATTCCATGTTGTTTTCAATGGTTGAGTGTCACTAGGGTGTTGTCCCATGTTTTCATGTGCATTAGGAAGCCTTTAGGCATTGGTTGAGATGAGTCATTGTGTGAAGGGTATGAAGGAAGTAAAGTTGTGTTAGAACCGTCCTTCCTCTGCATCACAAATTTTTATAAAAAAAACTTGGAGCTCCCACCTCCCATAATCATAAAAGCTCTAATACCACTTGTAAGAAATAATGCATCAATACCCAATTTAATTAATCCATTTCCTACATAACCCCATGAGAGAAATGCATGCATACAAGCTTACATAGTATCCAAATGCATATATTGAAATAGACAAGCCATAAGATAACACAAGATATACCCTAGGAAAAACCTCAAGAGGGAGAAACACAACCTCCAAAAGCATCCATACTTTTGAAACAATACACACTTACAAAGTTACAATAAATACTTTTGAAACATCAAAACTCTCCAATACAACCTCTATATGTGCAAGCATGAATCCACACATCCCATTCCATAAATCAATATATTCACTTACAAAGTTACAATGAATACTTTTGAAACATCAAACCTCTCCAATGCAACCTCTATATGTGCAAGCATGAATCCACACATCCCATGCCATACTTCACATATGCACTCCTTAGAAAGACTCAATAATGATAGCCCACTCACCTAGCCAGCCTTAACCACTAAACATGTGTTTTCTTTTATAGATACAAGCTCACACAAATACAACCAAGTGGTAGGATAAAACCATGTGAACATAAAACTATTGACCCCTCATTTAATATTGGGTACTATTTTTTCACATTATTAAATAATTTCCTCAAATATTAAATTATTATCCTATGTCTCACACACATAAAATAATAACCCAATGTTACAATACAACTTTACAAGTGGTCCAAAATAATTACTTAGTGTGGCTAAATATAACTCCTAGGTGCACCATAACTAAATAATTATTTGATTAAAATATTATAGTATAACATTTTATGCAATGTACAACACCAAATCCTAACATAGAGGTATTCTTTTCCTTCGACAATCGAGGAATGACACTTAATACTCATAGAAAATGGGAGAGGGAAAGGGGAAGGCCTGATGGCCAACACTCGAGTGGTCAAGGTTTCCTTCGTTGGGTATTGAGCGTCAAACATGACGCTTAACAAATACCAATAAAAAAAAGAGATTAAGGAGAAAACATGAAGGCCAAAAACTGATAGAAGGGACCTAGGTTAATTGTGATGGGAAGACCTCAAATGTCGAGTGTCAGGCATGATACTTAAAGCATACCTTTAAGAATTTAGGAAGATAAGGAGAACAACAATTGGCAACCTAAAAGATCAACACAAATAACACTTAGAGGAATTTCACAAGGACTTGGACCTTGGGGTCGAGGAAAATCTAAAGTAAGAAAATGATTAAGGGGATCATCGACAACTTGAAAACCTAACAAGTGACACTTAGTCATTTTTGGATTTTTTGCAACACGGATTTTGACCAAGGTATGGACAAACATGGTTAATTCTAGGTCCAAAGGAGTAATATCATGCAAGGTGGTCTATTTAAGGCTTCTCAAATTGGTTATGGGCCATGAAATGTCAACACTTATAATTAACATAATTCATCACAAAATCACATCACATTTTAGCAATAATCGTACATATGTAAGTATCATAAAACTATCAATAATTAGTTCTAGTGATTTATAAATTAAACATAGAGTCTTGGGAATGTTTGAAAATATCATGAGAATATCATCAAAATACTGAATGAGCCTAATTAAAATGTCAATTCTAGAGCCCATCAATGTCATTTAAAACATCTTGATTATTAGCAATGCTTAAAAAAATTATTGACCCCTTTCTTTCTATTTTATTGTAGCTTGAGAAGTTATGTAAGTCAAATAGCCATATGATCTACCTCTATTATATCTTCCACTTGCAACATTTCTAGAGCATGGAGTTTTAGGTGGATTGGTAACTTGCCCTCCATACCATATACTAGTATATAATATGAGGTACTTGTGGAACTTTTATCTATGTTGTGATTGACCAATAAGGATAGATAAACTAGGGATCTCTAGTATTCCACATTATCTTTGATAATTATAGTAATTATCCACTTCAATTTTTATTGATATATTCTACTAAATTATTATCTTGAGGATGATAATTTGAAGACGATTTTATATAAATTCAACATCTCGAAGAAAATCAAGTTACCTTGAAATACACAAAGGCCTCTACATTATCCAATATGATGGCAATAGGGACGTCAAAGTGGGTTACAATATCTTAAACAAAACTTACAACCCAATCCTCCTTAGTGTCTTTCAACACAACCAATTTGATCCATCTGATGAAGTAATCTATAAAAGTAAAATCCATTTATGTCCAATACTAGATGTAGGATTAATTATTCCTATGAAACCAAACCCCATTATTGGAGAGAATTTTTCAACATAGGATTCAATAAAAGTGGGTCATCCCACCCAAATAATAATCAATTAGAAATTAAAAATTTAGGTTGGTTTGGGTTTCAAAAAAGATTATTTTTTACTTAAAAATTAGCAATGATGTGAAAAAATCATATGAACTAGGTTTGATAAACTTAGAGGAAAGATTAGAAAAAATGCCTCAAGATTAAACCTTAGCATAAATATTGTCATTCATTCTTTGTTAATAATATTTTTGTTGTATAGAGTCCAACCATTAATCTCCCTGAAAAAGAATCTAAGAATAATAGTAAAATCCAAGCTAATTTGTTGATGCTTCCAAAAGAAAATTAACTAAAATATATATATATTTTTTTATAGATGTCACTATGAAAAATGTAGTACCAACCTTTTAAAAAAATGCATTGAATGATAGTTAAGAGGCCATAATTAAACCATCTAAATTGACCTATATTACTTTGGTTAAGGGTTCTAGAGTAGAAATACTCATTCACACTTTTCAATAGAATAATAGTGAACAATCATTTCTAGGGTAGTTTCCCAAGCACTGCATAAGTAGTAGTAAGGAATATAAATCAATCTTAGAGTGACAACAACATCAATATTTAAATAGAAAAATTAAGAAAAAGGATAGATAAGGCATTACGAAGCTCTACATGGTAGAACCACTTTATATTTCTACCAACTACTTTGGAAATTGAGCGATCATGTCAAAATATTAATAGCAAAAAAAAATGGAAAAGTATTTAAAATTATTCATGTCTCACAAGATTGCTAGAATGCTTTGCCCCTTCACTTAAGAACATGGGCACACATGTAAGATGGAAAATCCACACCAAAGTATGCTTAAAAAATTGGAAAGAGGCATAAGTGGATTAAATCTTCATGCAACATGCAAAAAGATGATAAATATGTTTCGATTCAACCATTTTAAAATTTAACCTTGTAAAAGTGAAAAATGAATGATTTCTCTACCTAAGTAAAGTGACATATTATGCATAAGTTAATTTTGAAGTAGCATAGTGAAGATAAATTTCACCAAATATAAGGAAAAGGAGGTGTGTGTTTATGAAGTTAGTAAACATGAACTAAGGTCCACTTTTGGTATGCAAAAACCATTCATTTTTTCCTAAAAATAAACTACTTTAAGTGAGATATTTCTACTCATGATAATTTACGAACACTTTTGGCTAGATCAACCATATTTAGTAATCATGACATGTTCAAGTTTAATCGGAAGCTATAAGATTCTCGTAGCTCATCAATATCACTAAGGCCATTTTTGATGAACTTGTGCATTGAGAAAACAAATTAGGGGGATCTTTAGAGAAGGCTCTAAAGTAGCACTAATTATATTGACTAGATGGTTGATTTGTGCAAAAAATTCTCATGTGCTTATTTATATCCTTGTTTGTATTTGAGAAAAAAATCAAAATGACCATCCTTGGAAATATGGTTTGATCTAGCCAAAAGTGTTCCTAAATTATCATGGGTAGAAACACACAATATATTGATGAACAAATTGTTGCCTTTACCACAACATGTATTTTAGGATTAAAACATGAAAATGTTATCATATAATTTTTTTTGAGACATTAGTTAGTGGCAAAAAATAGTAATAATTTATCACAAGTTCAATAATTGGGTGGGAGATCATGCACAAGTTCTTATCATGGTTTAATATTTCCAAGGACGGTCATATTTATTTTGTATTTTTCTCAAATGCAAACAAGGATATAAATAAGCACATGAGAATTTGTTTCACAAATCAACCATCTAATCAATATAATTAGTGCTACTTTGGAGCCTTCTCTAAAGATCCTCCTAATTTGTTTTCTCAATCCAAAAGTTCATGAAAAATGGCCTTAGTGATAAAATCTAGTGATATTGATGAGCTACGAGAATCTTAGAGCTTGCTATTAAACTTGAACATGTCATGATTACAACAAGCACACTCAAGAAAGATTCAATTAGGACCATGATTCAAATTTCTACTAATCCATTTTTTATAAGTGGTCGTAGTTGATGCCATAAATATGAAGAGACAACTTAAAAATATTCATGTGTAGTAATATCAAGTGCATCCTCAAAGAAATAATAGAATTGGAAAACTCAAGATAGCTCCCACCTACAAGATTTTCTTTGGAGGCATCACTTCGGACCAACTTGAACATTTTGTCTCTTTCTATGAGACAAGAGACATTGATCCTAGATATTATACAAAGATGCATCATATGATGTAGCTCATGGACTCTTTCCAAGTCATGTTATCAAAGAATTTTGGGTAACTTTCAACATCTTTGAGATGAGACTAATGATGTATTTGTGACATGATATTTTTGTTACGAAACGGTTGTTTACACCTTGCACAAGAAATAATTAATTTAATTATCTAAAATAAATTTATTTGTGGTGCATCTTTAGAGATTTATTTAGCCACATTAAATATATTTTTGTGTCCACTTTTAAAGTTATATGTAATATTGGTTAGATATTTTATGTGTGGGTTGCACATTGGAAACTTATTTAATATTGGGAAAAGTTACTACCAAAAAGTAAACATTTGGATTAATGGTTTTGTGCACTCATGGTTTTACTAGTGCATATTGGTCATTTTGTGTGAGTTTAAATCTATAAAAACAAGCACATCTTTAGTGATTGGGGTTCATTGAGTTTTGTGGGTTGTCATCGTATTGAGCTTTCTTGTTGGGTATATATGTGAAGCATGGCATGGGATGTGTGTTTGCATGGTTATCCATTATGCTTGGACACATGGAGGATGCATTGGAGGAGCTTGATATTTTACAAGTATTCATAAATACTCTATAAGTGTGTTGTAATGTTTCATTGTTGAACAATAAATTAAGTGTGGATGCTTTTTGAAGTTGGATTTTTCCCTCTTGAGAGTTCACTCGAGGTATATCTTGTATTATCTAGGGGTATTTATTTGATCTTTGCATTATTGTTATCTTATAAGCTTGTATGCATGATTTTGTCTCATGGGATTATGCAGGGAGTAGTTTGATCAACTTGGTAATTTTCCTAACAAATGGTATAAGATCCATGGTTGTGGTTGAGGGAGGTGATACATCTCTATTTTTTTAACCTTTGTTTGAACAAATTTGATGCAAAGTTGAATCTATGAAAATGCTAGAGAAATTTCAAATATATTAAGGTATGAGTTATTTTGTGCAAGTTGTGAGAATGCAAATTTGAGGTTTTAGGGTTTGTAGATTTGTGGTTATTTTTATAGATCTGGGGTTTGAAAAATATTTGGAAAAATGAATTTTTCTAGGTGTTCACCATGATGGTTTTCTAGGAAATTTTCATAGATGACTAGTTGGCTCCCAATCCAAAATGCCAATTGGGTGGGGCTAGTCACCTAGCCCTTGTGGGTTATGAATAAAAAAATAGATTTTATAGATCTGTGAGGTTTGGAGGAAATTTTAAAAATTACAAAATTTAAACAAATTTGAATGATGGTTTAGATCCATCACACCTTTAGCTTGTGTGCCACTTATGAGCACCACCACTACCCTATGTCACCTAGGTGCCACTCTTGTACAAATTTTGATGTCATGCTAACATCATGTACACACTATATAGGCAAGATTTTTTGGGCCCCTTCTAGCCCTCAAAGTGTCTTTTCTTCTAGAGGGCATAACTTTCACATACGATATTAATTTTTGAATTCTTATAGTTGTTAGAAATATCTAAGTACTAATTAGTGGTATATATATTTTAATTCATATTTTCTATATTTTGTTAGAATTTAGTGTCCTAAATCCAATATTTCTCTAGAATGGTTAAAAGATCATAATTTTTACATACAAAATTAAAGTTTTAATTCAAAAATATGATAGAGAGAATTTGAAGTGTACTACATATTGTACTATATGGTATTTCACTTGGATGAGCAAAGAAAGGATTTCATTTTTTTGAGCACTTGTAGGATATTGATATTTGAGTAGTGATTGTGTGAGCATCTAGATTAATTGGAGGGGGGAAAATGGGGTGTGGATTATTTTATGAGAAATATGGTGATATAGCTAATTATCATAATTGGTGCTTCTTGATGCAAGTTTGCATGTGTTTGAGAGTTTTCACTTTGATTGAGATAGGTATACAAGTTGTCTTTTGGTTTGAGGATATGGTTGATACACATTGGATGAGAAAATAAAGGTTGTACTTTTTTGAGCACTCGTAGGATCTTGATATTTGAGGTGTGATTGTGTGAGCATATAGATGAATTGGAGGAGAAAAAGTTGTGGGAGTGGATTTTTATGAGAAATATAATGGTATATATAGTTATCATATTTGGTGCTTCTTAATTACATTTACATGTGTTTATAGTTTGCACTTTGGAGACAAGTACACAAGTCATCTTTTGGTTTGAGGATATGTTTGATACACATGTGAGACTAGAGTCTTAAATCAAAGAGATTTGAGAATTGGTACCATGATGGTGATGATAATGGTTTCATGGATGTTCATGTACATTTTAGCATTGACACAACATGGTCATGTATGTGGTTGATAGTTTGAGATATTGATTGATTCATGATTACAAGTGGTGGTGTAGTTTAGTGTTAGAAGGTTGTTCTTATCTCCTAGATGCTTGCTTGGTTCCTTGACTATGGTACTCAATTGTGATTTTTGTGAGAAATAAGATCTATCGGTGATCTAGTGTTTAAGTCTTGAGATTAATTGGTTATATTATTTATTATCTTAGTTTGTATGTTACTAATGTGATAGTGAGCTTGGATTTTGCATTGGTTTCAAATATACAAGTTACATAGTTGTGTGGGTTGGACACCCATTTTGTTACAATGGGATGACTCAAGTATGGATTGTCTATATCCAAAGGTCTTTTCAATTTTGTTACAAATTCGATTAATTGACCTTGTATATGGTCATTTGTGCATTGATATGTTGCATTGAGATGAGAGGATGGATGATTGGAGTGCATGCACAGCTGGTTATTAGGACTAGGAGAATGGTTTCTTATCATGATGTCATAGATAAACTTGTTACATTGTTTAGTAGGAGCTTTTGGCAATGATCCATTGGTGGTGGTTTAGCTTCTTGGCTTGGAGATATTGGTTCTACTTTATTATCTAGAGCTATTGGTATTGCACTTAAGTGTGTGTGGACTGTGGGTGATCTTAATTTAGGATATGATTATCATGATGTCATAGATAGCTTAGTTTCAAAATTCAGTGGGATCTTTGGAAATGATCAATGATGTGGATTCATGATTTAGTGATGGGTGATCTTCTCTAGTGGTTGTTGGTATCGTGGAGGAGCTCTTAGATCCTATTTTTATGTAGTGAGATTTATTTGACATTGATTTTTATTGACAAGAGATGGCTATCTTCATGTGATTGGATATGTTTCACATCTTAGTTAGCCATGTAGGACTCTTGAGGTCTTTGGTTGAGGTGATGGTTTATGAATTATTAATTTGGATAGGTGATCCTTGGTTTAGAAGATGTTTGGTATTGTGTCTTGGTTTACTCTAGATGATATTTGAAGTTTTATCATGATATATGTTCATTGTATCATATTATAGGGTCTTGAAAACATTAGTTTTTAGAGTTTCTAGTGCTAGGGTTTGGCATAGATGAAAAGAGCATGTGCAATTGTTTAAGGATGGAGTTATGGTCAAATATATAACTTTCCTAGGGTTTCATTGATCAATTTGATTTTAAGGATTGATCCCAAGGTTTTAGGTTAGATCTTCAACAAACAAGGGAAAGAGTTTCAAACATGTTTTTCAATCACAAGGTTTGAAAGTCAAAGATTCATGTTGGTTAAGGTTTTAGTGTTCGTCAAAGGAGTCATCAAGTTTTAAAGAAAGAGTAGTTTCCACAAAAAATGCTTGTATGTAAACTATTATTTTCAACAATAGCTACATTTGACATGGTTATTTCCAATGTATTATCAAGCAAGTATGAGGGGCTATTTTTAAGTCCCTATATATATATATATATATATATAGTTTAGATCTACTTTAGGTTACTTTCTTTATAGCTTTTCAACAAACTTTCAATGTTATGCTTTAAAGCTCACGTTTTAAGATAAAATAAGATTATTTTAAAATCCTAAAGATTGAAACTTATAAATAAGAGCTTTGAACACAAACCAAAAAAAGGGATAGTGAAGGCTACATTTATGCTAAAAAACTTATGTTAAAGTTATTGTTGATTGTGTGTTTGTAACTATGTTAATTAAATTGAAAGTGGATTTTAACAACAAGCTTTGAATTGAGGTTATCTGTATACTTAGATTGTGGCTTTATATACAAACTATTTGTTTAATTCATGAAATTATGTGTAACCTTTGTATTGTTATTTATTTCATAATCTTATTTGCACTCAATAACTGGTTTCTATTGTAGCCACTTGGAACATGTCATTTGTGTATTTAGATTAACTATTTCATTCTTCAATATCCGAAAATCTTGTTTGCAAGACATGGTTGTTAACAGATCATTACATGTATCTAAGGAAAACTAATGCAGAGCAAGGGTGGAATAGGTTCAACTAACATAATACAACACAATACAATCACCTCTTAAGCCTCGAGACCCCAACAATGGTGGTTTGCATAAACTCACTTGTTTTCCCTTCTAGGTCTCCAAAACTATGTCTTCAAGCATATCTTTTAGAGAAGGATGTCTCTCCATGAAGCAAAGACCTTTTCAGATACCCATTAGGCTCAGTTCTAACATATCTCACTTGTGACATAGGTTGTTTTGGAACAAGGTCACCAATCCCTGCTACGCTGGGATAAGGCCAAATTAGGCCTCTTTTACAAAGCATCCACAAAGAATTCAATCTCCAAACACTAAAACTCTTCCCCAATGGTCTTGAAATGTCACATAGGGTCCCATTCCACAGATTTCATCTTGAACCAGCATTTACAAATTGCTGTCCTACACTATCACTACACTACCTAAGCCTAACACATGAAGATGTTTGGATAGGGCTCGGACAAAAAAACCCTTCTAACTCCATCCCCTGCTCCAAAAGACAACAAAAACAATAAAAGCAACCTAATGTCCACCATTCCACCGAGTTAGACCTATATTCAACGGTGGAATGGTCTGAAATACATGATTTTGTGTTCAAACCCTTGAAATGAGGGTTTTACAGGCGGTCTGCAATAAAATGCCTCAAACAGGCTTATTTCATAATGAAAATCAAGCACACCACGTTCAAATGAAAGTTTATTCACTGTAGCAACTCCTCACTTAAATTTCAGTTCATGATACAACTGTACGGGGCCGTACAGAACAAGAAAGCTTCAGATATTACACTAAAAAATGCAGAAAACAGAGTCTTTCTATTCTTCGTCCTCCAAAATGCTTCAATAATAATGCCTCGAAGTTCTTGAGGCCAAATAAACATGTTTCAACTGTAACTCAATGGTTACCAACAAGATTCTCCCAAAATGACTGTTCACCTTCCTCTCAAAAGCCAAAATTGACAAGTTGCAAAACAACTTTTATACTTGTTTGACAACTTTCACCAAACACACTAAAATGACCCTACATGACAAAAATCTATTGCAAATGGTCTTCATTCGACCTTATTACATCAATCAAGTGACAAACACACAAAATACCAACCTAGACACCTAAATGCATCAATTAAGCAAAATGACCATGTTGCTTCAGCACCAAAAACAAACATAGGCAGATAGTTATTTCTTTTATAAAAAACCCACCTTAGTGGGTTAGTGAATTTTGTGTAGTGTATATTTGTATATCAAACTCCACCAAACCATCCACCTCAATTGCATCCACATCAACAATAAAATATAACTCATTCATTAACTGATGGCTTGACTTGGCACGCCTTAGAAAGCTGTGTGCGCACGTTTTCCTTGGACACACACACACACCAAATTCTCTTAAAGAAAATTTGAATTGGGCCTATAACTTTGTCCTGATTCTAAATTATGGTATCTAAGCATATCTTAGGTCAGGTATCCTAAAGAAAGCAATTTATTTAATTACCCTCTCCTCATCAGCAATGACCCAAGTACAATTGCCTTTATTTAGAATTTCATAGGCCCCATCTAACACATAGTGGCTGACAGCAAAATCTGTAACCCCCTGATATACGAAATTTAATATTTTCATGTTGCACCCAATTGCAGTGTGTTGAGTACTGTTGACCGTTGTCTGTGTGTGCTTGTGCACACCAGGTTTTCTAATACCATCTACCATTGACAAAAAACACAACTTGCTACAAATCCAGAGGTCTGTTTTTAGCATTTCTAGAAATTTCATTTTAATAGAAACAAGAAGCAAGGGTTACTTCAATTAGCCACATATTAGACTCCAAAATAAAGGGAAAACAATTTAATAATCACATTTTTTATCTGAGAAACCAAATAATTAGACAATTTACAATCATAGAATTGATATATCATCTGCTATGCTTACACCGGATTGGATCTCTGATTTAAAGATGGAAAGATATATCCCACAGAAAGTATGATTTACAGATAAATTTAAGCATCATGCATTGTTAGCCTCTAAGCTGCTGCTTCAGAGTTTGGCACACCATTCTTCAGGATGCTAAGAAAATCGACAAGCTTCATCTGAACAGATTCATTCAGTTTTGAACTCTCAGATTGCTTCTTTTTCTTGATATGGGTTCTAGTTACCAAAGAACGCTCTCCTGCTTTATCCTCCCATTTGGAAACTGTATTAGATACCAAGCCATAGTACTGAATAGAAACAACCAAAGATAGAAAATAAGTTAGGACAGTAAAACCACAAATTTGAAATTTCCCAAATGCCGCCTTTCAATGCTGACATTACCTCACAAATTCCATGAAGGAGTAGACGGTGGAAAGGATTTTCAGCTTCTAGAATAAGGACTTCACTGTTTTCAGCACTATTTACATAGGTCAATATCTTGTCCTGTCAATTTCAAAATTTATCAGCTAGAGAACACACTAAATAAAATTATCTCTTTGGACTAACAAACTCTACAAAGAAGGAATGGATAACTTGTCAATCTCTTAAATCCCCCAGCTTATTTACAGACTAAAGTGAGCATCTGCATTCAACTGTTGAGTTCTTAAACACCTCTAAGAACACAACAACTCAATATTTATCCTGAAAAAGAAACTACCGGCAATTGAAATTAGATATTTTAGTGAGACACACACCTTGGTTCAGGTCAGAAACATAAAATAATATTTGCCAAGGAAATGACATTCTAAAGCTATAAACAAAAATGTACCCTGAAGATTCGACATATATTAATATTATCAATTAGTCAAACTTGAATATCATAATACATACTCATTGTTCAATATTAAAATAATAATGTCAAAGCCCATGGGGAGAGTTAAGAAATACTGTTGTTCCCTTATAAATGTAGTAGTGACTAAACTCCATTTTAATTTATATTAAAAAAATACAGCTAAAAATAGAGAAGGCTGTTAGGCCACGTCAGCAAGAATATGTCTAGCATGTTTATTCCCTGCCCTAACTCATTTGAAGATGAGAAAGGTGCATGCAGGTGAAACAGTTTGAACGAAGCAAGCCCTATTTTTATTGTTTAATACATGGATCCCCTTCCTCAATCACAGGTATGTGAATTTGAATGCACTACACTTGGTTGAAAGAACAAATTGCCAATTCAAGCCACAGTCAAGTAGGAATAAATTGTCATGTAATCACCCATTCATCAATAAGGACACAGTAGGAATGTGGGATGGGAAAAAGGCCAAATAAGCCCAGGTTAAACTCTTTACTGTCTGTTTCTTAATTTTAGCACTGATTTCAATCTTAGTTTATCACTTCAAAAATTGAAAAAAGCCAAAAGAGTTAAGAAACTTGTCAAACTGCAGCAGATTCATTTTTAATTTTGCAAAATTCATTATAAGTTCCCCTGGATTCATCCCAGATGAGCCCACAGAGGAAATGGTGTCCCCTGGAAGAACCCCAGCCCAGATCAATCTGGAACCCAAACCAGACTCAGACCCAGGGCCTGCAGGGCACAAACCGGCAACATAGACTAAAACAAATAAGTTCCAAAACAACCATCCATATGCATTTGGGTCCAAAACTATAAAGGACTTATTCAGAATAATAGGTCTTGTTTAAAAGTTAGAGTGTACAGAATATGCTCATAAAAATTTCTGGAGTACTAGACAATCAAAGTAGAATAGAAATATCTTAAGAATAATTACAAGTGATGGATCAATATGGTTTGAAACAGATCTTCCAACATACCTCCAAAGCTTCAACAAGAGGTGAATCAAAGTTGCGCCGCAGCGCCTCTCGTGAGTGTCGTTCAACCATCTGCCAAGCTTTCATTGCAGCCATACTCTCTGTAACATGAATCTTTGCCTCTTTCGAGCGGGGCTTCAATGAAGACATCAGCATCTGTGTCTGTCAAACATACACATGGTCCAACATTTAGAATCAATGCAATATTATTTATTCATCAATGATAGCTGGATGGCTTCATGTTGGGAGGCAGTGTAGGAACTGATGAAAATAACACGAGGTTCATACAGCCATCAATCATCCATAAGAACCTACACTACTGGTACTTGTTATAACATGATCAGCATCACACACCTCCTTATCCATGTCCACATTTCGAAAAGGCTCCCAAGCAGCCATATCTTGGAGACAATCATTACCTCCCCCTGTGATTCGTTCAAATGGTGTCAAGGCCTTCCTTCCACCTGACAAACAGATCAAAAATAACAAAATTCAATAACATCAAATAACTATAAAAAATAGATACAAAATGAATCTGGATGCAACAGGTTTTAACTCAGCTCATGTTACAATTTCTCTCCCCCATCACTAGTATGTTTTTTAGCAGAAAATAACCTTGGAATAACTTGAATATAAATATACTCCTCAGTGTGCTGATAAAATATTTTCCATAAAAAATACCAATTAACTTCAATGACTGCATACAGAATCAGACTGCATCCAATATACCCAGGAGGAGGAGAAAATAGAATTATACCCCAGGGAGGAGGAGCAAAAAGTCCAGCTATTTCATCTTTACTCATTGGAGGAGCAAGTTCCGAAAGGAGGCGGTCATTTAGCCACCTACATAAGTGTTTGTTACTGACCTGTAACATGAAAGAAAAAAACGATAACTTTAGAATGTCCATGGAAAAATTAAAGGATAACCTAAAGAAACAAGTATGAGGTTAAAAAGAGAAATTTGTAACAGGCAAAAGATGGAAATGAGTATACTAAAGTAAAAAATGAGATAAACAATAGAGGTGAAAAATGTACAAACCTTTACAGCCTCTATGTTACATTTTTTCTAACTATGGATATTATAATAGCATTTCAAATAAACCCGTTCTTGATGATGATCAAAGTAAAAAATCATAATATGAGAAAATGCATATTAGAAGCATCATATTGTTTGAGACTAACACATTTACACATTATAAATGCCCAAAACAAGAAAAGGTTCCAGAGATTTCCATCAAGATAAGGAGATGTAACAAACTAAAATTTGTTTGTGACACACAAATTTTTTTTTTTTCAACCATTGTCACCAGACTTAACCAACTTCCTCAAAACCAAAGGCAAAGGAACCTTCACAAAGAATATTTCCATTTCACGCATTAATTCCCACCATCATAGACTACCCAAAAAAGAATGCAAAATACCCTTTTGCCTTCAATAAATGTAATAAATAACCAGAACAGGAAAATGGGAATGACGATTGACCACTACTGCCAAAACCTATTAAATAGGTGTTTTGTCTTCAGCCCCCTTTAACATTGGGAGATCTAATAGCATGAAATGACTTTTCTTTATCACAGAAATTTCCATGATAAGATACTCACTTCTGCATTCATAAACCGTCGCTGAAGATCTGCCTCCTTAACAGCTCCACCTTTCAGAGGGAACAGAAATTATGTCAGAAACAAAATTGACTTCAGATGTGGCAAACCAAGTTAAAAATTAAACATTAATCTATTGTACATGAGAGAACAAAGTAGTATCCAACTTTTGTCCATTTATTGATTATATATGAAACATTCTCTACTCCTTTTCAACTCTCATCAGAGTTTCTAATGTTAAAATGTAACAGTTACACTTCACAGCTTAAGTTCAAAAGCTCAAGCTTTTAAAGTAAAAATAATTGAAAAGGAAATACCTATTGTTTTCCAAAACCTAATCTATAAGACTGTAACTTCATTTCAGCTATGTTAACATCACAAATAAAGAGCTCACAAAGAATATTTAACTAATAAAAGATTTAAAAAATATTTCCACAGGTCAAAGGAACACGACTGCCAATTCCTGATGGTGTCACAGTTATGTCTTTTGCAATATGGTCATATGCTAAATGAAACTGGCATGGTGCACAAAAGAAGTTGATAGAAATACCATGACAACCAAGCTTAATGCAAATAGAGACTGAGTTAATTACCATAAAAGCCAATACATTTTAAGAATAAGAAATCAAAGTTTCTAAAGACAGAAAAACATCTATAAAACCAAGCAATTATGTTTTATCAGTACAAAATTTGAAACTACTGATAGTGTTAGGTCACTACAAAATTTGGAAAGAACACCGATTGTCACAATAACATAGAATGAAATGCGCATGCACACTATAACTGAATTACCACTAAGTTATATTTTAGGAACCTAAAGTCCATAAGGTGAAATGTCACAATCCTGATGCAGAAATGATTTCTACAAAGAAACAGCAAAACAACACAAACACACAATGAAATATATAAATAAATTGACACATAACAAAGAATTATTTGTTTAGCCAATAGCAGAAAACCTCAAAATAATGTCGATGTTCAAACATTTATATTGCAAACAGAATTTCTTTTGCACACTGACATGAAAAAAGTGTTGGTATAAATATTATTTATTACACCTTTGGGTATTTATTTCCTAAGTAGATATCTCCATATATTGAATCTTTTTAATTCGTGTTTTATTTCCTCATTTTCACAGGATTGCGTTGTGAAAATCTAACTATTTCTGGCACATGAGTAGTCATTCTCATCTCCTCCTTATATTTTCTAATATTCTATAAATGCAACTTCATTGCATTTATCATACACACTTAATGGGATAATTGAGTTCTTTTAAATTACTGAGTTTGTGTCAGTTTTTTTTTTTAGCTATTAGGTTATTACTAATAGGTTTGTGTCATTAGTTTTTGTGAAATGTTTTCATTCATTAATCTGAAATCTAACTAGATATTAGAGCAAAAGAAGTCTTACATGGTACCAGAAATAGTTTGAACTTAGGCTAGTTTTCCATTTCCATTCTATACAAGTCATCTTTTTTTGGCAGCGGGAGGGGGGTGGTGTTCATTAAGTGGCCTTTTACAAGTAAATTTTCTGGAAGAATATTGGAGCAACCACATCCAAAGTATCCAAGAAAGTTGGTTTTGACTTCCATTTCATCCAAATCAAACACCCAAAGGCCAAGCTATCAGCATTTGAAGGTTGTTGGTTACTTATTCTGGAAGCATGTTGGAGCAAATTTGAACTTGCCATTGCATCTGAATAAACCAGCCACAAACATTAGGATCATCTCTCAATTTGTACAAAAAGCACAAACATTCCAATAGTTGAATTTTCTCCATCTGGTCCTTATTTGCAGGTCCTGGTTTATTCAGATGCAATGGCAAGTTCAAATAGTTGAATTTTCTCCATCTGGTCCTTATTTGCAGGTCCATATGACATGATTTTTCAAGAAAAACAGAAAAGATCAACATCACTGCCATTGCCTAATCACCATCAGTATAACATTGTTGAAATATTCCTGTTGCAATATTCGTCAACAATTTTCATTGCCACCTGACTGCCATATCATCAAACCATAGTACCACATGACCATAGTACCACATGAGAAAACCTACTCAACCCCTTGCTAATGTCAAAACAATGTCATGATGATGTCAAGACATTGCTTGAGGCACTCTTTGCCTATGAGCATTTGCATTTTGATTCGACACTTAAACTTCACAAGGTTTGTTCTTGTTCATCCAAACTCCAATCAAGATCAAATGTTTTGAGTTAGAGTGATTCTGGTGGTAAACTATGTGATAATGCATTTTTCATCCTAATAATAGATCACAGAATGTGATCCGAAACATTGTAATGTCCCCTCTTCAAAATTAAACCAAGATAAATCCCAAAGCCCATCATACGTTTCCCATGGGTCTTGGGAATTTTGCACTAAGGGAATGGATTTTGTTTGATTTCAATTCAAATTGTTAATAATCTGAAGCAGATTTAACTCTGCGAGGAAAGAAGAAAATCTTTCAATTGAATCTTTGTATCATTCAATTACTTAATGAGTGGCCTAGATGCTCTGTTTTCTCTGCAGAACAATGTCTACAAGAGATACATACCAGGTTGCTAGTAATGACAGCGACATCTACAGCCTACACAGCATCAAAGAGCTATCATACAGCAGAAACAATTGTGAACAGCCACTGAATATGCTGGAAAAATACAAGGATGGCACCATAAATTAGAAATTTGTGATATAAAAATAAATATTTATATGGCGGTCTGCCTGGCGAGGGGCATAACACGCCAAATTTCTAATTTAGCATGATGTTGTGAGGCATAGCCATACAAGGGAGTTTACCATAAAAAATTAGTAAACACCACTCAAAGACCACTGAAACCAAATCAAACAACAACTAGAAGAGGTGCCAGACATGGTATAATGGCACCACTATAGCAAGAGAGAAATGCCATCTTCTAAAACAGATGAATCAAAAACTAATATGGCATGACCAATTTTGTCTGATAGAGAAAGCTTGGAGAATAAATGGGGCACCAAATCAGATATAAAACATGGTGCAGCAGATTTATTCTCCAAAACAGCAAATGCAATCCTCAATACAAGGAAGATGCGATTTCCAGTCTTAAGGAAGGGTTAAGTAAAATTATAAAATGAAATTATAATTAAAGTTTATTTTTAATAATAATCAATCAAAGGGTGTTTGAAGAGTCCTGTCTTTTTGAGGAAAACTCTATTTAAGAGGGGCCAAGCAAGGAGAAAGAGGCATATTGAGCAACCATTCTATTATCTAATTTCTACTCCTTGTTGGAGCAAGGAACTTCAGTTCATTTAACCTAAAAATGAGAACCTTCTAAGTATGGGATTGGAGGACAAAAATCCACAATTCCTTGGAGTGATTTCACACAGAGATCACAATTGTGCAGATTTTATTAATTTCAATTTGAATTAGAGAAATATCCTTTCAACTAGCAACAGGTCATGGCATTCTAAAAACTGGTACCAGACAGATTTTGAGGTGTTCCAAAGGCTGAAAAAGGCATTTCATTAAAAAATAGGTCACTGAAGATTTTGAGACAAGAATAGCAGCTGCTATAAAGGAATAATTTGATCTTTCTTGAGAAAAATTCTGAACATTATATCTGATAAGAGAATAAACATGTTAACCATAATTTCTAGGTTGATTTCATCAAGAAGTAATAAGGATTTCATAAATTGGCAGTATTCTCTTTGTGCAAACTATTATAATTGTAAGCTAGTGTTTGGTGTGTGTGTGTATATAACTATATATATATATATATAATTAGATGTGATATTACGAACATTGATTAAAAAATTGTTGCATAGTTTTCTACCAGAAGCACTCTAACTCACTCAAAAGAACTATGGAAATATCATGCGCTTAGTCAATTTTTCAACAGCTACACAATAGTAATCTCCTTTTTTGGAAATTATGCAACATGTTTTTGGAAATTGCAGTTTTCTCAAATATTTATTGAACCATTCTCATTCAAGGAGCTTCAAAGGCTCCCTTTTTTTACACATACAAACCCCTTTTAAAGTGTGTAATTTTTAATACACTTCATGTTGATGCTCTTAGCTTGTTTTCATTTTACCTCAAAAATTTACTTTTAAGTTCTTGTTCTTTTATGTTACATTGTTATTCTTTCACATAGCATTACAACCAAAAACTTTTCATATCTGATTTCAAACTATAATATCCAAGATCAAAATGAGTGCATGTCTATAAGCAATTGATTGGTAAATGCTTCAAAAGATAAAGTGCCAAATTTTTTGGGTTGCATCTTTAAGGCCATTCTAAGTGCCTTTCATTTTGTGCATGCAATACATAGCACGCCTTGTTACTCTTTTGGTGTGCACTAAGATTGCATGTGAAATGGCACACCCCTTTTTGCAATCCTACTAGATGGAACAAACTACCAAATAAGTCTCTATCCCTAGGACAAGTTCCTGTAATATCCCCAACTCAAATGATGAGGATTAACAACATATTGGCTGTCCTTTCCTTGGATTACCCAAGAGGAAGAAGACTTAGAGAATCATTGGGTAAGTATTGGAGTCTTTGGCTTGTTCTCAATTCTATTTTTAAGCTGTGTGCATGTGAGAAAATTTCAGAGTAATTATTCACTTTCAAAGCTCTTGCGACGAGGGACCCAGCAACGAAGCTCTTTCTTTGATTTGCAGGTTAGTGACAAGAGACCTAGCGACGAGGGACCCAGCGTGGGAACCAGGGACGGCGAGGGAACTGGCAACGGCTGGTTAAACTGCAAGTTCCTAGGGCAATGCAGTGACGGCAAGGACCCAGGGCAGCTGCAATAGGTTTACGCAGGCAGGTATACACCAGGGCAACGAAGAGCACGTGAAAGTGTTCAAAGGGACCCCACAAAAAGCACAGAAAAATCAAAGGGACCCCACAAATCAGAGGAAAAAGGCAGGAAAATGAGCACGTGAAAGTGTGGGCAGTGGACTTGCGTTCCAACAGGTCTCCCTGTCACGTCTCTTTGTTTTATTTTATTTTAAGTTTTCTCTATCTCCTTTCTCCGTAAGAGACAAACTGGCATACCTGCATAAAATAGCACAAACTCAGCACACCAATCCGTGAGAGTTCAACAAGGGGTTATGGGGGAAAACCTAGACCTGGTATGTCAGAGGGTTCCTACAGAAGGGACACAAATCTTGAACACAAACCCATTTTCAAAGCATTTGGAAGCTTTAGAGCATCTACTGGGCAATAATAAAATGGCAAATAAACCCCATTTGCAACTGAGTGATCTTTTAACTCTTCTAGGCCAGGAGGGTGTAATAGATTCGGGGTATCTCACTCCACAGTGGTCAAACGGGTGGTCCACTCTCTACCCAAATGTTCAAGGTGAGAGTTTAGCGAGTTTTTGGAGCTCTTTGCTTGCAAGATCGCCTTTATCAAGCATATTGAATCTTGTAAACACGGAAGAAAGGCTGATCTTTGTAAATGAAAAGCAATATAATGGGATTTTAAGGCGTAGACAAGCTCAAAAACGGAAACTGAAACAAAATCAAAAGAAAACATTCACTCTCATTCTACCAAAGGTCTATAATGGTAAGGCAGGTTTATCTAAAGTGGCATTTCAGAAAGTAGAGCAAACGAATCAAACTGAGTGTAAAGGAAAGGGAAAACTAATAGGAGACATAGAGAACCTCGAGTCAAACATGAGCAAGGTGGAGGGGGTCATGGGTAAAACGGAAGAGATCATTGCAAGTAAGAAGGTCACTAAAAAAATGCCCCACAAAACTTTATAGCCCTACGTTTTCACCTCTATTATGGTCATCGGAGTTATATGTAGAAGAGCTCATGAGAATGAGAAACAGGCTTGATGTTCTAGAAACAAAGGGACTGTTTGAAGACAACAGGTTTAAAATAGTTTCAGAGGTCAATTGTAGGCTGGAAAGAGATAATAAAACACTGCAGGAACAAATTCTAAATCTGCAAGCTAGCATGGAAAGGGGACAACAAGAATTGTTCACTCTAAAGCAAGAATTAGATCAACTGAAAACAACTGAAAACAAGAAGCCAGAAGTGGAGGGAGATGAAAATAAAATGGAATTAAAGATGATACAATCAGCACTAATAGATATGGAGACAAAAGAGATTCAGTTAAGAGACCAGATTAAAGAGGCCAAATCATGGTCACAAGCGGTAAGTGGAGCATCAAGTGAGCAGAAGGTAATCATTGAAAAACAAGTCAGAAGACAACTAAGGGAAGAAAAAGACAAACAAAGCAAGGCTACAAACATTATTATCAAAGGTTTGAAAGATTTTGGTGAAAAGGAGAGAACCGACATCTTAGCAAGGGACTTCCTTAAAGACGAGCTAAAGTGGACAGGTTATATTCAGCAAGCAAACAGGATTGGAAAAAAGATAGATGGAGGAAGAGATAGACATGTAAGAGTTACCTTGAGTAGCTTAGAGGATAAGAATAGGATTCTAAAAAACAGAGGGTTACTTAGAGGCTCACATATCTATCTAGACGAAGATTTGACCTTCGAGCAGTAGGAAGAACAAATGAAAGAATGGGAAAAAGTGAAAACAACAAGAAATGAAGGAAAATGGGCATGGTTGAAGAATGGAAAAGCCCAAATCGGTGATCGTCTTTCAAACAAGAAATAGGAATTTGGGGCCCCACAGGAGTACTTACGTGTTGTAAGTTGGAATTGTAGAGGATATCCATGGAGAAGAGGACCTGGATTGGGGCCCATAGCAAAAGGCTAAGATATTATCATTCTTACCGAAACGCATGAACACTATGGCTGCAAGGTTCCAGTTTTAGAAGGGTATAAGAAAGTTTCAGTTTGGAACAAAGGGAATGATTCAGGGAAAGGTCACGGGGGAGTTACAGTGCTAATAAGTGAGAAGTGGCAGGGAATTGTTGAACTCAAAAAAGAAGACGCAAATAAGCAGTACATATGGCTGCAAATAACTGAAAATGGGGTGACTTTCAGATTGGCAGCTTGTTATTTTGCTCCTAAAAATTCTAAGTTCTATAGAAAAAGAAATTTAGACAATGAAAACCCGTATGCCTCACTAAAAAAAGATATATCTATTTTCAGCACACTTGGTGATGTTGTTTTAATGGGCGACTTTAATGCAAAGACAGCTAATAATTAGTCTCTTCAGTTGAGCAGGGAGGAAAAAGGGGAGAATAACCCTCTTTGGTTGGAGGAAGGTGAAGACCATTACTGGGAAAGAACATCCCAAGATGGGAATGGTGAGGTGACCCCTTTTGGGGCAGAATTACTTGGACTTTGTAGTCTATATGGCATGGTTATCTGCAACGGGATGAGAGAATGGCCAAAGTCGGGAGGTATCACATGCAAAACATATAATGGTCAAAGTGTGGTGGACTACATGATTTGTTCTCAAGGCTTTGTCTCTAGATTGATGGAGTTTGATATTAAAGACTGCCCTATTGGAATGAAATCTGACCACTTCCCTCTTCTAGTTAAGCTCCGCATGTCCCCGGTCATCCAACACATTAAACAGGTTCAACACATGCAAAAGAACACCCTCCCCAAGGGTAAAATCCTCCCGAATAAAGAAAATACAGAGATATTTAGTGTTGTTCTTGAACAACATTTCCATGATTTAAAGAACAACAGAGAGGTCAAAACAACAAAAGAGGGGGATGTCCGCATTCACAGCAACTCGCTGATTCCAATAATTCACAAAGCCTTAAAGGCATGCAAAAGGTCTCACCCCAAGATGAGGGCTGCAAACACTTTCTCGGCAAATCCGTGGTATGATGAAGATTGTAAGGCAACCAAAAGATCACTAAAAAAGAGTGGAATGGACAAAGAGTACAAGAAAAAATATAAAAAGTTAGTGCAGTCTAAAAAATCTGATTATGTTAATGATAGAAGAAAGGAGCTAATCTCTCCTGGAAAACAGAATCCTAAAGGCTTTTGGAGAGAACTGCAGCAAAGGAAAAAGAAGACTGAAAACAGTATTACGGATGTCCAATGGTTAGAATATGCTAGGCTTCTTTACGAGCGGGTCCACGAAAAAGTCCATCCGCCTGTTCTTAACACATCAATGAACTATTCACGGTGGAGGATATTAAACAAGGAATAAAGAATTTAGCTAGTGGTAAAGCTCAAGACATTGATGGGTTACAGGCTGAATTTTTAAAGTGGGGGATTGAGACTCTTGCCCCTCACATAAAAATAATTTTCAATAATGTCAATCGCGATTGTTTCCCTAGGGAATGGACTACTAGTGTGGTCATTCCTTTATTTAAAAGCGGTGATATCAATAATCCATCTAACTACCGCACGATTATGGTCAATCCTATCTTTGGCAAGCTCTTTGGGAGCATGGTTGAGCGGAGGATCAACAGTTGGGCAGAAAATGAGGGCAAACGGGCAAAGGGGCATGCAGGCTTTAGGTCGAGACAATCTACCATTGATCACTGTATCACCCTTAGACATTTGATTGAAATTTTTTGGAACATCCAGGGTTAGGAGGCTTACTGTTGTTTTGTTGACTTTAAGAAAGCTTTTGACACGGTACCTAGAGACAAACTATGGAATAAAATGGAGGAATTAGGCATCCCAAATGAGTATAGAGCAGCTATTCACATATTGTATGAGAAGGTTAGAGCTAAAATCAGAACTAGTGATGGTATGTCAGAGTGTTTTGGTAGCGACATTGGAGTTAAACAGGGCTGCCCTCTATCCCCCACGCTTTTTGGGTTGTACATTGATAAGTTGGAAGCTTGGTTAAGCAATACGGACGGGGATGGTATTCAACTGGCAGGATATGTGGTGAAACTTCTATTATATGCTGATGATCTTATCCTAATTTCAAAAACAGCTCATGGGTTAAGAGAACACTTGAAAGCTCTTGAACTCTTTTGTCAGGACGTTGGGATGCAAGTGAATATCACCAAGACCAAAATCATGATTTTCTCATTGAACATAAAAGATAAACAAAATACCTTTCTTTTCGAAGGTAGCCCGCTTGAAATTGTGAAAGAATACAAGTATCTTGGGATAGACTTTCATTATAAGCTTAGTTGGGAGACTTGTCGTACGAAAAGGATGCTAGGAGGTTGGAAAGCCGCCTACCTTCTGCAGAACAGGTGTAGAAAAGCCGAGCTTTGGGATTGGAAAACCAAGAAAACCCTTTTTGGTTTGCTTGTTGTGTCGGTTGTTCTTTATGGGTACGAAGTGTGGGGAAGCAGTATGTCAAAGTGCAGTTGGAGGCAACTAGAAAGAATCCAGAAACATCTAATAACAAGAAGTTTCAAAGTTAAAACCACAGTCCCATATGAAATTCTTTTAGCTAAAGCTGAGACTTTTCCATTGGAAGCATCGGCGTTAACTTGGTTGATAAGCTATTTAAAGAAGGTTGAAAACATGGATGACCACCGTTGGCCTAAAATGGTTATGAAGGAGACGCTAGATCGTAGGAAAAAAACTTGGATGAGGCAAAACAACAAGTGGATGAACAAGTGGGACATCAATTTGCAAGAGTGTCCTAGCACCAATAGTGAAATAAAAAGCTATGTGAATGAAAAATTTAGAGCTGCCATGTGGGCAAATCAGATTGGGCGTAAAAGAGCTTACTACATCAAAGAGTTTAACTCGGAAAAAGATCATGGTGAAAAACTTATCTAGGTGCAGCTATTAAAGGAAAAGCACAGTTGTTAGTTGCGCAATTGAGGACGGGATCACATCACCTTAGGTGTGAGACCGGTAGGTGGAAGATACCCAAAGAAACGTGGGAAGAAAGAACTTGTATTTTCTACAATAAGGGGACTGTGGAAACGGAATGGTAGTTCATCATGGAATGCACCGTGTTGACGTGTGTTTTATGACAACACCAACACAAAATAAAATGTCCAACAGTCACTCTATTCTCTCTTGATCAAAGTATTCCGCATACTAAGATTGCGTGAAAGTTCATGCGTTCAACTCCAAGGTTCCTTTTATTGCGAATAGACTCAATTGGTTGATGTGAATATGCTGGGTATTCCAAGGGGACTTACATAATTGTTCAATTTCGTCAAGCAGATGAAAGATTTGACTGTGATGCTCTGATATCTAAACTAACAAGGAAAATACTGAATTTAAAAGGATAGGGGTAGGAAGTCTACAATCTATTTCTAAAGGGTGGAATGCGATGACAGACTTCAACAATCTTCAAACCAGACTTTGTTTCGCCTCCCCTTCGGACAACTCTGACAAAGTTGGTGCAATCTTCAAAGGATGGGTAAGATATTCAAATTGTGATTCAACATGCACACCTCGTCACAACGATGCAAATGAACATACGAATCACAACCGAAGTTAGGTACTGATATTCCAGTTGACCACACAGGGCAAACTTACCATCAGCAAGCCTGCTAGTGGTATGGATAGAGGAAGATTTATCCAAACCAAACACCACACTCCACAATTAACAACTACTTGCATAAAACAGAGTCTACTTTACTCTAATCTACTTGAATTGGAAAGACGAAAAAGTCTCGTCAACTACCCACAATGCAAGATAGAATCACCAATTAATGAAAATCCTTATATTATGTGAGTCTTACACAACAACCTTTTACAAAAACCCTCAAAGGGAAAGCTTTTCTTTTCTTTCCAAACTAAGCTAACTCCTAGCTATACTCTCTAACTTCTATCTAGCTCTGATCTGTCTCTGACTCTAATCTCTAACACCTATATTTTACAAATGAGGGGGGATACCCCTTTTATATCAAACCCGGTCCAGTGGACGGCTTAGATTCAAATACAATGAAAGGTTTAGATCGAGCCACCTAAGCCCTGATTAGGGTTCTAGCCCTAAAAACCGCCATTGAGAGGAGTGGGGCAATGAATGCGCTGGAGATTCTCCACTCCTCATCATGAACCACTATCTGTCATCAAAGCACATCATCTCCTTCCAAAAGATCATCATCCAAAAGGGCGTTTCCTTTCTCCTTTTTGTTGGCTACAAACCTGATGAACCTGGCCAATACTACCTCAACATAGAAGTGTTCTCAAAATCATCCTGGGTGAAGGTCTTCACCTCAGAAAAGAATGGTGTTAATCTGTTCCTCAAACCATCTGCAGTCACCTCTTCAGAAGTCAGCCTCCTAGCAAAGATTGCCTCCAACGTATTGAGGACCCCATCAAAGATATTTGTCATGGCCTTTCTGACCCTGACAGAATCCGTCTGTGATGCATCATAGAATCCTCGGCCCGTGACCACTGAAGAGTACCATCCGGCGAAGTCATATCTATGCCCCTCCTGAATCACACCTCCCTCAACCAAAACTTGCAGAGGTATGCTCATCAAAGCCCCTAAACGGAGAACAACTCTCGTCTGATAGATACGAGCCTCACCCCAAGCATGGTTAACTGCATCCATCCTTGCCATAATATCGGAGGCTTGCTGATAGGCATGTGCAAGATCCTCCATAAACTTTCTTGTTTCGACACGAATGTTGGCAACCCATTAGTCTACCTATTGTGCCATTCTTTTCAAATCTTCTAAGCCACTGATTGACTCCCTGGAGAATTCAACTGGAAGCTCAATCGCCGGATTTTCTTGCCCACAAGGACGGGACAAGTGTTGCACATAACCAATCAGTGTTTTGTGCTCTACCTTCAATTTCTTATACTTGCCCTCAATATAGGACAATCTATCCTTGAGTGCCTGATATGAATTATCGCACTCCTCAACCACTTGTGCTCCAATAGGGCGGCCAAGTTCCATAGTTGTAATCACATAGTTTTCGGGAATGGCCTCATCTCGATCACACTCCACCCTAGGCACTGCCACATGTAATTTTCGAGAGCCATCCTCATCAGTTGATATTTTGGATAACTTCCTGGCCTTCTTCTTTGTTGGAGGTGCACTGATCCTCCTCAATAATTCTTCCATCTCGTCCACAGGATCATGTCTCATCCTGTCCCTTATCCATTTTGGCACAACCTGCCGCACATCTGATATAACAAAAGGCTGCTCAACCTCGGCCTCTACCTCATGAACTTCCTCCCTGCCTTCGCTCCGACGAGGCTCACCATCATCAATTGGCTCAGTATCTCCTGAGCTCTAGGCATCCTGATCTGAAGTAGCATCATCCTCGAGAGCCGCCTCAATCTCCTGCTGAAACTAAGTATCCATGGCCATCCCTTCATCTGTTTCCTGCTGATTCTCTTCCCTAGGCATGTTGATGCTTTGGCCCACTGACTCTCTACGAGGTGGCTGACTTGCCACTTGCACTGCCTGCTCTGCATTCAAACTTTCTCTCTGATCAGCAAACAGTGACACTTCCTGCAAACTCGGAGATTGTGCCCGTGATGGTGTATGCACGGATTCCTCAACTCTTGGAGGCTCAGGTCGAATTGGCTCTTTTCCTCTTGGCTTTGGAGTGTGATCAATCTGCCTTCTCTGCCTAGCTGTCGGTGATCTGTGATCTCCCATCAAATTGTATGTGAGGGGAATTGATCTGCCCTTGAGTCGGCTCACATGCCGCTCCACCCAACTCCGTATAAATGTTAAGACTGGAATACAAAGTGTATCCAAGTCGGTAATCTCCGGCTTTGACCAATTAGGGAGTGGTAAAGGCGTATCCCTCACTGTTTCGTAATCAACTTGTACAACATTTATGTCTTCTTCAATTTGGTCTGGCATTGGGACAATCTCACACTCCCTGATCATCACTAACAGTATCCGAGAAAACATTCTCCTCCTAACCTCGATCTCATCCACTGCACTTGCACAAAACTCTTCAATTTGCGCTTTGTGCCTGAACTCCTCAGACAATATCCATCTAATGTTCCTGTGGGGATCGTAGTGCTGCCTGCTGGTATGGTAGGAAAGGTGGAAGAATTGGAGCTCGTTCTTTGCCTCCCTTGCTGCTTGTAGTGATGGGCAGATTTCGTCGGAATTCCCCATGGTAATTGGGAATCCAAGTCCACCTTTCTTCTTCTTCTTTTGAATCTTATCATAGGCAATAAGTTGCCTAGATATCTCCAGCATCACTATTCTGTTCGTGGGATACCGGGGCAATCTGTATGGATAAGAGGAAAATCCTTGCAACCTTATGCATGTAAACTTCGGAAATTGGATAAACCAACACCCAAACTTCTCAATCAACTCCTGCGCCTCTCTAGATATTCTGTGGTGAGTCCTTTGCTGCAAGGTCCTCGTTATGTGCATGGTGAAGGCGTCATTGACCTTTTTGTAGTTGGTGGTGCTTGTCAAATACAACTGCGGACAAGCTTCATGTATCTTAAATTGATGGGAACCACACCCGATCAGTTCCTTATATGAAATTCCCCTGTACTTCATCATTCGGGCTAGCATGTAGACAATGTAAGAGCTCATGTGAAATGTTTTTGTTCTCCTCAAACCACGGAGCTGCTCATGTAGGTTGTCACTGATCATCAGTGCCTAGTCCACGTAATCCTTGCCTTCCAGCACCAAGTTGACATAATAAAACATCCAAGGTTCAAAAATGAACGCTTGGGGACATCCTCCAACTCTGCTTAGCATCATTATCAAATCACAAAACTCTTGCCTCAAATCTTCTGAGATTATCTATTTGGGCAATTTTGTACGAGTTGGCTTGGGCTTGTTCATCCACCTAGTATTTATCAAATCAGCACACCGGTCAAACGTGGATGAGTACATCTTTTCAGCCCTCTCCCTTGTCTTATAAATCATCTTCTCATGGACTGGTATTCCGAATGATTCTCCGATTGCTTCTGGTGTCAGGTTAGCCAATATCTTGCCATCTGGCGAAATGACAGTCCTCTGCTCTGTGTTGTAGAAGTTGGCGCATTCCATGATTAGCTCTGGACATCAGATAGCTGGTGGAAAACTGGCAGCTGCATAGAGTCTGCTCCTTACAATATTATGTGAAGTGACTGATGGGTGATGGTCTCCAGTCCCCATTATTCTTCTCCTGAATGTCTCCAAGTTTAACGAGCCCAAGTTTGTGTCAGCCAGTTTGCCCAACTTTGAATAAAATTTTGATTATGGTAGGAAGGATTTGCTCAATTTCTTTATCACTACCTGTCTCGATGTGTTTGCTCTTGTGGATTCAGCGTGGTTTCCTCTGCCTACAGCTCTTCTGCTTGATTCAACCATTCTGCAAAAAGGCAAGAGAGTTATTAGAAAATCAGATTTTATAACAATAATATATCACTTTGATGGTGCTAGCAGATTTTTTTTTTAAAATAAAAAGGCTGCAACACTTCGTCACTTTCAGCTGCAAACCTCAGCACTCTTGTTTACTTCAACGCTTTTAGAAGTTTCTCTACTTGCAGCAACACAATGACAGATGCTTGGAAATGTTTGCTTGCAGCAACTTGCCCTCAGCAGATTTGAAACTTCTTTTCAAATTCGCACTTTCTTTCTAATTATGCACTTTCAGCAACTTACTTTCTTCTCTTGAATTCGTACTTCACATTCAGCAACTTCAAATTTTCCCTTCAAGTCATACTTCAGTACTTCACTTCTCAGCAACTTAGAAGTTTCCCCTTTGCAAACTCGTACCTCTCAACAAATCTCCACCTTCACTCAAATTCGGATTTCTTCAACAACTTGTAACTGAGACTTGGGAGTTCGCACTTCAGCAGCTTCAATCCTCAAACTTTGCAAAGCCATGCCTTAGCAAAGTTCAATCTCTTGCACACTCGTACCTCTCAGCCACTCAAGCTTCTTTACGAATTCAAATTTCTCAGCAACTTAAGAATTTTCTATCTCTGCAAACTCGCACTTTTCAGCCTTAGAAGATGTCTTGCATCCAACAACTTGTGAGAAGAATGAAAAGAGCCTGAAACCTTATAGCCAGGTCGAAATCCAGTAGAGGCTATACTTAGCACATTTTCGAATTCCATTTTCCCCCCCTTTGGCCAGTTGCAACACTTGTCATCTAGAGCATCGGAATCTTGAGCTTCTAGAATTTCGAAATTTCATCACTCCTGCACAGACTTGCTTCATCATATTTGCTTCTTAAAAATATTAAATCCATCACCTCTTTGAACAATTTTAATTTATTTGGCTAAGTCATTTTTTCTCTGGCAAGATTACTCCATTCATCCAGTTCGATCCTCAAGCAAAAACACTTTGTGAAGGCATACTTCCCTCGTTTGCCTTGGAGAAAATTTCTTGAATTTGCCTTAGGAAATTATCAAAACAGGTACCAGGCAAAATTTCCTGTCAAAACGACATGAGCGAGGTGTGGAGTAAGTTTAAATCATCTCTCAATTGCAAACGTTCAATACCCAGAAGAAAACTCCCTTCAGAACTCGTCGTTTTCATGTGTATCCGGATGAAGGGGTACATTTAATTTTTATTATTTTAAAATAATAAAATGGCTAAGGTTCGTTCATTTTCACTCTGGATGTCTTCCACACTTGCAATCCCCAACTTCTCTGCCTTGGCACCTTTTGTGATTTTCCTAAAAAAAATCTTTACTGGCTTTGGGCGCACTCCACACTTGTTCTTGAAAATTTCCAACTTCATCTTTGCCTTAGGCGTATTTTTATTTTTCCTTGTAATATGCCTTAGAGAAATTAATTTTTTAAATCACCCATGAAGGGCGCATTTCATCTCATGCTTTAACAATTTTGCCTTAGGAAATTTTATCCTTTACTTCACAAACAAGGGCGCATATCTCCTAGCAAGGGGGAATCTCATTACACCTTTGAGCATGTTTCACTAGGTGGGGGAGATTTCATACATAGTAAATTCTTAAAATCACGCCCCTTTGCCTTGGGCGCATTTCCCCATGTGTGAGGGAATTTCTTTGCCTTAGCCCATTTCCTCTTACCTTCTCCAACTTAGGGGCGCATATGACATAGGCTACTTCCATTCCTAGGCGCATTTGAGGGGTGGTGAAGGAACTTCCACGCCCTTGTGACTTCTCACCTCCCTTGGGCGCGTTTTGCATGGTGGACTTCCATATGAGGGCGCATTTCATGTGCCATGAGGGAAACTCCCTTTACCTTAGCGCATTTTCCCCTTTACCTCCACGTTTTTACCTTATGTGGCCACCTTGGGCGCATTTGCCATGGGTAGGAGGAGCTTGTGGGCGCATTTGATGGGGTGGGGAGGAATTTCCCACGCCTTCATGACCTTTCATCTTCCTTGGGCGCATTTTGGCATGGCCCCTTCCCTTCTTGAGCGTATTTAGCCTAGTCATTTTCTGAGTGAGGGCGCATATGGGGTAGAACGAAGGAATTTCCATGCCTTAGCGTTTTTTTTTGCTATGCCTTCACCCTTTGTGGGCGCATTTGACCGATGCTCAAGGAATTTTTGGGCGCATTTTGGCTATTTTGTTTCCATTTCAACCCTTGAGAGCACATTTTGCCTAGTGTGAAGGAAATTTCACACTTAAGAGAATTTTCTTGTCAATTTCTTCCCATGATTTGGGCGCATCTAGCCTATGCTGGAGGAGTTTGTGAGCGCATTTCTCCCATGAAGGAAGAATTTCAACACTTAGAGATTTTTCAACCTCTTTACCTTTCCTGGGTGTATTTCATCTACCTTCATGCCCATTTTTATCTATGAATTTCCAACGCCCTAGCCATGCCTTGGCTTTCTATTTTTAGCAAATTCGGAGAAATTAGGGTTTCCATCTGTTCTGAGTTGGAGCAGGCGTGGTTGTGCTTCTATTGACTTTGCCACCTTGTTTATATTCTCTGCCCAGCCTGGCATGCTATTTTTAGCAAACCCTAAAATTGATCAATCCTTGTAGCTCTGTTTGTCCTGAAATTTGCTCCAATTGTCCTTGATGCTGCAAGTGACCTGTTCACACTTGCCTCTGGCACAGACGTGCTATTTATAGCCATGAGGTGACTTACTAAAAATAGTAAGTATTCAGATCGTGCTCAAATTTTGCCAGTAGGCAGCCTGAAAGATGCTGGTCTCAGTGGCGTTCTTCGCTTTGACAACTCTGCATTCCATTCCATCTATTTTTTGGTATAGCATTGGGAACCCTAATCCTAACTTGCATGTGTTCCGGACTGTTTCCACTTGGCTTGATTTTTGTTGCCTGTCATTTGCTTGCTGGACTGAAGTGTTAGGTAGCTGCTGGAATGAAACTGCTATTTATAGCAAATGTTCGGAAAGTGGTTAATTTGATGTCGGATGAGTTTGCATGTCACAGTGCCCATGGGATCTCAAAAAACCCAGAAAAACCCAAAAAACTAGTCAACATGCGGGCACTGGCTAAAAATAGTAAGTCCCTGAAAACTAATCCATTCCACTTGCATGTCACATCACTGCAAAGCTCTCGTAAAACCCATAGGAATTTTTGGACATGCACTGAAAATTACTGCATGCAAACCCTAAACATAGCCTCTGAAGGCTGTACTGTTGAAAGCCACCATCTCAATTTGCATGTTATACCATTGCGAAGGTCTTGAAAAACCCAGATCTATTCTCCAATCATGCATTGGAAAATCATATGTTTAAACCCTAAAAATAGCCTTTGAAGGCTGAACTGCTAAAAATAGCCAGTTGTCTAAATCTGTTCAAATTTCATGTGTAGGCACCCTGAAGCTGCCTAGATGTGTTGAAGTGGTTAGAATCCCGAAATCCTGAGGAAGAGGCCTCCACATTAGGTACTTACTAAAAATAGTAGGTCGTCAGATTTCAATAAGATTTCAGTGGATCCTGTCTTGAGCCTTCTGACTGTACTGCTGCACTCAGATTTTACCTTGATAACTCTATTTGACCTCAAACAAGCCTGAAGGATAGAAACCCTAATTTCACAAGCTCAGCTAACATTTCAACCCAGGTCAAATGACGGGACATCCTTAGGAGGACAAAAGATTAGAGACAGAGAGAACCAAAGCCAAAAGACCAAAATGGAGCAAAAATTAGGGGGTCCCCATCTTGGATGGGGTGATGTGTGAAAAGGTCACAACACACCGCTTACGAGGATATCCCTACTCAACATGAAAATAGTTTGAAAGTTGATAATATGCACCAGCTCTTTGGGGAAGACAAGATTAATTAGACGGCTAGCCTTCTAATCAAAACTAATAGTAGGAGACTCGATATGGAAAAGAGCATGAAGACAGATTAGGCCTGGTTTTGTCTTGGTCCCTTAGACTGTTTAGTCTCATGGACGTCATTAAAATCTTTCATTCATTCATGCAACTTAAGTTAAGTTATTTTAAGTTGAGGGCACGTCTTTTTTGGCAACTTAAGTGACTCCTAGCCAAAAAGCTTAAGCTGTCCCCTTTTTATGTACTTTAAGCGACTTTTAAAAAGCACGTGGTAAAAAGGCAAAGGGGGTGTGGGTTTTCTAGGAGCTTATTGGTTCAGTTTTTAGGGTTTCAATGTGGAGCATTGGATTAAGAGGTGGTGAATCAAGGGTTGAGATTAATGCATCTCTTTGGGAGATATTATAAAACTCTCAAGGGGTCTTTTAGAGCTCATTATGTTGTGAGTTTTTTGTTTATTGCTGCTGCAACTTGGTTTAAGGTTTGAAACCCTTAAGTATCTCTGATTTCAGCGAGACATACGGGCTCCCCCTAGTCAAAAGGGTGTGTTTTGGTGGAAGAGCTTTGGTTTGTGAAACCCTAGCACATCAATTTTTAGGGCTGCAATTATCTATCAGGTTTGGAGGCCAAATTGAAGATGAAATTCAAAGTTGAAGGTTCAGATTTGGAGTCACTTCAGCATAGTATTTCATATTTCTGAGCATTCTTGAGGATGGCAACAGAAAATCAGACCTAGCACTGATTTATTTTGGGAGTTGATGCAATATTTGAAGACAGCTAGGGTTTGATCAAGGTCTGAGTTATTTTACATTTAAATCAGCATACTTATTTCAGTTTTATTTCAAAAAAATATAAGAAAAATCATTGTAATGCATTTCTGAAATTTCTGGGCAGAAATAAACGGATTTCCTGTACTTTTCCTAAGTTCCATAATACTCAAAAATTTATTTCTTTTAGCAGAAAAATCAGATCATTAATCTAATTGTAAATCTGAGTTTGCTGTTGAAATTCTTATATGCAAATTAAGTTTCAGATTTTTTTGTGCCCTAGTTTTGGAAATATTGTTATTTTTCTATTATCCCTATTTGGGGATATTGCAGTCAACCAATTTGGGTAAGCTATGTGGCTCAAATAAGTGTGATATTGTTTATGGTCACCTTTGTTTGTCACTTTGAATGGGCTTTCTGCATCTTATTAAGGACACCAAGTGCCCATATACTATTTGGCAAGCCCCTATGTAGTTATTTGGTGAAACCTTGCCTAATGTTGCCATGGATGACACATTATTTGATGCTAATGATCCTGATGATAACGATGCAGCGGATGAGAACACACACACAACTACATCAAAGATGTTTACATGTGATTCAACTAGTGATGCATCCGTTCATACTTTTGTTAGTTCCTAAAACTATTGCTCCACAATCCTATAACATTTCTTACCATCAAGGCTAGGGATATGTCGTCGAGAAGGTAAAAAAGGGGTTCATCAACAGACTATGGAAGGTTAAAGGCTAACAAATGAAAGTGGATAATCTCTCATGCACTTTGGGCTCAACTTAGATCCAGAAGGGTATTTCCAAAGGTATTCTTAATAGGTTTGTACATCAAATAAAATGTGACATGACAACAAGATTCACCTCTTCCTTGTGAGTGTATTTGACCCCTTGTTGTTTTATTTTCCCTTTCCTTAGACAATTTTATTTGCTTTACAAATTTCATCCACTGTAATCTAGGCACTCATTTTGACATCACCAGCCGAGGCATTCTTATGTAAAAACATTTCTTTTACTTGCCTTAGAAATTTTATTTTCGCCTAGGAAATTCATCAACGGGTGCCAGGCAAAATCTCTGTCGAAACAACACGAGCAAGGTGTGGAAAACATTTAAATCATCTCCCAGTGGGAAATGTCCAATACCTAGAAAAAATTTCCCTTCAGAACTCATTGTTTTCATGTGTATCCAGACGAAGGGGTAAGTTTAATTTTTATTATTTTTTGAAAATAATAAAAATTGCTAAGGTTTATTTCATTTTAAATTTTGGGCGCATTTCACACCTGTAGCCTTCACTTTTCATGCCTTGGCATTTTTCTTGTCTTCCTGAAGAAATTCTATTATGTTCCTGGGCACATATCACCTAACACTTGAAAATTTTTAATATCACCTCCCCTTGATTGTTGGGCGCATTTTACTCCCTCTAGCATTATTTTTAATGCCTTAGGCAAATTTCTAACATCTTCACACACCTTGGGCGCATATGATTTAGTGAGGTTTTATTTCATATGCCTTAGAAAAATAATCTTCAACTCCCAAGCTACCTTGTGGGCATATTTGGAAGAGCTCATTTCAAGTTTCAACGCCTTAGAATATCTCTAGCTTAACCTCTTTATGATGAGCGCATTTCACCCCATGAGCCTCCATTTTCCTCATACTTAGAAAATATTCTAAGTCTTGCCTTCATACTTCCTTAGAGGGCGCATTTGGAGGTTTGTGCTATTATTATTTTTTTGACACTTAGAAGCCTTTATGCCACCATCTCCCTTAAGGGCGCATCTTGCAAGGGCTGCTTTCGTTTTCTTGCCTTAGACAATTTCTTTGATTCCTCTTTAGACCCCTTGGGCGCATTTGGAGGGTTCTACTTCCATTTTAAACTTAGCATTCTTCAAACACCTCCACTTCAAGTTAAGGGCATGTGGGAGGTCTAGCTTCCATTCTCAATGCCTTCTACCTCCTTGTTCTTCTTTGGGCACATTTGGACCCTTATACTTTCCTCTTCCATGCCTTAGTAAATTTTGTGCATTTCCTATCCCATGATGGGCGCATTTAGGAGGGTCTTCTTTCATTTTCATGACTTAGAACAATCTTGGACTCCACATTATCCCTTGGGCGCATTTGGGGTATGCAGCTGCAATTTTTCATGACTTAGAAAAATTCTAAGTCCCTTCCTTTTTGAGGGCGCATTCTAGAGGGGGAGCTTCCACTTCACACTTAGAATTATTTTCAACATTTTACTTGTTGGGCGCATTTGATAGGGCAAGCCTCCATTTGCCATACTTAGAAATTTTTCCAGTTGCTCTATTATGATAGGCGCATTTCATAGGGTCCTCTTCAAGTTTCTACGCCTTGGAGTGTTTTTTTAACAACCTTTTCTCTTGCTTATCTTGGTGCATTTGAGAGGGTCTACTTTCATTTCACTTGCCTTTGAATATTTCTTAACACTTCCACCACCTTGGGCGCATTTCAAGGCATGAGCTCCCATTTTAAATGTCCTGGGCGCCTTTCACCATCATTCACCTTGAGGGCACATTTTACCCTGTGAGCTCTCATGTGAGGGCGCATTTTCCCCTCTTAGCTTTTATTTCCCAATGCCTTGGGCGTTTTTTCTTCTTTGGGCATTTTTTCTTCTTTGGGCACATTTCACCCCCATGGACTTCCATCTTGCAACACTTAGAAAGTTTTCATGCCTCCTTGCCAAGGGCGCATTTAGCTAGGGGAGCTTTTGTTTTGATGCCTTAGATTATTTTCAAACCCACATCTCATTCAAGGAGGGCACAGTTTAGGGGTCATGCTCCCATTTTCAAACACTTAGATAAATTTCTCCTCCACTCCTTGCTTGGGTGCATTTGAGGGTATGAGGAAGAATTTCTCACACACTTAGAATTTTTAAAGCCTCCTCCACGCTTGGGCGCATTTCACCTTTCCTCCTGCCAATTTCCATCCGTGGACTTAGAAATTTCAATGCCCCTAGCTACCTCTTGCCACTCCATTTTTAGTAATTTTTTGGAGAAGTGAGACTTTTTGTGGCCTTTTATCTGTTCTAAACCTGGAGCTGGCGTGTTGTGCTTCTTGTGACCTTGCCACCTTGTTTATACCTATTGCCCGAGCTCATTTGCAATTTTTAGCCCTCTTGCTATTTTTAGCAAACCCTAAAATTGATTGACTTCTGTAGCTTTGTTTGACCTGAAATTCGTTCCACATGATCTTGATGATTTAAGTGTCCTGTCCACACCTGCCTCTGGCACTGACCTGTTATTTTTAGCCATGAGGTGACTTACTAAAAATAGTAAGTACTCGGATTGTACTCAAATTTTGGCAGTAGGCAGCCTGAAAGATGTTGATCATGATGATGTACTTCGTTTTGATAACTTCTATATTTCACCCCCTATTTTTAGGCATAACAGTGGAAACCCTAATTTGACTTGCATGTGCCCTGAAAGACCTTTGTTTGATTGGGTTCCTGTTGCATATTGCTCTGCTTGTGAAATTGGAGAGCTGGGGAGTTGGTGGAGTGTGCTTGCTAAAAATAGTAAGTGTCTGGAAAGTGACCAATCAGCTGTTGGATGAGTTTGCATGTCAAACTCCCCGAAGGATCTCAAAAAACCGAGAAAAACCCAAAAAATTGGTCCACATGTAGGCACTCGCTAAAAATAGTAAGTCCCTGAAAAATGATCAACTTCGCTTGCATGTCATACCGTTGCGAAGCTCTCAAAAAACCCATAAGGAATATCCAGACATGCACTGAAAAATTCTGCATGCAAACCCTAAAAATAGCCTTTAAAGCTCGAACTGCTGAAAGTCATCACCCTGACTCGCATGTTATATCATTGCGAAGGTCTTGAAAAACCCAGAAACATTCTCCAGACATGCATTGAAAAATCATACATGTGCACCCTGAAAATGGCTCTTGAAGCCTGAACTGCTAAAAATAGCAAGTTGTCCAATTCTGTTCAAATTTTGCGTGCAAGTATCTTAAAGTACCCTGAATGTGGTGGAGTAGTTGGAATTCTGAAATCCTGATGAGAAGATCCCAGATTGAGTACTTACTAAAAAAAAGCAAGTTGTCAGAACTTAGTGAAAATTTGATGGGAATCTGTTGGAAGCCTTTTGACAACAATGTTAAGCTTAGATGTCAATTTTCCAACTTAGTTTGACCTCCAACAAGCCCGAAGAATAAAAACCCTAATTTCATGGACTTAGCCAAAATTTCAACTTAGGTCAAACGATGGGACATCCCCAGAAGGACAGAAAGATCAGAGAGAGACACACAAAACAAAAGCCAAAAGACCAAAATGGAGCAAAAATTAGGGGGTCCCCATTTGAATGGGGCAATGTGTGAAAAGGTCACAACATTAGCGCCACCTCGAATAAATGTTCCTGAACATTTCAAAGATAAAACCCTTTCATACTCAGAACCTTTGGATAATTCTTTCTAACCTATCAACTGGCTAGAGGACACACTTAAAAGGGAAGAGGAATCCTAAATTGGATCAAGGCACCTCATCTTCTGATTACAATTGCGTGCATATGCGTTTATTCCATCCCAAAAGACGATTGAAGTTCCTAGAATCCGTCGTGATAAGCTACATAATGATCTTAACTTTGAAAGCATCCTATAATTCCCACGAATATTGCTCCATTGCCAGCCAAGAGTCCATAGCCTCGATGGAGTTATTCGCAAACTCCCAAAGCCAAATACATTGATATTTCTTTTATTGCTCTTTTTTCAGATATTTCTTTTTTAGCACATTTTGTCCTTTTCTTGTATTCGCAATTGGCTCATAAGCAATGAAGCTCATTTGGGTTTGAGAATTACAGGGGTGATTAAGTAAGATTTAAGATTTTTCACCTGCCACAACTTCTCCCAAGAAACCTCAATGACTTAGAGTAGTCAATTATGTGTGTAAAATATCGTAATCGAGAGCCTTGGTGTCAAGACACAATAGATGATTCCCTTTCGAGTCAAGTACAAATCCTAACCAAATGATAAAACTCGAAAGAACAACCTCGGATTCTAAAGCGCTTCCTGAATGACACAACACCCCCTTCACAAATGGGATCCCCCTTTATTCTCAACTAAACTAAGCAACAACTAAACTAAGAAAAGCAAAGCGGACCAAAGCAAGCAAAAACAGAAATGAAAACCTACTCTAATAGGACAAAATTTCGAATGAACAAGACTTAGAGGGCAAAAATACATGCAACTCCTAGCATGATTTCTTAGGACATTCAGTGGTAGCACAACAGTAGTGATAGTGCGGAGCCTAGCAAACTTGTCTTTGAACTCAAAAAAGTAATCTTTCGCAATACAAATCTCAAACTCAAGCAAAACTTCAAGAAAGATTAGCAATTGAGGCAACTCATTTAGACCATGATTAATCCACAAGCAAGTTGTTTTTCCTAGACCTCCGTAATCAAATTCATAACTTTCAAAATCAAGAGCAAGGAAAGAGACGACCTAGTGTTCTTCATGCTTGAATGGAGGCTGTTGATTGTTGTGAACCAACCTACCGTGTGAAGAGAGATTCCAAACATCTTTAGGAGGTCGCAATTGGTGATGTGTGGTTCCATTTGCATCTATGACATGCAAAATTTTACTTGTCAATTCATCTTGAGACCCTCTTGGAAGTAGACTAAGCGCCCCTTCGAATTGTTCATCACTCTTTGCTTTATGAGGTGGTACTTTGCCTTCAAGTTGACATTCTTCTTTTATCCATTCATCTTCAAGCGGTCACAGTTGGTGATACAATACTTCGTTTGCACCCGCATCATGCTCATGGAATTCTAACTCAACCTTGAAACCCTAGAACAACTCTTTTGTATCCTCATGTTGAATAGACCAAGCATCCTCGTGCACATCTGTAAGCGTGTCCTTAGTTAAGGATTCCTTAGTAAGTTGGTTTTCAGATAGAAAGGGTAGCGCCCCTTCAAATTGTTTTGTTTGTGGGCAGGAGGCGAGGCATTTGAAATATGATGATTGTTCTCCATATACTTCTTTTGATGTCACATCCTGCTCACCAATTTGCCCATCCTTTCGATCACTTTCTCCAAGGGTACTTGAAATTTCTTTTCTTATAACAACCTGTAGTTCTTCATTTGGATCTTCTCTTTGTGGTGTGGATGAATACTCAACAAGGATCTCCTCTTTTTCTTGGATTGGCGAAGCATCAAGTGATAGATCTCCGTGACAGTTTTCCGAACCTTGATTGTTGCCCACAATTTCTTCATTTTCTTGAACGTCTTCTATTGTTTCCTTCATTTCAACGCCTCCTTCCTTTGGCACAATGTTCGGAACTTCACTTTCAACTGCAATTTCTTTTGGCTCAATCGTGCCATTTTCTTGAAACTCACTCCTTTGATTGTCACATGATGTGGTGCTATGGTCCTTCCATATTTTGTCCTCTAAGCATTCCTCCTTTGGTGCATGGTATGTCGGCGGAATGTGTGCCTCTGAAAATTCTACATTGCATATACTTGGATGTTCCAACTATCCTAACTGATGTTGCACTTGGCTAATGGCCTCCTTGCATAATTGACAAGTGGATTTTGAATGCCTCTCATTGTGAATTCTACACCAGCCAGTCAACAGGATGCATTCCACAGGCACCCTTTCAATGCTCAATTGCTTCTTGCTTCTTTCTTTGTATCTCTCGAAGAGTTCACTGAGGCTTGGACCTTCTGGCACTACTGGTTTGAAAATATCTTGAAAGAAAATTTCTTGTTGCAAAGCCAAATGCACCCTTGACAAGAATGTCATACAATTTAATTCATTGTGCCAAGTGGTATCGTGAATTCTGCATCTATCTCTTGTTGCAAAGTCAGATAAACTTCCCGGAGACAACTGCACATTCAAAACTCGATGTAGCAAGGGAAGATCAACTTGAACACCTCCATGGTCATAAAAAACTTGTGGCCGATACCCTTCCATTGAGGAATTTTTGATTTTTTTGATTTTTCAAACTTTTCACTTTTTTTGGATTTTTTGACATAAGAGAGATCTAACATATTTCTGATTTGGCATTTCGAACTTTATACTGGTTTTATCCAGTTAAATTTCTCCTCTTGTGAAAACGAACAATCTGAAGTCGCCCTCCTCCTATCGCCAATTCTGTTGATAGGTGTTTTATGACCGCACCAACATAGAATAAAGTTTCCCAACGGATACTCTATCCTCTCTCGAACAAAGTATTCTGCATGCTAAGATTGCTAGAAAGATCATACATTCAACTCCAAGGTTCCTTATGCAAGGGATAGTCTCAGTTGGCTCGATGTGATTTTGCTGGGTATTTCAAGGGGACTTACGTGAGTTGCTCATTCGGAAGAAAAGGATTCTCAAATTTCGGGAGATTTGTCAATGACGCTCGGGTTCTTAAACTAACGGATAATGCTGAATGTAAAAGGATGCAAGGATTAGAGATGCTACCATCTACTCCTAAAGGTGGGACAGGAGGATCAATTTCAGCAAGTTTCGAACTAGATTCTGCTTCACCTCCCGTCGGACAGCTTCTACAAAATCGGTGCAATCTTCAAAGGATGGAAATGATATTCAAACTGTGGCACGACATGCACATACCATCACAACGATGCATAAGGGCATACGAGTCACAATTGACGTTAAGTGCAAAATAATCCAGTTGACCACATAGGGCGAACTCACCGTCAGCGAGCCCGCTAGTGGTATGGATGAATGAAACTTGCTCAAACTAAACGACGCATTCCACGGCTAACAGCTACTTGCATGAAATAAAATCTACTTTACTCTAATCTACTTGAATTGGAAAGACGGAAAAGCTTTGCTAGCTACTCACAATAAAAGATAGAACCACCAAGCAATGATAAACCTTTGTATTATGAGAGTTTTCCACAACAACTTCTTACAAAACTTTCAAAGGGAAAGCTTTCTTTCCTTTTCAAACTATGCTATGCTACTTCTATGCTCTACTCTGTATCCCAACTTCTATCTTCTATCTTCTCTACTCTCTGATTTCTTAATCTAATCTCTAATAGATTACAAATGAGGGGGGATGCCCCGTTTATAGTTGGCCCAGTCCAGCGGACGGCTTAGATTCAATTACAAAGAAGGGCTCAAATCGAGCCACATATGCCCTAATTAGGGTTTTTGCCCTAAAAACCGCCACAGAGAGGAGTGGGGCAATGAATGCACAAAAGATTCTCCACTCCTCTGCAGGAACCACTATGAGCAATTAATGCCCACTATCCTCCAAAAGATTCTCGTCCAGAAACATGTTCCCACTGTTCTGCTTGCCAATTCTGTTGCGCTAGGAGGAGGCAAGCACACAACAACACTCAGTTCGAACCTTCCTTGCAAAAGGTTTTTATTTCCCCGTTAAGTCCTCCTGTTGCTTTAATTCTTGGACGTACTTCTTCCTCGTAACTTTCATATTTCTCTAGCCCACTGCCTTGGGTGCATTTGCCTCTTTCGCATCACATTCTTAATGCCTTAGCCTCGGTGTTCATCCTGCAAAACAAAAAGAAGAGCATCAGAACACTTATAGCATAAATTCACTTCACTTACCTAATTCCCACGTTTAGACTTTCAAGGTCTGCTTGACCTCTAGATCTGATAAAATTCATCCCTTTTCTAGCAAACTTTCATCATGGGTGCATGGTGTTCATTTCATGAAGTCTTCTTCAAGGGCGCATCCACCACCTTGTGCCTGGAGTTTGTGCCTTAGAAAATATTTCACCTTGAGGATGCATCTGAACGCTTGATGTTCAAGCTTCACTTCATCTTCAAATTCTTCATGCCTTAGACAAATTTCACCTCTTCCTTGTGAGTGTATTTGACCCCTTGTTGTTTTATTTTCCCTTTCCTTAGACAATTTTATTTGCTTTATAAATTTCATCCACTGTAATCTAGGTGCTCATTTTGACATCACCAGTCGAGGCATTCTTTTGTAAAAACATTTCTTTTACTTGCCTTAGAAAATTTATTTTCGCCTAGGAAATTCATCAACGGGTGCCAGGCAAAATCTCTGTCGAAACAACACGAGCAAGGTGTGGAAAAGATTTAAATCATTTCCCAATGGGAAATGTCCAATACCCAGAAGAAATTTCCCTTTAGAACTCATCGTTTTCATGTGTATCCAAACGAAGAGGTAAGTTTAATTTTTATTATTTTTTGAAAATAATAAAAATTGCTAAGGTTTATTTCATTTTAAATTTTGGGCGCATTTCACACCTGTAGCCTTCACTTTTCATGCCTTGGCGTTTTTCTTGTCTTCTTGAAGAAATTCTCTTCTCTTCCTGGGCGCATATCACCTAGCACTTGGAAAATTTTAACATCACCTCCCCTTGATTGCTGGGCGCATTTTACTCCCTCTAGCATTATTTTTAATGCCTTAGGCAAATTTCTAACATCTTCACACACCTTGTGTGCATATGATCTAGTGAGGTTTTATTTCATATGCCTTAGAAAAATAATCTTCAACTCCCAAGCTACCTTGTGGGCGTATTTGGAAGAGCTCATTTCAAGTTTCAATGCCTTAGAATATCTCTAGCTTAACCTCTTTATGATGAGCGCATTTCACCCCATGAGCCTCCATTTTCCTCATACTTAGAAAATATTCTAAGTCTTGCCTTCATACTTCCTTAGAGGACGCATTTAGAGGTTTGTGCTATTATTATTTTTTTTGACACTTAGAAGTGTTGTGACCTTTTTCACACATCACCCCATATAGATGGGGACCCCCCTAAATTTTGCTCCATTCTGGTCTTTTGGCTTTGGTTAGTGTGTCTCTCTCTCTATCTTTGGTCCCTCCGGGGATGTCCCGTCGTTTGACCCAGGTTGAAATATTGTTCAAGTCTGTGAAATTAGGGTTTTCATCCTTCAGGCTTATTTAAGGTCAAACTGAGTTATAAAATTGAAATCCAGGCTTGGTACAGCAGTCAGAAAGCTTCCAGCAGGGTCCCATTAAATTTTCACTGTATTCCGGCAACTTGCTATTTTTAGTAAGTATTCAATTTGGGGCTATTTTGTCGAAATTTTGGAATTCTGTCAGTTCCACCACCTTCAGGTAACCTCAAGCTGCTTGCACATAAATTTTGAGCCAGATCGGACAATTTGCTATTTTTAGCAGCTCGGGCTTCGGGAGCCATTTTCAAGGGTCAAATGTATGATTCCTCATTGCATGTCCAGAGATTACTGCTGGGTTCCTCGAAACCTTCGCAACGATATAACATGCAAACCGAGACGATCACTTTCAGAATTCAGCCTTCAGAGGCTATTTTTAGGGTTTGCATGCGGAGTTTTTCAACGCATGTCAGGTTTTTCCTTCTGGGTTTTTCGAGAGCTTCGCAACGGTGTGACATGCAAGCGAAGAAGATCAAGTTTTGAGGACTTACTATTTTTAGCCAGTGCATGCATGCAGACCAGTTTTCTGGGTTTTTCTGGGTTTGTTGAGATCCCACGGGCAATATGACATGCAAAACCATCCGGCAGTGGATGAGTCACTTTTTCAAGCGGTTTCTATTTTTAGCAGGTACACTCTGGCAACCGCCCAACACTCCAGTTCAGCAAGCAGAACAACATGCAAAAGGAACGAAGTCAAACGGAGACCGTTCGGGATACATACAAGTCAAATTAGGGTTTCCACTTTTATAGGGGGTAAAATCCAGAAATTGTCAAAACGAAGCACCTCACCAACATCAGCACACTTCAAGGTATCTGCTGGCAAAATTTGAGCGAAATCGGAAGAACTTACTATTTTTAGTAAGTCAGGGCATGGCTATAAATAGCAGGTCTGCACCCGAGGTTGGCATCAGAGCGACACTCACGTTATCAGGATCAGGCGGTGAAATTTTCGTGCCAAACGGAGCTACTGAAGTCAGAAAGTCAAGAACTTACTATAAATAGCAAGTGGCTATAAATAGCAGGCTGACATGTGGGACTGGCGAAGCAAGTTCACCAAACAAAGAGGGTCATATGGTGAAATTTTTGTGCCAAACAAAGCTATAGGGGTCGAAAATCAAAGAACTTTCTAAAAATAGCCTGACTTACCCAAAATAGACGGTGAAGACGAAGGCAGGTAGAGGTATAAAATTTTTTTCTAAGTCTGGAAAATGAAAGTTGCCTAGTGAAAATGCGCCCCAGTCAAGGGTGATGAGGACTTAAAATATTCTAAGTTAAAAATGAAAGCATGCTAGTAAAAATGTGCCCACCTTCAAGGTGGAGACTTCAAGAATATTCTAAGGCAAAAACAAAAGCACCACCCCTCATTTGCGCCCATGGAGGTAATGAAGTTAAAAACGCATGAGTATGGAATTAAAAGCCCACCTAGCAAAAGGCGCCCTCAAATGAAAGTGAGCTAGTCAAAATGCGCCCAAGAAGGATGTGGTGACTTCAAAATTGTCTAAGGCATTTAAAATAAAAGCATGGCATGTTAAATGCGCCCTCACATGAAACCTCACTATGTTAAATGCGCCCACCTTGTGATGATGCCTTGAAAAAGTTCTAAGGTGTGTAAAATGAAAGTTCACCCTATGAAATGCGCCCTCAAGGAGTGATGAAGTTAAAATTCTCTAAGTATTAAAAAACGAAAGCCCATGGGTTAATTTGCGCCCACATTAAGGGTGATGACTCCAAAATATTCTAAGTATCAAAATGGAAGTCACACCTCTAAAATGCGCCCACTTTAAAATAAAAGTTGAAGCTGCAAAATGCGCCCATCTCCAGCAAGGAAATGCACCCAAGTCAAGGGGTCAAGAGGGTGGAAAAATGCCTAAGGCAAAAACAAAAGCTTCAAGGTCAAAGTGCGCCACCAGAAAGGAAGAGGGCCAGGAAGTTTTCGAAGATCTCGACTGATGAGTCAGGCTCTCGCACGCTTCAGGTGGCTGTTCCGAGGGAGGAGTATGATCGAGCCGAGGAGAGGCCTGAAAATTATGTGATCAACACCGTAGAGTTGGGTCGTCCTACAGGAGCCCAAATTGTTGAGGAGTTCGATAACTCCTATCGGGCATTGAAGGATCAGTTGCTCCGCACGGAGGGGAAGTACAAGAAATTGAAGAAGGAGCACAAAACCTTGATGGGATATGTGCAGAGTCTAGCACGTCCAGGTGAACTAGCAAACCCAACAGTAGAATGTCCACCAGAGCTTCCGAGGGAGTCAGTTGTTGGCTTAGAGGAATTAAAGAAAATGGAAACGGAAGCGGACAAGTGGGTTAGCCATGTTCGTACTGAGACAAGGAAATTCATGGGAGGACCTCGCCAATGCTTATCGGCAGGCCTCAAGTATTTTGGCACGGATTGACATGGTGGATCACGCCTGGGGCGATACCCGCATCTATCAGACGAAGACTGTACTTCGTTTGGGGGCTTTGATGCATATACCTCTAGAAACCCTGGTAGATGGAGGTGTAATTCAGAGGGGTGACAGGTATGATTTCACCAGCTGGTACTCCTCGGTGGTCACAGGCCGTGGATTTCACGATGCAGCAAGGGCAGATTCAGCCAGAGTGAGGAAAGCAATGGGTAACATCTTGGAGGGAGTCCTTAATACATTAGAAGCCATATTTGCTAGAAAGTTGGCCCCAGAGGAAATAACTGCTGATGGCTTGAAAGATAAACTGGCTCCATTCTTCTCAGCTGCGAGGTCGCTTGTCCTGGATGACTTTGAGAATGTCTCCACTTTCTCCAGTATAATTCAGCATACCCAGGACGCCTTAGCGGCATGGACGAAGTCTTGCATCCGGCACGACAGACGGTAGCGGTATTGGAGTTCCAGCTCAACCATATTCCACCGATTTCTGCCCAGGAGGTTGAAGCGGTATTGGCCCGGTTGATCGAGTTTGCTATCCGGGAGAAGGCCAGTGGGAACGCGCTGCTTGATGAGGATCTTCTTGATGATGGTAGTGGGCATTAATTGCTCATTATGATTCCTGCAGGGGAGTGGAGAATATTCTGTGCATTCATTGCCCACTCCTCTCTGTGGCGGTTTTTAGGGCAGAAACCCTAATCAGGGCATAGGTGGCTCAATCTGAGCCCTTTATTGTAATCAGATCTCAACCGTCCACTGAATTGGACCTATTATAAAAGGGGCATCCCCCCTCATTTGTAATCTATTAGACATTAGATCAAGAATTGAATCAGAGCGAGAGTAGAAGGCATATAGCATTTAGCTTAGAAGTTAGCTTAGATTGAGGAGGAAAGGAAGTTTTCCCATTGAGGACTTTGTAAGAAGTTGTTGTGAACACTCTCATAATATAAAGATTTATCATTGTTTGGTGGTTCTATCTTCTATTGTGAGTAGCTAGCAAGGCTTGTTCGTCTTTCCAATTCAAGTGGATAGAGTAGAGTAGACTTTGTTTATGCAAGTAGTTGTTAATTGTGGAGTGTGGCGTTGTGATTTGAGCATATCTTCTTTCATCCATACCACTAGCGGGTTTACTGATGGTAAGTTCACCTTGCGTAGTCAACTGGAGTATTGGCACTTAACTTCAATTGTGGCTCATATGTCTGTATGCATCGTAGTGATGGTATGAACATGTTGTGTCATAGTTTGAACACCTTTCTCATCCTTTGAAGATTGCACCAACTTTGTCGGAGTTGTCCGAAAGGAGACAAAGTAAAGTTTGGTTTGAAGATTGTTTAAGTCGATCCTCGTCCTCCACCCTTTAGAAGTAGATTGTAGACTTCCTATCCTTATTCCCTTTAATTTCAACATTTTTCGGGTCAGACCAGATACCAGAACGATATTTGTCAAATCTTTCATGTCCTAATTGCTTCTCATAATCGAACAACTATGTAAGTCCCCTTGGAATAATCCAGCAAAACACATCAACCAACTGAGTCTATTCGCAATGAAAGGAACCTTGGAGTCGAACACATGAACTTTCAAGCAATCTTAGCATGTGGGACACTTTGATCAAGAGAGAATAGAGTGACCGTTGGACAACTTTATTCTGTGTTGATGTTGTCATAAAAAACACGTCAACAAGAAGCCTTTATGCCACCATCTCCCTTAAGGGCGCATCTTGCATGGGCTGCTTTCGTTTTCTTGCCTTAGACAATTTCTTTGATTCCTCTTTAGACCCCTTGGGCGCATTTGGAGGGTTCTCCTTCCATTTTAAACTTAGCATTCTTCAAACACCTCCACTTCAAGCTAAGGGTGCATGTGGGAGGTCTAGCTTCCATTCTCAATGCCTTCTACCTCCTTGTTCTTTTTTGGGCGCATTTGGACCCTTATACTTTCCTCTTCCATGCCTTAGTAAATTTTGTGCATTTCCTATCCCATGATGGGCGCATTTAGGAGGGTCTTCTTTCATTTTCATGACTAAGAACAATCTTGGACTCCACATTATCCCTTGGGCGCATTTGGGGTATGCAGCTGCAATTTTTCATGACTTAGAAAAATTCTAAGTCCCTTCCTTTTTGAGGGCGCATTCTAGAGGGGGAGCTTCCACTTCACACTTAGAATTATTTTCAACATTTTACTTGCTGGGCACATTTGATAGGGCAAGCCTCCATTTTGCCATACTTTGAAATTTTTCCAGTTGCTCTTTTATGATAGGCGCATTTCATAGGGTCCTCTTCAAGTTTCTACGCCTTGGAGTGTTTTTTTAACAACCTTTTCTCTTACTTATCTTGGCGCATTTGAGAGGGTCTACTTTCATTTCACTTGCCTTAGAATATTTCTTAACACTTCCACCACCTTGGGCGCATTTCAAGGCATGAGCTCCCATTTTAAATGTCCTGGGCGCCTTTCACCTTCATTCACCTAAAGGGCGCATTTTACCCTGTGAGCTCTCATGTGAGGGCGCATTTTCGCCTCTTAGCTTTTATTTCCCAATGCCTTGGGCGTTTTTTCTTCTTTGGGCACATTTCACCCCATGGACTTCCATCTTGCAACACTAAGAAAGTTTTCATGCCTCCTTCTTGCCAAGGGCGCATTTAGCTAGGGGAGCTTTTGTTTTGATGCCTTAGATTATTTTCAAACCCACATCTCATTCAAGGAGGGCGCATTTTAGGGGTCATGCTCCCATTTTCAAACACTTTTAAAAATTTCTCCTCCACTCCTTGCTTGGGTGCATTTGAGGGTATGTGCTGCAATTTTTCATGACTTAGAATATTTTATTCTATCTTCTCAACCTTGGGCGAATTTGAGGGTATGAGGAGGAATTTCTCATACACTTAGAATTTTTAAAGCCTCCTCCATGCTTGGGCGCATTTCACCTTTCCTCCTACCAATTTCCATTCGTGGACTTAGAAATTTTATTGCCCTCAGCTACCTCTTGCCACTCCATTTTTAGTAATTTTTTGGAGAAGTGAGACTTTTTGTGGCCTTTTATCTGTTCTGAACCTGGAGTTGGCATGTTGAGCTTCTTGTGACCTTGCCACCTTGTTTATACCTGTTGCCTGAGCTCATTTGCTATTTTTAGCCCTCCTGCTATTTTTAGCAAACCCTAAAATTGATTGACTTCTGCAGCTTTGTTTGACCTGAAATTCGTTCCAGATGATCTTGATGATTTAAGTGTCCTATTCATATCTGCCTCTGGCACCGACCTGCTATTTGGTGACTTACTAAAAATAGTAAGTACTCGGATTGTGCTCAAATTTTGCCAGTAGGCAGCCTGAAAGATGCTGATCATGATGGTGTACTTCGTTTTGACAACTTCTACGTTTCACCCCCTATTTTTAGGCATAACAATGGAAACCCTAATTTGACTTGCATGTGCCTTGAACGACCTTTGTTTGACTGGATTCCTGTTGCATATTGCTTTGCTTGTGAAACTGGAGCGCTGGGGAGCTGCTGGAGTGTGCCTGCTAAAAATAGTAAGTGTCTGGAAAGTGACCAATCAGCTGTCGGATGAGTTTGCATGTCAAACTACCCAAGGGATCTCAAAAAACCCAGAAAACCCAGAAAACTAGTCCACATGCGGGCACTGGCAAAAAATAGTAAGTCCCTAAAAAATGATCAACTCCGCTTGCATGTCATACCGTTGCGAAGCTCTCGAAAAACCCATAAGGAATATCCATACATGCATTGAAAAACTCTGCATGCAAACCCTAAAAATAGCCTTTAAAGCTCGAACTGCTGAAAGTTATCACCCTAGCTCACATGTTATATCATCGCGAAGGTCTTGAAAAACCCAAAAATATTCTCCAGACATGCATTGAAAAATCATACATGTGCACCCTAAAAATGGCTCTTGAAGCCTGAACTGCTAAAAATAGCAAGTTGTCCAATTCTGCTCAAATTTTGCATGCAAGTATCTAAAAGAACCCTGAATGTGGTGGAGCTTTTGGAATTCCGAAATCCTGATGAGAAGATCCCAGATTAAGTACTTACTAAAAAAAAGCAAGTTGTCAGAACTTAGTGAAAATTTGATGGGAGTCTGCTGGAAGCCTTCTGACAGCAATGTTAAGCTCAGATGTCAATTTGCCAACTTAGTTTGACCTCCAACGAGCACGAAGAATAAAAACCCTAATTTTATGGACTTAGCCAAAATTTCAACTTAGGTCAAACGATGGGACATCCCCGGAAGGACATAAAGATCAGAGAGAGAGACACACAAAACAAAATCCAAAAGACCAAAATGGAGCAAAAATTAAGGGGTCCCCATTTGAATGGGGCGATGTGTGAAAAGGTCACAACACTCCTACTTCTAACATGGGCTGCGTTTGTTTGAATGATGGATATTTGATCCTTCACCAAAATGTATCGGTGCCAACTCCATTGGGCAATAAAGTCATGAATAGCAAAGAGGGAGGAGATACATTCAACAAAATATCAACAAAACCAAAGATGTAGTTGCATAAATATCAAAGATTGCATCCATACACTAGACATAAAAATCCATCATTAGAACTACAATGATCCACATGGAACAAAAGAATGACTACTACAAAGCATTTGTAATGCATTAGAAGCTATCACACTTACAACAAACCCTTATTACATTCCTACCAACAAATGTGGTAAAAGAAAATACATAATTGCAATTAAGTAATCCCCTAAATCATTACAAACAACCATGGAGACATACCATTACATGCAAATGTGCTTTAAAAACCCTTCCTATGTTTAAAATTATGTATTTCTTCATTTACAATTCATATTGGCAGTGTTAGATGCTCTAGAAATAGAATCAACTACAAGAATTCCCAAACCAAAAAATTGGCTAACCAACCATTTTGATGTAAAACAAGTTGGTATTTATAACTTTTCATTGCTATTTGTTAGTTTTAGGATAAAAAATGTAAGCAATTAATAATGCAACACATAAGACAGATGAACATAGCAGTTTACCCTGAGAAAACCCTCCTCGAGGGAGAAAAACCCAGCCAAAATATATCTCTTATAGATTTAATGAAGAGAGAAGAAATTTGCTTACAACTGGGCCAAACTCTAGGCCGATCTGATATAATGAAACACAACACCTCTCCAAGATGCGAATACACAATTTCTATGAATTCTCCTTGATATTGACCTGCTCTAAGCAAATGATTACCTGTTGTAGATATGCGAACTCCTTGAAGTGTGAATTGACTTGAGAACGAATTAATTGATTATCAAATGGATGATCATCACCTTCTATATATACAATGCAAGGTGACTCTTCACTTGGTCGGCCTCTTAAAGAAAATAAAATATTAATTATAATAAGGCCGACTAGCCTTAACAATTATTTGTTTAATATTTACTATTCTCGAATTAGAGAGAAAGATATCTCCTGCCGCTATTAGATCAACACTCCCTCTTAGCTAGGGAGGTATCTTTTCAGATATCCATGTCATGGAATCTCTCGACATGACACCCAAAATGGCTACACCCATTTGTCAAAAAGAGTTCATCAAGAAGTCCCTCAACGTGATATCGTCATGGAGTCACTCAACATGACGTCCACCATGTCTACTCCCATGTGTGGAAAGAAACATGTGCACAAGTGCCCATCACGGAGTCTCTCGACGTGATGTCGTCATGGAGTCTCTCAACATGACGTCCACCATGGCTACTCCCATGTGTGGAAAAACACAAGTACAAAGGGTTCATCACGGAGTCTCTCAACGTGATGTTGTCATGGAGTCTCTCAACATGACGTCTCATCTCAATCTCAAAGATGAACAAAGGCTCACACCTCATATTTCTCCATCTCAGAGAAATATACACTACAAGGGCTTTCACCTCATACTTCTCTGTATCAAAGAAATATACACTACAAGGGCTTTCACCTCATATTTCTCTGTCTCAGAGAAATATACACTACAAGGGATTTCACCTCATATTTCTCCGTCTCAGAGAAATATAAACTACACAAATCTTCATGATGATGTGACTCCCTCTAAAGCTCCAAGTACTCACATCAACCTCATCCAAGATTGCCTTTGTTGGTTTGTCAGACTCCCTCTGAATGTTATTTCCTCCTCTTCAAAGAAACTGATTGACTTTAGAATAAGAAACCTTCTGAATTGACTTTAGAACTTGGCTCCTTTTGAGATGTCCCTATGTCAATTTCTGCAGTAGAAACAAGTTGTGTAGACCTTAATTTGCAATCTCGAGCAAAGTGACCATACTTGTCACACCTGAAACATTGAATGTGAGAAAGATCCATCTTCTTCGGTTCTAGGGTAGAATCTGATCCTCTATCTCTATTCCTCTTTCTTACTTTGCCTCTTTCTCTAAAAGTATGAGTAGCAAGAACTTGATTTTCTATATCATGATAGTTTCACCCAATTCCTCTTGCTGCCAACCTGGACTCTTCTTGAATACAATCAGCTCAAAGACGATCAAACTTGCCTAACTTAGATCTCCAACTGATGCTTTAGATAAAGGCCTCCCAAGAATGAGGAAGACCATTTAGTGCCAACATAACAAGACCTTTGTCTGCAATTATATCTCCCAATAACACTCAACTGATCTCTCAAATCAACAATCCTCATAAAGAATGAGATGACTGAATCATCTTTAGCCATTTTTACATGGTGAAGTTGTTGTCTCAAAGCAAGGGCTCTGCTGGTGTTGTTGATCTCATACAATCCTTTTAGAGTGTCAAACATTTCTTTAGCTGTCTTCAACTTGGAGATGATCGGTACTAGGTGATCTATCACAAAGTCTATCATGATCTTTCTAGCCTTCGTGCTATTTTTCTTCCACTGGATTTTCTCAGTATCATCAGAAGGCTCGGGCATATCACTTTCCACAAAATCAAGAAGATCATTCTCCTCTAATGCAATGAGATGAGTACACTGGGTTTCCAAGAGTTGAAGTTTGTGGCTCTATCAAGTCTATCTTCTACCTTGACACCGATCACCATCTTTTTTTGCACAAATTCACCTTCAAAGATCTGCCCTTAGGTCTGAAATAATTTGCAACCTTTTGCCTTCAAGATATGCCCTAGATGAAAAGTTGACTTAACTGCTTAACAAATCTGATCAGATATTTTCTTAGACCCACTCTGATACCATTTTAGTTTTAGGATCAGAAATGTAAGCAATTAATAATGCAACACATAAGACAAATGAACACAGCAGTTTACCCTAGGAAAACCCTCCTTCTCGAGGGAGAAAAACCCAGCCAAAATATATCTCTTATATGTTTATTGAAGAGAGCAGAAATCTGCTTACAACTGGGCCAAACTCTAGGCTGATCTGATATAATGAAACACAACACCTCTCCAAGATGCGAATACACAATTTCTATGAATTCTCCTTGATCTTGATCTGCTCTAAGCAAATGATTATCTGCTGTAGATATGAGAACTCCTTGAAGTGTGAATTGACTTGAGAACGAATTAATTGATTATCAAATGGATGATCATCACCTTCTATATATACAATGCAAGGTGACTCTTCACTTGGCCGGCCTCTTAAAGAAAATAAAATATTAATTATAATAAGGCTGACTAGCCTTAACAATTATTTATTTAATATTTAATATTCTCGAATTAGAGAGAAAGATATCTCCCGCCACTATTACATCATTTGTAATAGCATTAGAAGCTATCACACTTACAACAAACCCTTATTACATTCCTACCAACAAATGTGGTAAAAGAAAATACATAACTGCAATTAAGTAATCCCCTAAATCATTACAAACAACCATGGAGACATACCATTACATGCAAATGTGCTTTAAAAACCCTTCCTATGTTTAACATTATGTATTTCTTCATTTACAATTCATATTGGCAGTGTTAGATGCCCTAGAAATAGAATCAACTACAAGAATTCCCAAACAAAAAAATTGGCTAACCAACCATTTTGATGTAAAACAAGTTTGTATTTATAACTTTTCATTGCTATCATCCAGCTACCCGTGAGAACTTCAAGAGGAGGTGGCATGTGGGAGTCACCCAAATTGTGGACGTCACGTGCAGAAATTGTTAAGTCCATGGAACATTTATAATGAGTAGCTGAGACAATCATGGGTTGATTTGGATGCTAAGAACCCCAACGACCACATTTATGGCGACATGGCCGCCCTTGCAATTTTCAATCAGATCTCCATGTGAAATTGCACCAATAAGTTTGAATACATGTATTTCAAGCAAGAAAGGGCGAACTAATGGTCGCAAGGTCAAATCCAACTTGAATGGAGTGATGGGCAAGTCATGGAGGTAGATGAAACAAAGTTTTGAGGGTTTTTGGGTTAAAACTAGCAAATTGGCAAACTTTCGAGTCTAGGAGGAACCTTGGAACCAAGTTCGAAAGTGCAATGGAAGTCTACAAATCTGTCAAAAGAAAATGAGTGAACTAGTGAGGAGTTGAGGGATGAAAGGAAATTAGGAATCAAAACCAATTGTGAAGGTGCAAGGTTCTCCTAGAGATTTGGGCTCCAAGGAAGGGATGGGAATTGAAGAACATGGAGTCAAGTCTCAAGGGTCGGAAGGCACTTAGCACTAGGGATTAGAAAAAGTGGAAGGTTGAATATTAGGTCCCGAGAGGGACCATGGACTTGGGAAGAGACATTAGGGAAAGAAAGCTTGCGAGGATTGGCGAAAGAGAGCCCTTGGGGATCAAGAAAAGGAATGCAATGGGGATCAAGAATGGGGACAATTGAGGAAAAGATTGGGTCATGGGCCCAAAGAGGGATGTGAACAAGGTTATGGGGGAGCAAGAATAAGGAGTCAACAAGGATCAAGCCGTGGAGTGGAAATGGGAATCATTGAGGATTCAAGGTTTCAAAGTTTCAAGGAACTCCAAAAATTTGTCAAGGTTTCAAGGTTCCAAGGAACTTCGAAACCTTGACGAGGTTTTGGGCCCTTAGGAAAATGGGGATAGGAGGACAAAGGGACAAGATCCAAGGGTGCCTTGCAACTCCGTGTAATGTCCCCCTCATGAGTTAGTAGGTTGTTAAGTATTAGCCTATCCATCAAGTTCCTGTAGGCTAATCAGATGGTTTAGGGAGCCCACAATTCTTGGAGTAGTACAGTTCGGCATCATTCCATGTCAGTTGGGGTGATGTGCCCAAGGTGTTTCTAAAAGTTAGGTGGAAGAAATGAAATAAACACCTAAGTTATTATAAAATAATAAGTTCACTTAAGTATTTATTAAAATATTTAAAGTGACTTATTTGTCAATAAAAGGTGACTAAGTAGGAGCAAATTTTAAAGGGATTATTTTAATACTCTTTTGGGAAAATTAATAGGAGACATAAGGAATGAATTAATATTATTTTATTTTCAAAAGGTGTTGGAGTTTGGGGAAAGAATAAAATAATAATATTGAGTCCATTTTGGAGATGGGAGAATTAATTTTGAGAATTGTGTAGAGGACTTCAAGAACTTCTTGAGGACGGAAACACTCAAGGAGAATATCGGCTACAGTGGTGAGAAATCCACCCTAGTTGATGGCTGATCGATTTATTCAGAATTGGTGCAGGGGTCTAAGGATTAATTATCAGGTTTGATTATGTTTTTTTGCTTCAAAAATTTTTCAATAAATTAATGGGAAACAAGCTACAGAAAATAGGGATTGTGGTGCTTTAAAGAAAATGTGTCTTTGTGGGATGCGACTTCACTTTTAATCTGGTCACCATTGATACGGCTAGCTGTGGGAAATATTTATTCTATGAAGATATGGGCATTGGATGACTGAGTTGATAATTTGGCCAATGATTATTAGTCACAGTATGAAAGGCAATTTCACCGAGTTGACGTGGCAGAGAGTTAATAATATTCCATTTAACATCTTTCAAGGAGTTGAACAATTCCCAGCGCCACTTGTCCTTCAACCAGCATGATAATAGCCAAAGGTGGAAGGTGTAAGGCATATTGCTTGGTGGTGATGAAAGCTGGAAGTCCATATGGCTGAGCGGTGAAGATATTTGACTACTGCTTTGCATCGAATTAGAACCACATCTACAAGACAGGTCAACGATTATCCGCTAGGTTGAAAGGATCGTCAGAATTATCATGAACTAAGTTACGCCTCAGTTCAACATTTTAAATTTCTATTGAATGCCGTCTCCTTAGTTGCAGTGCATGACTGAGAAGAGTTAACATATTGCCAGAAAAAAGACAAACTTAGGAAAATACTAGTATGCTACGTGGGGAGAGTCAAGTCTTGGATTCTCAGAATGGTTGTATTAATGCTGAGAGCCACGACTTAGTTTTGGAAGCTGCTGAAGTTTAAGGTATTTCCAGCCAAGCCGGGATTAAAAATTCTGAAGGTGGAAATTGGTTAGATAAGGAATTAAGGAACAGTTTGAGTCTGAACCTTTGGTAATTGCTGAATTCAACCCAATCACCATACCACTTTCCTAGAGTTTTGAGTTCAATCTATGGAGCGCAAGGAGGCTCTTTGTTGTGACAGGTCAGAATTAAAAAAAAAATATTCTCATTGAATTTCTGTGTTCCAAACAGCAACTAGAAGTTTTCTAATTCTTCCTTTGCAATGATAAGTGAAGTTGTTTGTAAACTGTTTGAATAAAGATTTCCACATTTTATGTTAGCTGAGAAATTAAATTATGAAGGAAGAGGTTATGCCCTGCAATGTTTTACAGCTGTTTGAACTTTGAAGAAACGCTTGTATTATCAGAATTGTGAGAATAGCCCACTTTGGCCTGTTTGTTGTTTAAACAATTGGTAGGAAATATTATACTCTGTAACTCCAACACAAACAAAGGTCCTTAGGAATATGAACACAAAACACCTCACACTTATAATTTTTGGGATCTTAGCAACTTTTAACATGTGATAGGCACATTGGGGGCAACAAAGGACAACACTTGTGCAATCTTTGACCAAAGGGGGACCCAAAAAGAGATGTCTTAGATCAGTTATCAATACTGGGTAAAAAGGGTCAAAATGCACGAATGACCCATTGAAGATCTCTTGGATCAAATATAAATGATGGGCCAAAATATGGGAAGGGCAACAAAAGAAATGGGACTCAAGCAAGGTTTGGCACTACAAGTTTGAGTCCCAACAGCTTCTTTCAAGGATATTCCCTTCATCACAGAGCCGCCTTGTTGGGTTCATATTGTGTGACATTAGTCATTTATTTGTGAAATCTCAACTTGACGATTGTTCTCACTTCTTAGAGGAAACTGTGTTTTTGTTTGAGGAGAGATCCCACATTGATGCTTTTGAAACGCTCATCAACTACTTCATTGTGTGATCTACTTTGTCTTGTAGATTCTCCTCTTTCAATGAATAAATTGAGGGCTCCTATTGTAGACCCTCCTCTTATGGTGAAGATTTCTTTTTTGAATGATCCATCTCCATTTAATGGTTCCTCTTTGATGGCATATTTTTCACAAATTGTGTTCAGGATATCTTAAACTCCACATTTATAAACACCACATTTAGAGAAACTTCGACCAATACTAGACACTTATTATTTCTTCCATCATATCCTCTTTTCAAGTGAGATATGATATATATTCCTAAGGGAAGGAGTATTGTTTGATGCAAGTAGACCTTCTTCAACATCCACTTTTGTACATCTTCATCCAATTCTGGTGCAGATTGCTAGGGACTTGGGAGGCTATTCTTTGGGTGGCTACTTAGTCCTTCCTCTCTTTCCCATCTCTTCTTCGAAGGGTATCTCTCTCTTTCTTTGGGAGGATTCTTTTTTGTACATGGGAAAATAACACGGCAATTGTTTGCAAGAACCCATTACACCCACCTAAGTTGCACTTAAGGGGGTGTTGGCATAAAGATTTATTTATTACACCTTTAGGTATTAAGCTTGCTTAGGTAAATTATTTATTTATTTCCTATGTAAATATCTCTAGGTATTTCATACTTTATTTCTTTAAATTGTGCTTAAGGGAATGTTGGCATAAAGATTTATTTATTACACCTTTGGGTATTAAGCTTGCTTAGCTAAATTATTTATTTATTTCCTATGTAAATATCTCTAGATATTTCATCCTTTATTTCTTGATTTTCACAAGACTGCCTTGTGAAAATCTATCTATTTCTGGAGTATAAGTTATGATCTCATATATTCCTTGCTTTTATACACACTAGCTGACTGGGATAAATGATTAATTACTCAGTCCTTGTCAATTTTTTTAAAGAAACTAGGTTATTCATGAATGGCTTTAAGTTGTTAGTTCCTCAGTAATGATTTCATTCATTAATCTGAAATCCAACATTATTGGAACAAAAAAAATTATTACAAAAAGGTCAAAAAATTGTGCAGCTAGCATTGGAACTGCCAAACACAACCTATTTATGAACAAACTATTTTTATAGGCGGATCATAGCGGATGTTGGAAAATATGCATACACTTCCTACATTAACCCTGCCAGGAGAGAAATACAAATATCTGATTAAAACCCATTTTTGCAATGTTCTAGCATGTAAAACAACACTTGGAAATGAAAATGAATGGGAGAAGAAGAACAAGAAACCATAAACAAGAGTGACAAAGAGATACCCTAGAAAAACCCTTTCCGGAAAAATCCAACCTCCAAAGCACACACACCCAATGTATTATTCAGCAATAATGTTGCAACACATTCACAAAGCCACTATGTTTCAGTAAGATCAACACTCTTCAATCCTAAAAGAAAACTGGCAACATAACCACACAAGTAACATCAATTCTCAATTTCATGCCCTCAATATTGAGACTTAAGGAGGCCCAAAAAACCACAAAAAGACAATACCGTGGGCCCAAAAATGGTCCCAAAATGTCATGTTAAGGATTCTCACGACACACTACAAGAGATTGGCCTCCAAAATTATAATGTAACTCCTCACACAAGCATCTTTGACCTCCATCATCATAGTTCGCAAACATAACTCCCAAGCACTCCACATTAAGTGCTAATTACACCTTACAGCCACAAATAATGAAAGATGCTCTTATAATTCCATTATGTAACCCTCTCATCAATGCCTCATTATAACAATATTTCCAAACCCCCAACAAATAACTAATACATATGTCCTTAACCTCACATAGGCATCTCATGTTGCCCAGTCCATGATTCTTGAAGATATATAACTTACCATCTATGAACAATTGAGTAACAATAGACCTTAGGATATGCAAGGTGAATAGCACACCTAATCAGTAACCTAATAGTGGAGTTAGTATTTACATGTAGCATTGTCGATTTACTCTTATGCTGGTTATTGATGCAGGTATAGTGTATTTTTGACAATTATATAACATGCAAGAGGGGGCCTGACCTCCTATATAGCTTATAATGCCCATATTAGAGTACAAGTCATTGTTGCGGATGTTTTAATTTTGCAAAGGAAAATCTCTTTGCCTATTTAGATCATAGAAGCAAAACTCTCCCAAAAATTAACAAGATAAAAAAAGTTAAATATATTTTATTTTGGTGGGGCGTCCATTCAAAGAGATAGTATTTTACTATTATGACAAGTGAATGGTCTATCTATATTCCGAGGTTATATTTTAGCTCACTGTTCATACTTCATATTTTGTGTCTACTTTATCATGGTTTAGTTTTATCTATATTCAAATGCTAGGATTTTTGTCAATACTGTCAATACACTGTCACACATGGTTCAATTTTGTATCTACTTCTTATCTAAATCGAATGTTAAATAAAATTTTCAATGTGCACATCACAAGGATCTTTCAATTTAAATTAACGAGATAAAGCTTGTTAAATCTATTTTATTTTGGTGGGGCTTCCATCCACAGAGATAGTATTTCACTATTATGACAGGTGAATGGTTTATATTCTGAGGTTATATTTTAGCTAGTTGTGTCTACTTCATACTTATGTCTACTTTATCATGGTTTAATTTTGTGTCTACTTCTTATCTTGATTTTATGAACAACTAAATTGTTATTGTGAAGATTGGTTGGTTATTTGGTTCAAACAACATTTGCTAATCTATCTTTTTCTACAATGGTAGCCTTGTAAATTAGTTCTCTAGAAAGAAATAATCTGTATTCCTGGCTAAATGGCTTGAATTTAATGCTAATTTAGGCTCTATGTCATATTATTCCTTTGCTTGATGAATATGACAATGCTATAGTTTCATTTTTTTACATAGTCTCATTACTAGAAGTGAAGAGGTAATGTTGTATAGGTCATCTTTGTCTTCATAAAATTTGACACATAACATTTTATCCTTCTCTCAAGTTGTAGACAAAATCCCTTGGCTGCATAAAAACATCAGCTTGATGTTTATATGTAACCCAATATTGCACCAAGATGTCCAATCTTTGTGAAAATCAAAATCTTGGTCATTGTGATTTTGTATGCTTATTTCGATATTATGCATATATATCCTAAAATATGTTTTGTGTCTATCTTCTACTTCTACTTTATATGAGTCAGGACTTTGACTAAATTTGAAGGTTTGGTTTAATAGCGAAGCTTTTGACTATGACTTGGTTTTGTATCTTGAATCTTTGAAAATGCATAATTCATGCCCATTTGACTCTACCTGTTATGAGAAATGGTTTCTATTTTATCGCTTGATTAGATTTTTATTTGGATGATATATTCTTTTAAGTTTCCTACTTGAAAATTTCTTAGTGATAAAAGTTTTTTTTTTATCCTTCTGGGATGCTAGTTGTTTTAAGGTCTTACTAAGTTTTTGAAGGTTTTAGAGTTTGTTATGATAGCGCAGTCTCTATGATTAAACATTCGTTTGATATCAATAATAATTTAGAATGCAGTGTTGTTAGTAGCATTTTACCATCCACTCACATCATACAACAAGACTAGAGGTTCACTCACATATCATTTAGTGAAATGTTTTATTGTTAACTTAGCAATAACTCTATCAACTTCATACATAACTTACCAAAGAATCATTTACTAACAAAGCTTACATGCTACACTGCATTCTGCTATTTTAGACAAACTTTTCATTTGGACAATTAATGGGGTAAACAGTTAAACTCTCTATTTTAGACAATTCAAGGGCTAAACTCTATTTTATTTGCTCTCTATACCTCTATATTATGGAAATGCATTTAAATTTCAAAAACAAGTAGTTTTTTGTCATGCCCCGCTAGGAATTGCAACTTATAAGAATCGCTGTCTTAAGGAATAAATAAGCGGCATTCCTAGTAAGGGGCTGATCAGGATTAAAAAAGGGTTACAATAAAAATAAAACAACTCTCCAAAAGCAGCACTTAATTAGGAAGGGGTGTGACTCTTGCAAATCAATGATTGTATGAAGAGGTGTGACTCTCTCAAGATGAGGATATATAAGGGAGGTCAAATCATTTGTAAAAGGCATCCAAGGGGATCAATCAAGTGTGAATTGGAGAAAAGGGAAATTAAGAAATTGAAATATAGAAGATCTATTGAAAATAAACATTATTTTTAGCAAGAATAGTATTGGGAAGTAAGTTTTGAAATATAAAATAGGAATATATATATATATATATATATATATATATATATTTTTGGAAAATAGTCAGCGCTCCTCTCAAGATTTGTGACATGGCTTAACTGCCTCTCGTGGATCCGTTAACTTTGGCAGTTGTATTGGGCATTAACAAGTCAATATTTTGGTGCAACAACAACCGTGGGGCCAACATATATATATATGCATTATAATTGCATAATGAAATGATATATGATTAATAATAATAGAATAAGATTCCTTTAGCAATCATATTTGGAGTCAATGTGAAAATGTGATAGGGAGATGCAACAGTATTGGTTCCCTCATCAAGTACACCAACCCTAATTGGATGTGATGTTCCTATGGGCCAAGGGACCGAATGACTTGAAGGCTCATTCTATGCCCTTGGGCTTGATTGAGGAAGACAGGCTCCTGACATCCTATCATGCTTTCCCATTGAATTCCTAATATGGTTGGCTGTTGGAGATAAGCTATGAAATGAATCCAATTGTATTTGGGATATTGTATTTTCAATAGGGATTATCTATGATCATAATACTTGATGTTAATTAACTACAATTTTCTCTAGATTCTATTGTAATTGTGTAATTTATTTATAGAATGCTGTTTGTAAATGGATTGTATTGTTGAATTCTTATTTTGGGCAAAAATCAGGCATATTCCCAAAAGGGGACATTACATTATTGTCTCTTTTTCAGCATTTTTCAACCATTTTTTTAAATCTGATTTTTTCCCATTTAAATCCCATTTTTTTCAAAAAATATTATACTTTTAGTGTGCTGATTTTTTTCCCAAAAGATGGTTTAGAATTCATAGTTCCACGGGGACATCTCCCCTCCCAAAATGGAGCCGTTTCCGTGACGTGGAGACATTAGGGAAACATCCCTCCACCATCCCCCCATCATCCCCCCGTTTCTCCATCGCCTCCAAGACGTTTCTCTTTTGAGGGGACTTCTGGACGTCCCTAAGACTTCTAGGCGTCCCCCAAAATGCAAGAGAATTCCAAACGTCCCCCTTAAAATGCAATTAAAAATGATTTTTTTTAAAACAAACACTAAAATTTATAAATTTTAAATTTTAAAGTATTTTTGAAAGCCTAAAAGGCTAAATCGACATGCCTTTAACTTAATTTTTCATCTATAGCTATTTTAGTTTTGGCCAGGTGTTTACACAACTGTCTCAGCGTGAGCGTGCGTGTCTGTCTGAGCATGGGCGTCTGAAGTAGAACCAAGTATGAGGGTTTTGACATTTTTGTTTCATTTTTTAAAAAACATTATGCTTTGTTGGATGTCCATACTCGTGCAAAGCTCCAATGTTGCAGCCGAGAGGGGTCGATTCACCCTGTTTTATGCAAGCACGGGAAAGGCACGGGAACTGTTAGACTGAATGCCTCAAAGAGATGTCATCTCGTGGGATGCAACGAAGTGCGGGAATCGACCCCTCCCAGCTGCAATGTCTCATTCCAGTCCACAGATAATATCGACCAGAGGCTAGAAGTAGAGCATTTTGATTTTCATTTTTCAGTCTCAGTCTCTCAGACTCTCAATACTGTTTGATACATACTAAGAAAAATAAATTTAAAATGATTAATGAAATAGATATGGTTGAACAACCATAATATCTATTTCATTAATCATTTTAAATTTATTTAAAATTAGTTTTAATTTTTAAATTTTAATTGATAATTTTTTTTAATTTACAGGCAGGAGGATGCTGGCAAAGGTTGTGGAATCTGGCTTTACAACTAATTTTTCAAGTACTATATGTATTTCAGCGCACCGCCCCCCCGCTGTCATCCCCCTGCTGCCCCCAAACTTAGACCTCCTGCCCCCACGTCCCCGAAACACGTCCCCTGCCATCCCCCCGTCCCCTTACTTGAAACCCCGTGGAACACTAGTTTAGATAGCACGTATGCAAAAGGATTAGATTATGTTTAAGATAGTATTCTGCAAGAATTTAGTGTGTATATAAAGTAGATCTTTACAAATGTAGTGCAGTATCCAAGCCCTGTCTTTACTACTCTAGGTGTAACAAGAACACTCTAGCAGCAGTCAAGATGCTTTCTTCAGAATGAAAAATAAAAAAGGCAAGTGGAAGTCCTTCAGAATGTGAATAAGGCTTCAGTAGATGCAAATAAAAGAAATTACCAAGGCAGGAGTATATCCTGGACCAGCTTTCTTGAAGCATTTTGTATTTGGTAATGTGAGAGCCATAGGTTGTAAGCATCCAAACACAGGTAAATTTACAAGTTTTTGCTTAGTTCACCAACCAAATTTTCTGAGCAAAAGGTCATCCAACATCAAGGACATTGACTTTTAAATACCAGCAATTAGCCAATTACCAAACCAAAGTAACTGACAGGAAGAAAGAACCCTAGTAAGACCTCTCTGCAGAAAGCCTTAAATTTCAGGGACATCGGGATACCTACAAAAAAATGAGGTACAGAGAAGATCAAAATACCAAGGTGTAAATTGAAAGAATTCTCACACGTTGAGGACGTTTCCTACTTCTAAAAAATTCTCCAAAATATTCTCAGAGATGTTTGATAATAAAACTTGAAAGATTTCATTCAAGCTTTTACAAATCTCAAGAAAAGATTGGTAGAAATTGGAAATACTTTCATGAGAACAATTCTCAAAAATATTCTCAGAGACGTTTGATCACAAACCTTGCAAGACTTCTTTCGAACTTAGTAAACCTCAAGCAAATCGAACTGTCCATGATTACACATCAGTGGGATACTCAAGTCTAATCTTTCAGAAAAGGTTTCACTGCTACCAAAGAATTTATTTATAAATTGGCATATTAGAGCCTTGTATCAAGTATGACATTATAATAAAAAGCCATTTACTGTCAATGAGGCAATAAGACTGTGCACAAACTTTTATACAAGGTGAAATTCAAAGCAAGTATAGAAAATTCTTAAGCACCAAATTCCCCAAACATTTGCTACTTCATACAATTAAAACGCAACCTAGTTATATCCCACCTGATTTAATCAACAAATTTGTAGGGTGTAAATTAAAAAGAACTTCTATTGATAATATAGAAAATAGGAGGAATGCAGCTGTGTTATGACATAAGTACAAATGCAATCCTGAATGCCGCTGGTTTGCAAAAGGGCAAAGCCATGCATCAATCCCAATGAAGGAGAAACAAGAGACTTAAAGAGTGAAGAAGTATATGGTGAAAGCAACAAAGAGGAAAAATAAAGAGATCTCAGAAAAAATAGCCAACAAAGCACCCTCAATGTCATTTTAGTCATTGTAGACTCAGTCATCAATGATTGCATACCCTCGACAATTAAAATTGAAGTAAATCTCTAGAATCTAAACTTGTCTCACTGTTTGACATTGGAAACACTGACAAATTGAATAATCTAGGATGGGTACAAAGGGGTAGACGATTGGTTTATAATTTTACTGTGTCACAAATACTTATCCTGTGGTAAGTGGAGAATCACTTAGAGTGAATGGTGCATGACTGTCATGCTAATGCAAATACAATAGAAGGAAATCTGTGGATAACTAATATCTATGGGATTCATGGCAAAGAGCATTGTAATTTCATTCTATTCTGAAGCCTCAGTAAATGTTTTCTTGTCCAGTTAAAACTAAAAAGTTATTTTGATGCGTTCAGAATCTTACCTCTAGGACAGCCATTTGAAGAAGGCTTTTATAGACGTTATTCCTATAGTAATTACTTCTTACCAGCATCCATGTCACCACAAAATACATATTCATAACATTTTCCAATTAAGTTTCAGTGAATAAATCTCAGTTGTAGCAATAAAGGAGTCCCATTTCAAAATGTTGTGTTTCATTTCAAAGGGATGGGCGGATGCCATTAACAAAAGCATAACTAAAATAAGATGACCACAATAGATGTTCTAAGAATGTTGTCCACTGGTAAAGTGAGTTCACTGCCTTGGAGTTGGAGTGACCCAGGGTTAATTTCATTGTGAACATGTAAAAGCAGTAAAGTGACCCGTGGATTAAAAACAGTTTTCCAATTTAAAAACAATGACCAAAATATATATTCAACTCATATCCCAAAGATAATTATTACACCGGTATCATCACAGGCTATAAGCCTATATATTATACTCACAACTTTTCCTAGAAACAAAGTCCCTTCATTATCCAAATCATGTAAGGTTTTGATAGTAATCTGTTATGCAGCACATATCTGATGAAAATATAATCTAGTCTACAACAAAATTTGCAAACTCACATGGTTGTGCCCATTCATTCTTTTTTGAGTTTACTATTCCTGCACGCTTTTCTTTACTTTTTCCTACATAAAGATTACAAAACTTATAGTCAGTACAGTGTAAGGACAGTCACCAAATTGCATTAGATAGAATTAAAACAAACAGATAGAATGCCTAACAATTTGATGCACTTAGATAAGAGCTTATTTGTTCATATATGATCAGAAAAAAAATATTTAAATTATCTTTCTCATTAAGATTATAGTTTATGTGTCCAACAAAAACCCAAATACTAGAATGACTCAGCAAGCTGAACAGTAAGATTTATTCTGCAAATTGAATTGACAACTCAGCAAATTTAAGGATAAGATTAGATCTGCAAAACAAAATAGCAACAACTCATCAAGCAAAAAAATTCCATAGAATATCATACTCGGCAGATTTATGTTATAGATTATAATACCGTTATAGGCTTTGATTAATTTCTGCAGCCCCACATTAACTTATTTCAGCATCACATCAAAGATTTGTTGAAGTATTTTGCTAGATATTTCTACCATTCTATCACTTTAGCAATTCAAACTGTTTCTTGATATATGGCTTTATGCCTCTGGGTGGACTTTAAGCTCCTCCATTCCACAAATATTTGATGTTCAGTAGGCCTTTCATAAATATTCCAAAGCGTCGAGACTAGCCTCAATGTTAAGCCACTAACATTTAGGAAACCTCTTAAGGAACCATACAATTTTATAAATTCGCTAATCTTGACAGCACTGTTTTTGCATTGAATTTTCAATTGTTTTACATTTGACAATAATCTAAAAATGCTTTCCAATTTCCTAAGTTTTTATAAATTTTACAAAAATATTTAAAATTTTCTCAAACAAAAGAGCTTTTTATAGCATTTGAGACAAATTTCATTTTCAAATGGAGACACTTTTTGAAAAATTTGACAAAATGGTCAACTTACTAAAATTAGCAACTAGAATTTCCCTAGAGTTCTCTCTTTGGCCATGTTTAAGTCTTTACCACAATTTGAAGGAGGCCTGAAAGAATGGCTAGTATTCACGATAGAGATTTTGGGATTTTAAAAATCTTATCATTTCACCGAAGTTTCATCATAAGGAAATTCCCCATGCTATGCCACAAGAAAAGAAGATTTCAAGCATACAAAGAACAGAAATTTGCCCCCAAATTCTGTTCGAGGAATTCTAGTGATTCACCAAAGGTCCAAAGAACATCCAACAATATGAAAATGAAAAAAAACCCAAAGGTAGATAAGGGGGAATCTCAAAGCTGTGTCACAGTTGCAGAAAGGCCAGCATGAAAGCCCATAGGCAGATGAAGGACATGCTAATATCAAACCACAACACAAAAAAGATGATTCTGGAGGAGACTGGCATTGAATATGGTTTTGTTTTGTTGTTGTACAGGAGGTTAAAGTGAAACAACTGGCCAATAAGTAAGAAACAGAATTGTGCAATCATAATACGACAGGATGCACTGAAAGAAGAGGATAGCAAATAAGGGGTGCAGGATGTGGAAGAACTCAAATGGTTCTATATCAATTATCATCTTCCTTTTCCCAGTTTGGTGCAAACTCCTGAAATGCAAACTCGTTTTCTTCTTTTGATTAGAAGCTGAAAAGAACACCACTGTTTCATCTGTGGTATTTTAGCACTGATCTCTCTGCAGAAGGTATGAATTTCTTCTACAGTATGTTAAAGCTTACAGTTCCTTCTCGTACTACAAGTACTAAACTCTTTGATTGGCATATCTCATTTCAGAATGAGCATCAATAGCATCTGAGAGTTCCCTAATATTTTACTCTGATAACTTGAACTTGATTTTGATACTGCTGAGACTGTTCGTTTCTAAAAGTCGGCCCCTCTGACATTTTGACAAGTTTTGGTATTCTGGATTCTGCTCCATGAATGTAAGCTCTCGCATCTCAATGTTTTAATTCTTGATACTGTTAAATTTAATTCAATCCAGGTTACTGGAGCAGTAGATTCTTGATGAATGTGTGGCAAGAAGTTTTAAAATCTCTATTGCAGATGATATTTACTAGATTCTCTCTTGACTGAATCAGTAATTGTATTTCTAAGCACTTTAGCTACAGTGTTAAGGTACATCCTCTATATATTATCCAGTCTATCTTGGGTAACGAGCTGGAGTTGAGAGTTCTGTGCAAAGGTACTTTTGTCCATAATATTTATCAATTGTACCTGGATGTACTCCTGAGTCTCATTTACCTACTTTGTTATCTCTAACAGACATTAATAGAACTTCTTTCTTTTATTTCTAACTGTCATACTCACATCCAAGGACGAGAAAATCAATCCTTAACTTGCAAGTGCAGTGGTCCATCTTCCAGCTTGAAGGAAGTTGCTAGAGAAACATAATTCTGCCGCTGACTACTACAGGCTGTAATTCTTCAGCATAGTTCATTCTTTGTTTTTTAAATTTTTTGATTTTATATGGGGAATCCATGATAGAACTCTTTGAAGAGACAAGAACATGGAAATCTAGATAAATTTCTGATTGATAGCAAGAGAGGCAACCTTCATAAGAAAGAAACACTTCCTAGAGTTCAGCGCCTCTTGATGGTTAAAACTTGGAACAACTGGAATGCAAACTTCATATATATACATATTAGTCTTTAGATGAAAACTAGCTGTTTAGTTTCTCTCCAGACTGATCTTAACTCTTCTCAATGGGAAAACAAATTTGTGGCCTCTTACATATGACTGTAATTGCAACTTTTTAAAAGCTTTAAGGATCAGCAAAAGATCTCAAACCTTTAATTATTCAAGCTATATTCAGAAAGATTTAAATTGAAAAAAGTTAAAAAAATAAATAAAAATTCTATGCAACATATCTCAAATGAATGAGCTGAATAGAAGCAGAAGCAACCTTTAGAAGGAAGCAACACTGCCCAAAAGTTCAGTTCCTCTTGGAGATTGAAACAACTGTAACATTTGTGACCCCATAACCCATTCGGTCTGGCAATCCTAATTAAAACCATCTAATTAAATTTCATAAGGCCTTTGGTCATTATAGATATCAGTACTGCAACATGGGTAACCTCAATGTTTTGACGACTGGCTGGGCCCCAAACAGATCCCAAAACTATAATCATTATGTTCATTAATAAAAAGAAATACCCCTAAACAAAGGCCAGACATTGAGTCCAACGGAATGAGCTCAATTCATGAAAGCTTCAGGGTTTTTTATTACAGAGCCCCAGGTTCAGATTCTAGACGACACAATGAACTGCTGAAATTGGGTTACACACCGCATCCAATTAGACAGTTGGGGAACTACCCCAACTAAAATGCTGAGCGGAATCATGGGTGAATTCGACAAAGAAGTAAAAGCTAAAGATTCATGATGCACCAGGTTCAGATTCTAGACGACACGATGAAGTGCCGAAATTGGGTTAAACACCGCATCCAATTAGACAGTTGGGTGACTACCCCACTAAAATGCTGGGTCGAATCATGGGTAAATTTGACAAAGAAGTAAAAGCGAATGATTCATGATGAAGCAATTTGAACAATTTATAAATGCAAGCAGAACAAGTAATTCGGCAAAAGAAGAAAGGAAAGAAATTAGCATACCGCTGCTCGAATCGGTTAACCAGCTGTAAAAAGAATTTTCATCTTTAAAAAACCCAGCGTTTGCCATTATACGCGTTCTTTTGAAAGCCGAATGATCTAACACGACGAAAATTAGGCCGCCAGACTAATATGCAGAAAGAAAGACCAGATCAAAAACTAAAAGCTCGAAAAGACCATAAGATTATGTTCATTTGAATCACTATACAGACCAATTGTGCAAATTACTTAAAATTGTATTATCAAGAGATAATTCTGAAAAAATCAAGAAAGAAAATATTTGCACTGCAAAATATCCTTCCGAGCGTTTGAACAAAATAGGTAGTCCACAAATTGCTATGCTGAAACTGTAAGCAAGGTATCGAATTTGGAATACACGTGAATGCACTCCAATTGAATTGACGTCATCCGGCAATCCACTCGCTATGCCAACAATTTTACACAAATTTGATTTTCAGTTAATGTAATTGTGTGCAGTGGTTACAAAAGTTTTTAATGACATTCACCAGATCAAGTGGCTTATGGCATCTAAGGGTATGGTCCCATGGAGGGGGGCTTCTTAAAAAATTTCGATGGGTGCTGTTTAGATTTTTTAGGAATATTTTAAGGTTAGTGGTCCTATGAATTCAATTTTGCAATTCAACTTAAAAGTTTGAGCTCCAAAATTTAAGGATCAAACTGGAGTATTTTAGGTAAAATTTAATAAATAAATAAAAATTCTCTCATTTTAAATTTTTTTAGGAGTTTAAAATTTTAAGTGATAGACAAGTGGCAAAAAACTTTCTAAAAAATTCCTAAGCTGTAGGGGCAATTTCTAGCCCCACCTCAATTTCACCCGATTAAAGATTCATTTCTAAAAGGTAGGGGCTCCTATTTTTTTGAAAAAGATTCTAATTAGTCTTGTAGCACAATTATTTTTTCTTCATGAGACCACTTGATCCATGAAAATAGAAGCCCAAGCCCCTCCATGGGACCATACAGTAAGAGTCATTAAGAGTAAATAAAAGCTCAACCAATAAATCATAACACCTAATTCTGATGTTTTTTTATCATAGAATTTCTATTATGAATTTTCATAAAATAATTTCTTGTTTTTGTTATTCGATTCTTTTCAAACAAAGTTGTTAAAGACTCTATTTTTAGAATATTAGTATAATTGATTTGTATATTCTCATAGTCGTACACTTCATGATGGCATTCTATTTCCATTGATCTTGGCATGCAAAGACAACAAACCATGTTAGCCCACTCCTCTTTGGGTGTTTTCCACCTCCCTATTTCACACCTAAGATGGTATGAACTAGTTCTTAGCTAGAATATTAGCATTTTAGCTTTTCATTTATATCTCTTCTTATATAGTGTTTTTGCTCATGGTCATATGTAGGATTGAATTTTTCTCTTACATACCTGTTGATTTCCACATTTATGTTTGGGCACTCTTGCATGCCAATTCCTCATTTACTCATCCATTTGAAAGTTTACTTCATCCACATGCTCTTTCTTCTATTTTAGCTTTTCCTCCACTACAATTTTGGGCCAACTATTTCCTTGCATATTATATATTCTCTTCAAATAACCTAGCAATTGAATCATTGTTGTCACTTCAATTGGGAATATTCCTAATTTGACTAAGATAATCTTGAATAAGACTATGGCTTTTAATTTGAAATTGTGTGTGATTAAATGTCTTTGTAACCTTTATATTTGTCTCCATTTTGATGTTGACATGTTGCTACTCCAAACTTCATAACCGTACAACACTACCAATGTAACAAGCAACCCAAATAAAGTCCTATTTGATTTCCAATCCTATAACTTAGTTGATTTGCATTAGTTTTGAAGCATAAAAAGAGCTATCTAATCTCCTTTTGTCCTTTTTGTCCTACAAGTCTCCTAACTAAAGTTGTTATGAAAATTAAGGCCTGCATATTTGAATTCGTTTACCACTTGCAAGGGGCTTCCTTTGAACTCAAAATTTATTTGCTTCTTTTTTCTTCTCAAGATAAAGATCACAACCTTAGTTTTGTTAATGTTCACTTTCATTCCACCTCCTAATAGAATAGCTCTAGATCTCTTGGGTGTTCTTGCAAACAATGTGAGGGTTTTGCCATTAGGATGAAGTCATTTATAGAGAGCATTAACTTTACCACAAAAGTGTTTGAGTGAACACCCCTGCCCCATGACTTATCTACCCACTCCTTTAGCCTGTCTATATAAATCCCAAATAAAGTGGGGGATAGTGAGCAACATGTTTGACCCTGATGTCACTCACAAAACATTCTGAAAGGCCATCTTTTGTTATGAATTTGACTTGAACCTAATTATACATCCTATGGACTAGTGCCCTATGCTTTTCTATTATTCCCAACTCTTCCATTCTACCCCAAAGTTTGTTTCCAGGCACCATTTCAAATGCCTTTTAGAAATTGATAAAATTGCAAAAAACCTCTTCCCCCTATTTTTCCCAAACTCTTTCAATCAAATTTCTAAGAGAGATGTAGTGGTCGATTGTAGAGTGCCTTGGCTTGAAACTTGCTTGCCCTTTCACTCTCTTACCCTCCTTTTTTTCCAAGAGCTAATCCTTCACTTCATCATGCTTCCAAAGAGTTTACCAAAAGGGGACTGATCATTATTGTATGGTAGTTTTTTGCATTGTTGACATCCTCTCTTTTGAGGAGAGGTTTGGCAATACTAGTAGTCTAATTTGTGAGGAAACCATCCTAAATGACCTCATTAAATATTATTTTGATGTGTGGTGTGAGAGCTTCCAAGCCCCATTTTAAGAATTCCACCTATAATCCATATATGTCTCAAGCTTTTCCATTGCTATTTTTGTATTCCTTCTTTTATATACTTTGTGGAGAAGAGCTTGGTCCTAGTGTTAATTATCAAGGGTCTTTATTTTGGTTTCTTCCATACAATATTTTTGCATAATCTATCCATTGGAAATATGTCATATTATTCTCAGTCTTTGCTTTGGATTGTTGTAATTCCATCTAGAAATCTCTAGGATTATGCCTCCCTAGGGAAATTAGTTCCTTCCTCCTTACTTTCATATATTCTTCCTTTTTTATCTAACTAACTTTTCATACACTTTTTTGCTTGTATTTTCCCTTCTCAGATTTTAAATATTCTTTTTACTACCTTACACTCTCCATCATACTACTAAGTTTATAAAATTACTTTTGATACTTCTTTTGGCTCTAGTTATGTTGCATGTTATGAGGGATTTGTGGAATATTGCAATCAGATTATCGGTGTTTATTATTTTTTTGTTTTTATTGGATTTGATAGTGTCTTTTATTTCATGTATCTACTTTTTAAGCATTGCTTTAGAAGTGTCTTGATTCTCATAGGTCATAAGAATTTTTTCCTGGGAATCCACTTTTTTACTTAGTTGAAGACTAGCCCTCTATTGGCGACCTTTTTTTGCATACGAATACTTACATATATATGATTGATTAAATTTCATTTCTATATGGAAGCTTCCTATCTCGATCTCCATTATTCTTGGCATAGTGCTTTACAAACAAATGACATAATCCACCACACATTTCCTATTGTAGGTTTGGCATGTGTTCCCTGAGCTTGGCCAAGCCCTTATGATGTTAGATATTATAAAATCATGAAGGTTTCATATCTCTAATAATTCAATTCCAAATTATGAAATGCCTCTTTTATGTCCTAAGAGACCATTTCCACACCTGATTCTCTTATTCCTCTAACTACAATATTTTTTGTGCATAGAAGATATAGAGGATGGGACTCACTAGTTCAACACTTTAAATTTATGCATCTCTAAATCAATTATGGTGATTTCATATCACTCCCATTTTTTACAATGGCTTACTTGGCAAGGCCTATGCTTATAATTAAGGTTTTAGGTCATATCATCAAACATGATACCACGTCAACATATATTTTGTTGAGGTGTCCAAAAAGACCCCCAAAAAATGATAGAATAGTAGTTGTGTATTAAGTTATAATAGTTGTGCATTGTCATAATTTTTTGGTGCATTGATGTGGCAACATGTAGCATCACATGATTTGTTATTTTTAGATCTAAGAAATATTTCATTCAATTATGTATACTCATGATCAACACTAACAACTTTAATGTCACAAGTACTAGTGTAATAATATTTAAAATATTGGGCATTGAATAAATAAATGCTATCACAAATATTGGAACATGCTTAACTTGTGGATCCTCTCCCTATTTAATTTACATTTTTTTGTAGGTAAAGTAATAATTTCAAAACTACATATATTTTTTAGGGTTAGTGTTCAATAAGGTATAGGTTTGGTGTAATAAGGGTTAGGGTTAATATCTAGTTTAAATTAGAGTTAGAATTTAATTAGTGTTAGAGTTACAATTAGAGATTAATTAGGGTAAAGGTTAGTGTTACGATTAGGGTTAGGGTTCAAATTTAGGGTAATTGTTCAATTGTAACCCTAACTCTAATTATAACCCTAATCATAACACTAACACTAATTTTAACCCTAACCCTAACTCTAACCCTAATATTAACACTAATTCTAACTACAATCTTAACTCTTATTTTAACTTTAACCCTGACCTTAACCTTATTTCTATAACTAACACTAATTTTTATTTGAGAATAGAGATGTTAAAATTAAGGTTAGGCTTAGGGTTAGGGTAAGGGCGATGCTTAAGATTGTGATTAGAATTAGGGTTACAAGTGGAGTTAAACTTATAATTATAACTATGGTTCATTCTAGGGGTAGAGTTAGGTTTATCTTTACAATTAGGGTTAGGTTTACTATCAAGGTCATAATAAAATTAGAATTAAGGTAACCGAAAGGGTTAGAATCGGGGTTACTTATGGATAAGGATTATGTTAGTGTTATAGTTAGGACTAAGGTTCAAGTGGGGTTAGGGTTATTGTTTAATTAGGGTTAAGATTCAATAAGGATTATAGTTAGGGTTGGGGGTTGGGATATGATTAGGGTTAGGGTTCAATTAGGGTTAGCGTTTAATTAGGATTAGGGTTCAATCATGGTTAGGGTTAGGGTTGAGTCAAGATTAGGATTTAATTAGGGTGAGGGTTAGCATTCTACAAGCAATCATAGCGTTACGATTATAGTTCAATTAGGCACCCTGAGAAAGTTATCTCTTAGTATATTTTATATATATTATTAATTCTAGTTAGGGTATAATTAGGGTTGGAGTTGTAGTTCAGTTAGGCTAAGTGTAAACTAAGGATTAGGGTTAGGGTTTAATTTGGGTTAGGGTTAGGGTTAGGCTAAGGTTAGGGTTCAATTTAGGTTAGGGTTAGGTCAGGGTTCTATAATAAAGCTAGAGGTTAGGTTAGGGTTCAATTAGGGTTAGTATTAAAGATTAATTAAGTTCAGGATTCAATTAGGGTTAGAGTTCATTTACGATTAGGGTTAGTGTTACTATTAGGGTAAGGGCTAGGTTTAGGACTAGGGTTTAATTAGGATTCAATTAGGATTAGGGTTAGAGTTAGGGTAAGTGTTCAATTAGGCATAGGTTTGGGTATAATAAGTGTTAGGATTAGGATTCAATTAAGGTTAGGGTTAATATCAAGATTAAATTAGGGTTAGAATTCAATTAGTGTTAGAGTTATAATTAGAGATTAATTAGGGTAAAGGTTAGTCTTACAATTAGGGTTAGGATTCAAATAGGGTTCAAATTTAGGGTAAGTGTTTAATTGTAACCCTAACTTTAATTATAACCCTAATTGTAACACTAACACTAAGTTTAATCCTAACCCTAACTCTAACCTTAACATTAACACTAATTCTAACCCTAACTCGCATCCCAATTTAGCAAAATAAATTCCAACCTTAACCTTAATGTTATCTCTAACCTTAACCCTAACCTCAACCCTACCCATGATCCTAATTGTTTCTTTAATCTTAACCCTAACCTTAGTTATGATGATAACCCCAACCCAAATTCTAATTGTAACCCAAATCTATAACCCTAAACCTAAACCTAATATGTAAGACTAATCCTAACCCTAATGGTAACTCCAACCCTAAATACCAATTTTATCTCTTACCCTGACCATAACCCTAAGCCTACTGTTGATTCTAATTTTATTTTTAATCATAACCCTAACCCTATCCCTAATTTCAACCCCAACCCTAATCTCTATATCCCTAAATCTAATCCTAATCCTCACCCTCACCCTATTTCTAAACCTAACCCATTTTATATATGCTAACTCCAACCCTAACCCTACCGCTCATCTTAAACATAATCCTACACCCAATCCTAACCCTATCACTCATCCCAAATATATTTTTAAACTTAACCTTTTTTATATATGCTAACCCTAACCCTAAACATAATCCTAACCTAAACCTAATCCTAACCCTAGCCCTAAACCTCAACCTAACCCTAACCCTAACCCTCAACCATAACCATAACCCTAACCCTAATAATAACACTAACCCTAACCCTACAATCTAAACATAACCCTAATACCAATTTTATCTCTAAACCTAACCCTAACCCTATTCCTAATAATAAAATTATTCCCAATCTTAACCCTCATTTTTTGTCTAACCTTAACCCTAACCCTACTCCTCAACCATAACATTGGACCCAACCCTAATGTTAATCCTGATAAAAACACTAACCCTAACCCTAAAATCTAAGCATAACCCTAATCCCAATACTAAAGTTAACCCCAACTTTAACCCTAATTCTATGTCTAACCCTAACCCTAACCTTGACTTTAACAATAATAATTTTTTCATCCATGTTTCATTACAAATGCTACTAGCATATATATATTATTTATTAATAATATATATATAATACATCAAGAGATATCCTTCTCGAGGTGTCTATTTTATAATGAATTAGTCACATAAAAGTGCAATAGATGCCTCAAGAAGGATATCTCTCGGCACATTTTATATATTATTAATTAATAATATATATATATGCTAGTTTTTATTTTTTGTGTATAGAATATTATTTTTGTAGGTTTACTTTTTATTTTGTAGATTATATTAATAATGATGAGAAATAGACGTTGGAAGGTGTTATAAAATGTACAATTTTGAAATATAACTTTGAAATGCATATACTATATATTCTATGACATAAATTTTGTGTATTATATATTTATTTATAATTAATCATATAATTGTTTTGTAACAACTTTAATTTTGTTTGGAAATGCAATCCCCAATTTCCTTTGCTTTTATCAAACAAGTCTAGAATGATCTTTTTGTCTTCTTTTTTTATGTCCTACACATTGGAATAGAAATTTATTGATTGAATGAAGATGGAAGACCAAGGATTTCCCCATGCTTGTTTATCTCCAAGGTATATATTGAAGATAATAGGAATCTATTTTGTTCTTAGCAATGAAAATAATAATAATAATAATTTTGGTAACGTGAACAAATCTCTTGATGCATTGATATACAATTGTGAAGCATCCACTTGCAGATCATGAAGGTGTGAATGTATTAGGTTGATTTTTTTGAAACATGTATTATGAAGATGGTAATGAAAAGAATAGAGTGAAATATTATCTATAAAAGGTTGCATTAAAATTTGTGTACTTAAAACCATTATAAGAAATTTGAATGTAGGCTAGCCTCTTCATTTTTCTTTATAATTGTGTGTCATTTTCTTTTCATTCTTGGATATTGATTAAAGGAGAATGTTGGCTTGATATAAATTCCGTTTATTGATTTAACTCTAGATATAGCTATAAAATATAATCCATGTCTTTCTATTTACTAATATCAAGTGTTTCTTTGTTGAGTGTCAATCCTTTTGGATTTATGTATAATAATTGCCCATATCATGGATAGTGGTATTTTTCTATGGTTACCTAGTGATATAGGTATTATAGGTATAGTTTTTAGGTTATTTTGGCTCCATAGTGGACCACTATAATTATTGATTCACATCACTTCATAGAAAAGTAAATAAGGTGATCAAGCATGATCTTAAGTGTTTGCCACTCAAAAATGGAGCTCACCTTCAACAAGCACATCTTCAAATCTACACTAGTGATCATAAAACCAAGGTACAAGAATTCTATCTTCACAAAGCCACATTTCTTAAGATTAATCAACTTTTATTTTTCAAATTTATAAAAAAAATCTTAATATTCTCCAAATGCTCCTCCTTAGTTCTACTAAAAATGATAATGTCGTCACTAACATGGCATACTATCATCATATAATGTAAATTATGTGAGAGAAAGTGGACTAGGAAGTGGGGCTCTATGTAGAGGGGTAGTGTCAAAAGATTCAAAAAACAAAGATTCCCCCCCTTGGTTGGATGGTGAAAAGGGTTTCAAAAAAGAAATTTTCATTTTCAAATCTCACAAAGTGGGAACCTCATATTAGATCTCTAGTATCTAGTGCTAATTCAATGCCTCTGGGATCTAGTTTCGGAAGGACCCACTTATCAACATAATGGATCTCTAAATTTCCAGTAGTTATATATTCTACCCATCTAGCCTTAATCTTTTCAAAAGTGTTTAAAAAATAATGTTTTTGTCATTACATGCATTGATTATGAATGTAGTAGACAATTAGTTATCAATCAAATCTATTCAATGCATGTTTTCAATGTTTGGGACCTTTATTCATAGCTATGTTTCCCTCTGAAAGGATTTTTATCATGATTTTCTCTAAATTAATAAATTGTGATTTGTCTCTTTGAAAAATCCTTAATATAAAGGAAGGTCAACAATATTGCAACATTGAGTTCCTAGTTTTTCAAGGACCTCCTTTCCCACTATCATCTCAAAGATTTGTATACGGATTTATGGTTTTCCTTTGGATCTTTAGGAAAATGAATGCCTAGAGGCTATAAGAAGGAGTTTGGGAGGCTTAGTGGAGATTTAGTGAAGATTGATAGTAGATTAGTTGCTAAATCCCCATATCTTTTATGCTTGAATAAACTATCTAGAAACATAGACTTGCCTCTACCAAAAAAGGTTCTCATTTCTCTTCCTAATGGTGTGTTTATTCAATAAATTGATTATGAAGATGCTTATTTTCATTTTTATATGTTTAATAAGGTGGGGAATGAGCTAGGTTTCATGGGAAAAGTTAAATCGTCTCTCCTTTGACTTAGATGAAGGAGGTAGATTCAAGAAATAAAAAATTAGTGTGGCACCCCAAAAAAGTGTGAAATCTAGGGAAAATATTCATTAAAGTATGGCACCAAGAGTATTTTATAACCAATCGACCCAAGCCCCATTATGGTGATATTTTTTAGCGAAGGCGAGGAATGACTAAGATTCTCATAAGCAAGGTTATGGTTAGGTGTGTAGAGAAGCCTTAGTTGAGCATATTTCAAAGGAGTAGAGGGGAGGTCAAGTAGATTTGGATGATTTTTTGACAATTGATATACTAAACAGGTTTTAAAGAGTTAGGTAGGATTCAAGGGTTATAATTGATCTCTTTAGGAGCATAAGATATTGTACAAAAAGTGGGGAAGGAAGTTGGAATTGGAGATCTTAAAGGAAAAGGTGAAAATAGCAATAAAGGAAGGAGTGCAACATAATTTATACGAGCTTCTCAAATCTTCTAGTAATGGGTATAGGGGAAAGTACCTCCACAAAAGAAATGAATATCTTATCTTAGAATATTAATAGAATTAAGCCACTAACAAAAGAAGACTAGTTGAAAACCAACTTAGTGAGTTGAAATTGAGTTTTGTCTTCTTGCAAGAAACAAAACTATCTTCTATTAGTTTTTTGAATTTATCCTCAAATAATCTTGGAAAAAAATGGTAGAAAAAAAGGTCTTGGGAGGTATCTACATTCTTTATAATCTTACAAATTTTCATATGGAACCTCTAGCTAAACCTACCAACTGGGCATGTTATTCATTTACATCCTTTTGATTAAATATCTCAAAATTTATTTATGATGTTTATGTTCCAAATAGTATGGTGAGACAAAAGGCTTTAGGATACAATATCAAGTGAGATAATAGTGTTGCAAGGTCAATATGTTATTTGAGGAGGGTATTTTAAATTTATCTTAGGAGCTAGAGACAAGATAAGGGATTTATTACACCCTTAATATTATAGTATTAATAAGGTTTCAAGTAGTCACCTTGTGGCTACATTAGTTATTAATCAAGTCATGTGATTGTTATTGTATTCTTATCTAGTTAATTAGGTAATCCTAGCTGTTATATTTTGGTATCTAAGTTGGCATGTGTGATATCAAAGGCATAAAAATGGTATATATAGAAGGTAGTGAGTGTTAATTGATTATTGCATGGTGAATTGAGTTCTTCATTGGATAATTTCAGAGGTTTCATCCTTGAAGTGGCTTATTAATATAAAGTATTTATAGCAAATTCTAGTATATTCCTTCTCTTATGTAATTCATTTTATTATAAGCGGTATCAAACTGTGATCTTAGTACCATGAAGGCAAGAAATTAGGTAATATTTTATTATTTTGGAGTTCACATTGGGAAGTTGTTGGTGTTTCAATTCGCACCTTTGGTGTGCATATTAGAAATGGAAAGCTCTGCACAGTTAGACTGCTCTTCAAATTAGGAGGGGAAGCTCCCTCTTTGTTGATTATGCATAAAAAGAAATACTAAACTAATTGCTTATCTTTTTATCTCAGTTGAGAGCACAAGGTTATAAAATTCTTTGCGTTGCAGCTGAGGTTTTCTCCGGTTTCATAACTTCAACTACAACTAAACCTATTATAAAAACGCTTCTAACTTCTTGAGTAAATTCAGAGCAAGATAATTTAGAAGTAAACAGGGAATGATTGATTGAAACAAAGCTTAAATAAACTTATTTCCTGAACACATCTGAAGACTCATTGTACTATTAGATGTACACTAAAATAAATATTATGAAAGAAAAACATAAGATGAAAAACTAAAATGGATTGAGATAGTAGATCAAAGCAAGGTACAAACAGAGTTTCAAGACCTTATCCATAGTAGTTTCAATGGTGACCTTTTTGTCTACAAGTTGAGTCATGTTGCAGAAATGTTAGCAAGATTCGATGAAGCAACTAAAAAGAGAAGGGAGTTTCAAAGTCTGATCACGGATGGCGAAGATACGTTTCAGAGACAATACATCGTTCTAAAGAGTATTAGTGTTCCTAACAAAGAGGCAGTTAACAACTTTATAGAGGACATGATTGCTCAAGTTGTTTAAGAGTGAACCCAGTTGAGGCATGCGATGTTTTCCAAGAATAGGATTTAAAACAATAGTTAACTCGATGTCTTTTTTGAGTTTAATGTGTTGTCCTCTTTTCATGCATGTCTATCTTTAGAGCTATCTATTGTATAGTTGGATTTTTTCTTTAGTTTTAGATCAGTTAACTAATTTTTTCATTCCAATTAACTGTTAGTTATCTTTGTTTAGACTTAGGAATCAGTCTTGCAAAATAAATCTTGCATGTTGGCAAGATTGATTGTTAACACAAGGAGATTTTAGGGTTCCCTACTAAAATGGATTAAACTAAAAAGATGTTTATATTAATTTATTTTGAGTGTGTTGGGATGTTGGGGAGGAGCTAGCGGTAGATCGATGTATTTATCCAGTTGGGCAATAAAGCCCCTGAGTTCATACAAAAATATGTAATAACTAAAATCAAAGGTGATATCTTAATCAAGATATCACAAAAGACTAATTCTTTCAAAATGCACAAGAAAGCTAAGCTCTACACACACATATAAAAAAACCATAGATGTTTGTATAATAATAAATGATTCTACTTAGTAAACCATGAGCATACCCATATATTTCCTTTATTATTCTAAGAAGATACCTTGCAAAATATTTTCCAAGATTTTATAGTTGTCTAGTTGGCCAACTAAATAGCACACATCCAAAAATGCACACCATACACATAGAGACACTCAACCAAGGTTGATTCTAGCATTAAAATTTTGATCTACAAAGGATATAAATAATTATTACATATTTGGGATGAACCCAGATGATTACAATAGAAAAATATAATAACCAAACCTAAAAACTATGAACCCTAGGGTTTTGTTGTGTGAATCTCTCTCTATTATACTCCCATCTTCTCTTTTTCTCTCCTCAATAATGAAAATAAATATTTGTATTGCCTATTGCAAGTTGTATTAAAGTGAGAAACATGTAAACTTGTAATCAAATCCCAAAGATCCACAACCTCAATAATTGCAAAGGGCGCCCATAATTGTACATCATGTTTTCATCATTTCAATACATTGAAACTACCTTGATCATGTCCTCATATACCCATAAAGTAATCTTCCTTCAATCTATAACACTTTTGGTCATTAATGGAGTCCATGAAATGTGGGAGATTCGGTGGACTAAATGTAGGTAGTTGGGTGAGCCTTGGCATACGATTTTAGTATTTTGGTACATTTCAGGTTTCAAATTCTAGGAGGAACATGGAACCTTGGATGTAATATAAAATTGGTGGGCATCGGGCTCTAGGAGGAATTCAAAACCTAATATATTGCCTCAAGGGGTTCAAGTCTCAAGATGAAATGGAGAGACTTTAGAAGGGGAAAGTAGGGAACACAAACTTGGAACCTTATGTTCCAAGTCTTTAAAGGGTCTTGAAGTTCATGAGGAACAAAAATTCACGGCTCAAAAAGCCTAAAAACACCCATGGAAAGGCCAAATAATTGGTAAATGATCACAAAGCACCTCATTAACATGTTTATTGGGGATTCTAAATAACACCATTTTGAAAGAACACCCTTAAACAAAATTTCAAAATAGAGTAGGGCAGGTGCATGGAAATGGGTAGCAAATTGGTGGACAAATTACTTTTTCATCTCGAAATAGCAAAAACGCGAACGCGTTATAGTAAAACGCGCTCGCGTTATGGCTTGGTAATGACCGAGCCTAGGCTCGGTCATTACCGAGCCTAACGTGGGTGTGTTAAAACATGAGCGCGTTATAACCCACTCGTGTTATGGTTTAAATTTCATGAGTTCAAAAACTGTGCATTTTTTGAAATAAAAAAAAAACATTTCCAAAACGCGAGTGCGTTATAACGCGCTCGCGTTTTGGTCTACATTGAAAATACTTTCTTCTCTTTTTCTTGTCTCTTTCTTCTTGTTATCTTTTAGGGAAACTATATACATGAAATAAACATTTAAGTATAAGTTGAAATTTACATATGGACGTTTACTTTCTTATACTTTAAGCTATATTTCATGTATATAGGCAGGATGTTTGAGAGTGGTTTTAGATCTCTAGGAGTTACAATGCAAATTCTCGTTTTTGGAAGATCTCAAAAATTTTAGACTTAGTCAAATTTCAGTAATCAGCAAGTTATATCATCTTTCTCTCTCTGTCTCACACATTTTTTATCCCTTATGCTCTAGACCTCTCTCACACACTCTCCCATTCCCTCTATACTTCTATCTATCTAGCCTCTCTCTCCCCCTCCATCCCTCCCTCCTTTCCTCCTTCCCTCCTTCCCTTTTTTCCTCTAATTTTCTCTATCTCCCCCTCTCTCTCTTCCTTCCTCCCACCCACCTTCCCTCTCTACTTGAATCTATCTAACCTATCTCTCTCTACCTCTCTATCTCCCTCCCTCCTCTCTCTCTTCCTTCATCCCAACCACCTTCCCTCTCTACTTATCTCTATCTAACCTATCCCTCTCTGCCTATCTCTCACCCTCCCTCCTCTCTTTCTCAATCTCTCTACCTTCCTCCTTCCCTCCTCTCTCTCTCATTCTCTTTATCACACTTCTCTCCATCTATCCCTCCCTCCTCCCCTCTCTACTTCTATCTCCCTCCCTCCCTCCTCCCCCCTCTCTATCTCTCCTTCCCTATATACTTATCTCTACTTCTATCCATCTCTACCTCTCTCTCCCTCATTCCCTCTCACTCTCACTCTCCCTCTCCCTCTCTCCTCTCTCTTAATCTCCCAACCTTCCTCCTTCCCTTTGTGTTTCGCTCTCTCACACACTCTCTCCCTCCCCCATCTCTCTCTTAGGCTTTATGGTTTAGGGTTTAGTATTTAGGGTTTAGGCTTTAGGTCCAACCCCCTCTCTCTCCCTCTCTCTCTCAATTCTATCCCTCCTATCCCTCCCACCCCTCTCTCTCGCTTAGGTATATCCCTCTCTTAGGTCTCTCCCTCCTAGGTCCCCTCTCCCTCTCTCAGGTCTCTCCCTCCCACCCTAACAAGAGAACACACACACACTCTCTCAGGTCTCTCCCTCCCACCCCCTTCCCCTCTTCTCAAGTATCTCCCTCCCACCCTAACTAGAGAACACACATACTCTCTTTGTCTCTCTCTAAGGTCTCTCCCTCACCCCCTCTCTCTCTCTCTCCCTCTCCCACTCCCTCTCTCCCAGTTCTCTCCCTCCCACCCCCTCTCCCTCTCTCAAGTCTCTCCCTCCCACCCTAACTAGATAATCTCTCTCTCTTACTCTTAGCCCCTTATATCTCAAGTCTCTCTTTGCCACCCCCTCTCCCTCTCCTAGCCCCTCTCCCTCTCCCAATTCTCTCCCTCCCACATTAACTAGAGAACTCTCTCTCTCAAGTCTCTCCATCCCACCCTAACTAGAGAACTCTCTCTCTCTTAGGTCTCTCTCTCTCTCCCTTTCTTAAGTCTCTCCCTCCTATCTCCCTCTCCGCCTCTCCCTCTCTCTCCCTCTCTCCCTCTCTCTCAGGTCTATCCCTTCCACCCCCTCCCTCTCTCTCAATTCTATCCCTCCCAACACCTCCACTTCTCTCAAGTCTCTCCCTCCTATCCCACCTCTCTCTCAAGTCTCTCCCTCCCACCCCCTCCCCCTCTCTCAAGTCTCTCTCCCCACGCTAACTAGAGAACAAACACTCTCTCTCTCTCTCTCTCTCTCTCTCTCTCTCTGGTTTCTCCCTCACACCCCCTAAGTCTCTCTCCATCTCTATCTCTCTCTATCTCTCTCTCTCTATCTATCTCCCACTCCCTATTTTCCCTCTCCCTCTCTCTCCCTCCCACCCTGTCTCCATATCGCAAGTCTTTCCCTCCCACCCTAACTAGAGAACTCTCTCTCTCTCCCCTATCTCTCAGGTTTCTCTCTCCCATCCCCTCTCCCTCTCCCAAGTCTCTCCCTCCCACCCTAACTAGAGAAATACATCTCTCTCTGGTGTCCCTCTCCCACCCCCTCTCCCTCTCTTAAGTCTCTCACTCCCAACCTAACTACATAACTCTCTCTCTCCCCCCTCTCTCTCCATCTCTACCTCTCTTTCAACTCTATCCCTCCCAACCCCTACCCCTCTCTCAAGTCTCTCCCTCCCAACCTAAGTAGATAACACACACTCTCTCTCTCATGTCTCTCCCTCCCACCCCTCCCCCTCTTCTCAAGTCTCCCTCCCACCCTAACTAGACAACTCTCTCTACCCTCTATCTCTCCCCCACTCATCCCTCTCTCTCGGTCTCTCTCTCTCAAGTCTCTACCTCCCACTCCCTCTCCCTCTCTCAGGTCTCTTGATCTCACTCACTCCCTCTATCTCTCTCCCCTCTACCCTTAAAATAAAACCCTAAACCCTTAACCCTTAAACCCTAAACCCTTAAAACCTTTACTCTTAACCCTCTACCCTTTATCTTTATCAAGTCTCTCCCTCCTACCCCCTCTCCCTTTGTCAAGTCTCTCTCCCACTCATTCCCTCTCTCTCTTTTTCTCTCTCTCTCAAGTCTATACCTCCCACCCCCTCTCCCTCTCTCAAGTCTATCTCTCTCTCTCTCACTCCCTCTATCTCTCTCCCCTCTACCCATAACCCTCTACCCTAAACCCTTAACTCTTAAACCCGAAACCATCTACTCTTAACCCTCTACCCTCTATCTCTCTCAATTCTCTCCCTCCTACCCCTTCTCCCTCTCTCAAGTCTCTCACTCACTCACTCCTTCTATCTCTCTCCCCTCTAACCCTAACCCTCAACCCTTAAACCCTTAAACCCTCTACCCTAGCTTGCTAATTTGATGAAATTGGGAATGCAGTTTGAGGTATAGGTTTGAGGGTATAGGTTGAAGGATTAGGGTTGAGGGTCCAATATATATGGTAGAGGGTAGAGGGTTGAGGGTTTAAGGGTTGAGGTTTGAGGGATTAGGGTAGAAATTTTACTTGAGTTTAAGGGTTTAAGGGTTGAGGGTAGAGGGTATTGGGTTGAGGGTAGAGGGTAAAGGGTTTAAGGGTTAAGGGTTAATGGTTTAGGGTTGAGTGTTTAAGGGTTTAAGGGTTGAGGGTATAGAGTTAAGGGATTAGGGAAGAGAGGGAGGGATGGAGGAATGGAGATATGGAGGGAGAAGTGAGATAGAGAGAAGTAGAGAGGAGGAGGGAGGGATAGAGATAGATGAGGGTTGAAGATCCAATCTATAAGGTAGAGGGTTAAGGGTAGAGGGGAGAGAGATAGAGGGAGTGAGTGAGAGAGAGAAACCTAAGAGAGGGAGAGGGGGTAGGAGGGAGAGACTTGAGAGAGAGGAAGTGGGAGAGAAATAGAGGGGGGAGGGTTAAGGGTAGAGGGTAGAGGGTTTAAGGATTTAGGGTTTATGGTTAAGGGTAGAGGGGAGAGAGATAGAGGGAGTGACTAAGAGAGAGAGAGAGAGACCTGAGAGAGGGAGAGGAGGTAGGAGGGATAGGGTTGAGAGAGAGAGAGACCTAAGAGAGGGAGAGGAGGTAGGAGGGATAGGGTTGAGAGAGAGTGATAGAGTGGGAGAGAGATAGAGGGAGGGAGGGTTAAGGGTAGTGGGTTAAGGGTTTAAGATTTAAGGGTATAGGGTAGATGGTTTAGAGTAGAGGGGAGAGATATAGAGGGAGTGAGTGAGAGAGATACTTGAGAGAGGGAGAGGAGGTAGGAGGGAGAGACTTGAGAGAGAGAGAGAGAGGAAGGGAGTGGGAGAGAGGTAGAGGTAGGCAGCGTTAATGGTAGAGGGTAGAGGGTTTAAAGGTTTAGGGTTTAGGGTTTAGGCTTAAGGGTAGAGGGGAGAGAGATAGAGAGAGTGACTGGGAGAGAGATACATGAGAGAGGGAGAGGGGGTAGGAGGGAGAGGGTTGAGAGGGAGAGAGGGAGGGAGGGAGTGGGAGAGAGATAGAGAGGGTGAGTGAGAGAGATATACTTGAGAGAGGGAGAGGGGTAAGAGGGAGAGGGGGAGGGAGTGGGAGAAAGATAGAGGGGGAGGGTTAAGGGTAGATGGTAGAGGATTTAAGGGTTTATTGTTTAAGGGTTAAGGGTAGAGGGGAGAGATATAGAGGGAGTGACTAAGAGAGAGACCTAAGAGAGGGAGAAGGGGTATGTGGGAGATATTTGTGTGTGAGAGAGAGAGAGACCTAAGAGAGGGAGAGGGGGTAGGAGGGAGAGAATTGAGAGAGAGATAGCGAGAGAGATGGAGGGAGTGGGAGAGAGGTAGAGGGTAGAGGGGTTAAGGGTTAAGGGTTTAGGGTTTAGGGTTTAGGGTTAAGGGTAGAGAGGAGAGATAGAGAGAGTGAGTGAGAGAGAGGGAGGGAGTGGAAGAGAGATAGAGGGTAGAGAGTTAAGGGTAGAGGGTAGAGGGGAGAGAGATAAAAGGAGTGAGTGAGTGGTAGAGAGACGTGATAGAGGGAGAGGGGGTAGGAGGGAGAGACTTGACAAAGAGATAGGGAGCGAGTGAGTGGGAGAAAATAGAGGATAGAGAGTTAAGGGTAGATGGTAGAGGGTTTAAGGGTGTAGGTTTTAAGGGATAAGGTTTTATGGTTTAGGGTTAAGGGTAGAGGGGAGAGAGATAGAGGGAGTGAGTGAGTGAGAGAGGCTGAGAGGGTGATGGGGTAGGAGGGAGAGTCTTGAGAGAGGGTATGAGGAGAGTCTCTACATCTCCCCTCCCTCTCTCTCTCTCTCAAGTCTCTCCCTCCTACCTCCTACCTCCTCTCCCTATCTCAAGTCTCTCTCTCACTCACTCCTATCTCTCTCCCCTCTACCCTTAAGCCTTAAGCCTTAAACCCTTAAACCCTCTACCCTCTATCTCTTTCCTACTCCCTCTCTCTCTCAAATCTCTCCCTCCTAACCCCTCTCCCTCTCTTAGGTATCTCTCTCTCTCAGTCACTCCCTCTATCTCTGCCCCCTCTAGCCTTAACCCAAAACCCTTAACCCTTAAACACTAAACCCTTAAACCCTCTACCCTCTACCCGTAACCCTCCCTCCCTCTATCTATCTCCCACTCCCTCCCTCTCTCTCTCTTAAATCTCTCCCTCCTACTGACTCTCCCTCTCTTAGGTCTCTCTCTCTCACTCAATCCCTCTATCTCTCTCCCCTCTACCCTTAACCCTAAACCTTAAACCCTTACCCTTAAACCCTAAACCCTCTACCCATAACCCTCCCTCCCTATATCTCTCGACCCCTCCCTCCTACCCCCTCTCCCTCTCTTAGGGCTCTCTCTCTCAATCACTCCCTCTATCTCTCTCCCTTCACCAAATTGGCAAGCTAGTGGGCCCACTAGCTTGCCAATTTAGTGAAATTGGAAATGTAGTGACCTGTTTGAAAAAATGGGTCCAAGAAATGGAGTCTCTCGGTGATGTAAATCACCAAGAGACCCCATTTCTTAGACCCATTTTTTCAAACAGACAAGTTAGGTTGCCAATTTCACCAAATTGCCAAGCTAGTGGGCCCACTAGCTTGCCAATTCAGTGAAAATGGCAATGTAGTGGCCTCTTTGAAAAAAATGGGTCGAAGAAATGGGGTCTTAGGGTGATGTAAATCACCGGGAGACCCCATTTCTTGGACCCATTTTTTTAAAACATGACAAGTTAGGTTGCCAATTTAGTGAAATGCCCACTAGCTTGCCAATTTAGTGAAATTGGAAATGTAGTGGCTTGTTTGAAAAAATGGGATCTCTCGGTGATGTGTGACCCCATTTCTTAGACCCATTTTTTCAAACAAGCAAGTTAGGATG